>CM070722.1:17432234-18632234 GCA_036346275.1 Otatea glauca
GACAATCCCATGCCGAACCTAAACACGGTGGTACTCACTCGGGAGCTACCACAATCTCACCACTCTTGAGCCGCGCACAATGGTGGGAGTATCATCGAGCGTGCTCAAAGGATCAAATCCTAGACCTTGATTGAATCTACTAATCTTGGATTGGTCTAGAATAAGATTGAGCTTCTTCTTGCCTCCAACAAACTTCTCGAGAGTGCTCATAAGATACTGGCAATCTCGGAAGAAAGAAGCACAAGAAGAACAGGGGAAGGAGAGGAAGAAGAAGAACCAGAAAGAGAAGATCTCTCAGCACGTGCTTTTTGTTCCCTTAGCACGGCTGCCTCAATCTTGAGGGCCTCACAAGAAACGCAAGGAGCATCTCTAATCCTAAGGGTTTGGTCTTTTAACTTCTTAAGCTCGACATGGATTTGATCCACATCATCCTTAACCCCAACACACAGCAAGCAACCAGTTTTTGACTTAACTTGTAAGTCCTTAGTAATTGCGGGAAAGTAAATGCTGAATTTAAATTGCGTAATGTAAAGACATAATGTAAATGCGCAAAATAAATTCAGAGGTGGATGAATAAAACTTTCATTTCTGGAAGGAGAGGTTACAAAGCCTCACTTTCATGTGGGCAAAGCTCAAAGGAGCATTCACAAACCTCAAAACCTTCAAGGGAAGGAGGCTACCCCTCCACCCCTATTTATACTACTTTTGGGCCACCTACCACCCTTGGATGAGTCTCTCAACCCCAGAGCACTCATCTAAGGGCTAGGATTAACCCACACACACAGCCATACAAGGGCTAACCCAAAACCCACACACATACCGGGTTTTCTTGCACGGTTTTCAAAGCATACTACCTAGACCTGCTAACCTATCAACTAGACCTCAATCCGACGGCCCTCATTGATCCACGCGGCATCTAGCTTGCATCAACTCCTTTCCTTGTCTTCTTGACTTGCCCGAACTCCGTCTCCGATCATCTTCCGCGATCTCCCAACCGTCTGGACTCCGACGCCTCGCCTAGTCCCGGTTATCCTTCGCCTCACCATGACCTAGCACCGCCGCCCGCAACCATAAAAACAAGGAAACTCCTCACATAGCAATGCCCACAATGATGTGCAATAAACCATCCAACTCATCACTACTGTGTCCATAAGACCTGATCGCCACTCTGGCAAAGACAACTCAAAATTTTTCCTTTTGAAAATCAATCCAAATCAAACTCAAACTTGAGCACACCTTGCTCAAATAAAGTCAAATACTCATCACAAACATGGATGGACCTCCACATGGTCCTTCATGCATAAAGCAATATTGAAACATGAATATCAAGTAATAGATTATAAGCAGAATTTGTAAGAGCAATTTGACATATATGTAAATAGCAATACGATCAACATAGATGTAACAACTCATAGTCCTCTATGATTGCGACTATCAAACCATCAATTGCCTTTTCTTAGCATAATATCCGAAACAACTTTTCCACCAGTATTTCCAACTTAACCCTTTTATGAAAATACCAAAATTGGTAAAGAGTGTCAGTGCACCAAGTCTCCCATGACCATAGGCATGGCTTTTCGAAAAGTTTTACACTCTATAGAGGTATACATATTTTCCCACAAGACATGAACAACTCTTTTTGCCACTGTTTTTGAGCTTCCTTTGGCATGTGGCCAAGAGGGCATAACATGAACTGCTACATCATCTAGACTTAACTTTGCACCAGTCCTCGTGATGACAAACCCTTGCTATGGTGGTGAAAGATATTTGTACACTCTGTACACACGAATGGTTATACACCCTGCCGTACCACTTCCCCTATAGCAAGGCATGCATTATTGTATCGGCAGGCGTTATTCCCAACACCTCGGTGAGGGCACCCCTTCGAACAAACCATCTCAGAATATCCGTACTACTTCGGCCTTCCAACATCCAAAGTTAAACCTAAGTAACTTAATTGGTCATGGTCATCCCATACTAGCACTTATGGTTGCACTAATTATCTTGAATTATAAAACACTATGTTCAATCATTAATCTGACCTGAGCGAGAACACTCTCCCTACACTACATGCATGTCCCATGCACTTCCAGCTATTGCCATACCTCACCGGCATCAAACCATAGTTTTTATTTTGATTTTCATACCAAAATACCAGAAACACAATTCCCATCATGTCCAAAATTTCAAATTTTAATGAACAATATACCCGACCAATTGTTATCCCATTTCTAAAGCATGGTTAAGCAATTGCACATATATTTGAAAATACCCATTTGACATTTCTATAATGTCTAAACTTACCTTAAGGTTATCAAGGTTAACCTACCTTAAGGTTATCAAGGTTGACATGACAATATTTATTAAGGAAGTTCCATGAATTACGAGGATATATCTACTGGTACCCACAATATAGCAATTTCTGAAAAATACATGCATGCATAAATAGATTTAATAAAGACTATAAATTAAGTAAAATATTGGGATCAACCTCGATCAAATGGGGTGCTTGCCTTGCTCGGTTGGTTTCTGAGTGGGATCAAGTCGGTGATGGAAGTATCCGAGTGTTGGTGTTGAATTGCACCGTGCAAAGCAATAATAAGAAGCAAAAGAAGTCAACAACGTCAAATCTCAAATATGATTGCAGGAACAACAAGATCTTGATTTTATGGGGATTTAGAAACTGGTTTCATGAGTTTTGGGGATTCATTTGCATAAGTTATGGCCATTTAAATTTTCAATTATAAAGGAATTCTATTAATAGGAATTAAGTATAAATAAAGGTTACAAATTCTAAATATTTTTGCATAAATAGAGGCCTCATGTTTTTAGGAGTATTTAGAAATTGATTCTACTAAATTTGGAATTTATTAATTATAGCTACAATCATTTGAATTTTGAATAGGCTAAATATTAACCTAAATAGAAGTTTTATTCAAACTAAGACCAAATTTAAATATATCTATAGGAATGGAGATTTCATGATTTTATATGAATTTAGGAGTTGGTTTTAATAAATTTGGACTTTATTTGTAAAATGTGTAACCATTTCAAATTTGAATATTCTTAGAATTATTTTAATTAGAACTTTAAATATGAAAAGAGGTCAAATTTTAAACATTTTTCTAGAATAATAAATTTCATGATTTTAGACAAATTTAGAAACTGGTTTGACAAAATTTGGACATACTTTGCAAAAGTTATAAACATTTGAATTTTGTATGTTATGAAAATTCTAGAAAATAGCAAAATACATATTCTAACAAAGAAAGCGTATTCCTTATTTTCTCAGATTTTTTTTATATCACTCACTGACATGTTGGGTCCACATATCAGTGACCAATTCTCAAATAACGATTCGTTTTTTGATTTTAGTTCTTTCATTTACCGTTGGGAACTACATATCATAGACTCATATCATAAAACCAGGTTTAATTGTAAAATTGATGGTGGGGCCGGTCACAATGGCCTGTGCTCGTGTGATAGGGAACCGACATACCAAGGCCCACCGCCGATAAAGAGCAGGTGTGCATAGGGAGCTCACCGCACAGAAACGACTGCGGCCGAGAGGAAAATGCAGGTCTACTTAAGCTCGAGCAAGCGAGGGGAAACGATCTAGAGAGGTAAAGGAGTGCATTTTGGTACCTTGATGTGCCAGGAGTGGCCGAGGAGCTTACGGTTATCGCGGCCTCGGAGAAGAAGGAGACCACGACGGGGCACTCGAGTGATCCGAGTCAGAAACAAGATGGTGAGGAGGCTTATGGAGTTTTAGAGGTGCCTCGTGTCAAAGGAATTGAGCTTTGCTCACCGGTAAGCCAATTGGCTTCGGATCTCAAAGAGCTTCTTCATCGCCAATGATGGCAATTGGGCATCGACTGGGCAGAGAGACTCATGGTAGTGCAGGAGGCAATGGCTAAGCTCACCATCTTAAATAGGCGTTGAGAGAGTGATCATTGATCGGCCCGTGAGCTATGTGCTCTGGCTAGGGGAAAATGACACAAGAATTGGACCAAGCAGAAAATCCGATGGAAAGGCCATGTGAATGTGCCAGACTTTCGTAGGGTAGAGAGAGTAGTGAGGCGTAGAGGCCAGGTGGTGGAGCAGAGGGATGGGACATCTCAGCTGGTGCAAGTTTCACAGCGGCATAGTGTGCCTAGGTGTGGTAGGGCTAGGTGGAGCAGAGGGTGCCAGGACAGCCGTGGGCGCCTCGGTAGCTGCTGCAGCAGTGATGATTGCGACGTGGTGTGGAGGACTTGGTGCAGGAGCATTCTTAGGCGCACGCATGGGTGTGCATGGCGCAGGACATTGTGAGGCGAGCGAGGCGATCGACAGTGGGTCTCGCGATAGGGGCCACAAGCAGAGAGAGATGCGGGTGGTCATTTAACGGCCCTAAGTCCAAAGCGCACGGGGAGAGAGGACTGAACAGGGAAGGTGTGATGAGGACATCACTACTATGGATACGTCCACACCTCATTGGACCAACTCAAACACGCCATCCATGGGCCAAGAAGATAGAGATATCAAATCCATCATGTTCGAATCCAATTCAGCCTCCGATACCAGTCAAGTAAAATGAGCATAACTTTTGTATACGGAGTTTAATTGGCGAGTTCTTGTACTTGATTGAAAGCTTACAAGAAGACCTTTCAAATGGATCTGGTCCCAGCCCTAAATTCATCGTGGATCAGTCGGAATCATCAAAACAATAAGCTATATCACTGTTTTGGGCCTTGTAAGCGTGTGGGGCCCAAACTCAAGTTGTGTGCGCCTCCCGATGCACACAACCCTAGACGACCCTCCTCATGTCCCTCCCTCTCATATACCAAGTGAGTCGCCATAGAAACTTGGGTTTTGTTTAGTTGTAGTTTTCCTTGGTGAAACTATTTGGTATTCTCTTGTTCGGCGAGATCAACAGCAATACCATGCTTCGGAACCCCACATCAATACTTCAATTATATTTGCAATTTTAGATTGCTTTTGCTTTGTTCTTGTTTGTTCTTCGATTGCTTGCAGGAATTGATCTTCGTGATCAGGTCAATCGGGTTTTGGCACGGTTGATAACAACTCGGAGTTTGGTTCAGCGATTGCTTGGCGTCGGTCGTGTTTCGATCGTAACCTGGATCGTAAGGGTCATCTCCACCAATCAATAGTTATCCATCTCACCGAAAGATCGAGCCTTCGTTAAGCCTCATCTGGTATCAGAGCTTTCGTTGATCGGTGAGAAATTTCAGTACCTTAGATTAGTTTTTGTTCTCTATCCCAAATTGAAAATTACTCCACAAAACTTCAATCTTTAGATTCAATTTGGTATTTTAGTGAGTTTTGTTAGGTTTTGATCCATTAGAGTCCTTGCTTTAGTTGCTGATCGTTTTTCCTTCGCGTAGCTTTTATTTCAATCTGTCCTGTCCATTGTTTTGTTCATAACTTTCTCGTACGAGCTCGGATTCTTGTGTTCTTGAACTTTCCTGAAACCTGGGGATGAGCTCTCCAAAAACCTAGTTGGGCACGGATTCTAATTCTATACCTACGTTATATTAATCTGGACGTCAAATTGGTGAAACAAGTTGTACTTCCAATCCAGATCGGTTCGGTATTTTGATCATAAATCTCACGTCCGAACTTCGATTGAGATGTTTTTGTACTTCCCTGAATCCTTGAAGAGTCCTCTACAAAAACGTTTTTGGGTGTCGTTTGTGATTCAGACTCTTTCAAATCGAATTTAAGTCGGATTCGGAATCGATCTCGTAGACTGAAATTGGGGCTATTCTATGGTGTTCGGTTTTTGAGCTATAACTTTTACACCCGAGCTCCAAATTGCATGTTCGTGTACTCTATTGAAAGCTGAGGACATAAGCTTCATTTCGTTCCATAGTGATCCTTTTAAATTCGGTAGTTTTCAAACTTTAATCTGGGCGACAACTATTGCCCTAGAAACACTGAATTTGGGTTTGTTACTTCAATTGACGATCTAGCTTTGTTCCTTTGAGTTGGTTGAGTCCAGAAGCATATACAAACCATAAAACTCCAAAAATATCAGTACACATACCTTTGGGAACTAATTCATCCTTTACGAATACTTTGAACCCAATTGAGACTAGCTATTTGATATTGCTTAGGGCTGTTCTACTTGATACATTGCAAAATCTTGAATTATCATATCACACTGTCTTGTGACATCGAGTTGGGGATTCGAAAACTTTGTTCATACTAGTGTTGACCGAAAGTCACTCAAAGAAAGAAAAGAGAAAGAAAGAGCAAAAAAAGAAGAAAAGAAAACAGAATAGTGGCTGATAGCACTACATTGAGCAAAACCCTAATTTGTGTTCATTATTTTTAGATTGTGCAATTGTATTAATTAGTGAGCAATCTTGTGCCCTTTTACCTTTTCTGAAGCAATTAGCTAGCGTCTCTCCATTACTTATGCAACACGAGCTTTGATGCTGAAATTATTCTTATTTAGCTCATTCCATTGGTTGCATTAAGTTCCATCATCTTTGCGTGTGTGTTGTCTTGAAATTCGCTTATATCCTTGTGATCGGCACCTAGGGCTTGTGAATTCTAGTTTGGATCATTACTTATCATTACAATAACTAGAATTATCAGATTGCATAGGAAATAAATATTACATGTCCATGCTCCACCTTCTACTAGCTAAATAGGTACCGTTCTTCTTGCAATCGCTTTGCCAAGCTTGAGTGTGGTTATCACGAACTAGCCGCTGGTCACCACCTGTTCGCATGGTAAGAACTTGGTAAAAGTTTAAAAGTGAGAGACTTTGAATCACTAGCACCTAGTAGTTGATAGGAACATATACTTGTGGTTTGTTTCTTATCTTCACTAACAATGACAGGTTCTCAACGTCGTAGTGCTTGGGCCAACAACATCCTAGGAGAAGAGGTAGTTCACACTCCGAGATACGAAGAACGTACGAGCAAAGCTTCACTATCACCGGAGGTACGACGGCATAGCATGCGTACCAAAAGTAAGTTCACTGTACCTAATTTTAGTGGTAAATATGATCATGAAGGTTATCTTACTTGGGAATTAGCTGTAGTACAATCATTTGATAAATATGGAATTCGGGCATGATAAGGTTAGGTTGTTACTAGTGGATTTATCGATCATGCTACTCTTTGGTGGAATGATTATATGCGTAAAAATCAGACATCCCTAGCACATGGATTAAATTGAAGAAAATTATGAGAGCTAGATTTGTTCCTCTATATGTTGCTCACCAATTACAAAAGGAATTGCAACATCTAAAACAAGGTAGTAAAACCGTGATGAGTACTACCAAGAATTTCAAAGTAAATATTTGCGCTGTGGGTTAGAAGAGATCGAAAAGACTCAGATGAACAACTTTTATTATGGGCTAGATTTTGATATTCAGATGATGATATCTTGTAAAGAATTACATTTTATGTCATGCTTGCTTAATCTTTCACGTAAAGTCGAAAGAAAAATAAAGAGAAGACAATCAACCACAGTTCAGGTTCCTACAGAGTTAAATGCTACTCCTGTTGCATGCACTACACCAAACCCTAATGAGAGCATACACCCCGAGCATGCGAAAGAAATACTAGAAAATTCGAGTGAAGTAGAGGATGATTCTACTAACGCAATCCAATCTACTTCTGTTGCTTCTATTGTTGCTATTCCATTTGATATGCAGGTTACTTTTGAAGATGCGGAGCTAAAAGCTGAAATACCTGCGTTGTCAAGTGAAAATTTTGAGGTACCTACTACTTCTGTGGAGGATGCTAATGACTATGGTACATATCTGATTTTACAGCAAGAAAGTGAGCAAATTTGTGAGTATGTTCCTACTGTACTTAATTCTAGTGAGTTACCATCTTGTGCCACTATTGTAGAACCATGTGATGAATTGCATGCTTATAATTTTGATCATGTGGTGCTGATTACGCATAAGGAAGTGATAGCTAGAATATCCCCTGCCACTGTTTTGTGCTATATCATGTTGAATGAGCCTGTTAGCTTGAATTGTGCTGTGGATAAGATTTCTGAAATTTCATCTCTTAAGTCTTTATCTAGCACCTATGCCTATTGTTTTAAATTCAATTTATTTAGAGATTATGGCATAGATGGCAAGTTTCTTGTTTATAGAATATGCATTACTTGTGATAGACTTGCTGAATTGAAGCTTGCTATTTTGGGCAATCCTAGTTGTATGCAACAGCTTGTTTTATGTAAGGCACCATCAAATTTTCCTGATATGTGTGATACCCATAGCTTGCTACCTCATTTTTCGAATTTTAGTACATTGATATGTATTACAAATCAGCATGTCATAGTTGATGAGTGGAAGCCCAGTAAAATTGTGTCACCGTTGTTGGAATTGTTTGATATTGCTTGTTTACAATCCGTCATATGAATGAGCTTTGCTTGTTACCAAAACTTGTAGTTTTGCCCATCGATGTTATTGAACAAGGTTTACAAAACATGAGTATTCTTTATCTAAGGTCAAAGATAGTTATGTGCTTTACTTATATTTGCAAATTAAGTTGCAAACTCGAGTCTTGTTAATATTTATGTTATATGCTTCACTTATAATCACAAATTGAGTTGCAAAATTGTGAGGAAAGGTGATTTGCTTAAATTTGATTTCCTCATTTGTCATTATGCAAATAGTATTACACTAATCCAAAAGAACAATGAAATATGGGATATATACATATATCACTACTACATAATGGTACATCACTATCGCTTCATCTGTGTCGGTTCTTAAGTTTTTAGGAAGAAACGATTGTGATAGATGACTTAGGAGAGGTATTAATCATAATCACTATCGGTTCTTAGGTTAGAAGTGATAGTGATGTAGCACTGGAACATTACAATCGGTTCTTACGAGAGTGATAGTGATATGCATTATCATCACTATCGGTTTTCATATAAGAACCGATAGTGATGTGTATGTGCTCATCACTATCGCTTCTTATATGAAAACCGATAGTGATGACTATTATAATCACCGCCGCTTGTCTTGTAAGAACCGATCGTGATGTTATGATCACATCACTATCGCTTTTATATGAGAACCGATAGTGATGTACCTCGTTAGGTTATTTATACCACTCGAGCTGAACTCTTCTCTGCTATTGTTCCAGAGGAGGTTTCTCCGCCGCCACCGTAAAAAAATAGCTCATATTCGTGGTTTGGAAGCAATACTTGGGTGAGAAAATTTGAAATCCTCAAGGGTGGGTGTTAAGAGGGTAAATTTGAAGCCCTAACTTGAGGAGATTTCTCATTTTGCATAATTTGTGATTTTCTTCAAAATGTGAGCATTCCTTCAAACCCTTTAATTTTGTACTATGTAATTTTGATATGTCATGAAGAAAGTTTAGATTGCACTGGTATTGTGTATATCCTATCGATTTCACACCCTTTATTTCACAAGCATGTACACATGTATTTAATTATCTTAATTTGTAGTGCTTTGATGTTAATATGGAATTATTATTGCCGCTACTTGATGAATGCTAGAGTTTAGGGTGCGGAACCTACGCCTCCTGCTCGAGGATGCTTGTTTATAAATATACCGAACTAAATGGTATATTTATAAGCGGCAGATCTCAATTGTCCACGCTTTGGATAGCTGAGGATATGTAGCCGCAAGTTCTCGAAGCTGTGTTGTACAATCGCAGAGTAGAGATTTCGTAGCGTCTCCTGGTATTCTCCGATACACACCCTCTTGACCTGTTGTCGAGACGGTATATGGAGAATAGCGAGATGTCACAAATTTTCTCCGAGTTGTACAACGGCTTAGGAACTTGTCGAACCACATATTCTCGAATGGGATTAGGACCAAACCTATTTAGAGATTAGAGTCATCGTTGGTACCCTTGTATTGTTTCGCTGTAGTCAAAAGATCTCAGAGGCTAACGCACTATATAATTAGATTGTTTGATATCATTGTTCATGTTAAAAATGTATGTCTCTTATCTAGGAAATTGGAAGCTCTAAACCAGTGGAAGAATCTAGGTATCGATCGAAGTACATATTTCATATATGTTGCGTGAAATTGTCATCTATTTTGCAAAGGTAATATTAATCAAATGATGTCTCAATATTTCAAATAACTAGCTTGTTGTCGCTCCAGCTTTGTGCATAATTTATTGGGCTAAGTTTAATTGCGATGAACCGTAAGGAATGGATGTATGCAAAAAGTCGTGTGAGTGCTGAATTTCAGAGGGGTGTTAAGGAGTTCAAAAAAATTGCCGAAGAGGACATGGTGAGGAGGGGTGTAAACTTCATATATTGTCCTTGCATTGATTGCACCAATCTGAGAAGATTCAAGAACTCACCAAATTGAGGACCACCGATTCGACGTGGCTTGAGGAATTACACGTGTTGGATCCATCACGGGAGACAGTAGTACCTCGCGGTATGCAATGAAGACACGGTGGAACCGGATGATGAGTTGCAATTTGATATGTTTGAGGCGGAGAATTTGGAGCAAATGTTGCGGGATGTGGAGGGTAATTACACAGAAAGAGAGTTTGGAAAGTTTAAAAGCCTGATGGAAGACGATGCGAAACCACTGTTCACAGGTTGCAAAGCGTATACACTAAGTTAGGTTCGGTCCTTGCATTGTTCGAATCAAGGCAAAACACCGCTGGATGATACAAGTTTTAATGCACTTCTAGTTCTTCTATCTGACCGCTTCGAGGGAAACGAGTTGCCAACAAGCATTTATGAAGCGAAGAAGCTACTATGTCCCATGGGAATGGAAATAGAAAGGATACATGCATGTCCAAATGATTGCATCTTGTACCGTAACGCACATCGAGCTGCACATTTGTCCGGTTTTATGTGTGCCTCTGCACAAACAAAAGGAGAAGCGAACGACAAGAAGCGTAAGAGCCGGGCAACGAGGGTGAAGAGGTCACTAAAGGTGCACCGCCAAGGTATTGTGGTACTTGCCCATCATTCCGCTGCTAGAAAGGTTGTTTGCAAATCCTAGAGAAGCAAAATTGTTGCGCTGGCATTATGAGTCTCGAAGGAAGATGGCAAGTCGAGACACCTGCCGATTCGCTCAATGGAGAAACATCGATTGGAAACATGAGGAGTTTGGTGCCAAATGAGGAACATAAGATTTGGATTGAGTACCGATGGAATGAATCCGCTTGGTAACATGAGCAATCACAAAGACGTGGCCGCTTCGTTGTGTATCTACAACCTCCTCCTTGGTTGTGCATGAAGCGAAGTATATCATGATGTCGCTGCTAATCTCGGGACCCAAACACCGGAAATGATATTGATGTGTACCTCGCCCATTGATCGAGGATTTGGTAAATTGTGGAATGACGGGTCATTGTGTGGGATGCGTCTGAGAGAGCATTTCACCCTACGGCTATGGTATTTTGCACCATAAATGATTTCCGCTCTTGGTAATTTGGCGGACAAGACGAAAGGAGCAAAAGCGTGTCCTATTTGTGAAGAGGAGACCGAGAGCCTATGGTCGCCGAATTCCAAGAAAACTGTATATGGGTCACCGTGAGGTTTCTACCAAGTCATCGATACCGTAAGATGGATGACAAATTTGATGGGAAGAGGGAAGTCCGCTCAAAGACCGCACCTATGAGTGGAAGGCAAGTATATTCACGTAGAGGATATCGATGTTCAAGACGGAAAGAGTCGTAAATCTGTTCGTTCTAGGACCATTTGGAAGAAGAGGTCAATATTTTGGGACTTACCGCATCGAAGGAGTTAGATGTTCGCATTGTATTGATGTCATGCACGTTGAGAAGAATGTCTCATGATAATTTGGTTGGTATCCGCGCAACATACCCGAAAGACAAAGGATGGTGTGAATGCTCGTCGCGACATGGCCTACATGGGAATCGTGCCCAGGCTTGCAAAGATAGAGGAGGATGGAAAAGGTCCGTATATCCTCGCCGCATGCTACACCTCGCCCAAGAAGGAGAAAGAGGACCTTTGCAAATGTCTCCATGGTATTAAAGTTCCATCCGCTACTCCGCTAACATTAAGAAGCTTGTGTCCTTGGATGATTTGAAGTTGTTGGGCATGAAGTCCCACGATTGCCATGTCTTGATGACCCAAATGCTCCTGGGCTTGCAATAAGAAATATTCTCGCCAGAGGATGTCAGTTTGCAATCACGGTCGTGTTACTTCTTCAATGCGATCTCCTGCAGTTATTGACCCGACGTGCTAGACAACTTGCAGAGTGAGGTGGTGCGACTCTATGTCGCCTTGAGATGCATTTCCACCGTCGTTCTTCGATGTCATGGTCCACCTTGTTGTTCACCTCGTTAGAGAGATTAAGATATGTGGACCGCATTCCTACGCTATATGTACCCGCTCGAGAGGTACATGGGTATATTAAAATCCTACGTGAGGAATCACCAAGTCCGAGGGTAGTATTGTGGAAGGTTATGGTATCAAGAGGTTATTGAGTTCTGCGTGGACTATCTCGGAAAAGACAAGCAATCGGTGTTCCTCTATCTCGCCATGAGGCGCATTTGCCGCAAAGGAACCGCTGGATCAAACTAACGAGGCCACGGTTTGATATGTATTGCAAAGCGCGATCCGACAGTCTTGCAGAGCGCGCGAAGTTGCGTGGTACATCGAAAGCAACAAGTCGATATTACGGGAAGAGAATCCACAAATGGATGAGCTTTCCATCATGCGAGAACACAACGATAGATTTCTACATGGTTCAAACAAAGGGCGGAGGTCTCGTTAGTGAGACTATCAAATGGTTGGTCGACGGACCTAGATTTAATGTACGCATATGGCGGGGTACGATATTAATGGGTACACCTTTACATCGAAAGTCGATGCTAAGAGTAATTGCTCAAAATAAAGGTGTAAGCATAGATGCTTTTTCCGATGAACATCACTCAAAGGAGGATCCTCAATGGCAATGAACTCTTACTTGGGGTGATCAAGAAATTTGGGAGCTCGATTACGGAATATACCAAATTCCATTGTTCCGATGTAAGTGGGTGGGACTCCTACATGGAGTGAAGGTCGACAAGAGAGGTTTTACTCTTGTGGATCTAAACAGACTCGCCTATAAAGATGACTCCATTCGCATTTGCGAAGCAAGCAAATCAGTCTTCTATGTGCGTGATCCGCCAATCCGAGGTTGCACGTCGTCCTTCATGGCAAGCGCGGATCGTTGGAGTCGAAAATGTCATAGATGAAGAAGAATACGACCAATTTGATGAAATACCTCCGCTTGCGGATGGGGCTCTGTCTTAGTGGCGACGATGACACACATGGAAGAAATTACATGCGTAGATCATCGTGAAGGGTTGTATTGCAAATAAAAGGAGTACATCATTGTATCGGTTGCTATGTGTTTGAAATGTTTGTATTGTACATAATCAGTAGTTTCGTGTTTGCAAAGGTTACGTGTACGTATGAAACTTTTGCAAAAAATTTCAATGGATTGTGGTATGTATCATCTACTTGAAGCAAGAAAAGAAGCTCTACATCAAATCCTTTCTCAATTTTCAAAATACTTGGACTTCATTTCGTAAAGATTTGACTTTGAGACTCTTTGAACAAAAATCATGCCTACAAAGTGACTTTGGCCTTCTTTTTCAATGTCACTCTTTTGCCGTAATACTTTTGGAAAAGATTTGTAGTATCACAAAGTCTGCTCTCGCAAATTTCAAAAATTCCAACTATGTTTGCAAAAGTCATGGCCTTTTCACTCTTTGATCGATATTTCGCAAGTTCGAAATTCATGGTTTCTCCGAAAACAAATAGTGCATTGAACAACATTTGTGTCGGTTTTATTAGAATACCGATAGAGATATAACGTTATTTGTATCGCTTTTGTGAACAAAACCGATAGAGATATGCATGTTTCTTTTTATGTCGGTTTTATTCTAAAACCGATAGAGATATAGAATTATTTGTGTCGGTTTTATTCTAAAAACCGATAGATATGTACCAGGTTTTTTGTGTCGGTTTTCCGAAAAAACCGATAGAGATATAGCAGGTTTTTTGTGTTGGTTTTTCAAAAACCGATACAGATATGCATTTTTTTTTGTGTGCTTTTCAAACAAAACCGATAGTGATGATTATTCGAGAAAACTAGAGTGATCTTTTGTTTGTTGTGTCGGTTTTCTCGAGAAAACCGATAGAGATACTATTTGTGTCGGTTTTCAATAAAACCGATTGAGATGGGCCTTTTCTATTAGTGTCGGTTTTCGAAAAAACCCTGATGTATGTACCTTTTTTATTTGTGTCGGTTTTCAAACAAAATCGATAGTGATGATTATTCGAGAAAACCGTAGTGATCTTTTGTTTTTGTGTCGGTTTTCAAAAGCGGATAGAGATGTCCTTTATATTTGTGTTTGCTTTTACAAAAACCGATACAGATGTGCATGTTTTATTTGTGTCGATTTTCTCAAACAAAACCGATAGTGATGATTATTCCGTGATCTTTTCTTTTTGTGTCGGTTTTGTGAAAAACCCGATAGAGATGTTCCAGTTTTTGTGTCGGTTTCAAAAACCGATAGAGATGTGCATTTTTTATTTGTGTCGGCTCAAACAAAACCGATAGTGATGATTATTCGAGAAAACCAGAGTGATCTTTTGTTTGTTGTGTCGGTTTTCAAAAACCGATAGAGAAACTATTTGTGTCGGTTTTCAATAAAACCGATTGAGATGGGCCTTTTCTATTAGTGTCGGTTTTCTCAAAAACCGGTATAGATGTACCTTTTATATTTGTGTCGGTTTTCAAAAAAACGATATGTATGTGAATCTCTTTATTTGTGCTTGTTTTACAAACAAAACCGATAGTGATGATTATTCCGTAATAATCTTTTGTTTTTGTGTCGGTTTTATAAAAACCGATAGAGATATTACTTTTTATTTGTGTCGGTTTTACAAGAAAATCGATAGAGAAATGAGGACCACGTGATTCATTAGGGCTGCACTTCAACATTTGGCAAAAATTATAAGTCCGGCGCGCCTCGGCCTTGTTCTCGCGCTCGCTTTCCCGCTCACGCCGACGCCTTGCCCCTGCCGCTCCTCCCACCACCCCACCGCCCACACCCCGACGCCCGCCCCGCGCCCCCCCCTCGCCCCACGCCCGACGCCCTTGCCCCGCCGCCCCCCACCCGCCCCACGCCCGACCTCCCGCGCGCCGCCTCCCACACCCCGCGCCCACGCCCGACGCCTTGCCCCGCCGCCTCCTCCCCCGCCCCACGCCCGACGCCCGCCGCCTCCCCGCCGCCGCCTCCCCACCCGCCGCCCCACGCCCGACGCCTTGCCCCGCCGCCTCCCCCCACCTCCGCCCCACGCCCCGACGCCCCGCCCCGCCGCCTCCCCCCCCCCGCCCCACGCCCTAACGCTTGCCCCGCGCCCGACGCGCCTCCGCCCCGCCGACGCCCTCCGCCACCCCGCCCCGACTCACCCTCCGCCCGACGCCACCCTCCGCCCCGACGCCACCTCCGCTTCGACACGCCACGGCGCCAGATTCTGCTTTCGCCACGACGCCGCTTTCTTCGATTTGACGCCTGCTCGGTGAAGATAGCTTTCTTTGTTGATTTGATCCCGTGTTTTGCTTCGTGATGGTAATGTTGTGCTAGCATTTGGAGTCCGATCACGAATTTTGAAAATTGTCGTTGGTTGTCTAAATCGTGGATAAATCAATTGCCTTTGAATACAATTTAAATAAATTAAGGCACCATTAGAATGCATCTATTATGACAAGATAGCATGTCGTTTATGTACCAGTGCACACTTGACAAGAAAGCCACCGCGACTCGACCATTCCTTGAGAGTACACAACGAGAATCACCAAAGATTTCCAACAATGATCCGTTGCCTCTAATGAGAGCCACACATGCGTACATCCTTCATCTATTGGCCCATGATATGATGGTCTCTCGAAACAAAATCCAAGCTTAAGTAAATAATAGATTTTCGTAATCTTACATTTTTCTACATACAAATAATTGAGATATTACCTTCACACAAAAACAATCGAGGATAGAAGCCTTGTCAGTTGTTCGTTATAGTCCTTACCACTACACTCGCTAATTCCTCTCGTGCTCACTGCTCTCTCAAAGAACTCATCCATTCTGCAACAATTAAGTGGGAACATCAATTATATATTTCATATTTGGATGTGCAATGTGTAACTATGGACAAAAATATAGAGTGCATCAATTAATTAGCGAGAAAATAACTGAAAATGCTCTTCCCATCGCATTAGGCGATTACTACGAAACTCGGATCATTGAGAACTTCAAGATGAAAGTGTGCCGCACAATATTGTGCTACAAAGAGTCCAAAAAGAAAATAAATAATTCAGATGGTCATCATACACAACTATTGTAGTAAATGTTACCTATTACAAAAAAAGGATGGATCAATGCAATTCTTTTATACGCTTCTAAATCGTTGCTTCTTTTATTTTTCATCAATTAGAAGCCCTCAAGGCCCTTTGGTGTGCTTCTTTATTGGAACTGCAAGGGAAAGACCCATCTACACTTTTAGGTACAGGATCTTCTCCTTTATTCCAATGCTACCCTTTTGTGCATAGTTTTAAATATCAACAAGTAAATGAACCATTGTCGCCTCGCTCACATTAGGGTTATCTATGTTGATGCTTCCCATGTAAACACAACAACTTGGCAAGACAAGATTTATATATAGATTTATCTATTTATCACATAGAAATCTCCTCATCCTATTTCCATTATATATTCAATTGAAGGGTTGCCTCTATATTCAATTATTCATGATATACATGTTCCTTCATCCTGCTTCCATGTATGTTACGATGCTTTTTCATTACTTTCTCATATGTGCTTTTGTACTCAAGATTTGTTAAGAGTTTAGGTTATGTGAACCTCGCCTCCCTGCTCGAGAGTGCTTATTTATAAATATGTCTGAATGACATATTTATAAGCAAGCCTCGAATTGTCCACGATTTTGATAGCTTCGAGGATATGGGTTTGGGCAAGTTCTGGTTGTTGTACAACTCACAGAGTAGATTTCGTAGCGTCTCCTGGTGTTCTTCGGATACACACCCTCTTGACCTGCTGTCGAGACGTGTATCCGGAGAACAAATGAGATGTCTTCCAAATTTTCTCCGAGTTGTACAACGGCTTAGAACTTGCCCAACCACATATCCTCGAATGGGATTAGGACCAAACCTATTTAGAGATTAGGAGTTATCGTCCAGACGTATTTAGTTGGTCTACATACGACTTGTCTTGAAGATCATTCATTCATCCGTACTCTAGTGCAATATGCTAGAACAATGACATGCTATGAATTATCCATTGATCTGTTATTTTAGATGATTTATTGTGAAGTTCACATAATAGCTACGAATTGCTTTCTCTCATGTGAAATATATGTCCATGTTAGATAAGAAAACTCAAAATGTCGCAATTAGAGAGCATCGCTCATCGCCGTAAAGAGTAGAAGGTGCTCCCGAGGCCAAGCCAACTTCCAAGTGTCGAGCGGAGCCAGTTCCAAATGTCGAGGGGCCGAGTAAGGTGAGGAAGGCCCGAGGACCGAGCAAAGGGGCTACAGCGAGAACGCCGCAAATTCTCCACTTCAATGCGACGGGCGTTTGCACGGTCCTCCCAAGTATAAGGGGCGATACCGCCATTCCTCGCAATCGTGAGGGAGAGAGTTCCCATAACGGTTAAGGATTGGAGAAAGGAGGTCAGCCGAGCGTAAGAACCGGCCGTGGGGCGAGGTTAAGGGAAAATGGATTATAGAAGAGGAGGATGAAAACAATGCCAAAGCGGTACGCCTTGAAGAGGATGGGTGTGGCTCGAGGCACTTCAGTGGTCTACATGCACAAAGTGAGTACGCGGAAAGGCGTGCACCATTCGAGAGGTATCCGCTCGTGACTAACGATGTTTGGGAGGAGTTCACGAGGATCAAGAGTACGCCCGAGGCGCATTTAGCCGAGACAGAGGAACGCTGCTACCCAAAGGTCGAACACGCACGCCGCACCACCTCTGTTCTCGTGGCTATGAAGGAAAGAAAGCGTAATGGGCACGACTAGCCGAGGAGTGCGCTAACTCGGACAACGATGCCTTACTCGCATATGTGAGGAGCGGCACGGATCGGTATTAGCGAGGACAAAGAAAACCGCGACGGGCACCGGTAGTACCAAACCCCACTACCGCGCAAGTCGTCTCCGCCATCGTAAGATATCAAACTTACTACATTGCAAGAGACCATTCCTATCGTATTTCAGATCTAATTCGCACTCGCTATTGCGTGAAGAGGTAAGCCGAGGAAAGAGCAGGAACCTTTCTTAGCCAAGGGTCAAATGACATCCTATCCATCGCGATCGGAAGCTCGACCATAAGGGCCGGTGCTTGCCGCAGGTCGGGCATACGAAGAAGTCCTACTTCCAAGATGCCGCTCGAGTACCGATCAAGAACATGGGAGGCACGTGCGGGCGCTCAAGGACACGCTTAGGGAGCAAATGGAGGAGATCTCTGAGGAGATGAGGAGGAGATGAGGTGCAGATGATGGCACGTGAGGAGGAGATGAGGTGGAGATGATGGCACGTGAGAAGCGCCTAAGGGCCGAGATGATGGCGATGATCTCCTGCAGTCGAGCCGATGCCCCCGCCATCAGAGAAACCCGTGCCCCACCAAGTAGCCGCGTTCCAAAATGATAAGTCCGGTCCCAGTGAAGGTAATAATTAATTTTGCCTTACTTAATGGTGCGAGGGTAACTCTTCATATGTTTTCTCTCAAGTTGCGCACTTTTTGCAAGCGCCTACCAAGTGCCACCACCCCGACGGAAGACGGATTTCTGTGAGGTCGCACGCGTGTTGCATTTCCATGCAAGGAGACCGACACGGCATGGTCACCTTTGGGGAAGGGCTACATGAGGGTCCAGTGGACTACGCCCACGGCCTTCTTATCACATGTGCTCGAGTTCCCTCAACGAAGACATCACCACTCTCGCCAGCGCGATGTCGCTCATCAAGTGGCCCACGACAGCGCCGATCGGTCAAGGTAAACATCCTCACGCCTTCGTACCATTCCAGAGTATTGCAACAAGTTACTTAATTATGCGCGTGCTTTGTAGGTTCCTACCGCACTGCGCCGCTCCCACGATCGTGACGAGCCCTACACAAAGTACTGAGTGGTGTATAAAAGGACTAGCACGACAACCACGTAACCACCGAGGCCTCTGCTAAAAGGCTAGGCTCACAAAGGCCACAATACCCCCTCGGTACATGAAAAGCCCATCGCCTGGTCTCGAGACTCCTTCGCCCAAAAGGAGAGCCAGCACAGACCACGTTGAAGCCTTATGATTTTAAGGCCTACGACATGGAAAGCCCTTCGCCTCCCAAAGAAATTGAACGCTCTAGGCATATGGACTCGATACCCATGGATGGTACTTTGACAAAGCGAAAGATAGCGAGCGTGTCGACTTCAATGTTAGATACGAAAGGACATTTCCACCGCGAGGAGGATGGGACATTCCCGCTAGTTTTGAGGATCTGTTCGTCTGCACTAACCGTAGCCATCGATATTTCTATCGCACGATCCTCGACGCCGTGAGTATCGCACCACGCTGCGACGACCTTATGACTTCCATAGGATTTTGCATTACGCTTTTTAACATTCAATGCGAAGTTGCGATGCGATGAGGCAATGGTCGTGATTTAATCGACAACTAGTTGGGTTCGCCGACCACGAGCTTGTGTCCGCGACGATGGCTAGGCTTCAACCGAATGGGTTGCCGCTACATCAAGAGGGCATTGCAAGTCGAGTCGAAGAAGGACTTCATTCTATTCCCGCACCACGAGGAGTAAGTACTACTTCACTGCTCAATTACTTCTACACATCAAACCGTATGTGAACTTATTTTCTTCACGATACCATTTAATAAGCAACCATTGGTTCTACTCGTGTTCCTTCCGAGAGACAACAAAGTGTACACTTTAATTCGGTTGATAAGAGACCGATGGCCTACGCGATCAAGCCTCCTTTGGAGCAAGAAGTGCGCCACTCTTATCTAACATTTTCTCAGATTTAACTACATTCATTATTTTTTACTCAACGACATCTTTCCAATGTATATAGGGGTTTCAAGGAATACGTCAAGCGGGAGGGACACACGACGACAAAAAGGGCTCCAAGTCGAGTATGTCCGCCTCAAGGTACAAGTTGCTATCATATATAAGATTTAGATTTTCCGACATATTTTCTTTGTCTCTTAATTTATTTTTCTTTCTTCACAAGTGTCATCAACAGGCAGCGACGACCACTGTGGTTTGTATGTCATGCAACACATGGTGATCTTGATTGTCGGCTCGCACTGCTTCCCCGAGGTAGTACATGCATATACAATTAGTCTTTCACATGGAAATTTGAAAACTCAAATTAGAGCACTCGCTTCTATCTTGCGTAATACCGTTATCCCCGTAAGAGTGTAGACAAAGATCTGCACTCAACAAGATACGAGACCACTTATGCCATGGTAATCGATAGAATGCTTGTCTGAGGACTGACGGTTTAGAGATCCCAAAAGCTCCTACTAGACCAGATGTGAACAAATATTACATATCCGAATGCGATTGCATGTGTACTTATGGTTAAGCATGTTTACGCTTCTATTTTGTTAACGAATGTGATATGTGTTTGTTGAAACAAGGTGTTCATGTTCGTTGAATGTGATATGTTGTCCGTAATTTCGTGTGAATGTGATATGTGCATATTGTGTGCAATATGTGCCGATTAGAATGTGATAGCACACCACCCCTTCATCTCTCGCCGGTTCTCACAAGAAAATGATAGAGATGTGACGGTCATCTCTATCGGTTCTTTGAAAGAAGTGATAGGATAATGAACTCATCTCTATCGGTTCTTTACAAGAAGTGATAGAGATGAGATATTCATCTCTATCGGTTCTTTCAAAGAAGTATATTATCTCTATCGGTTCTTTTTTTAAGAAGCGATAGAGATTATGAAGTCATCTCTATCGGTTCTTTAAAAGAAGCGATAGAGATGATGGTATTATCTCTATCGGTTCTTTGAAAGAAGCGATAGAGATGATGGTATTATCTCTATCGGTTCTTTGAAAGAAGCGATAGAGATGATATAGTCATCTCTATCGGTTCTTAAAGAACCGATAGAGATGACTATATCATCTCTATCGCTTCTTTCAAAGAACCGATAGAGATAATACCATCATCTCTATCGCTTCTTTTAAAGAACCGATAGAGATGACCATATCATCTCTATCGGGCAAGAACCGATCGTAATAATGCCCGCCATCTCTCGTCTCATGACTTTGTGTCACCACCGTAACCGATCGTGATGACGAAAAAGAACCGATTGTGATGTATATTTGTGTAGTAGTGTATGTTGTGTACATGTTGTTCTTTTTATGCTTGTTTCTTCTCCAAATTGTCCAAACCGAGGATGGTTTTCTTTCAAGGAGGGAGGAAGTATCCAAGAGTGCTAGCTTTCTCATGTCATTATATCTTTGGAAAGAAGTGTTGAGCTATATGGATATGGATAATTATCAGTGAATCCTCTAAATTTCATTCTTTTCCTAAAAATATATAAAGAGGTGGAGCTACTATTTTATTCAATTAAATGCAGGACCCATATGAGGACGCTTTGTGTTGAGGACAAGATAAAAGGAGAGTTTGAGTCGAGGACAACTCAAATTCAAGAAAGGGAGGATGATGAGGACATCACTAGTATGGATATGTCCATACCTCATTTGACCAACTCAGCACGTTATCCATGGGCCAAGAAGATAGAGATATCAAATCCATCACGCTCGAATCCAATTCGCTTCCTGATACCAGTTTGAAGTAAAATGAGCATAACTTTTGCATACAGAGTCCAATTGAGAGTTCTTTACTTGATTGAAAGCTTACAACAAGACCTTTTAAATGGACCTGGTCTCAGCCCTAGATTCATCGTGGATCATCCGGAATCATCAAAACAATAAGCTATATCACTGTTTTGGGCCTTGTAAGCGTGTGGGGGCTCAAGCTCAAGTTGTGTGCGCCCTCCCCTGACTGCACACAACCCTAGGATGACCCTCTCATGTCCGTCCCTCTCATATACTTAGTAGCCGCCATAGAAACTTGGGTTTTGTTTAGTTGTAGTTTTCCTTGGTGAAACTATTTGGTACTTGTTCGGCGAGATCAACAACAATACCATGCTTCGAAACCTCACATCAATACTTCAATTATATTTGCAATTTTAGATTGCTTTTGCTTTGTTCTTGCTTGTTCTTCGATTGCTTGCAAGAATTGATCTTCGTGATCAGGTCAACCGGGTTTTGGCACGGTTGATAACAACTCGGAGTTTGGTTCTCGCGATTGCTTGGCCGGGTCGTGTTTCGATCGTAACTCTAATCGTGAGTGTCATCTCCACCAATCGATAGTTATCCATCTCACCAAAAGATCGGGCCTCCGTTAAGCCTCATCAAGGTGTCATCCTCAAGGTTGCGCCTATACTATAGAGGAAACATGTTTTAAGAAAGCACTTTCAATTTCTAGATTTTCTGGTTTTTGTTTTTAATTTCCCTTTCTGTAGTCTAAGATTCTTCATTTCGATTGAGGGACCAAACTTGCTTGAAATTTTATGAAAATATTTTTGGAAGATGCTGAGGTAACACTAATGCTCCCATAAAAATTTCAATGGATGATCAAGCTTGTGGATTTTTACAAAATCAAACAAAGGCTCTGTTCTTTTAAGGTTTGTGTTTTTGATTTTCCTCAGCATTAAATGAATTATGAAATTCCTAAAACTTTTGGAGGTTATTTAGGATTTATACAAATTTTCCAAGCTTTGTGATGATTCAAAACTGGAGTTGAAGTTCAAAGGTCTTACTTGGTTATTCAAAAGCATTTTTTATTTGCAAAAATTGCAAAATTCCAAATAAATTTCAAATCCCAAATTGAGACCAAATCCAATTTAAATATATGTATTCACTTTAATGAACCTTTGATGTTACAACCACAATTGATAATATACATCATATATGGTTGTTCTTTGTCATTGTGTTTGCATACACAATAGAGTAGGAATTTAGTGTTGCTTCTTCTAAAGATCGCTCGTCTTTTCACTAGGAATTAAGATATTGATATTACTTCACTCGATGAACTCGTGAAATCCAAAGACGCTGTCGACTTTTGTAGTCGGCAATGAATTTATGGGTAGGCGCCAATCTCAAACTCAAGGTCACACAAGATAAGGATTTAGATGTTCAGCTCTCGCGAGGAGATAATACCCTAATCCCGTGCTTTGGGATTATGCAGATTTCTTGGACCTAAGATTGCTCAAAGCGCTATGTGCTCTAGGCGATACGAGATGTTTTATGCTCTGTGGCTTGATGCCCATGTTGTTGCCCGCCCTCTCATTTATATAGTGGGGGTGAGGTGGCTTACAGAGTCCCAATCGGTTAAGAGATTCCGATCGGTTAAAAGATTCTAGTCGGTTATAGGACAGAGTTTACATCTTTATTCTATCCTTCTAACGACTCGGATTACAATCAGATCTATCATATCTAAACATAAATTCAACATTCCTTTAGGTATATCCCTTTAAATGCATTTGCTATGAAGCCCGACGTGGAGAGTATCCTCTAAGCCTTCATCTTGGGCCTGTCCCGAGGACCCCCGAACCTATATTCCACAAAGAAATCCCGAGTGCTTCATGATCCGATCGCTTACTCGTGGCTCCTCACTCAAATCCCGATCGTTTTCTTATCCAATCGAAAATCTTCCTTTTACAACAAAGCGAATTATGAAGAACTCGATCATAAATTCCATCCTTTGCTTTTCTCAAGTGCAAATCTTTACCGCGATTTTATTATTGCAGCAATTTCACGGACTTCTTATCCCATCACCAACGTGGATTTGATACTTTTCCCGCCAAGTCTTTAATTTTCATCGCTTTGATCAAATATTTGGTCGTCTTCGAGGTCGCCTCGCTTTCCGTACAACTTGTTCAATCAAAAACTCTTCGCCTTTCAAGTCGCATTAACACCAAATCTCTTCACTTTCGACGCTTAATATCCCGGGCGCTTGCTTCGATTTTGTCCGAATTGGCTATGAAAAGGTGCTCCAATGCTTGGAAATGTGTCTCTTGCTTTCTATCTTCCATCTTTTTGCTTTTAGCTTAAACCTTCATCATGCCACGGTGGTATCATCAAGCTAAGGCGACCCGTGCTAGTCAAGCGCTGGGAGGAGTTTGATCGAGCCTTCAAGCGCCGGCCGAGGAAGAGGCGGCCGCGTGACCGCGAGGCAATTAACACTCTCCTCGAGGTTGTGCCCGCCTTAGCAGGCTAGGAACCTCGTCGAGATGTCAGCGGGTGCGCCGCAGGAAGCATAATCCTCCTATGGCATACAATTTCTACATATAGCACTTAGGTTATTTTATATAAAGTAATAAAATACCTTTGTCGAAGAATCTCCGCTTGACCTTTCGGTTGTGGATTGACCCGCTATACGGCGTCCCGGTTTTGTCCGCCGCGAGACGTAGTTTAGGTCAACACGGTTCGCTCGACTGCGTAGTCCCAAGTCGCGCGGCTTTCATCGCCTCAAGGTTAGACGACGCTCAACTCGGACTTTCGACGGACGAGCTTAGCGCCAATTCGGAGTGTATCGGGCCCGCCAAGTGGTCCTCCGTCCGCCGCTGCAAAGCATAGTCCATAATTCAGTTTGTGTCATGTCGAGGTTCTTCTTGGCTCATGGCCAAAGGATACCCATGTCCTAAGAATACGGCCAGGCTCTCTTTAGAGCGTATCATGATTTCATATGGCTCTTGGCCGAGTGATATCTTTTCCCGACTGATATCGGAAGCGGCTTAGGCTCTCTTGGAGCGTATCACGTTTAGACGACTCATTACCGAGTGATACCCTTTCCCGACTGATGTCAGGTTCAGCTTAGGCTCTCTTGGAGCATATTACTTTGACGGCTCTGGCCGAGTGATACCCTTTCCGATCGATGTCGAACCCGCTTAAGCTCTCTTGGAGCGATCACATTTAGATCCGGCGGGCGCTCAGACTTGTTTAAAACGACGCGACAAGATTCTCGCCCGTGGAGCACGCCCATGGATCTGCGCCCGCTTGGGCTCAATCTGCGGACATGATTCCGCCATGCAGAACCACCAAGGCCCAACGGGGGCGCATCGCAAGAAGATAAGTTTTTATTCGTTGGAAACTTTCCACATCCCGCTCAATACGGTAAGTGGGATCCAAGCCGGCCAAATCATGTCAAACCCCGTAAGTCGAGGCGACAGCCCGCAAATCATTTATGAGGAATCTGAAAGGGTGAGACGCTTTGCAGACCTTTTCCCGCCGATTCAGAGACCTTATTGTTCTCTTTAAAACTAGGTCGTCCGACGCCCGACCACGCTTCATCTTTCCGCCGAGCTTTTTCTCCTTTCACCTTCTCGCCTCCTCGAACTCTCCGCCACCAAGGTTAACCTTCACGTTCTTGCCTTCTCGAGTCGCCAATCTTTCGCAAGAATGTCTTCCTCTACTCCTTCTCCGCTTCACCACAAGATTGGACGACTCGACAACAACCGAGGAGAAGCTGAAATCCATGGTAGATGACGGATCTTGCAGATTTGGCCCCGATCTCCGCACGCGCGGCCACGTGAACCCGTCCCCGACTCGCGCTCCGAGGAGGTGGTGGTCTTCGAACTTTTTCCACCACGGCCTTGGTCTTCCGATCAATTCTTTCCTTCGTGGCCTTCTTTTCTTTTATGAAATCGAATTGGTGAATCTAAACCCCAATTCTATCCTTCAAATTTCCTCTTTGTCCACCTTTGTGAAACTTTTCCGGGCATTAGCCCCATTTCGACCTCTTTCATTACCTTTATCTCCTCAAGCCCTATCCTCCAAAAATGACCCCAAGGTTATCTGAGGCGCTGGATTCCAGCCATGGAAGGGTCAAGAAGGATTACTTTGCCATTCCCGTCAAGACCTCCAACAAGGGTGGCATAGGGAATGGTTTTACTCGTACAACCTCGAGTCATCTCAGCCTCCGCTCACCGGGCGCCGGCCCCAAAATGTCTATTTCCGGGTTCTACCCCGATTCTTCCGACGTGGATCAAGTGTCCGAACTCTTGGCATTGATCGGAAGTCAAGGATAACGGGCTTACAGGGAGTGGTTTGGCCTCCACTTCATCGCCCACGGTCCACCTCAAGGAGTGAGTTCATCCGGGATTCGCTATAGGGGAAAAATGACCCGACCCGGAATGCCGACGACTTGCCAAGGGAGAAGTTATGCACTGTGGTCGAGAACTCTTTATCCCGAAGGCCGACATATTATCCGCAAGTGCCCAAATCCTTCAACATCTCACGCCCCCTCCCGCGTAGGCGAATTTTATCGGGAATTTTACGCTTCCTTGTTCTCTCAAGTTTTGCTAACTCTTGACTTTCATCTTCGTGATCGCATCGCGCTTCTTGATGTTCCTCCTTCCGGAATGCCTCTCGCCTGTGCTGTTCTCCAAGCGCCGGCACGGCTCCCAGCAGGAGCCCCGCCGCGAAAAAGGGGAAGAAAATATTGTCCGATGACCTCGTGGCCCCGATGCCCTGGCCGGTGGTCCCAAAATCCAAGATCCATCCGCGCGAGCTCCAAAGGTTTCTCTCCTCTCGCCGGTGAGCTGGTTCGACGCGTCCCAACCGGGACTCGGGTTTTCAAGAGAATCCCGGCACCATCCGCGGTGGTCCGAGTGGTTCTTCCGGGTGGGCCACTATTCGCAAGAAGCCCCGATGAAAATGAGGAAGTCCAACAGGTCCGCACTCGCTGACTCCTTTATTCTTCGGTCTTGTCGACGATTCTTCTTCACAGAACCCTTCGCTGATACGCTCGTCGGTCTCGCCCGGGGCCTCACTGAGGTTGGACCCGTCGAATTCATACTCGACAGGGAAACTACTCGAGGGTGCCGGCGACTCCTAGTCCTTTGGTGCCGCCTCTCGCTCTCCATGCCCCGCAATGCATCCCGCTGCTCCTAAGCCGCCCTCGCTCATCCCCGAGGTTGAAGAGATTCACCGAGTCCCGCTAGCTCTGCCGCCCCGGCTAATAACAGATACCGCCTTTGCCGATGACGAGGGTTTGAAACTTTGGATGACCCGAGGAGGAGCAAAAGAGAGGGACGATTTTTTCATCCATGCCAAGGCTTGTGCGCATGCCGCCTGTGTGAGCATTCCTCCAAGATCTGCTGTGTGTCCTCGCTCGCCCTTCTCGCCACGCGCGCTTACCTTTTGCTATGATGATTATAGAAAATAGGGAGCGCTTGAGCGAAAGTCCGAGTACCTTCAAAGGATGCTCCTCAACCGGACGCGCTAGGAGTATCCGCCGACCTAGAACGCATCAAAGCCGAGTATGTGGCCGAAGCCGCGATCCCTTCTGGCCGAGCTCCGCACATCGCGGACGGAACAAAACGCCTCGCGCCAGAGAATCTGATATCACCGGCTCCTCCGAGGTAGCTATCTCTGGGTTGTTTCATGTTTTTGCTTAGTCGACTATCTTGCCGATCTTCTTGTGTTTGCTCCACTCGCACTCGGCTTCAAGGCTCAAGGAAAACTTAAAGCCGCGAGGATTCCCGAGTGAAGCCGAGAAGTATTTTGAAGGTGTAGTCACAACTAGTCTTTGCTTGATCCTTTACTATCCTCTCTAATGCTTTGCCTTGCGATTATAAGGTCAAAACTCAGCGCAGATACCGCCTTCTACGAGAGTTAAAGCTCTCGAAGCTTCCTGCGCTGAGCTCCAGGACGCTTCTAGCCCCCTGCTGAGTTCGCTTCATCCAGATGGCGAGAGGCCACTTAGCAGGGGCAAGTCGTCGTCCGGCTAAAGGAAGCCCCGGGGGCCCTCAAGAACCTGCTGAAGGAAACAGCGGCCAACGGTGCCAGCCAGACCCTGGCGATCACCAAGTCCCTCTATCCCCGAGTGGATCTTGAGGCCCTTAGGGAAGGCTACGCTCGCGATGTTGACGAAGGTCGGGCTGCCGAGCTCTGGGAGGAAGTCAGGGATACTTCTTTGTCGATTGTAGAGACTCTTGACCTTTAAAGGCATAAAAAGTGTTCCCTGTTTCTCCTTCATGAAAGTATACATCTTCGAGTGGTTTGACCGGTGACCTTTGTTCATCTGACTCCAGCCCCCAGGCTCTGGGATATGACATGGATCTTGTCCCTGAGTCTTAACATAAGAGCGAAGCACTCGAATTCATGATTATAAAAGAGGTTATATGAAAACGACTTTTTCAATCGAACTTTTATTCACAAAGGAAAAAAGAAGTACAAAAACTTAAGTGAAAAAGCGACGTAGCTGTTCTATATTCCAAGTATTGTTGATTGTCGATCCATCTTCTCGCTTAAGTTTATAAGCTCCGGGACGAATTATTTCATCGATGATATAAGGGCCCTCCCAACTTGGGGAGAGTTTATGTTCGCTTTTTTGATTCCTCCTTAGGACTAGATCTCCTTTGGAGAACGCGCGGCTCTTTACATTGCGCCCATGATAACGTCGTAAGCCTTGAAGGTATTTCGCCGAACGAATTGTTGCGATATCCTCGGCTTCTTCCACTGTCGAGGTCTTCTAGCCTACTGTCTTACAAGCGATCTCTTCATAACTCCAACCCGCAGGATCCGAATTCTAACTCGGTTGGTAAGATCGCTCGCGCCATATACCGTAAAGAAAGGTGATCGCCGGCTGCTCTATTGGGGTAGTTCGTAGCCCCAGTCTTGAAGGCGCGCTTTGACCCACCGAGTAGCATATGGTTGGAGTCGATCGAAAATTCTTGCTTTTATGCCTTGGAGCACCATGCCATTAGCTCGCTCAACACGCTCACACTTTCGGGTGCGCGATCGACGCTGGCAAATTTTTATGCCCAGCCTCACACCAATCTTGAAATACTTCGCCTCGAATCGAGTGCCATTATCCGTGATGATTCGGTTGGGCACGCCAAATCTAACCACGATGTCGTGAAAGAATTCTTCCGCCTTTGCCGTAATGGTGGCGATCGTTTGGCCTCAATCAATTTGGTGAATTTATCAATGGCAACGAAGAGATGAGTATAGCCTCCTTGAGCCTTTTTCAAAGGTCCCACCATGTCGAGCCCCTGCACGCAAATGGCCATGTAATCGGATAGTCTGTAATTTCGCTACCGCTTGTTCATTTGACGGCGAAAAACCGACATCCTTCGCATGTCCGACGATGTCCTCCGTGATCCGTGATGGCGATCGGCCAAAAGAACCCTTGGCGATAGGCTTTTCCACTGTGGTCGATGACGCCGCATGGTTCCTACAAATTCCCGAGTGGATTTCTTTGAGCGTGTCTTTCCTTTTTGTTCGATATGCATCGTCGCGAAGATGTCGAGGAGCTTTTACGATAAAGCTCCTTTCCAACGACTACATAACTCTTGCTTCGCGCATGATCCGCTCGGCTTGGACGCGATCCTCGGGTAGCTTGTCTTCCGTCGGGTAGTCGGTATGGAGATGTCCAACTGGGTAATAATCAAGACCTCTGCCTCTTCCCCTTTTCTACTGGATCGCTCGCTTTTGCCGAGCGCTAATCGTGGGTTTATGAATTTCTTCTACAAATATTCCCACGGTACCTTGGGCCGGCGAGATCCCATCTTCGCCAATTCGGTCACCGCTTGTCCCGTCGAAGCACGTGAACGAAGCTCGAGTCCATCGGTTGCTTTCTAGCTTGCGCACTTCTTGGCAATATGTTTGCCATGTTGTCCTCGATGCAAGACCATTCATTCGCACTTGATTGACCACGAGCATTGAATCTCCGCGAACCCCGATCGTCGAATCGCCGAGATATGGCGATACTGAGTCCGTGAATGAGTGCCTCATACTCGGCGGCGCTTGTTGGATGCGAAAAAATATTTGGAGGGCATACCTCAATCTTTCTCCACTTGGTGATATGAGCACTATACCAGCCCTCGCGCCGAGCATGAGGGAACCGTCAAAGTACATCGCCCAATACTCGAGATCTTTAGTAATCGCCGGTGCCGCAATTCTGTCCACTCGATCGTAAAGTCACGAGTGCTTGGGATTTGATGGCGTATGGGGGCTTGAATTGAATGTCAAAAGCCCGAGTTCAAGCGCCCATTTGGCAATTCTCCCTGGCCTCCTGGTTGTGAAGTATGTCTCCGATCGGGAAGGAGGTGACTACCGAAATGACATGCTCTTGGAAGTAGTGTTTTAGCTTGCGAGATGTAAGGAGTACGGCATATAGTAGCTTCGCACTTGTTGATACCGCATCCTTGATTCACTTAGGACTTCACCGACGGCGTATACCGGTGTCAACTCGTGCACCTAAGCCATTTCTTCCCTCTCTACGATGATCGCAGCGCTGGATACATGTGCCGTTGCCGCGATATAAAGCAACAGGGGTTCTTCTAGCATTGGCGAGACTAACACAGGAGGTGTCGTCAGGAAGGTCTTTAGATCTTCAAGTGCTTGTTGCGCTTCCGACGTCCACTGGAACTTATCTTGTTTCATGAGTAGTTTGAAGAAAGGCATACCTCGCATACCCAGTCGGGAGATGAACCTGCTTAGAGCGGCCATACACCCTGTAAGCTTCTGGACGTCTTTTTGGCTAGTTGGTGGTTCCATATTTGATATGGCCTTGACTTTCTCCGGGTTGGCTTCAATACCTCGTTGTGACACGATGAATCCGAGCAGTTTTCCCGAAGATACTCCGAAGACACACTTCTCAAGATTCAGCTTCATGTTGAAAGCTCTTAAACTTTCGAAAGTCTCGGCTAAGTCGATGATAAGATATTTCATTTCCTGAGTTTTTACGACAACGTCATCCACATACGCCTCCACGTTGCGTCCGAGCTGGGCGTGAAAACACCGCTGTATCGCACGCTGATAAGTCGCGCCAGCGTTTTTTAGCCCGAATGCCATCGTGGTGTAACAAAGAAGCTCGAAAGGCGTGATGAACGAGGTCTTGATATGATCTTCCTCCTTTAGGCGAATCGGTGATAGCCCGAATATGCGCCAAGAAAACTCAAAATTTCACAACCCGCAATGAGTCAACCACGATCGATTCGGGGCGACCAAAGGGGTCCTTCGCACGCCTTGTTGAGATCAAGATAATCAACGCACATACGCCAAGTTTTATTCTTCTTTTGAACTAATACAGATTCGCTAACCAATCGGGATGATACACTTCTTTGATAAAACCCGCGCTAGAGTTTCATGATTTCTGCTTTATGGCGCCCCGACGATCCGAGCGAACCGCGAAGCCTTTGTTTGACGGGTTTTGACTTCTCATCAACATGGAGAGTGCTCGATCACCTCCCTTGGTACACTGCATATCCGATGGTTTCGTGCAAAATGTCCTTGTTAGCTTGGAGGAAGGTGACGAGCGCTTTCCTATTTGTCCTCGAGCCCGTCCCGATCACGGTTGTTTTAGACGTGTCAGACGGGTCAAGAATGATCCTTTTGGTTCCCTCGCCAGGCTTAATTCCCCAGGTGGCCTGCTTTTTTGACGGTACTTCTCCTTCGTCTTGGAGCGTGGCAGCCTCAGCCTGGATGTTTTTTGCCTGGGTACCTGCTTCCTGCAATTCGGCAAGTTCATGAATCTGCCGATAGTATTGCGATGATTGCTTGATGTCGCCACGAAGTGCGATGACTCCTTTGGGTCCCGACATCTTCAACACCGAGTAGATGTAATGAGGTATGGCCATGAATCTGGCTAGACCAGGCCTTCCCAAGATGGCATGATACGCCGTCTCGAAATTGGCTACCTCAAAATTGATGAATTCGGTCCAGAAATTATCCTTGGTTATGAACGTAACGGGTAATGAAATCTGTCCGAGGGGGAACGAGGACGCCCCGGGGATTACTCCGTGGAAAGGCTGGGTGCTTGGCCTCAGCTCTGAACGGGGGATGCTCATGTCGTCGAAAGTCCTGGCGAATAGGACGTTGAGCCCACTTAGCCGTCGATCAGAACCCTCTTGAGCTTCACGCGCACAACCGGCCAAGCACGAGAGGAAACTTACCCGATGTGGGACCCGTGGGTGATCTCTACGGTCAAAGGTGATCGGGACCTCACCCATTTTAGATATTGAGGAGTCGCTCCTCTGCGTTGATCTCCGAGCGGTAAGTTTTGCTTCCGCTTGACTCGTATCGCTTGAGCCCCGAGATGTAGTTCGATTCTGCTCGGGCTCCTGGAAATCTTCTTCATCCGGGAGTTCCTTCTTCTTTGCCGAAGCAACTTCGCCCTTGGCTGGGGCTGGTTGTCGTTGACTTTCGTGCGCAAAACGTTTCAGAGTGAAGCAGTCCTTGGCCGCATGTTTTCCCTTGGGGTGGAAAGGACAGATCGCTTCCATGACGGTGCTGTAGTCGGGTGCCTCTCTCTGAGCGGATCGGGGCCGGTTATGCTCGGCTACCGCGACCAGCTCTTCGCCCTTGCACTTCCTATCCTTGTGTTTAGAGGATTCGGGCTTATCGCCCTTGCTCTTTTGTGGGGGATGATCTTCTTGTCGCCGGCGAGCATCCGCCGTGGTGTAGCGGTCGGCTAACGCAAACATTTCTTTTACGAGGTCGGGGCTTCCCGGATATTTTTTAATAAGATCGGATCGCCACCCCTTCTCGAAGGCCGCCACAACCACCGCCTCGACCGTCTCGACGGTGTTCTTCTTCGCATGAAGCGCGGATGAAGTCTCTCAACGTTTCATCCTTCTTCCAGTGCGCTTGATACGAGGTCCTACGGAGTACCGGCCTCTCATAGGTTCCACGAAAGTTGGCGATGAATTGCTCGCACAGTCACCTGTGAGTCTACCGAGTTGGCGGGAGGCCCGTGAGCCATGCTTGTGTCGAGGGGTGAGATTGACCGCAAATAGTTCGCCATGACGGCTCGATTTCCCTGCGGCCTTGATCGCTGTATGACTCGCAACCAAGCTTCGGTCTCGTTCCCGTCGAACTTTACAATGCCTTTGGGGTTGAACCCCTCGGGCCAAACCACTCGGCGCAGCCGGGGAGTGAACGCTCGGATCCCATCGATGGATCTTTCATCTTGTAGGGGGGGGGGCTCCGGCGTGGCGATCTTCTAGCTTGGTGATGACCGTTAAAATGTCGGGGTGAGGTTCGGCGCGGCGAGTCATTGACTCGGCGTTCATCGTCACTCCCGCCCCGACGATGATGAACTCTGCGATCGTCGCGGTCACCATACATTCGGTCGTTCCGCCGATCGTAGCTGATGCCGAAACGCTTGTAGTCGTCGCGGCGTCCGTGTCTTTCTTCCTCGTTCCGTTCTCATCGCCTGGCCGTGATGTCCTGGCGAAGGTCGCGGTCAAGGATCCGCCGAGCGTCTCGATGGCGGTGCATGGCGCCGATCGCAACGCTTCCGATCGTTGCGACCGATCAGCTGGCGACACGAGTGGCCGCGTGGGAGCGCGAGTGCGCCTCTCCAACCGGCTTCTCCTGATTTCTTTGGATAGCCGCCGTCACCATGGCCTTGATGTGAGCCACAATCGGGGCGCGGACCGTCTCGATGCAATCATCGGGTCCAACAGCGAGGAGCGCGTCTTGAGCGACGCGTTTTGCATCGGTGTGCGGAAGACGGACTGATCTCCCAACTTAGATTGCAGGATGTCCTCCCGGACATTGCGACCCAAAGATCGGAGAGTCCGCGTTTGGACCTCCTTACCCTTACGTTGGCGATCTTCTTCCGTGACATCACGTTCTTCTTGATGGAGATCGGTCTTCTGTCTTTCAATTGAGAAAACGCCGCGAAAATCGCAGCCGCTCCTAATGGAGCCGATCGGTTTTCCAGGTAAGTTAGAGTAATGTACCTGAGATGGTTCGCCCTTGATTCTGCCAGATTGGATCTTGTTTTTATCCAGGTTGACAAGCTCTCCATGCATATTGGCGATGAAATCCAGGCTTCCGAAGCGGAAAGATTGGCCGGAGATGAAGGTGGCGATAAATCCGCCGATTGATGCCATCGAGTCTGTGGGAACAGATTGAAGCGCTTTCTCTACCTAGCGCGCCAACTGTCGACTTTTGTAGTCGGCAATGAATTTATGGGGTAGGCGCCCGATCTCAAACTCGAAGGTCACACAAGACAAGGGATTTAGATGTGTTGAGGCTCTCGGAGAGATAATACCCTAATCACGTGTCTTTGGGATTATGCATTTCTTGGACCTAAGATTGCTCAAAGCGCTATGTGCTGCGGGCGTCTGAGATGTTTTATGCTCTGTGGCTTGATGCCCATGTTGTTGCCCGCCTCTCCCTTATATAGTGGGGTGAGGCGGCTTCTGAGTCCCAATCGGTTAAGAGATTCGATCGGTTACAAGATTCTAGTCGGTTATAGGACAGAGTTTACATCTTTATTCTATCCTTCTAACGACTCGGATTACAACTGTATCTATCATATCTAAACATAAATTCAACTTTCCTTTAGGGTATATCCCTTTCCGTACGGTTATGAAGCCTGACGTGGAGAGTATCCTCTGAGCCTTCATCTTGGGCCTGTCCTGAGGACCCCCTGGAACCTATATTCCACACACGCATGTGATCTTAGCGAATCAAAGAGTTGCAAGCCTATTATTTCTAATAGCAGGGGATCGGCTTGTATTCATCAAGTGATTGTGCAAGTTATCATTGTCCTGCATCGTGAAGATCGAGCACCCCCGTATCATGTGATCACCTGGCCTAGACCTGCCCATGTCAGCGTGCCACTCGATGTGTGTCGTGGTGTCCATGACAGATCCGGTAGCGATGAGGCTAAGGACATCATATCCGGTGAGAGATGAGCTTGGAGATCCGGTGAGAGATGAGCTTGGAGATGACGACTTTGGCAGGATATAGCGTTAGAGAGTGAGAGGAGGGAGCAGTACCGGTGGTAGGTGGCTCTTCATCTCTGGCTCTGACGGGGACATTGAAGACAGTGAGGAGTCATGGCTTTGGAAGGTAGAGCACGATTTAGTGGCAATGAAGCGCCTGTGGAGTGTCTCATCGGGCCAGATTGGGTGGTAGAGGTTGGGGGCACTAGATTGGGGAAGAAATTAGGGGAGTACATGTGAGATAGGTAGCAAAGAGAGAGAAGGGAGAGCCCAAGGGTCTACAGGATAAAGAAGATGAGATGCTGGAATGGCCTAATGAGAGAAGGATGGTGGGGCCATTTTACGGCTGCAGAGTGAAGGGCATCCGATTTCTTTCCGTGGCATCATACGTTTGCGTGGTATCATTATACTCTCCTTTGCATTTTGATATGACAACAACGTACTTTTAGATTCATTTTTTTAGACAAAACAATACTTGAATACTCCAGAGTCGTGCGCCATTCAAACATCACCAGATGTTGTCTTCTCCACTCTTGAACCAGAGTTCTTTTGGATGAAATGATCATCCGACTTTGTAACGCCCTACTTCCTAAACTTCTGGCGCATCCTCATATTGTAATATAACTAGGAATTTCTGTTCAGACAGTAATAACTTCACTGGATATCTGACGACAAAATTTATTGCCTCCCCATAAACACATGCAGTTGATCAAATCGAAAATTAAAAATGCACTTATATAGTTAACTACTACGCAGGAAGCAGAGAGCACATATGCCACTGCCCAGCCACCGGCTAGGCTAAGACTAGAGCATGTCCCTCAGCACGGTGATAGCCGCGGCATGCTTCTCCTGCAGACATGAACAGATTCAGCACGTGATGGATGCATGGCTTGAACAAAGAAAAGACTTTAAAATGATAATAATGCGAGTTCATGATCTCAGCATTTCAATGGCGATATTACCATCCTTGATCCTTCCATTCATTCTTTGTAGTGGGTTGGACGAATGCGGATCAGGCCAATTGAACCGTTAAGATCGCGAATTCGGATTCACCTATGTGAAGACAATACTTCCACTAGTTCCGCTCGATCTAAGATTTTTTTTCAGCAGTACATTTCAGTGACCTCAATCAGCTATTCAGCTAGTTAATAGTAAGATGTGCTCACCTGGTCACGAGCCCTGTCCAGGACGCCGCTGCACACCGGCCGTCCACGCTCATCGTACAGTATCATCCCACTGAACCTCGGCATCTGGCACTTGACTCCCATCAGAACCCTCCTCTGCCATATCGGCCGCGCCGGCGTGCCACCGGCGGCAGCCCCCTCCGCTCCACATTTCACACCCGCAGCCGCCGGCGCCGCCACCACTTCCTCCACCTCCAACCCTTGACCCCCCAGTAGCCCATACTCGCAGTCAGGGCCACCCATCACGCCGGCAACGTCGTCGGTCACGACGTCGCCCAGCTGCGCCGCCCGACCGTCGGCGTAGACCTTCTCCTTCCACAGGGCCACAGACAGGCAGAGTCCCATGAGAGCTAACGCAACGCCACGCCAGAAGTGAGTAGATCAGGACGCAGAGACAGCAGCATACGTACTAGCAGTAGCCACTAGGGCAGTGTGGTGGGCTTCTTATGGCGAGTGGTGCCAATTAAGAACAAGCCAATGCACGCACAGGCTCCCCGTGAGCCCTGCCGTTTGTAGCGAGCGCCGCTTGGACGATCATTTACGTTTCACCGTTCTTTGGCGAGTGACCGCACTCCGCGTGTGTACATGTGAAGCATGCCCGGCTTGGTAAGTAGTGGCAGTGGTATACTTCAGATTGGAGTAATCTTCACAAGGAGGTGACGGATGATGGTGATCATGGGAGTGGTAAGGTTGGTGGTCGTTCATGTGCTGTGTTGTTGTGGTGGCAGAGCCGATGTGTGGCGTTCTTGCTTGGGTTAATTAACACTTAATTGCTTGAGCTCACAGGCAGGTAGCAGTGAAAGTTGGTACAAATGATGCTTGAGTTTTGGCTTGGGTTTGTCTCAGCTGAAAAAAGAGTGTCATGTCAAAAAAAGAGAGGCAAAACTGTCGAAAGATGGTGCAGGAACACAGCTGAAACCAAATGGAATATGTAGAATACTGGAATTCAGAATGGGGCATCTTTAGAATATAACTACTTTATTCTTCTTTGCAGAGAAAAACTTCGAAACTCATACACGTTTTGTTACTGCATCGATCATTGCTAAATTAATTACGGTTTAAATGACTTAAGAAAGCAATCTGATGATGGGATCCATTCTTTAAATTTTAAAACCTTCTTGAACAACTGCAGTTGAAAGTTTCTTCTGCCATGCAGTACTGGCTTCACCCAAGACATTCTTGTGTCACCAGCTAAAGACTTCAAGATGGTCCTGAGATCTGCCCTCACAGATCTTAACTAGCACCTGAAATTTCACAAGGCACAATTGAGGATGATTGTGTTAGATTATTATGGGATGGCCCATAATTAATTTAATAGAAATTCCAAAAGGCCCATTAAATACTAGGAGTCATGAAATTGGTTTAGTACCATATGGGTAATTGAGAGAAGGTTTGACCAACTTAAATAGTTGAGTTGTGTGTCTCTCAATTAGCAAGGTGGAAAAGGGTAAAGGTTGTGCCACACGCGCGCTGATGTGCTGGGCGGGAGCGGTAGTTACCTGTAACGGACGTAGTTGATGGCTGGCTCATAATGATCGTCGGTTACTGGTAACGGTTACATGAGTTGATGGCTGGTAATGACTGTCCTGCCCGTTGCATGTCGCGAGGCTATATAAGGAGAGCAACGGCTATGCTTTTCTTCACCTGCAGAACTCTCCCACAATACTCCATCCATCCATTGTAGCTGCTGTTGTCTTTTGCATTCCCGACTCCGTTTTCTTGCGCGCACAAGTAGCAGAGGGAGCAGGCCTCCGGAACCTTGTCCTTCTTGAGATCTTGCTCGAGATAGAAGGCCGATAAGGTTTTTGCGGAGCGTACCACGTGACTGCTCGAGTGTGTCGGTGTTTCTGGAAACGCATCTGCACTGCACCAACGTTCGACTGCATCGATCTCTCCACTGCACCAAGGCTTCACTGCGACAACTTGTGATCGTCTACTCCGACCGTCATGGCAAACGAGAATGTTCTGCCTGTGCCTGTGCCTATGGTGGCACCGGCTCAAGGGTATATTAACTTATACCGTGTTTTAATCATGTTGCTTTGTTGTTCATTAGTCTTTGCGTATGAGATAGATAATTTGTTATCTAGTACCTTTGGCTTTGAACTAGAATTGCGTCATCGTTTAATCATGATTTACATAATTCTGTGGATTAAAATATTGAGAAAATTCCTAATATTTCCAACAATCCAAAAACCTTATCCTAGGAATTTTACAACTACTGGTTTTGCTGCCGCACTTAAGCCAACTGTATTTGACGGCACAAATTACAAGCGTTGGCGCGCCAAGATGATTTTGTGGTTGATTGCCATGAACGTGTATCATGTTGCGCAAGGCAAGCCACAGCCTGAGGGTGGGCTCTCTCCTGAGCAGGAGAGTGCCTTCACGGCTGCGGATAACTTGTTTAGTGGCGTCGTGATTAGTGTTCTTGGAAAAAATCTTGTTGATGTGTATATGATTTTGCCAAGTGGTAAAGAAATGTGGGATGCACTTGAGGCGAAATTCGGAGTCTCTGACGCGGGTAGTGAACTCTATGTCATGGAGCAGTTTCATGACTACAAAATGGTTGATGACCATTCTGTAGTAGAACAGGCTCATGAGGTTCAAGCCTTTGCGAAAGAACTTGAGAATTTTACATGTGCATTGCCCGACAAGTTTGTGGCGGGATGCATCATTCTAAGCTGCCACCTTCTTGGAGGATTTTGCCACTACTCTAAAACACAAGAGACAAGAGTTCAGTGTTCTTTGGTCTCATTGGGTCTCTAGATGTTGAGGAGAAAGCGAGGGCAAAAGATATCGTGGGAAAGAAAGTTCTAGTGCCAATGTGGTACAAAAGAAAACCTTTCAATTCAACAAGAAGAATAAAAATAAGTCCGAAAAGCACGAGAACAAGAACAAGGCCGCTCAAACTACTAGCTTCAAGAAGAAGAAGAATAAAGGAAAGGGAAGCTGCTTTATGCAGTAATGGTGCGATCATTGGGCAAAGGATTGCCACGATCGTAAAGACAATAAGCGAAAAAATTCCGCCAGCGTCATTATTGGCAATCTTGTGGAAGAACATCCGGGTATGTTTCAATACCTACCGTTCTATCGATATGTCATTCACGATTGGTGGATTGACACGAGGGCCAATATACATGTTTGTCTTGTGAGATCCTTATTCTCCTCTTACCAGTCACGGGGCTTCCTCCGTGTTGATTGGGAATGGGTCGTGAGCATTTGTGCGTGGAGTCGGCACAATTGACTTGAAGTTTACTTGAGGAAAAGTCGTGCGGCGAGAGCGTGCATCACGTGCCGTGATAAATAAAAACCTTGTGAGCGGATCTCTATTGTGTAGAGATGGTTTTAAGCTAGTTTTTGAATCCAATAAATGTGTTGTTTCTAAAATTGGAACTTTTATTGGAAAAGGCTATGAGAGCGAAGGCTTGTTCCACTTGTCTTTGACGAACATGAATAAAATTGTGAATCATGTTTGTAATCATGAGACTGATGTTTGGCATTCACGACTTTGTCATATTAATCTAAGTTGCATGATGCGGTTAGCCAGTATAAATTTAATCCCAAAATTTACCCAAGTCAAAGGTTCTAAGTGTCAAGTGTGTGTGCAATCTAAGCAACCTCTTAAGCCTCACAAGGCGGTGAGGCGAAAACTTGGCACCGTTAGAACTAGTTCATACCGATTTATGCGAGATAAACGGGGAGTTGACAAAGGGTGGTAAGAGGTATTTCATGACTTTGATTGATGATTCTACTAGATATTGCTATGTGTATTTATTAAAGTCAAAAGATGAGGCTTTTCACTATTTTAAGATCTATAAAGCTGAAGCCGAGAACCAACTTGAGAGAAAAATCAAACGGGTTAGGTCAGATCGTGGTGGAGAATACTTTTCTAATGAGTTTAATTTATTCTGCGAGGAACATGGAATAATCCATGAGAGGGCGCCTCCTATTCGCCCCAATCAAGCGGGGTTCTTTGAAAGAAAGAACCGTACTCTAACTGAGATGGTTAACGCCATGTTAGAAACAGCGGGACTTTCCAAGGAATGGTGGGGTGAGGCTATATTGATTGCTTGTCATGTCCTAAACAGGGTTCCTACAAAGAATAAAGAAATCACACCATTCGAGGAATGGGAGAGGAAAAGATTAAATTTCTCTTATTTACGTACTTGGGGCTGTTTGGCTAAAGTGAATGTGCCTATCCCAAAGAAGCGTAGACTTGGACCAAAAACCGTTGATTGTGTTTTTATTGGTTATGCTTTTCACAGTGTTGGATATAGGTTCTTAATAGTGAAATCTGGAGTACCTGATATGAGTAAAGGTACAATTTTTGAGTCCAATGATGCCACATTCTTTGAGGACTTATTTCCTATGAAAGAGACACTTAGCTCATCTGGCCAAGAATCTATCTTCTCTCCTAAATCTTCCACTCCTATACAAATTGAGCCCATTTTTGAGGAAAATCCAATAGATGAGGACAATGAAGTAACTCGTAAGAGTAAGAGACTAAGAACTACAAAGTCTTTTGGTGATGACTTCATTGTATATCTAGTGGATGATACTCCAAGAACCATTGATGAGGCTATTCATCTCAGGACGCTGACTATTGGAAGGAAGCGGTCCAGAGTGAGATGAATTCCATCTTGAGCAATGGAACTTGGGAAGTTGTTGATCGTCCATATGGGTGTAAACCTGTAGGATGTAAGTGGGTGTTCAAGAAAAAGCGAGGCTGATGGTGCGATTGAAAAGTACAAGGCAAGGCTTGTGGCCAAGGGTTATACCGAGAAAGAAGGCGAGGACTTCTTTGATACATACTCACTGTTGCGGATTGACCACTATTAGAGTACTACTATCTTTGGCTGCCTCCTACGGTCGATCGTTCATCAAATGGGCGTAAAGACGGCTTTCCTAATGGAGAGTTGGAAGAGGAAATCTATATGGATCGGCTGATGGATTTGTAGTAAAGGGTCATGAAGGAAAAGTGTGTAGGTTGTTGAAGTCTTTGTATGGCCTTAAGCAAGCACCTAGCGATGTACGAGAAGTTCGACAGAACTTTAACATCTCTTGGCTTTGTTGTGAATGAAGGTGACAAATGTGTGTATTACCGCTATGGTGAGGGTGAAGGAGTGATTATGTATGCGTATGTTGATGACATCTTGATCTTTGGGACGAACCTTAATGTGATTAAGGAAGTCAAGGACTTTTGTCCAAAACTTTGAAATGAAAGATTTGGGAGTAGCGGATGTCATCTTAAACATTAAATTGTTAAGAGAAGGTGCGGTGGGATTACTCTTGGCGGTCCCATTATGTGGAAAAGGTGTTGAGTCGCTTTGGCTATAGTGATTGCAAACCTGCTCCAACGCCGTATGATCCAAGTGTGCTATTACGAAAGAACCAACGTATAGCAAAGGATCAATTGAGATATTCCCAAATCATTGGTTCACCGATGTATTTAGCTAGTGCAACGAGGCCTGATATCTCGTTTGTTGTGAGCAAACTAAGCCGGTTTGTTTCAAACCCGGGAGATGATCATTGGCATGCTCTTGAGAGAGTAATGCGCTATCTAAAAGGGACATCAAGTTATGGAATTCACTACACCGGGTACCCTAGGGTACTAGAGGGTTATAGTGATTCAAACCATCTTAACGAGGATATAAAAGCCACAAGTGGATATGTGTTCATATTGGGTGGTGGAGCTGTTTCCTGGAAGTCTTGCAAGCAGACCATCTACAATGGAAGCAGAACTCACAGCATTAGATACCGCCTCTGTGGAAGCCGATTGGTTGCGTGAACTTGTGAAGGACTTACCGGTGGTTGAGAAACCAGTGCCTGCTATTCTTTTGAACTGTGACAATCAGACGGTGATTGTCAAGGTGAACAGTTCTAAGGATAACATGAAGTCATCAAGGCACGTTAAGAGGCGGTTGAAGTCTGTCAGGAAAATGAGAAACTCCGGAGTTATAGCATTGGACTATGTCCAGACGGCTAAAAACTTGGCAGATCTTTTTACAAAGGGGACTATCACGGAATGTGATAGATGAAGCATCGAGGGAGATGGGTTTGAGACCCACATAAAGTCATGTCTTAGTGGTAACTCATCCTATTTGATCGGAGATCCCGTGAATTAGGATGTTGAGACAAGCTAGTGACTGGCTGAGAGGAGAGTATACATACTTAGCCCACTCCGTTTGAGATGCAATAACTCTCCTATTCAGTATGGCAGGTTGGTTATACCTTAATGTATTCCGAGTGGCTTTGATAAGCGGAGATGTTGTCCTCTGAACATCTTATGAGAATACACCTATATGAGTTCGATTGCTAGTCACGATCTATGAGATTGGGTGATCTCTAGAGGCTCATGAAAGGCCAAGGAGTATGACTTATAAGCTCCAAACCGAGGGGATGCATTTAGCGACCTAGTATCGATAAAGGACTTTGGTGAAACTTTTACTTTCAAAACTCAATTCAAGGCATAGTCCATTGTTGAGTTGTGGATGAGTGTAAGCATTGTTCTAGATGGAAGTTCAACAACAGTCTCCATCAAAACACCGGTATATCAAACTACATTGGGTGAGAGTATTTCAAATGTGCCTTTGAAATTTGGTGGGGATTGTTAGATTATTATGGGATGGCCCATAATTAATTTAATAGAAATTCCAAAAGGCCCATTAAATACTAGGAGTCATGAAATTAGTTTAGTACCATATGGGTAATTGAGAGAAGGTTTGACCAACTTAAATAGTTGAGTTGTGTGTCTCTCAATTAGCAAGGTGGAAAAGGGTAAAGGTTGTGCCACCTGCAAGCGCGCGAGCCGTGGCGTGGCGTGGTGTGTGTGGTCGAAAGTGTGTCTTGAGTGCGGTCGAGTCGAGTCGAGTCGAGTCGAGACGAGACGAGACGAGACGAGACGTGCACGGCGCAGGCCAGTCCGGACGTGTTGGGCGGGAGCCGTTTGTTTTTGCCGTTTCAGTGATCAATGTGACCAGTAACTGCAGTGATCAATATGACCAGCATGTCGCGAGGCTATATAAGGAGAGTAACGGCTGTGTTTTCTTGCGCGCACAAGTAGCAGAGGGAGCAGGCCTCCGGAACCTCGTCCTTCTTGAGATCTTGCTCGAGATAGAAGGCCGATAAGGTTTCTGGGGAGCGTACCACGCGATCGCTCGAGTGTCGGTGTTTCGAAACGATATCGCCTTTGCACCAACGTTCGATTGCGATCGATCTCTCCATCGCACCAAGGCTTCATCGCGACAACTTGTGATCGTCTACTCCGACCGTCATGGCGAGCGAGAATGTTACACTGCGCTGTGCCTATGGTGGCACCGACTCAAGGGTATATTAACTTATACCGTGTTTTAATCATGTTGCTTTGTTGTTCATTAGTCTTTGCGTATGAGATAGATAATTTGTTATCTAGTACCTTTGGCTTTGAACTAGAATTGCGTCATCGTTTAATCATGATTTACATAATTCTGTGGATTAATATATTGAGAAAATTCCTAATATTTCCAACAGATTGAAGACGGAATCTCATGGAGCCCATAGTTGTTTCACCAAAAGTTAGCAGTTTCTATCCAGAAGCCTTAGAATTTTGGAAATGCATTCCTAACAAGTAAAAAAACACACAATTTCGAAGCAAGTTGAGGGCTTGATTTGCATCCACCTACCACAGCACTACTAAATTGCATTGACATTTGTGAAATTTAGTTTACAGGGGAGCATAGAAGCACTACTCATATTTCTAACAGTTCAGTGCTCAGAATGTTCGACTACTAAAGAGAAATAAGTTATGGAAGAAATGCAAAAGCAGGGGAAATCAGCACTGACCTGTCACAAAAATCTGCAAACAACCTTTACAGAATATCAGCACACTGTTGGCAAAGGATTGAGAAGTGCTTCAATGCTCTACCAAAACAAAACTGTACTAATCAAAGCACCTCAACTAATTAAGGCGAAGGACAGATTAGTCATTCAAGCTTCTTAATAGGGCCCGTGGATCCCAAGCCCAGCCCGAGGACCCTAACCCAATGTCTCGACCTCCCCACTATCCCCTTCTCTGTAACCGATCACCTACCACCTCTCATCTTCCTCCCGTCAATCGAAATTCGCGCCATCATCAGCCTAACAACCTCGCATTGTCCTCCGCCTCCCGTAGCTCTCCTCCTCCTTCGCCCGACGTCCTCGCCTCCCTGCACCTCCCGTCACTGCATCCTTCTCCGTACCTGCATCGCCAGTCCGCTTCCACCACAATCCCCTTCTCCCGTCACCACTCCAACGCTCGCCTCATCCTCCGGCCCCTGTCCTCGCCGCCACCTCAGGCCGAACCAGAGGCTCAAATTGGCTCTTCCTCCTCTACCGCCTCGTCGCCTCCCAGCGCAAGACCCAGATCCGCCCTAGCACTCCCAAGAGGCCTCGGCCTCGCCGGACACCGCAGCGACCGGCTACACAATGCTGGGGGAGAGCTATCCATCAACAAGACGCCGGCGTTCATGTTCCAGATGTCCTTTGGGTGCGTGCTCTGTCAAATCCCCTTAATCGCCCTCAGAATTTACCGCGTCATCCGGTAATTCTACTGCCCCCATCGCCTCTCTGCGCATGCCTCTCGCCGCACCAGAGCCGCCTGGCGCCGGAGCCGTTGACATAGAATCCTCAGCCACAACGGCTTCCTTCGACTGCAGCCTTTTCATTTGGTTGGTAGAATCACGTCTCTCGTTCCCTAATCGTTGAACTGCCAATGTGATGATACAAACGCTTGAATGCCCCAGTGTTATAGGCGCTTATCAAAACACGATGTTCTGATTTCCTAAATAAGTAGTATGTGCATTTATTGTTTACTCAAAATTATCTGCGATTCTTCGATTTTTTGCTCACAGAATACGAAATTTCTTTTGTAGGATGTCCTTTTTCAGCTATTTATGTGTGCAAGATAGCTATAGGCCAAGAACTCTGAACCACAGAACTCAAAACTGATGAAAACATGTGATCCTAACTGGATCAGGCATGTTCTTTTCATGTTTTGTGCCAACGATAGGCTATACTTCCAATTAATTAAGAGTTACAGCATCTAACTTATCCTGAGGATCTTGAAAGAAATACTTTTGAACTAAACCAGATGCAGTAAATTGAAGTGCTAAACACCAAATTAGTCTTGAAACTTTAAGATCAGTCTTAATTCGGCCTCTCAACTTTATGAAAGAGCACGAGAGCCTGTGAACGTCAAGGTTGAATTAAAGTTAGCCATCAACTTTTCAGTAGTGTAAAAGATCCTTAGACAAGGAAGCCGTGTGCAAGTTAGGCACTGTTATTTTATCAATTTACTTGGACTGAAAGCTGAACCAGATTTGAACAAGAAGCTGACAATACAGCCAATCATATTTATAGAACAACTAATTTTAATCTACGATCATAATTAGTTAGTTAGGCTGTTTCTTTAAAAAAAAAGTTGAGGGGTTTAAATGAAAGCTGATCTCTCTGTTTAAGGACGACTTTGGTTCTTGGAGGCATCTGGCTATTACTTCAGCTTTATCCCATCCTTCCCTTCTAGTTCCGCTCTTCACATTTGTAACAAGCACATAACAATTATGTCGCAGCAACGCTTTGGGAGTATCCTGTGAGCAGAGTGTGGTTAAACAACACCACATGGCAAGGATAACAAACCATCTACAGGAATTTGAGCTCATACACAATAACTCAAACCTTTAAGGAAGATTCTTCTGATGGCGATGGTGCTAAAGAAGATTATGTTCATGTCCGGGCAAAGCAAGGCCAAGCCACTAATAGAGGGGAACAGGGAATGATAGGGAAGAACCAGGAAGGGGCATTTGAGTCATTTCTCGTGGGAGAAAAATCAGAAATGAAAAGAAAATGGTGGAAATGGTAAATGTGGCAAATCATGTAGTTTCCATCCAACTTTGTGGTATTTTATCAGTGTCGTTCAACTATGTGGTATATTATCAAGTGTCTACTAACTTTGTGGCATATAGTCAATTTTCCCAAAGTGCAAATGGTAGTTGCTAGGTGTCTTTCTTGCTGTGCTATATTCTGGTTATGACTTATGATTGAAGTGCTTCTTTTTGAATACTAATTTGTATCCACAATATGAGCATTCCATTATTTCTTGTATTGTTTGTGATGCTATCTTGGAGTACCTAGTGCACTAGTAATGTGCTGTCTTTTAATGGCAGGTAGATTGATAGCCAAGTCATATAAGAGAGGCAGGAGTTGTACTGCGTGTGACTACTACCAGATTCGATGCTAGAGGTTAATTTTTATTCCTTAGACAGTCAATAGTAAGTTTTAATGAGAAAGAGATCTTAGTATGATGGAAAATTGTAACATGTTTATTTGATAGGATGGACGAATTTCTTACCACAAGCGTTGAACATGATAGTGAATATGGCAATGGTTCTACATATGACTCATTCACCGACAGTTTATCCAACTCAGAGGATGACTTTGATCTAAGTAAGAAACACAAGTGTTCCACTAAAGATGGATGCAATAGTGAGTACAACAACAGACATATGGAGGTTAGTTTTTTATGATTGGAAATTGGCATATAGAGCAATATTGTATTCGTCTAGTTTGAAGCAAAATATTGTTGTGAACGATATCCTTGTGGCATGTGGAAAGCAGTTAGTGACTACTACATTGCTACTAAGTTCAATTTAACTTTTTGTTGGTGTGTTCCTGCCAATGTGTACTCTATATTTTATAATCCCGTTGGTAGTACGCATGGAGTCAGCTTTTTTATAAAAGTAAAGAGAAAACTCTATTGGTCAATACTCATGCTATTTGGGTTTGTGATATGGTACAACACTTGTCTCTTTTGTTTGCTGGAATTATGTAGCAATATGGTCTATACTATTTTGTTGTATGAATTACTTGTTTCGGTGGAACAGCTTCGGTTCATTTCATTGTGTATGCTATATTGAGCTATTTTACCATGCTCATGCTAGTCTATGTCTTTTTTTATTGGCTTACTCTTTGATGTTGATGAGGTCTACTTGCATTTTGTTGTGATAAACTTAACTTTGCTTTTAATAAATGATGGGGGCAGAGCATTTTTTTGTTAATGACAGGAAAGCAACAATGTCTGGTAGTCTCATGATCCTAGGAGCAATCATGGTATGTGTTGCAACTTGGAGGAAAATAGTGCGGCTCTAGATGAGTATCAGAATGAACTACGATGGCTTTAAAAAGTGAAGACGAGTGTTATAGTTTTTACAATAATTATGCTAGAAAGAAAGGTTTTAGCATTAGGAAGAATATCGTGAGGCGTGAAAAGAAAGTTGGAGTTATTTTCTACAGACGGTATGTTTGCTCTAAGCACGGGAGTCGAGATCCTAAATGGAGTAACATGAACGGTCAAGTAAGGAGGGAAAGAGCATATAGTCGACATAATTGTAAGGCTCAACTCAGCATTAGGCTTGATAAGAAGCGTGGAGTTTGGTTTGTGGATGATTTTGTTGATGTGCATAACCACGCTTTTACATCTCTAGATGAAACTCCTTTTCTTCGATCTCACAGGAAAATGAAGGATCATCAGAAATCTGAAATAACATTAATGGAATCGATGGGCACTCGGAAGCATGTAAAAAGTTATTTTCAGGTATAAAGGCTTAATTACGAAACGGTAGAGATGAGATGCTGCTCTTATCCCTCTATAGTCATCTTTTCTCCTTTTATCATTTAAAATGGTTTTTGTGCTTATCTTATCTTCAAAATTTCACTTTCCAGGGTAATGTTGCAAGCCGAAAAATGGATCTTTATCCTACATCTATGCCATTCAAATTATTGAAAACTACGTTTTCGAATTCACTAAGCTAAGCGGTTTTGATGGACTACTATGGAGCTTCCCTAACCTGGTCTTATTCTGCACCATCTCCTTGAGAGACTAAAATCCTTACGGCCTTATCTTGTTTCAAAATCTTGACACGCAGTGAGTAGTAGATTGGTTAAGAAGATTAGGGTGTCGTGTGGCCAATTTAAAGAAATCTAAAAATTCCACTAAATTTCTAGAAAGGGCCTAGTTGGTTCAGGACTAAACCATTTAAATTTCATAATTCTTTAAGCTTGGGAACAGGGGTTAAAAATTTGAAGAAGATGTTAGTAGGCACGTGGTAGAATTCTGGACAGCACCTTATATATACAATTTTGTAGGAAAAACTGGCAGTGTAAAAATCTTGAAAATTTGACCATAGATGTATCACTTCTCCAGGTAGCTATAAATTTTTTTCACAATTTTAACAGGCCTGTTATGCATGTGTGTATGTTTTAAACTTGCTATGTTGTGGGTGTTGGTAGCTAATTCCAATTGTATGCATTTACCTTTCCTTGTTATTCAATTACCTACCATTGTAACCTAGATATGGAGTAGACATTACTTAGTGTTACTTGGGCAATACTTGCGAAATATCTTATGTACATGCTTAGACATGCTCACTAGAACGTTTTTTAAATGATGGGACATATTTCAATCTAGCTTGAGCAGCTTTGTTTAATGGTACGGAACCAAGGTATGGTTTCCGTGTAATTTGGTAAAAATCCAACCTAAAACTTATGGTTTAGACGTGGGCGAGTTATTACTTAAACTTAGGGCATGAAAAGGACCTCACGCGTAGTTAGGGGGAGATTCTCGCCCGGGTCAATTAAGGACCTAACTTGATACTATCACCTAAGTGTTTTGGTGGAACCACATGTGCTAGTATGGGATAGCTTGAACTCTCTAGATTAGTTGAAGTTTAGCCTTGCATTTTGGTACGCCGAAGTAGTAGGGCACACCCGTAACGGTGTTGCTCGTAGGTGCTCCCTTCACCGAGGTGTTGGGGCCCAAGCATTCCAATATAACGGTGCATGCCTTGCCATGGGGGGAGGACCAGATGGGGCACCATTGTTGGTTCAGGAATCTCCGGAACTATGGCAAGGATTTAACATCATCGTCGCTGGTGTAAGGCTAAGCTTTAGCTAGTTGAATGGTTTCCTCACGTCTAGCAAATCGGGTACGATGATTATCGCGAGGAATGGTTGACATGATTTCTACAATGTGTCATGTGAGTAAAGTATACACTCTCTCCAGAGATTAAAATTTAATTAATTAGCCATGCTCGCAGTCATGAGCAACAGTGACAAGTATAATCTTTGTTTTTGTGAAAACTTTTGGAAATGGTGTTGGAATGGGTTGGAACACTTGTGAGCCAAGGGTGGCTGTTTTTACTCACTGTTCGCAGCCAAGGAGAGTTGTGGAACGATGAATATGAACTTTACTTACTGTTATTTAACTTCTTATTAAATGCTCTTTACAAATTCGTTACCGTTTGATGAAACATACACTTGCAAATAAAATCTGCTTTATGCTGAAAATGAGACTAGTGTAGTAACTTGTTATCCTTGTTCTAGCCATGCATTTACTATATTTCCATACACTAAAGTCCTGCGAGTAGATACGTGTACTCACCGTTGCTTAATCTAAATAATATAGACGAAGGTATGGAAGAGTGCCCCAACGACTCATACTTTGCTCCGGGGTCCGATGACTATTTTGATGGATGAACTTGGGCTTTTCCAAGTCGGTTGCGTATGGGTTTATGGATGGGCATACCGCTGTCCTACTTGTAATACTAAGTTTATTCTCCGCTGCGACTCTCTTTTGGCATGTAATATTTGGACGGTCAGCCACTACTTGTAATACTAAGTAGTTGTAACAGTACTAATTTAAGCTTATTCTATGCCAATTGCTTAAACATGTGTGTATGGTTGTGATTTCAATTGTTGTAAATGTGCGTACTAGTCACTGATCATGGGACTAGTACCATATGCACATAGATTCTCATTTTTTGCATTTTATGCAAAATGGGGGTCGCTACAACACTTTTCTATTTATTGGCTAGCCTTAGGAAATAATAGCCATGCCCTCTGAAACAAAACATATTATAGAGCATAACAAGCATATTATTATGACATACATTTCATAAATGAACTCAGATCATATATTACAACGTACAGCTCATCCATTTAAGAAATCAATTCAGATCACACATTAAAACGTACAGCACATCCATTTAAGAATTCAACTCAGATATATTATCCAATTGAATTCAGAACTACAACTCACAAATTCACAGCACAAGGTTCACAAATTAATCCAAGTGATAACTAACAAATTCACAACTCATCAGTTGAGGCTTGAGTGGCATTCGCCTTTTGGTTTTACGACCTCACGCATCAAGAAGACACAGAGTTGTCCTCGAATTCCTAGTAGGCCTGTTCCAATGCAGATTCAGCGCATTTCCAGTCTTGTGTGTATATAAATTGGTAAGTGGAAACAATTATTATAAGATTGACAAACTTCTATGATATTGGTCTTCTGTGCACCAATGAGGAGTTGCATGTTGTGACAAACATAGAATGCACATAGGTTAGTGGTCTTTGGCTGTTGGTGGTACTGCCAAAATATAATAGGTTTGTTCTGAAGGTATTACTATGGAGTGTGAAGGATTATTGCGTACTAGCGGATACCGAAGACTTATAAATGTGCTTCAGCTTCGATGAGTCCTTGTGTGGCTCTCCACAAGCTCTATAGACATTGAACGACATATCGAGTAAATTTGCGATAGGCGTCAAGTCATGGGTGCCGCCCTTTTTGGAATCAAGGAAAATTACCCGGTTCTGTCTTGGTATAATTACGAGTAGAACCCAGTGAAACCTACACAAGTATGTCGCCATCGTCATTCAACCTAACTTCGAGCTACGTATAAAGTATAGATCAACAAGTATAGCAACTGGACGAAGCTCTTACCTCGGGTTGTGTGATAAAAGTATGAATTTTTTATCCCGTTGAGCCAGCAATACGTTTTCCACGTACTCCTGGACGACATGTAAATTTTCGTCCATGGTTTGCTTGGACACCATGTGTGGGTCGAGGAAACCCATCGGTTCTTTCCTTACTTCCGCTTTTGTAATATTGTATCTATATATACAAAATCAAGGATCATATATATATGACATTTATTGGTACGACACAAATCTAGACCGTGATTGCACACACTTACAATGTCCAGCATTTGATGAGAGAGGCGTCGAGGGCATTGAGGTTGTAGAGATTTAACAAGTCATTGAAGCCGACCACAAAGAAGCCATCCAAAAACTAGTGTAAGAAATGCTCCTCCTTGAAGTTGACTGAGATACTTGATGCCTGTTGTGCCACCGGCTTGTTGTCTTGTTCCATGCATCAACCTTGCAATCTAACGCAGGCTAATGTAAGCATCTGCTGGCGCTCTTCCGGTATGAATGGCTATCCCAGCTCGAATTGCCGCACCAATGGGGCCAACGGAAAGTCATGAGCTAACGTGGTCCCCTTCGATTTGCCCTTAAGGCCGCCTCGCCGTCTATCATTAGTCATCTTCATCAGAGACAACTGGGCCCGGACTGAAGTAATGGCCTGTGCCTTATGGGACACGGTAGCCGATTTAGTGGGCTTTTTTGGTGCACCACATGGCTCCGATAGTGGTGGTAGCTCTGGCGCATCACGTTGCTCCGGTAGTGCTGGTAGCTCCACTGTAGCATGTGTCTCTGGTAGTGCTGGTAGCTTCGGTGCTGCAGGGCGATCGTCGAAGGAGATGTCCCTCTTGGGCAACTGGATGAATGTGCCAATGGCAATCCCTAGTGTGACGATCTCATCGTTTGGGGGCATATCTAGTGTGACGGCCTTGCAAATTTTATGTACACCATCGCCCTGGACCTTTGCGTAACCCGAAGCTATCGTGGTACCGTGCACAGACGGCTTTTGAAAACCATAAGTGATGAGGGGTCTAATATGAGTCCTTTTGTAGTAGTGAATTGGGGTGTGTTTAGTCTCCCACTTCTATCTGGTCTCTTGTTAGGGTTTCTAAATTAAACATATTTTTTGTAGTCTAGATCTATCTAAACCATTTTTGGGATCTCAGAGTTTAGTTCTTAAAAAATGTTGTATACTAAGAAGATGTAGATAATTTGTGATCTTTCCATAGAGTGCTTACACACTGAACTCAGTTACATAGATTGCAAGTTAGGATCTTTGGAGCCACTCTATTCGGCAAAACCGTCACAATTAGACAGCACCGCGAGCGAAAATATATATGTTAAATATAGTACATGGTCGAATTAGGGTTTGTGATGATTATGATAAGTGTATATAATTGTTTAAATTTTTATTAGAGTACAAGAACGTAAAATTCAGTTAAGTGATTTGAAGGTTATGGCATGTAGAAGCTCGCTGTCCAGAAACCATCGCTGCTAAGAGTAGTCATGTTAATATGCTTTTTAGGGCTAGCTAATGGCCGAATTAAATTCTATCCATAACTAAAGAAACAAAGATAATTTTCTATAGTTCCCAAAAATGTCATGGTTTGCTATATGTGGAGTTGTATAAAAATAGTTATGAAATTGTGAAGCCTGCTGTCTAGTGAGACAATAGATCGATTTTCTAGGCTAAAAACGAGGGGTTAGATGAATTACTTAAAAAACATAAATAACTAGATTTGTGGGTAATCTCCTCTATTTTCCATAAATTATGTGTTTTTCGATGGTTGGGTTTCGGAGCTAGGAGTTATGGTCATTCTACCGCCAGGACAGCAAATGGGTGAACTGTCCAACCAGTGAGAAGACTAATTCGGGGTTGTGCTTAGGTGCGTTATCATTATGATTGATTTTTGTACCGCTAGCGCATGATTTTAAGATGGATAAATATGTCTATTGCAGGAGGTGTGATTTTGGTAGTGGCCTGAACCACGTGCCACTCCATTCCTCGTGGGTAAAGAGGCAAGTACATCATGTAACGATGACCGATTGATATGAAATATTGTTTAAGTTGATAATTGGTACCTTATTGTCCCATATGAGTATTATGAATTAGTGCATGGTAGAATGATGAGTTGGTTGAGATGAATTGTTGTTTAAATTGACAATTGTTACTTTGCTGTTGTATATGATTATGGTGAAACATTGTTATTGTTTATGCACGAGAATTTGGTAATGATGATAAAAGATGGATAATGAATTCCATAAATCGCATACATATCATGGAAAGTGCATATAGCCAGGTTGGTGAGAAAGTCATGTGACTAATCTAGTGTGCTCTTGAGTAAGACCTACACGTAGGCCATCCACGGGATAGATGGGAGAAACCTATTTGTAGGTCCCTCCATGGGATGGATGGGAGTATGACCTACTTCGTAGGTCCCTCCATGGGATAGATGGGAATGATAGTGTGACATCGACGGGTGTGCACTCAGCTATACCGGTATAAGCTATGAAAGGTGTATATGAGCATAAAGCATGATGCATTGTGTGAATGAAGAGAACGATGTGATCTAATTGATGAGCTCTCTTTTATGTATGGTTAAAATGACATTATGAAATTTACTCGATGGTTATTTTCATATGTTGATATGGTTATATGATCTACTTTGCTGAGTCTTGGACTCATACTTGTTTGTTTAGTATTTTAGTTACTTTGAGCCTGACATTCCGGGAAGGGGAGTAGAACAGACACATCACACGACACTACACCATCATCATATTGTTTAGCATTTTGGAACATGCATAGCAAATGAAACAGTTAGACAGTCTCAGTCATGGAATAACTTTAGTGGAGGTAACTTGCAATGGTTTAATCTGTTTCATTAAATCATGTTTGTGGATTTTATTATATCTAATGAATGTGCTTCGTTTGTTTGTTTCGACAATAGTAAGTAAAAGGTAAGAAGTTTCCCAGATGCATCTGTTCTGGGAGCTCTTAAGCGCGGGGTCTTGGGCTTTGTTGGGCGTCTAGATCTATGTTTAGAATTATTGTTGTTGTTACTATTTTCTTCACCATTTCTTGTTGAAATGTATTTGTAGATGGTGTTAAATGTCTAGAAAAGAAATTATGTGCTTGCTGAATTTCTAGTTGAAAATGGTTAAATAATAGTAAAAGAGCATTGAGAGGTGACATTCAGGGCACGTGGGTACTGGGGTGTTACAGTTAGTATCAGAGCGGGCTTTAGGTTCCTGGTGCATGAAATTAGCAAATTACTCTAGAGTGAACTAAAATTTTGACTTTGGGAAAATTAGAAACATGGTTTAGGTATAAATCCTTTAAAATCTTACCATAGGATAACAACTTTAAAATCTGACATAGATTGGTTAATTAACATAAAACTTGACACACTTTGGTGCACAGTAGGAGTGGTATGGGTCAGCATTGTATTGCGCTTTAATGTTGTGTTGGAGTTAATGATTATGAATTATGTTGTCATGTTGTATGATGTTATATGACTCATGTTGCTATGATGATGAATGGGCTGATTGAATGAATATGTTTATATGATCTTGTTATACCGAAGGGTTTCGGTCATGGTCTTTGGCCGTGGTAAAGGCCATGGTTGTGAGCATGGCCAAGTAGAGCCCCTACCTAAGGTTTAGGAACCTCTCGCAAGGGAGAGTGATTTGCTTGATACGTCTTAGATTGGAGAGTTTGTCGTGGGGAATGCTCCCATTATGTCGTCAATTGTCGAAGGATAGATTGATTTAATGAGAAGCCTTTATTGGTTGTTCTTACCAATTATTGGTGATTTGTTTTGTTGGTTATCTTTTGTTGCTCTGTGGAGAAAAAAATATTACCTTTTGTATGTGTTTATCGGTTTCCATGGTTGAAAGAAGTTCTGAAAGTTTTTGTGCAAGACTTAGTGGCGTGGGTTTAAGTTTTTTGCCTTTACCAGGGGATGATTCCTTGATCCCTTAGTTTTCCCTTTTGTGAAAATATCTTTGTAGCCCTCTTTCTTTCATGGAATTCTATTTGTTCGAAATTGAATTGGAGAATTTGGCATGAAAATAACAACATCAACAACAGTAATAAGAACACTACACTAACTTGGATCCATGCGCTCAAGAATGCCTAAGGTCTCGTGCTTGGGAGTTCCCAGAACACATACGTCTGGGAGACAATCTTATCTTATACTTAAGTTTGTCAAGGCCGCGAATCGAAGCACATACACAAGATATAATAACAAGCCACAAACATAACTTAACCAAGCAGATTAAATCCTTACAAGTTTGTATCCCCTAAATTATTTCATGACTGAGCCTGTCTATTTATTCATTAGCTAAGCATGTTCAAAGTGCTAAATAACATCATGAGAGTAAAGTAGTGTTTGGAGACGTGTCTGTGCTCACTACTACAAAAGAGGTTATATTAGACACGTCATCACTAACGGTTTTTTAAGAAAACCGTCTGGGAAGATATTTGTGCACATCGTGGACTGTTTGTGGCTAAAACCATCTGTGATGTGGAGACATCACAGACGGTTTTATCCACAAACCATCTGCGATGAATCCATAATATGATAGACGGTTTGTAGATAAAACTATCTATGATGAGTAATACATCACATACGATGTTATCCACAAATCATTGGTGATAATGCAGGGAATTGCACAGACGGTATGTGGATAAAACCGTCTATTAGTAGGGAAATATCACAGTCGGTTTTATCTACAAACCGTCTCTGATGATTAAACCAACTCAACGGTTAAAGGAAACATGCATTAATTTCATATATATAAGAACCAGCTAGCTTGCATGCATCACATATATATATACAAAAATTTCGATCCCTAGCTAGCTACTAGTTATGCCTAGTTGAACTCCTCGTCATCGCCAGAGTCATCGAAGACGTCGTCGCTGCGGCCGTCGGGGTCCTCGCTCGAACCCGCTTTGTCTGGGTCATCCTCTAGCTCCCAGCCATCACGATAACCCTCCGACGAGTCGTAGCTATCATTGGAGGACGAGGAGATTAGTATTGGTGACACCACACGCTTCTTTTCGATATCAATGACGCTTGGGGTGGACGGAACGGTGGTTGAGGTGGCCGGTGGAGGGGACCGTTGATAAGCCGTGGCCGAGATTTCATGGATATGGCACCATAGTGGCGCCGTAGCAATTGCCGTAGGGGCCGAGGAGGCGAAGTCGACGGTGTCGGTGGCGGAGGGGAAGTCGACGATGGAGGCGAAGGCAGTGCTGGAGGCGGTGGCGGAGCATATGTAGTCCGAGACGGTGGGGTGGCGGAGCCGACAGAGGAGTTGTTTGAGCTACTTATGGCGATGATATGTGGAAATGCGATCAATTGAGTACATTTTGGACTCAATAGTGCTACTATATAGCACGCGGTTGCTGATTAATTACGACCTTCATTGGGGAAATGAAACGCCTGGAAGATGAAAGGTCTTCCTCGGAACCGCGAGCCTGGAACTCTAAAAATTCTTCCTTAGAACCCACGCTGAAGACGAAAGGTATCATCACAAACGGTTTGTGGATAAAACCGTCTGTGATGAGGTTATCACAAACGTCATCAGAGACGGTTTTAGTCAGTCAGCCGTTTGTGATGTGAGAAGATCACAGACGGTTTGTGCATAAAACCGTCTGCGATTTGGAATACCACACAGTTTTATCCACAAACTGTCTGTGATGATCAATTCTGATTTATATACAAACAGAGAGCCTCGATCTCCTCTGTATTTTTTGTGTTTCCAGATATTTTCGAGGTGGGTGCGACTGAGAGGCGTTCTGGTGAAAGAGACCCTAGATTTGGTGGTGTAATTGTAGATCCTTGCGCTCTAGGTCATCTAAGGTTAGGAATTGCATGAAAATTGCATTACTACTGATGAAAACATCACGGCCGGCAATTTGGCTGATGTTGAGGCAAACGCTAAGGCAAGGAACATCCTCATACAGGGTCTTAGCCGCAATGAGTATGATAGGATCTCTCACCTTCATTCTGCTCACCAGATTTGGGTGACCCTCGATGCTTACCATGAGGGCACTACCCAAATCAAGACGGTTCGACAGGACCAATTTGAGCGTGAGTTCAACAAGTTTGAACAACACGCTGGTGAGAGTCTTAACAAAAGCTTTGGTCGGTTTACGAAGATTTTGAGCGACCTTCGAGCAGTCGGTTGCATATACCCTTGACTCGGATAATGCTCAACATTTTTTGACCGCACTCGATCTTCAAGTTTGGGAAATGAAAGTGACCACCATTAAGGACACTACCGACTTGTCGACCTTGACTCTTGATGGGCTTTACTCTCGTCTCAAGACTCATGAGATCGACGTCATCTCTCGCAAGATGAAATCTCAATCGATGGCCTTGGTCACCGATCCCACTGGATCTTCCCTTGACCGTTCTGCTGGTTTCTCTCTTGTCGCCCTTTGCGAGCTAAGCGATGACCAACTGGAAAAATTTCCAGAAAATGAGCTTGCTCTTCTTGCTCGCAAATTTTCACATGCATACAAGAGGGCGAGAGAGAGGAAGAGAGGTGGCATGATCACATGCTTCGAGTGTGGTGGCCCCAACCACATTTGGGCTAATTGCCCCAAACTAGAGAAGGCAAAGAACGACACCAGCGGTTCGGCAATGAATGACTACACCGACAAGAACCGCAACAAGAAGCCTCCAGTTTGTGAGCCGACACGTGAGAAGAAGTACCGCAACTTCTCCAAGAACAAGAAGCTTTTCCACCGCGTCCTCACCGCGCTTGACGACATCAACCTGTCCGACACGGAGACATGGAGCGACGAGGGCGAGGATGAACCGCAAGAGAAGAAAGTCGGCGACGAGTTCTCCGACATGTGCTTCATGGCAAACGCTAACGGCATCAGCGACTCCGAGCTCTATAGCGACTCGGATGAGGTACCTTCCTATGATCAGCTCAATAAAGCTTTCTGCAAACTATGGAAATTTCATGCTAGAGCTAGAGCTAGGTGTATGGAGCTAGAGAAGGAAGTAGGTACCTTGACTCGGGAGTTAGCTTCTTTTAGATCTTCTTCCTCTCTAGTCACTGATGACTGTTCTTTGTGTGATGCTCTTCTTGTGGAGTTTGAGAACCTAAGGACTATGCATGATAGTGTGTTGTCTGAATTAGATAGTCTTAGGTTGAAGAATGCTAGCGATGATTCTATTGATGCTATTCCACTAGATGCTAGTTTTTTTCATGCTCACTCTACTCCATCATGCTCTAATTGCCCTAAATTGCTTGTTGAAATTAATGCCATGAGCGATCACCTTGGGAAGCTTTCTTCTAGAAACGATGAACATGAAATACATGCTTCTAAGGACCAAGTCAGCTCATGTGAGGGCTGTAGGCAACTAAAACTTGACAATGAATCTCTAAATGTTAAGTGTGCTAATCTTGCTAAGGACTTACTAGCTAAGTCACAAGAAAGTCATTTGCGATGTAATGTGATTGAGGGGGACTTGGATAAAATCCAAGTCGAACTTAGGAAGAAGTTAGAAGACCAAGTCCATAGGATTAGAAATGCGTCTTGCGTTTCTTGTGAGGCCCTCAAGATTGAGGCAGCTGTGCTGAGGGAGAAAAATGCACGTGCTGAGAGAGCTTCTCTTTCTGGTTCTTCTTCCTCTCTTCACTGTTCATCATGTGCCTCTTTCTTCCGAGATTGTGAGTATCTCATGAGCACTCTCGAAAAGTTTGTTGGAGGCAAGAAGAAGATCAATCTCATTCTAGACCAATACAAAATTAGCAGATTTTATCAGGGTCTAGGATTTGACTACTTGGAGCACACTCGGGCGCATCCTCTCACCATTGTGCGCGGCTCCAAGAGTAGTGAGATTGTGGTAACTCCCAGAGTGAGTACCACTGTACTTAGGTCTGCTGGGATTGTTCATGGGATTTCTGACCAGAAGTGTGTTTCTCCTATTGCTTCTGCCTCTAGCAAGGCGAAGTACACATGTACCTTCTATAAGATGGATGGTCACCAAGTAGATTTCTGTTTTAGGCGCACCAAGAACACTCGGCGTGAGCGTGTTGCTGCTCTTAGGGGTATTCAGGGTCATCCCCAGACTCTGAGTGCTCCTAAGGCACACACTGCTTCTAGACGGGTTAGAGAGTCGCCTGCTTTTGGGCAGCATTCATGACTTGGTTTTCATGCTGTTTCTTCGAGTTTTAGTCCTAGAGCTACTCGTGGTCAGTCTTTTCGCTGTCCTCTTGATATTCTTCATTTTTCTCATCGAGGTAGATATCAGCGGCGTGAGGTGTTTTCTGGTAGGAGTTTTAGGCAGCCTCTCTGGGATGGTCCGGCCATTGCACCACGGTGGGCCAACCCAGTTATAGCTCCTAGATCATCTACTAGAGTTGTTACTAATCTTGTTAGGGTTAAACGTTCGAGAGACACTCGAGTCCAGTCTTCTTCTTCTGTGGCTAGTACTCTGAGGCGTCATGTGGTTCGGTATTGGGTTCCCAACTCTTCACTCTATCTTAGTACTGAGTCATCTTTCTCTCTTGTCTCTTGATCAGGTTTGTCGGATGGGGAAGGGAGATGTGTGGATTGTCCACTCCGGTTGTTCTCGTCATATGACCAGAGATTCTCGATGGTTCTCTTTCCTAGTCCGAGCCCCCGATGATGAGTTGATTACTTTTGAAGATGCTTCTTCAGGTAGAGTCATTGCTAAAGGTACCATCTGCATTAATGACAATTTCATTCTTAAAGATGTTGCCTTAGTGAGTAAGTTGTAATACAATTTGCTTTCTGTTTCTCAGCTTATCGATGACTCTTTCGAGGTGATTTTTAAGAGTAATGCCTGTAGAATCCTCGATTCATCAGGAGGGTTAGTTTACGGGATTTCTAGATATGGGAGAGTCTTCTGTGCTGATTTTTCTGTTTCTTCTGGAGACTCCCTTCGGTGTTTAATTACTTCAGAGTCCCGTGATCTCTCCTTCTGGCATAGGAGACTTGGTCACATTGGATTTGATAATTTGACCCGAGTTAGCAGCCACGACCTCATTCGTGGTTTGCCCAAACTCAAAATGGTCAAAGACTTAGTTTGCTCTCCCTACCGACATATCAAGATGATTCTTTGCTTCTCATCCCCAATCAACTTGTTGTGATGGTGATGCACCGGATGACTTTTACATATGGACCTTTGTTGGTCGGCTAGAGTCTGATCGATGGGTGGGAAGTGGTATGTTCTTGTTATTGTTGATGATTTTTTGAGGTACTCTTGGGTGTTTTTCATGTCCTCGAAGGATGAGACTTTTACCCATTTTAGGGGTTTGGTTCATAGGTTGTCTTTTGAGCTCCTGGTGCCTCTGAGCTATCTGTGATGACAATATGCGTAGTTCAAGAACTATTTTGAGAGTTTTTGTGTGGAGTCTGGTTTAGAGCATTAGTTCTCCTCTCCCTACATCCCTCAGCAAAATGGCGTAGTGGAAAGGAAGAATAGGACCCTAGTAGAGATGGCCAGGATGATGCTAGACGAGTACAACACTCCTAGAAAGTTTTGGGCTGAGGCTATAGCTACTGCTTGTCATGTTTCAAATCACGTATTCTTGAGAGCACATTTGCACCGTACTTCTTACGAGTTGAGGTATGAGCGAAAGCCCAGTGTTTCTCATTTTCATGTGTTTGGTTGCAAGTGTTTTATTTTGAAGTCAGTAACTTTGGATAAGTTTGAGTCTCATTCTTACGATGGTATCTTTCTGGGTTATTCGACTTCTTCTCGTAGGTATAGGGTCTGGAGTTGCGATGCACATAGGATCATAGAGACCTGTGAGGTGACCTTTGATGAGGCTAGCCCAGGAGCTAGACCTGACATTTCAGGCTCTTCTTGTACCTCCGAGACCATCTTTGTAGAGGATGAGGATGATAGAGATGATGGTGTTACACCTGATCCAGTCCCCTCTACACCTGAGGTGCCACCTGTTTCCATTTCTGTACCTCAGGAAGGCCAGCCCTTGCTTTTGACTTTCATGCAGCTAGTGGCTCTATTCCTACTACCTCTTCTGTGTATGAGGTAGATGCCACTTCTGCTTCTGGACCTCTCCATCATATTCAGCGTTCTCATCCACCTAATCAGATCATCAGCGATCTGTTTGAGTGGGCCACTCACTCAAAATCAGGTTTGTACAGTTTTTGCCTTCACTATGCCTTTGTTGCCTCGTTTTAGCTGAATGATGTGACTTATGCATTGTCTAACGAGTCTTGGACTAATGCTATGCATGAGGAACTTGAAAACTTCAAGAGGAACAAAGTCTGGCAGCTTGTAGAACGTTCATCTGGTCATAATGTCATTGGGACCAAGTGGGTGTTCGAAAACAAGCAGAGTGAAGATAGGGTTGTCATTCGCAACAAGGCTAGGCTAGTTGCATAGGGCTTTTCTCAGGTTGAGAGTCTTGACTTTGAGGAAACCTTTGCCCTTGTAATTAGATTAGAGGCTATTAGGATCCTGCTTGCATTCTCTGCATCGCGGGGTTTCAAGCTCTATCAAATGGATTTCAAGAGTGCATTCCTCAATAGCTATACTGAGGAAGAGGTTTTTGTCAAACAACTTCCAGGATTTGAGAACCCCAAGTTTTCAAGTCATGTATACAAGCTTTCCAAAGCTCTGTATGGACTCAAGCAGGGCCCAGAGCATTGTATGAGAGGCTCAAGTCTTATCTTCTCATTCATGACTTCAAGATGGGCGTAGTAGACAAAACTCTGTTCATTAGACACCATGAGTCGTATTTTCTTCTCGTCCAGATTTATGTGGACGATATCATTTTTGGTGGCTCATCTCATTCGCTTGTGTCTCAGTTTTCTGAGGTGATGAGCGCAAAGTTTGAGATGAGTATGATGGGCGAGTTGAGCTACTTTTTGGCTTCCAAATCAAGCAGACTCGGGAGGGTACTTTCTTGCATCAAGGCAAGTATACCTGTGACCTCCTGAGGCATTTCGATATGTCTGACGGGAAGCCGGTGATGACTCCTATGGCCACCACTGCTGTCCTCGAGCCCGATAAGGATGGTGAGCCTGGTGATCAAAAGGAGTTTCGGAGCATGATTGGCTCCCTCTTGTACCTCACTGCTTCGAGGCCGGACATACATTTCACTATATGTCTGTGTGCTCGATTTTAGGCTTCTCCTCGCGCCTCTCACAGGCAGGCGGTGAAGCGCATCTTCAGGTACCTTCGTGCTACCACTGATTATGGTATTTGGTACTCTTCCTCTTCTTGTCTGTCTCTTAGAGATTTTTTCGATGCTAACTTTGTTGGCTGTAGGATAGATAGGAAGAGCACTTCTGGCACCTGCCAATTCATTGGCACTTCTCTTGTTTCTTGGTCATCTAGGAAGCGATCCGGGTTATCTGATCCACGGCGAGGCCGAGTATGTTGTTGCGACCGATTCTTTGTGGCAGTGCTCTGGATGAGATCGACCTTGCGGGACTTTGGGTTAGAGGTAGAGAGGGTGCCACTTTTCTGTGACAACACTTCTGCTATTTGCATTACTAAAAACCCAGTGCAACATTTCCGGACCAAGCACATTGATATTAGATATCACTTCCTTAGAGACCATGTGGAGAAGGGGATATCATGCTTCAGTTTGTAAAGAGTGACCTACGATTAGCCGATATCTTCACCAAGCCTTTGGATAGCTACAGATTTGTTGCTTTGAGGAGTGAGCTTGGAGTCGTGAGCCCTTATGGCCTATCGTGAGGGGGAGCTGGTTTGTATATTATGTATAATATGTTGTTTTCCAGCTTTTCTTGAGTTGAGTTCACTTACTTAGACTTCTGGCATGCCTTGCATGTGAAGAGGAACGCGGTATGCTACGCTAGCACAAAAAAATTCTACCGCGAAACCAGAAAGCTACTGCAAGAAGGGATCATAGATAAGATTACCACTAGGCGCGATTGCGGAATCCTTCGCGTCGATGTAGTGGATCGTTCTCGCCGCGATCGTTGCGTCGATGTAGTGGATCGTCCTCGCCTTGCCGTGGATCGTCCTCCCACGCCGCAGATCGCGGCGTCACCGCGATAGTCCACACGTCCGAGAGATGGAGCGCGTGCGTCGTGTGCAAGCACACAGTCGCTCGGCGGCGCAGCGAGAGAGTAGGCTAGGGTTTCAGTGAATCACTTCTAAACCGTGGGAAAGCACACCTGCACCTCCTCCTCCCCTCCTTATATAGCCACGAGATGAAACCTAAACTAGGGCCCATCAGCGTGCTAAGCCCACGAGGTTCATTAATTACGGATCAATCCAAATTAATGCGTCCCACCCATTAAGTGTGTGACCTGCGAGGTTCACATACGTTTGGACATGGATTGGAAAACTCCTTTTCAATCCAATAGTTGGTAGTGGCTTCTTGCAAAGTATGCCAACTCCCAAACATACTATGATCAAATCGGACGAGAACCTATCAAAGTACTCATGTAATAATCCCTTTGCCAAGTATATGAAGATTGATCTCAAGGCGAGAAGCATGTCATCCTTTGATGATTCAATCCATCTCTCGTATCCGTGATATATTAATAAGTTGTGATTGACTCCTCAATCACGGCATGGCCATGCACTTCCTTAATCATATCACACGAGTGGCCTTGTCATATATCTCCGTTTCATTGGAGTGGCAAATTCCATCTTATTTGCTTACTTTCCTCTGCACGTTTCATAGTAAACATGAAAGCTACCTTTATAACTATCCGGTTAGGAAGTAGTGTTTGATAGCCCCAAGGAAAACTATTACACATGTAGGGAATATGACAATCTCAGTCTAAGGATCATACATCTACTAGGTATGAGATACACGATGACACATAAGAATGAAATATTCTCGCGATGTCCCATTGCGAGTCTATCTAACCCATGTTCTTCAACATGCGTCCACAATGTATAGATGATATCTCCATATCCCATGATCTATGAAGCATGATCATCGATCACTACATGTCTTGATCTATTCATCGTTGTCCTATCGATGATATCCGATCGAGATATTTATCGAATTACATCATTAAGTAAAGAGCTTCATAAGCAAGTCACATACTTGTTGATCAATACAATGATATACATTCATTGGACCAATAATCATATTATTATTCATAAACATAGTCATGTTACAATCATCTAAATGATTGCCTCAAGGGCATAACACTAACAATCTCCCACTTGCACTTGAGTCAATCAATTAAGTATCTAATACCAATAGACCTTGTGTGCGCCTCATGCTTAGGCTGTGGGAGTGGCTTTGTCAACGGATCGGTCACATTGGCTTCCGTATGTACTTTGCATATTCTCACGTCACCTCTATCCACAATCTCGCGAATAAGGTGAAAGCGACGGAGTATGTGTTTAGACTTCTGATGTGATCTAGGCTCTTTAGCTTGTGCAATGGCACCACTATTATCACAATAGATGTCCATTGGACTAGAGGCACTAGCGACCACACCAAGCTCTGTGATAAACTTCTTAATCCACACGGCTTCCTTTGCGGCCTTGAAGCCGCAATGTACTCCGCTCACATCGTAGAGTCGGCCATCGTGTTTTGCTTGGAACTCTTCCGACTTCTGCTCCTCCATTAAGTGTAAACACAAACCGGATTGCGATCGAAATCATCTTTGTCGGTTTGGAAGCTTGCATCGGTGTAACCCTTTGCAGCAGATCTTCCTTACCTCCAAAAACAAGGAACATACCCTTAGTTCTTCTCAAGTACTTTAGGATATTTTTACGGCTATCCAATGACCATCACGAGATCCGCTTGGTATCCGCTCGTGACACTTAGAGCATATGAGACATCAGGCGTGTATGAGATCATGGCATACATAATAGACCCAATAGTGAAGCATATGGAATCTTGCTCATCATGTCTCGCTCATCAGATGTCGAAGGACACTGATTCTTGCAGAGACTGATGCCATGTGACATTGGCATGAAACCTCTCTTGGATTCATGCATATTGAACCTTTTCAATATCTTGTCAATGTACGTTTCCTGACTTAATCCAATTAACCTTTTTGATCTATCTCTATAGATTTTTATGCCCAAGATATAGCATGCTTCTCCCAAGTCCTTCATTGAGAAACTCCTTTTCAATGAAGTCTTAACATCTTCAAGCATAGGAATGTCATTCCCGATCAATAATATGTCATCCACATACAAAATCGAAAATACAAGTGCGCTCCACTAGCCTTCTTGTAAACACAAGGTTCTTCTTCATTTTTGATAAAGTCAAAACCTTTGACTACTTCATCAAAACAGAATGTTCCAACTCCGAGATGCTTGCTTTAACCCATAAATGGATCTTTGAAGCTTGCATACCCTTTTAGCATATTTAGGATCAACAAAACCTTGAGGTTGTATCATGTATACATCCTCGGAAAGATTCCCATTAAGGAATCTTGTTTTGACATCCATCGCCATATTTCATAATCAAAATATGCAACAATAGCTAAAATGATTGAGACGGACTTGAGCATGGCTACGGTGAGAAAGTTTCATCATAGTCAACTCCTTGAACTTGTTTGAAACCCTTTGCCACCAACCGTGCCTTATAGATCTGAACATTTCCATCTCGTCTATCTTTTCTTGAAAATCTATTTGCACTCAATGGTTTTACACCATCGGGAGAGTCGACCAAGTTCCAAACTTGATTGTCATGCATGGATTGAATTTGGATCTCATGGCTTCAAGCCATTTTTCGAGTTTGGGTCCATCATTGCTTCTTCATAAGTCGTGGGCTCATCATTGTCCAACAATAATATGTCACTCCCATATCTTATAGGTACATGGCGTGGCCTCCCGACCTACGTGAATGGAGTCTCTTCCACAGGTTGTACAACACTTTGTACATCTTGTGAAGGTTCGATGGTAGCTTGAACATATTCATGTGATTCTCGAACTTCATCAAGATACACATCACTCCTACTGATTTCTTTTGAAAGAAACTCTTTCTCCAAAAGACACCATTTGAGCAACAAAAACTTTGTTCTCGTTTCTTTTGTAAAAGTAATATCCTTTTGTTTCTTTAGGATACCCACAAAAAGCATTTTTCTCGATTTAGGTGCGAGTTTATCGATTGTAAGCGTTTTACATAAGCCTCACATCCCCATATCTTGAGAAATGACAACATGGGTCTTCTCCCGTCCATATCTCATATGGCGTCTTCTCAACGGATTTTGATGGGACCCTATTCAAAGTGAGCGCAATTGTCTCTAGAGCGAAACCCCATAAGGATAATGGCGGATCTGTTTGGTGATCATTGGCGAACCATATCTAATAAAGTTCGGTTCGTCGTTCGGACACGCCATTCCATTGAGGCGTTCTGGCGGAGTAAGTTGCGAACGATTCCACATTGCTTTAGATGATCACCAAACTCTTGGCTCAAGTATTCGCCACCACGATCGGATCGTAAATGTTTTATTGTTTTGCCAAGTTGATTTTGTACTTCGTTCAAACTCTTTGAACCTTTCAAAAGTTTCAGATTTATGCCTCATTAAATAGATATATCCATATCTCTGAAGTCATCGATAAAAGTTACAAAATCTGAAACCCACCCCTAGCGATCGAGCTCATTGGTCCACATACATCTGTATGTACTAGGGCCAATAATTCACTTGCTCTCTCACTAAAACACTGTGAAAGGGCTTTTGTCATCTTGCCAAGTAAACAAGATTCACATGTTTCAAATGATTCAAAATCAAATGAGGTTAGAAGTCCATCACCATGGAGCTTCTTCATGCGCTTCTCATTTATATGACCTAGCGACAATGCCACAAAAGGTAGGGTTCAAATCATTAGGCGATGCCTTTTTACATTAATATTATAGACGAGTTTTTCTTGAGTTCAGGGCGTACAACCCATCCACCATGGGGCAACGACCATAATACATATCATTCAAAATATCGAACAAACAAAGTTCTTTATTCTGAAATCATAACCTTCATGTTCCAAACAAGAAGATGAAATAATGTTTCTACTCAAAGATGGAACAAAATAACAATTATTAAGTTCTAAAACTAATCCTGAAGGCAAATGCAATGGGTATGTGCCAACGGCAAGACCAGCAACTCTTGCTTTATTCCCCACGCGAAGATCCACTTCTCCTTTTGCCAAGTCTCTACTCTTTATCAGCCCCTGCAACGAATTGCAAATGTGAGCAACCGAACCGGTATCATATACCCATGAGCTGAGTGAAGAAGTAGCAAGATTAATTTCTATAACATTAATACCTGAAGTGGAAACCACATTTCCATTCTTCTTATCTGCCAGGTACTTTTCGCAGGTCCGTTTCCAATGCCCTGATTTCTTGCAATAGAAGCATTGGGTATCAGGTTGAGGGCCAACTTTAAGCTTCTGAAGCTTAGTTTTGAGGCTTGCGATCTCATCTTGAGCCTTGCCCTTGCCCTTGCCCTTGCTCTTTCCCGTTCCTTAGCCTTCCTCTTTTTGAAAGCAGTTGTTTTCTGAACCATCATCACATGATTGGGTTTTTTCTTAATGCTTTCCTCGGCAGCCTTGAGCATCCCATGTAGCTCGGTTAGGCTCTTCTCCATGCTATTCATATGAAAATTCATAATGAATGGCTCAAAGCTCTGAGGCAGAGACTGGAGAATAACATCTGTGGCCAAATCGAGGCTAAGAGGAAACTCAAGTTTTTCTAATCTCCCAATGTAACCAATCATCTTGATCACATGAGGACTGACCGGATGCCTTGACCAACTTACAAGCAAATAAAAGCTTTGAGATACCATACCTCTCAGCTCTTGCTTGATTCCCAAACATGCCCTTCAAGCCTACAATCATATTGTAAGCATCCTGGTCCTCATATTGCTTTTGGAGCTCAGAGTCCATGGTGACTAGCATGAGATAGCTGACCTCTACAGAAGCATTAACATGCTTTTCATATTCAACCTTCAAATTGCGAGCGGCATTTTATTTAGTTCATCGAGAATTGGATTCTCTAGAACATAGTCCTTCTTTTCATGCTTGAGAACAATTCTCGGGTTGCGATACCAATCAACAAAATTAGTTCCATTCAGTTTTTCCTTTCCAAAACCGATCTCAAAGCAAAACCGGTGTAGCGGGAGTAGGAGAAGGTGCCATTGAACTACAACAAAAACATGCAAAGATTCTAAGCACTATGTTTATGTAAAACTTTTATTAAACTTTTAATTAAAGACACTTCTATTTTATGTCCCTTTTATAGACACATAGTGAGTATTCAAGATCCATATTCATCAAACACTAGTGAGCTTTGGCATCACTTTGCTAGAAATTTAATGACATAGGTAAGCAACACCTTTGCTAATTACATCATATGTAACTCTTGTTTGTTGAGTATGAAAACAAGTAATGAATGCCTCCATCAACTTGACTCATGGCCAGTCAACCTGCCCCAAGGGCTCACATGAGGAGGGAGCACTTCCGTATTCGGTGCCAATTAAGAAACCTGCCTCATGTGTGTTTTCCTAGACACCACTTGTCTTGTATAGGTTCCTTCATTCTGAAATCAAATCCCAACCACTTATGTCCTCAAGCCCAAAACCGTTTTGATAGCTTGATTAAATCTACCATTGTTATGCGTGATGTGTCCAACACATCCCTATCATCTATTGAGATAGCCATTGATATACTACTTTGGCAGTCATATCAATAACGATCTAAATTCTTGATAGGTGCAACAATTGGATGGACAATTTGATTTAAAATTTTAACTATAGGGATGAACAAAGATTACTATGAACATGGCATCACATGCAATGAGCATAAAGAAAATAGCAAGGATTAAACACACATCCACAGAAAATCAAAATAAGCTGTGAAATAGCATGGCCCTTAGCATTAAGATCTCCATCATCATGCTTGTTTGTTCACCTAGTGTAGGGACCCGAATCCACTGATTCGAACCCACTGTGTGTTCTTGCACTATTCCGGGATCAACGCTAGTGCACACAGCTTAACATTGGTACATATCACATCATACACAACGATAATAGAATAATAGTTCATTTATTGATATAGCTAAATGTATGATCTTATGACCAACTTACATTATTAAGCCACGCAGGGCAAGACTGAGAATATAAGCTAATAATTAAGCAGCGGAAAGTAGAAACGTAGATAGCTCATCGGTTCACCACGAGTAAACCGACAAGGCTCGGACCCTAATGACTCGTGTCTTCTTGGACTTCATCTTCCAACACAGTGTAGATTCTTCAACTGTTGATTATTGTTGTTTGGCAAGGGTGAGTACTTAAAGCACTCAACAAGTTGTGCACAGAATGCAATTCTATTTATCTATATGTAAGGCTTATTCCAAAGGATAGGCTATCATGGCTATTTTGCAATAAGCAGCATTTATGAACAAATACAGTGAATAGATTGTAAAGAATGTAAAACAAATAGCAATAATAAATAAATTCAGTATTTCTCAAGTAAACCAAGTTTCCAATCCTAAGTCAAGTTCCAATCTTCCATATGGCAATCCTGCCATCCCAACCAAGTTGTCCAATTAATTAAGCTAACCCTTAATCGTAATTCCGAGCATTGCTCAATACCATGAGCACGGCTATCCGAATAGTTTCACACTCTGCGGAGGTTATGCACTTTACCCACGTGATACAACCAAACACCACAAAGGCGAGAGATTATAACAAAGCCTTTACAATGCTCTATCTTAACCCGATACTACCGCTAAGGTTTCAACATTTGGCGGGTCTCATAAACTCCATCCGGGGCCCCCTCTTGCGCCATGTGAATTACACTCGACCCGGGAACTCACACCGACCACGATAGTATCAAAATTAAGACTTTGCAAATTACTCATTAGGGCCGGCCCATACGGACATGTGGTTGCATGATTGACTCAGGTCAAAGGCTTGCAAGGTTAAGTCCTTAGTGTGATCAAGGCAAGACATCCACATACCATCTGCCCATCGGGCCCACCTTGGCCTCCTCGCCCATTGCCACTTGCCCCAATCTAAGTTATCATCACCCAGTTGATTACCAAGCACCACGTGCCATCAACAATTCAACATCGTTGCGTGACATGACTCGCCACAACAACTCAATCTCATCGTGTGATCCCACATGACACACAAGTTCATAATATTGTTCCATATTCCGTTAATCAAGATTAATTAACAATGATTCTGACACATGTGATGACGTGGCATGGCTAAGCAACTAATACGGTCTAACCTCCAATGTTGATTATAATTATTAACCAACTATATTAAACCAATCTAGGGTGACAATGGATCATGGCATACAATGACAAGGTAGGGTATAGATCAATCTGGTATTTTAGCTAAACCCAATCTAATTTGAAACAATTGTATATTTGAAATATATGCAATATTGTAAAACAAACATAGCAATTTTATAAACATGGGTTCAACATGATCAAAGCACAACTTGCCTTGGAATAGGTCCTGATCTTGATCTGAAGTTTGCTCTTGAGTTGCTTGATCTTCCTCGAAGCGTCGCACAATTCAACGTCTACAGCGTCATCAAAGAGAAAAGCAAATAAATACCAAAACAGAGAGCAATTGAACTCCAAAAATCAAATAAAATTCACCATTAAATAGATCTCAATTTTACAAATTTTAGAAATTTGAATCACTCAAATCGAGTTCACGATGCAAAGATATAGCCTTTTGAAGTTTGAAATAAATCTCGAAATTGCTAAAATCAGAATTAACAGATTTATTTTTAAACTGAAAAACTGGTTTATGACGTCAGCGTGACATCAGCATGACGCAGCGCTGGACCGGACCAATCAGAAGCCGACGCGTGTCCTCGGTCCATGGACTCGGTCCACCGCGTCGCTCTGGTCTACGGCGAACCCGGCTCACGGCGCCTCGGCACACAGTAGCAAACGCGACGGCGCGCTTAGCGATTAGGCTGCGGCGACGGTGCTATCTCAAGCGTTCGAATCTCATCGGGCGCCGCCAATCGAAGCACACCTGCGCAAGATCTCGGCGAGTTTTAGATCTAACGGACGGCAATTAATCGAAGGCTTTACGGCTCACCGAGTCCACGCGGCCGAATCGGGACGTTGAGCGGCGATCCGATGGTCCAAATCCTCTCCGCGCGCAAATGGCGCCGCCGAGACGAGATCCACCGGCGATGAAGACGACGATCCTCCACACGGGCGCTCGGCGAGCTGCGGGCGACGAGACCTTGCGCCTGCGCTGCGCGGCGGACAAGGACCTCAATGCACCCGTCGGTTCCTTAAATAGGCGGACGGAGGCGCGCGGCGGCGACGGACACGGACTCCGAGTCCATCGGCGACACGGCGGCGCGGCGGAGGAGTTCAAACGAGAGCGACAACCAAGAACCCTCCGATTGCCAACGAACGGCCCGGATCGCGACCCGGCAGACGCGTCGAGTCTGTCCAACTCAAAGCAGCGGATGAGATCTCCTCTTACCCTAAACGCATCGGCTTTAATCGGCGCCGCTTGATCTTGATCCTCACGGTCCTCTGCGCTTAGGGTTTAGGTTTCACGCGATTGCTTCGACCGCCCGATTCAAGATCAGCGGTTGGCGCTAAGCTTCTAGAAAGCCGGGGCGTGGGTCGCATGAGCGGGCCGGCTCGCCACGAGAGATGGGCTACGGCCCGACATCATTTAATTTGATTTTAAAAGATTTCTTATTTAAAATAATTACAAAAATTCATTTTATTTGTTTTAGACAATAAAATAATCAGGAAAAATCCAAGAAAAATCTCAAAAATACTTTGAGACATTCTGGACTCAAATAAAATATTTTTGGCAAAACTTTATTTTAACTTTGCACTGATTTAAATACTTTTGAATAAAAAGCAATAAACTTGAAATAAGATTTAATTCCAATAAATCCAGAAAAATCCAAATAAATTCCAGAAAATCACAAATGCACTTTTAAACAATAAAAACTTAATTAAGCCAAATTTTGGGATGTTACAAACCTCCCCCTTAATAGAATCTCGACCCGAGATTGAGGGCTAACTAGAGAATAGGTTCGGGAATTCTGACTTCAATTCTTCTTCTCGCTCCCAAGTGGCTTCACTCGAATGATTGCTCCATCAACTCTGCAAAGCGAATAGACTTGTTTCGGTCTTGCGCTCCATAACATCAAAATTACATTGGTTGCTCTTTGTAAGTCAAATCTTCTTGCACTCTATTGCATCCAGCGGGTTTGCTCTGTTGGCACTCTGAGACACTTCTTAGGCTGCGATACATGGAATACATCATGCACTCCTGCCAATGATCGAGGCAACTCTAATCGATAAGCTACCTCTCTCGACGGCTCGTAATCTTGAGCGGACCGACATATCTTGGTGCAAGCTTCCCTTTAACGTGAAATCTCTTAACGCCCTTAAGAGGGGTAACCACGAGATACACATGATCTTACGGTTCAAAACTCAAATCTCGACGACGGTTGTCTGCGTAGCTTTTCTGTCTTGACTGTGCTATCTTTAATCTCTCTCTGATCATTGCTACTTGACTTTCTGCCTCTTCGAGGATGTCTGGCCCAAACACCAAACGCTCTCCCGTCTCATTCCAATTCAACGGAGTACGACAAGCACGTCCATACAATGCCTCGAACGGTGACATTTGTAGGCTAGCTTGATAACTATTATTGTAACTGAATTCTGCATATGGCAAACATTTATCCCATGACGTAGCATACGCTAGAGCACAAGCTCTCAACATATCCTCTAAAATTTGATTTACTCTTTCAGTCTGACCATCTGTCTGCGGGTGATATGCTGTACTGAAATTCAGACGAGTCCCCATTGCTTCATGCAACTTATTCCAAAATCTTGAGGTAAATTGGGTACCTCTGTCTGACACAATCTTCTTGGGCACTCCATGCAAACATACAATCCTTGACATGTACAATTCTGCTAAACGATCTCCGGCGTAGGTGGTCTTTACTGGGATGAAATGAGCGACCTTGGTTAGGCGATCCACTATAACCCAAATGGAATCGTAACCTTTACGAGTCTTAGGTAAACCGTGATAAAATCCATCCGATTTCCTCCCACTTCCATTCCGAATTTTCAGCGGTTGCAACAAACGGTGGTCTTTGATGCATAGCCTTTACTCTCGACATCGTCACATAACGCAACATGCTCGCCACTTCACGCTTCATATTGGCCACCGAATCTCTCTTTCAAATCTGATACATTTTAGCACTTCCTGGATGAATTGAGTACTTTGAATCATGCGCTTCCTCAAGAATCAATTGTTTTAATTCCTTTTTATCCGGCACACAAATTCGGCCTTTGAAGAACATAGTCCCTTGTTCATCCAGAGTAAAATCTAAGGCTAGGCCTTCTTCCTTTTTAGCCTTGATTTTTGAAATTTTATCGTCATCTTGTTGACCTTCTCTAATCTGATCCTCTAATGTTGGTTTTACTTCTAGCGCAGCTATCATTCCTTGCGGAACGACCTCCAATCTTAACCTCTGAAATTCCTTGCATAATTCTGGTTGATCCTCCATTGACAATGCATTTGCGCTATGGCTTTTTCGACTCAGGGCATCTGCCACCACATTGGCTTTTCCAGGATGATAATGGATTCCCACATTATAATCCTTAATTAGCTCAAGCCATCTTCGCTGTCTCATATTCAGGTCAGATTGAGTGAATATGTATTTCAGACTCTTATGGTCCGTATATATCTCACATCTATTTCCTATGAGATAATGACGCCATATCTTTAAAGCATGCACTACGGCAGCTAATTCCAAATCATCGTTGGGTAATTCACTTCATGCGGTCTCAATTGTCTCGACGCATAAGCAACGACTTTGCCTTCTTGCATTAACACGCATCCCAAGCCCTGCTTCGAAGCATCGCAGTAAATGTCAAATCCATTCTGCACATCTGGCAACACTAATACGGGGGCTATTGTTAAACGCTTCTTTAATTCCATGAAACTTTTCTCGCACTCTGGCGTCCATGCAAACTTCTTCTCTTTCTTTAACAAGCTGCGTTAGGGTTTAGCAATTGTCGAGAATCCTTCTATGAACCGACGGTAATATCCGCCATTCCCGTAAAACTACGAATCTGAGTAATGGACTTGGTGGCTCCCAATGCAACATCAAGCGTCCACTTTGCTGGGATCAACTGCGACTCCTTTGGTAGTCATTACATGACCGAGAAATTCAACTTTCTCCTTCCAAAATTCACACTTGCTAAACTTAGCATATAGTTGATGCTCTCGCAGCCTGTCTAAAACCATCCTTAGATGTTCTGCATGCTCTTCTTCGGTCTTTGAGTAAACCAAAATATCGTCTATGAAGACTACAACAAACTTGTCCAAGTAATCCATGAAGACTTTATTCATCATGTTCATGAAATATGCTGGGGCATTAGTCAATCCAAATGACATGACTGTGAACTCGTAATGTCCATATCGCGTAGAAAACGCAGTCTTAGGTACATCCTCTGCTCGGATCTTCAACTGATGGTATCCTGAACGAAGATCTATCTTGGAGAAAACTCCAGCTCCTCTTAACTGATCAAATAAGTCGTCGATCACGGGCAGCGGATACTTATTCTTGATCGTTACTTCATTAAGTGCACGATAGTCGATGCACATTCTAAGACTTCCATCCTTCTTGCGAACAAACAAAACCGGGCTCCCCACGGCGATGAACTTGGTCTAATGAAACCTTTCTCTTGCGGTTCCTCAATGCGCTTCTTCATTTCCACTAACTCGTCGGTAGGCATCCGATATGGTCTCTTTGATATCGGTCTGTGCACAGCGCTAACTCGATAACAAACTCGATATCACGATCGGTGGCAATCTGGCAAATCTTCCGAAATACATCCGGGTATTCTCACGCTCTTCGCACATCTTCCATGCTGATGGCTTTCACGCTGTTGACCATTAATCGCCCATCTCGAATCTGCGGTCGCTTGAAACTCCACTTTCTTGCCACTAGGGCCTTCCAAAGTCACGATCCTTGGCCACAATCCAAAACGACCTTATGCTTGGACAGCCAATCCATTCCAAGGATGGCGTCTAGGGATTGCGATCTATCAAGATAAGATTAGCGAGAAATTCTATCCCATCCATAAGCAACAGCTCCCAAACACCCAAGGCTAGATCTAAGCTCGGATCACGGGGCTTGGACTAAAAGCACACTTAAGATTCACCACTTTAAATCCATTCTTGGTTGCAAAACTTTGAGAAACAAACGAATGCGAAGCTCCAGAATCAAACAAAACTGTAGCAGGTCTTGAGTTGACCAGAACTTACCCAAGTCGACGCCCGTAGCTTCCTCGAGCTCCATCGCGGTGATGTGGTTGATCCTTCCACGCACTGTTGACTGCGGCGTTGCTCGAGCTTGGCTTGGTGCACGATTTCCTCCTGATGCTGGTGCTTTAGCGGGTGTTGTTCCCAGGTTGAAACGAACTGGCGTGATGCCTCCTTCATGGACACCTATTTGAAAAGTGCCCTGGCTCATTGCAAGTATAGCATCTCTTCACTGCGGATTGCTGATTTCCTCCTGGTGCATTGTTGCCTGTCTTTGGTGTCTGAAATTCGATTGGCGGCGCGGTGCGGGTTGATGTCTTGTTCCCGGTGGTGGTTGAAATCTAGCAAATTCTTTGGGTGACATCCTCAAGCGTAGATGGTTTGGGCGTCCACCTGATTGTTCATCAAGCGCTTACGGTTTCACCTAGCTCTTTGCGCTTGTCCTCTAGGATTAAAGCCTTATTTACCAGCTCACGAAAATCCGGAAAATTGTGGGTGTCAGTCCCACTGCAGATCCCGAATTGATCCCTTCATGAAACGAGGCGCCTAGCTTTATCCGTCGCTTCGTCCTCGAGGGCATAGCGAGCTAATTGAGTGAATTTATTCGTATTCGACCCTTTGGTTGGCCTCCTTGCTTCAAAGCTCAACTCCTCCTTCTTAAGATCCATCATTCCCTCAGGACATGATCTTTGGCGGAAAGCATTAGTGAACTCCTCCTGTGTTATCTCTTGCGGGGCTCCATGAGCGGCATGATAATTCTCCCACCATTCTGCGGCGGTTCCTTCAAGTTGATGAGAGGCGTGAGCACCTTCTCATTGCCCTCACACCGAGTGATGTGCGACTTCTTCTCAATGGTCCTAAGCCAATCATCGGCTTCCAAAGGGTTCACGTTTCCGAGAAAGTTGGTGGCCTAGTCCTCATAAAATCCGATAGCTTGGACATAGGTCGAGGTCCACCATGATTGTTACGAGTTGCGGGGTTGTTGTGATTTCTTCTTTGCATTGGTCATCTCTAGATTCATCTGCATCTCTTTGCATCATTATGCGCATCGGTTGAGTCTCATCTTGCAAGGAATGCTCCCAGTCTACGCATGTCCACTGGCGGTGGTTGGGGCTGCTGCTCCGTCATTAGGGTTGTCGTTAAAGCGCAATCCACTTCAAGCACCGTTGTTTCCTCGAGTATTCACCATCGATGATTGCCTCTTAGGTTAGGAAAGGTAGATGTAGCATAGATGAGAAGTAAGAATTTCTAAAGCGGGAGATAGGTTATACCCAAACCGAACAATTCTTTATTTAACTTGGTATGGTCGCTTATTTAAGCCTACAAGCTCGCAACACATCTTGCACACTCAGCCAATACAAAGAAGCAAACTAAACACGCAACCTTATCGTCCACTAGAAAGGTAAAGACTAACTTAAAGACGCGACTCACACTCGAGTCTCAACACAGCTCCATGGCGTAGCCGCCACTGTCTCCTCAAAGGTCGAACGATCGGCATACGCTCCACAAGAACTTGGAATAAGTTCTCCACCAAACGGCAAGTAAAGCGGGTAAATTTAGCAAAGGCGAAGTAGAGAATGAGATGAGTCGAGAGGGTTTTATTAGTCAAGCTTAGATTTTCTTTTTAGAAAATAATTTTGGACACACTCAAGACACCTCCAAACTATCTAGGCCCAAGACCTACAGTCAGTATGCTCTGATACCACCTCTGTAGGGACCCGAATCCACTGATTCGAACCCACTGTGTTTACTGCACTATTCCCAGGATCAACGCTAGTGCACACAGCTTAACATTGGTACATATCACATCATACACAACGATAATAGAATAATAGTTCATTTATTGATATAGCTAAATGTATGATCTTATGACCAACTTACATTATTAAGCCACGCAGGCAAGGCGAGAATATAAGCTAATAATTAAGCGAAAGTAGAAGCGTAGATAGCTCATCGGTTCACCACGGGCAACCGACAAGGCTCGGACCCTAATGACTCGTGTCTTCTTGGACTTCATCTTCCAACACAGTGTAGATTCTTCAACCGTTGATTATTGTTGTTTGGCAAGGGTGAGTACTTAAAGCACTCAACAAGTTGTGCATGAATGCGCTTCTATTTATCTATATGTAAGGCTTATTCCAAAGGATAGGCTATCATGGCTATTTTGCAATAAGCGGCATTTATGAACAAATACAATGAATAGATTGTAAAGAATGTAAAACAAATAGCAATAATAAATAAATTCAGTATTTCTCAAGTAAACCAAGTTTCCAATCCTAAGTCAAGTTCCAATCTTCCATATGGCAATCCCGCCATCCCAACCAAGTTGTCCAATTAATTAATCTAACCCTTAATCTGTAATTCCGAGCATTGCTCAATACCATGAGCACGGCTATCCGAATAGTTTCACACTCTGCGGAGGTTATGCACTTTACCCACGTGATACAACCAAACACCACAAAGGCGAGAGATTATAACAAAGCCTTTACAATGCTCTATCTTAACCCGATACTACCGCTAAGGTTTCAACATCATGGTGCGTAAACTCACATCCGGGGCCCCCTCTTGCGCCATGTGAATTACACCTGACAGGAACTCACACCGACCACGATAGTATCAAAATTAAGACTTTGCAAATTACTCACTAAGGTGGCCCATACGGACATGTGGTTGCATGATTGACTCAGTCAAAGGCTTGCAAGGTTAAGTCCTTAGTGTGATCAAGGCAAGACATCCACATACCATCGCCCATCGGGCCCACCTTAACCTCCTCGCCCATTGCCACTTGCCCCAATCTAAGTTATCATCACCCGCTTGATTACCAAGCACCACGTGCCATCAACAATTCAACATCGTTGCGTGACATGACTCGCCACAACAACTCAATCTCATCGTGTGATCCCACATGACACACAAGTTCATAATATTGTTCCATATTCCATTAATCAAGATTAATTATCAATGATTCGACACATGTGATGGCGTGGCATGGCTAAGCAACTAATACGGTCTAACCTCCAATGTTGATTATAATTATTAACCAACTATATTAAACCAATCTAGGGTGACAATGGATCATGGCATACAATGACAAGGTAGGGTATAGATCAATCGGTATTTTAGCTAAACCCAATCTAATTTGAAACAATTGTATATTTGAAATATATGCAATATTGTAAAACAAACATAGCAATTTTATAAACATGGGTTCAACATGATCAAAGCACAACTTGCCTTGGAATAGGTCCTGATCTTGATCTGAAGTTTGCTCTTGAGTTGCTTGATCTTCCTCGAAGCGTCGCACAATTCAACGCGTCTACAGCGTCACTAAAGAGAAAAGCAAATAAATACCAAAACAGAGAGCAATTGAACTCCAAAAATCAAATAAAATTCACCATTAAATAGATCTCAATTTTACAAATTTTTAGAAATTTGAATCACTCAAATCCGAGTTACGATGCAAAGATATAGCCTTTTGAAGTTTGAAATAAATCTTGAAATTGCTAAAATCGGAAAATCGAATTAATGATTTATTTTTAAACTGAAAAACTGGTTTATGACGTCAGCGTGACATCAGCATGACGCCATGTTGGACCAGGACCAATCGAAGCCGACGCGTGTCCCGGTCCATGGACTCGGTCCACGCGTCGCTCTGGTCTCACGGCGAACGCGCTCCACGGCGCCTCGGCACCAGCCAAGGCTACAACGCGGCCCGGCTAGCGATTGGCTGCGGCGGCGGTGCTATCTGGCGTTCAGATCTCATCGGCGGCCGCCAATCGGCTCACGCGGCAAGATCTCGGGCGAGTTTTAGATCTAACGGACGACAATTAATCGAAGGCTTACGGCTCACCGAGTCCACGCGATCAATCGGGGCGTTGGCGGCGATCCGATGGTCCAAATCCTCTCCGGCGCAAATGGCGCCCGCGAGACGAGATCCACCGGCGATGAAGGCGACGATCCTCCACGCGGCGCTCCGGCGAGCTCGGGCGACGAGACCTTGCGCTTGCTGCGGTGCGGGACAAGGACCTCAATGCACCCGTCGGTTCCTTAAATAGGCGGACGGAGGCGTGCAGGCGGCGGACACGGACTCGAGTCCATCGGGCGACACGGCGGGCGGCGGCGGAGGAGTTCAAGCAGAGCGACAACCAAGAACCCTCCGATTGCCAGCGAACGGCCCGGATCGACCCGACAGCACGATCGATCTGTCCAACTCCGAAGCGAGCGGATGAGATCTCCTCTTACCCTAAGCGCATCGGCTTAAGCGGCGCGGCTGATCTTGATCCTCACGGTCCTCTGCGCTGGGGTTTAGGTTTCTGTGCGATTGCTTGACCGCTTGGATTCAAGATCAGCGGTTGGCGCTAAGCTTCTAGAAAATTTGGCTTCGTGAAATCATGCTGGCAGCGCGGCCTGCCACGAGAGATGGGCTACGGCCCGATCTTTATTTAATTTGATTTTAAAAGATTTCTTATTTAAAATAATTACAAAATTCATTTTATTTGTTTTAGACAATAAAATAATCAGGAAAAATCCAAGAAAAATCTCAAAAATACTTTGAGACATTCTGGACTCAAATAAAATATTTTTGGCAAAACTTTATTTTAACTTGGCACAGATTTAAATACTTTTGAATAAAAAGCAATAAACTTGAAATAAGATTTAATTCCAATAAATCCAGAAAAATCCAAATAAATTCCAGAAAATCACAAATGCACTTTTAAACAATAAAAACTTAATTAAGCCAAATTTTGGGTTGTTACACCTAGCCACCTTGCTTGATTTGTTCACCTAGCCATCTTGCTTGATACCATCGTCTTCATCATTATGGATGCAACTCCTTACAACTTTTGATAATGAATTTTACATGAGGGTTTGAAGCATCACAAGTCGACACGCAGTCGTTATACAATTTAAATAGCCTTATGGCTTGACACGACCTTGCAGTCATGTAGAAATTACATGCATGACATACACATAGGCCATACCATTTCACATAATTCCACTGCAAAAGCGAGTTAAACAAAAGCAACCCTCGACTCAGGTCAGGGGCGGCCCACAACAGAGGGGCCCACATCAGTCCTCGGCGGCGGTCGTGGCGGGGTCCGCGGCGCCCTCAAAATTTTAGAGGCATGTCTTCGACATTGGAAAACGCCCTCAAAATTTCCACGGATCAACAGATTGACCCAATCCGATCTAATATGATTGGCTTGGTCCCATATGGATACGTTTGAAACCACGATGGCGGTAACCCGACCGGTAAGGGTAACGTCGTACCATGAGCGGACTCACCCAAATCAATATTGAATCTGCTTTGCGCTTACCATGGATCAACAGATTGACCCAATCCAACTCAATCGATTGGCTTGGTCCCATATGGATACGTTTGAAACCACGATGGCGGTAACCCGGCCGGTAAGGGTAACGTCGTACCATGAGCGGACTCACCCAAATCAAGATTGAGTCGGTTTGCACTTTCCTCAAACCCTAAACCGATCGATCTCATCGATGGTTGCCGTCACCAATTCATCACATGAACCGGTGAACATGTAATAGATCAATCTACTAACCTTACACATCATATGTGCAACATCGAGATCACAAAACTATACGAGATGGCTCGATACCATCAAGAGGAGCGGTATGCTACGCTAGCACAAAAAAATTCTACCGCGAAACGAGCTACTCGCAAGAAGGGATCATAGATAAGATTACCACTAGGCGCGATTGCGGAATCCTTCGCAGCGTCGATGTAGTGGATCGTTCTCGCCGCGATCGTTGCGTCGATGTAGTGGATCGTCCTCGCCTTGCCGTGGATCGTCCTCCCACGCCGCGATCGCAGCAGCGTCACCGATAGTCCACACGTCCGAGAGATGGAACGCCGTGCGTCGTGTGCAAGCACACAGTCGCTCGGCGAGGCAGCGAGAGGAGTAGGCTAGGGTTTGAGTGAATCACTTCTAAACCGTGGGAAAGCACACCTGCACCCTCCTCCTCCCCTCCTTATATAGCCACGAGATGAAACCTAAACTAGGGCCCATCGTGCTAAGCCCACGAGGTTCATTAATTACGGATCAATCCAAATTAATGCGTCCCACCCATTAAGTGTCGACCTGCGAGTTCACATACGTTTGGACATGGATTGGAAAACTCCTTTTCAATCCAATAGTTGGTAGTGGCTTCTTGCAAAGTATGCCAACTCCCAAACATACTATGATCAAATCGGACGAGAACCTATCAAAAGTACTCATGTAATAATCCCTTTGCCAAGTATATGAAGATTGATCTCAAGGCGAGAAGCATGTCATCCTTTGATGATTCAATCCATCTCTCGTATCCGTGATATATTAATAAGTTGTGATTGACTCCTCAATCACGCCATGGCCATGCACTTCCTTAATCATATCACACAGTGGCCTTGTCATATATCTCCGTTTCATTGGGTGGCAAATTCCATCTTATTGCTTTTCCCTCTACCGTTTCATAGTAAACATGAAAGCTACCTTTATAACTATCCGGTTAGGAAGTAGTGTTTGATAGCCCCAAGGAAAACTATTACACATGTAGGGAATATGACAATCTCGTGTCTAAGGATCATACATCTACTAGGTATGAGATACATGATGACACATAAGAATGAAATATTCTCGCAGTGTCCCATTGCGGGTCTATCTAACCCATGTTCTTCAACATGCGTCCACAATGTATAGATGATATCTCCATATCCCATGATCTATGAAGCATGATCATCGATCACTACATGTCTTTGATCTATTCATCGTTGTCCTATCGATGATATCCGATCGAGATATTTATCGAATTACATCATTAAGTAAAGAGCTTCATAAGCAAGTCACATACTTGTTGATCAATACAATGATATACATTCATTGGACCAAAAATCATATTATTATTCATAAACATAGTCATGTTACAATCATCTAAATGATTGCCTCAAGGGCATAACACTAACAGCATGGACCTCTTATCTTGTGCTGTAGGTTGCTATCATGCGTGATTAGCTGTTCTCTCTTCTCTCTAGGTTGAGTTCCCTCACAGTCTTATAAGTCTAGCAGGTGTTGGGCCTCCTAGGTAGACAGGGTCTGTGTGCACTTCTTAGTTTAGGATCTAGAGTCAGCTTCCCTATGTAAGTTATTGGGGAAGATAAGAGTGAGTCTGAGCCGTAGTGAGTCTCTTCTATCTTATCTATACTCAATAGCCATCCAGTTTGCAGTTTCTCAACTATTTCACCTCATTTTGTCCTTCTGGTTGTTATTGAGTTCATTTGGGTTATTCTTATGCCTAATTTTGCTAATAACTCAATTTTAACCAGATTTGAGCTTAAAATTTATTCACTTGTTGAGGGGGAGTTTAGGAATCTGTTCATGCATTGCATTTAGACTGCATTTTATGTTTTATGAGCTTTGTCTATTATGCAATTGACTCAATCTTCATGAAATACATCATGCTATATCCTTTGAAGAAAATCACTAGCTTAGATATGTCCAAGTTCATTTATCATGCTAAGCTTGTTAAAATTTGAAAATTTTGAAAGCTTTTAATGAAAACTTAATGAAACATGTTGCTTTCTCTTACTAAGTTTCTTCTCTAGGGGTATTTACTATGATTTGTGAAATTTTTGGAGTTCCCTAGAGTCCCTATAGCAACTTGGGTGAAATTTGTTTGATCCATATTTGAGTGCTTCAGAATTGCTCATATGTACTAAATTGAAATCAAGATAAATTTGACTCTTTTGTGCAAAATTGATCTCAACACTTTATATTCACGAGACTGCTTCCCATTGCATTTGGGATGAACTTGGAATATATTGTGTATGACCAAGATCATTCTCTTAAGAGCTACTCTTGAGATGATCGAAAATGGCATGAGTCATTCATTAAAAAAATGCAAATAACAAACACATAAGTGGGTAAAGAATGCAAATAATGTCAAACATTTGCACCCCACTATGTTTTTCAAAGTCTTAAAGAAAAATTTGCATAAATTGAAAAATGAGCTCGAAGGACCCTATATGCACAATTCCCCAAAGTGTTGAGTAGGTTGAACTCTAGGTATTCGATTTGTTCCAATAAATGGTTTTGCTTCTAGCTTTGAAACTTTGCTAAGTTTTGCACTTGTCAAATCTTGCTAAAATGAAATATTGTAAACTAAGCTTTTTCACAAAATGTATTGGTCCTGGACATGTCTTAGTTTAGGCATATTCTGAAATTGACAAGCTTGGTTTAATATCTTTCCATTATGATCAATTGGAACCCAACTAAAACTGAAAATCTTTAGTTTGATGAATAGTTTAGTCAAATTAAATCCTTTCATTAATAGAAAATCAAATTAAGCTTGGGTTATTCAGGGAAATTGTAAATGGTTCATTTTTTAAATTCAAACATTCAAAAACTCAAATTTTGGGATGTTACAAACCTCCCCCCTTAAATGGAATCTCGACCTCGAGATTCAGGCTAGCTAGGGAATAGGTGGGGAAACTCTGATTTCAGATCCTCTTCTTGCTCACAAGTAGCTTCCTCTTCTGAATGATTGCTCCATTAAACCTTACAAAATGGATAATCTTGCTTCTTGTGATACGCTCTGCTACATCCAAAATTTTCACTGGTTGCTCCTTGTAGGTAAGATCCTCTTGCAAATCAATAGCTTCCAATGGCATCTGTTCCTCTGGCACGCGCAAGCATTTCTTCAATTGTGATACATGGAACACATCATTGATTCCGGCAAAAGACTGAGGCAATTCTAACTTTTAGGCAACCTCTCCTCTTCGTTCCAATACTTCGAATTGTCCAACATATCTAGAGGCAAGCTTTCCTTTTACTTGGAATCTCTTAACTCCTTTGAGAGCAGTGACTCTAAGATAAACATAATCATTGGGCTCGAAACTCAAATCTCGACGACGATTATCTACATAACTCTTCTGTCTGCTTTGAGCTATCTTCAACCTGTCTCGAATTAGCTGAACTTGCTCTTAAACTTCTTGCAATGTAGTAGGGCCAAACAATGGTCTTTCTCCTGACTCCTTCCAGTTGAGAGGGGTTCTGCACTTTCTTTCTTATAAGGCTTCAAAAGGCGACATTTGTGGACTGGCTTGATAGCTGTTGTTGTAAGAAAACTCTGCATAGGGCAAACACTTGTCCCACTTGGCACCATAAGTTAAAGCATATGCTCTTAACATGTCCTCAAGAATCTGATTCACACGCTCAGTCTGTCCATTGGTTTGAGGGTGATAGGCAATACTGAATCTGAGATGGGTTCCCATGGTTTCATGCAGACTCCGCCAAAAACGAGAGGTAAACTGGGTTCCTCTATCAGACACTATCTTGTTAGGCACTCCGTGAAGACTAACAATCCTTGACATATATAATTCTGCCAATTCATCTCTTGCATAGGTAGTCTTAACTGGAATGAAGTGAGCTACCTTAGTCAATCGATCCACTATTACCAGATCGAGTCATAACCTGCTTGGGTCTTAGAAAGTCCAGTAATGAAATCCATACCAATTTCTTCCCACATCCACTCTGGAATCTTTAGTGGCTGTAGCAACCCTGCTGGCTTCTGATGCTCTGCCTTGACCTTCTGGCAGACATCACAAAGAGCAACATACTCTGCAATCTCACGCTTCATGCTGGGCCACTAATAACTTTCCTTGAGGTCTTGATACATCTTGGTACTTCCAGGATGAATGGAGTATAAAGTCTCATGCGCTTCTTTGAGTATCAACTCCTTAAGCTCTTTCTGATCTGGTACACAGATACGCTTCTCATACCAAATAATACCTTGTTCATCTTCTGTGAATCCTGGGGCTTTTCCTTTCTTCATATTGCTCTTTATTTCTTTGATATTAGTATCATCAACTTGTGCTTCTCGATTTGATCTTCCAATGTAGGGTGTACTTCCAAGGTAGCCAAGTAACCTTCTTGAACTACTTCGAAACTAAGCTTTTGAAATTTCTCATAGAGTGCTGGCTGACTTTCCTTAATCATTAGGGTATTGCAATAGCTCTTTCTACTCAAAGCATCGGCTACGACATTGGCTTTGCCTGGATGATAATGAATTCCAATGTCATAGTCCTTGATCAACTTCAACCATCTTCTTTGTCTCATATTGAGGTCGGCTTGGGTAAAGATATACTTCAAACTCTTGTGATCAGTATAAACCTCACAATAAATTACCAATAAGATAATGACGCCAAATCTTTAAAGCATGCACTACGACTGCCAATTCCAAATCATGGGTAGGATAGTTAACTTCATGTGGCCTTAATTGTTGTGAAGCATACGCTACAACTTCCTTATCTTGCATTAGCACACAACCGAGTCCTTGTCGGGATGCATCACAAAATATCTCAAAATTCTTTCTGATATCTGGTAGGATAAGCACTAGGGCAGTTGTCAAACATTTCTTTAACTCTTGGAAACTCTGCTCACACTCTGGTGTCCAAACGAATTTCTTCTCCTTCTTTAAGAGTTGAGTGAGCGGTCTAGCTTTTCTAGAAAATCCCTCTATGAAACGACGATAATATCCTGCCATTTTGAGAAAACTTCGGATTTGGGGTACCGTCTTGGGTGACTCCCAACTTAGCACATCTCGTACTTTACCGAAATCAATAGCGACTCCTTCTGTCGATATGACATGTCCTAGAAAAGCAACTTCTTTCATCCAGAACTCCCATTTGCTGAAATTGGCATATAGTTGGTTTTCTCTTAGTTTCGTCAAAACTTGGCACAAGTGATCCTCATGTTCTTCTTCACTTTTGGAATAGATTAGAATGTCATCAATAAAAACAACAACAAACTTATCCAGATATTCCATAAATACTTTGTTCATCAGGGTCATGAAGTAGACAGGGGCATTGGTCAATCCAAAGGATATCACAGTATACTCATACTGTCCATACCGAGCCACAAAAGCCTGTTTTGGGTATATCCTCTTTACGATGGTATCCTGATCTCAAGTCAATCTTGGAGAACACTCCGGCTCCTTGAAGTTGATCAAATAAATCATCAATCCTTGGTAAAGGGTACTTATTCTTGATGGTGACCTCATTGAGTGAACGATAATCTACACACATCCTCTGAGTTCCATCTTTCTTTTCAACTAGAAGAACTGGGGCTCCCCATGGCAAAGAACTTGGCCGAACAAAACCTTGATCTTGTAGCTCTTTAATCTGTCTCTTTACCTTAGCTAACTCATTAGCAGGCATCCTGTAAGGTCTCTTGTAAATGGGTGGTGTTCCAGGAACTAGTTCAATCAAGAATTCTATGTCTCGGTCTGGTGGCATCCCTAGCAACTCATCTGGAAATTCATCAAGAAATTCGCTGGCGACTGGCACATCTTCCAAACTTATTCCTTTAGCACTGCAAACTTTTATTCCTTCAGACTCCTCTGCGGCAGCTTGAAACTTTAGCTTAGCTCCATCTGGGCTAGTTAAGGTGATCTCTCTATTCCCACAATCCAAAACTGCTTGGCTCTTGGAGAGCCAATCCATTCCTAGTATCACATCTAAGGACTAGGTGTCTAGGACAATAAGGTTGGCTAGAAGTTCTACCCCTCCAATTAATATTTTAACTTCGGGGCAGCCTTGGTTCGTACTCAAATCAGGGTCCCTTTGTGTATACTGCACTAGTCCAGGATCACGCTAGTGCACACAGTGGAAACATAGATGAAATATCATTCCATACGACAAATTAACTAAGAAAGAGGCAAATTATTATTAAATAAAGCATCAGACCTTATGGTCAAAGTTTACACCACTGTGCCTTAAGGGCTTAAGAAACAAATAAATTATTGCAGCAGAAAATATAACTTGGGCCATTTGACATGCCACAGGCAATCGTTTGGGGAAACGCCTTCCTAATCCACGTAGTCTTCACAGTATTCCTCATGATATTTAGTATTTTCTGATCCTTCCTCAGCAACTGATCAACAAAGGCGTATAGCCGTGAGTACAAAAAGTACTCAGCAAGCCGTAGGGAAATGATGCAATATATTCATGCACGGCTTGACAAGGACATCCATATGGTTCATTTGCAGAAAGCAATAACTTGAATTGAAATACAGTAAATAGATTGAAAGAATATTAATGAAAAGATAATAAATAACTCGTAGATCAATGGTAGACAACATGAATAGAATGGCGAGGCATCACCCTACACCATCTAAAACAAGTATCAACCAATAAATTCAACAGTATTACTTTAGACAACAAAACAACAGTGAACTCCCCATTCACATCCCAAAAATTCCACATTTTAGGAAACACTCTATACCCCGTGTGAAATTCCCGTGCTTGTCCATGACCGTGGACGCAGCTATTTGAATAGTTTTACACTCTACAGAGGTTGTACAACTTTACCCACAAGACATGATTTCTCATATTGCCACGCGATAAACACACTTCCTTTAGTGTGTCGGCGGAGAATCATGACAAAGCCTTTACAATGCACTGTTTAAACTTGGTACTGCTTGCTAAGGTTTCGCCCCTTAGGGCCCCCTCTTGCGCCTTGCGAATCTACCCATCCATCCCGGAACCCACACCACCAATTGGCAGTACTCAAGGCTAGATATTGCAAATTATTCAACTAGGTCTGTCCCATACCAGACTTGTGGTAGTATGGTTAGGCCCAGTTCAATGGCGCACAAGATTAAGTCCTTATGTTTTCTCAGGCAAGACATCCACATCCCAATATGCTAGAAAACACCCCCTTTACTGCACAATCACTTGCCCGAGGGAAAACAATTCGTTCAATCAAGACCAATGGCAAACCCCTCCATGGTACAACAAATTTTACAACAGTGGCTATCAGCCATAATTCAATATCTCATTAAGTCAAGATTAACATTATCAACATGTGATATCAATCCCATCGTATAACTAAGCAATGTCTAAGCATAGCTACGGTAACCCATTGTTGGTAGTGTAATCATATCCAACTAGTAATGTCCCAACCTAGAGTTAACAATAGGTACATGGCATTCCAATAATCAAGGTGGCATAATGTCAACGAGGTGTATAGCTACTCCCATGAAATAAGCATTGATACACAAAATAGCATGTAGTTGTATAAAAGCAAAGTACTTTTGTAAACATAGGATCAATATGATCAAGGGCTATTAATTGCCTTACTGATCTAGTGCTGAGTCTTGGTCTTCGAAGTCTCCGTTCGCTCCCTCGGAATTAGCGTCTATCGGAAAAGAAAGCAACAAAACCAAATAAATACCAAATAGAGACTCAAAAAAGCTCAAAACTGGAAATAAATGGCTCTGAAAGGTAGAGCTTGATTTTAGAAAAATTTAGAAACTTGAATCGCCTCAATCAGAGTTCGTATGAGGGAGAACGGGCCTCCGAAAGATTAAATTCAGAGAAAAAGGCTGAAATTCAGAAAATCCGAATTTCTCGATTTATTTTTCTATTGGAAAATCAATTAATGACACAGTTGCTGATGTCAGCAATCAATTTCCCAAATAAAAATAAATTGGAAAAATCTCTATTAGGCTGACAGGTGGGACCCCTTGTATATGGACCAAGTCCTCGGGCTTACGCTGGTCCATGGTGGACCGGGTTCACATGATCTAGGGCTGACGTCACCGCTGACATCATCACTGACGGGATGGCACACGACGCTGACGTGGCGCACACGAGGCGGTTGGTGAGACGCTGACGTGGACGAGCCACGCGTTGCGCATCCATCGACATGGCGAGATCAAACTGCAGGGAACAAGGCGCCGACGGCAAAGGACGTGGCCAGATCTGAGGAATCTGTAGAAGATCGGACGGCCAGCATTTGCGATGGGCACCGACGGCGAGGAGGCGGCACTATTCCGCTGGAGGCAAGGAAGAAAATGCAGTGAGCGGCGGAAAAGCGACGGATCGGGCACATCTTCACTTGGATCCGAAAGCGGGAGATGCGGGCAATGCGAATAAGCAAGTGGCTTTGGCGGAGATGCACCGGCGTGGCCAAACGACGGGGAAGAAGGCTTCGGCTATGGTGGCAATTTCGACGAGCTCGGGGAAAGCGACGGCGGTGACTCGGGAGACGGAAGAGAGGGCAACAGGCGCGGTGCAAAACGACAAATCTCGGTGGGGGTGCGGCGCCTTAAATAGTGGTCTTGGAAGGCGTGTAGGGCACGGACTCCGAGATGGCAGCACGTGCGGCGGCGGGACTCCGAGCACTAGGGTTAGGGTTTCCGACGGCGGACGCGAGGGGACGTGGCGCAATCTGGACCGCACACGTGGCGCAGATCCGATGGCTCACACCGAACGGCTAAGTGGATTTGCGAGATGCGTTGGATCGGGATCGCACGGCGGTGGCGACTGGGCGCAAGTGGGTAGGCCGAGCGAAGCGGGCTACTGGTCCGAGCGAGGCGAAGCTGAGCTAGGCCGCACGGGAGAAATGGGATGGGCCGCGGAACATTTGGCCCGATGGGCTTTTTAGAAAAAAGACATTTCACAAATTAATAGATTGCGAGAAATTCAAATAAAATCAAATAAATTCAGAAATATCTCCAAAAAGACAAAAAAATGCCTTCAAGCACAATGAACCCAACTAAAACTAAAAATCTTTAGTTTGATGAATAGTTTAGTCAAATTAAATCCTTTCATTAATAGAAAATCAAATTAAGGTATTAAATTTTTTAAATTCAAACATTCCAAAACTCAAATTTTGGGATGTTACAATTTTCAACTCCAACAATCTGCCTCTTGCCATGAAGAATGACGTGCAACCTCGGATTGGCCGGATCATACACATAGAAGACATGAGTTGCTTGCTTCACAAGGACGAACGGTTCATCTTTGTAAGCGAGTCTATTAAGATCTACAAGAGTAAAACCTCTCTTGTTGACCTTAACACCATGTGAAAGTCCTACCCACTTACATCGGAACAATGGAACTTGGTATATTCCGTAATCGAGCTCCCAAATTTCTTCGATCATCCCGTAGTACAAGTTCATTGCCGTTGAGGATCCTCCTTTTGAGTGATCATCGGAAAAAGCATCTATGCTTACACCATTGTTTTGGATAGTACTCTTGGCATCTTGACACTCAGTGTAAAAGGTGTAGCTATTAATATCGTACCCCTGCCATGTCTGTACATTAAATCTTGATCTGTCGGCCAACCATTTGACATTCTCACTAATAGAGACCTCTACCTTTTCTTTGAACCATGTGAGAAATCGATCGTTGTGTTCTCGCATGATGGAAAGCTCATCCATATGTCGATTCTCTTCCCGTAATATCACCTTTTGTTGCTCGATGTATGCATGAACTTCTGCACTGTATTTCAAAACTGTGAAATGCGCTTTGCAATACATATCAAACCATGGACTCATTAGTTTGGACCCAATGGTTCCTTTGCCGGTAAGTCTGCCCTCATGATGAGATATAGGAACACCAATTGCTTGTCTTTTACCTAGATAGTCTACGCAGAACTCAATAGCCTCTTCAGTTCATAACCTTCAACAATACTACCCTCCGGCTTCAATCGATTTCTCATGTACGATTTTAATATGCCCATGTACCTCTCGAATGGATACATGTAACGTAGGAATGCAGATCCGCATATCTTAATCTCTCTAACAAGGTGAACAACAAGATGGACCATGACATCGAAGAACGGCGGGGGAAATACATCTCAAGCTGACATAGAGTCTGCACCACGTCACTCTGTAAGTTGTCTAGCACATCAGGGTTAATAACCTTGCAAGAAATTGCATTGAAGAAATAATACAGCTTTGTGATTGCCAACCTGACATCCTCTGGTAGAATATTTCTGATTGCAACAGGGAGCATTCGGGTCATCAAGACATGGCAGTCGTGGGACTTCATACCAAGCAACTTCAAATAATCCATGGACACAAGCTTTTTATTATTTGCGGAGTAGCCCGATCGAACTTTAATACCTTGGAGACACTTGCAGAGGTCTTCTTTCTCCTTCTTGGACAGGTGTAGCATGCAGCGAAGATGTACGGACCTTTTCTATCGTCCTCTATAACTGCAAGCTTGGGTCTGATTCTCATGTAGGTCATATCGCGGCGAGCATTCACACCATCCTTGGTCTTCCCAGGTATGTTCAGTAAGATGCCAAATAAATTGTCGTAGATATTCTTCTCAATGTGTATGAAATCAATACAATGCCGGACATCTAACTCCTTCTAGTATGGTAATTCCCAAAATATCGACCTCTTCTTCCAAATGGTCCTAGGACGAACATATTTACGGCTCTTTTCATACTGAACATTGATATCCTCCACGCGTGAATATACTTGCCTTCCACTCATAGGCTACGGGGCCGAACGAACTTCCATCTTCCCATCAAATTTGTCATCCATCTTACGGTATCGATGACTTCGAGGTAGAAACCTACAGTGACCTATGTACACAGTTTTCTTGGAATTCAACGGCCACAAGCTTTCAATCTCCACTACACAAATTGGACACGCTTTGACTCCCTTCGTACTGTAGCTCGCCAAATTACCAAGGGCCGGGAAATCATACACTACTACAGAACAGGCCATCCTTGCCGGCATATCACTGCCGGTTGGGACCGAGCCGGCAGTGATAACATATCACTGCCGGTTCGAAACTTAAGTTGGGGGGATATCTTATCACTGTCGGTTCATGCAACTAACCGGCAGTAAAAAGCAAGATATCACTGCCGGTTCGAGATAAGAACCGGCAGAGATATATCACCGCCGGGTCGTTATTAAACCGGCTGTGGTACTTGAATTTTCACTGCCGATTTGATACCAGAACCGGCAATGATATTATTTTCCCGCGCAGTCCGAGCTTATCACTGCCGGTTCTACACAGAACCGGTGATAAGTCGTTTATATAACTGAGACCCCTGCCTCTCGACCGATCGAGCAAAGACAGAGAGGCGCTCTGTCTTTGCTCGATTTGTAGATTGCGACGATTTGCTGCTGAAAAATCTATTAAAATTCATATTGTACTTCTTTTCGAGGTTAGTAATTTGATATCTATTTTTGTAAATAATAAAAAATTGCCACATGGATATTTACATTATGAAAAAAGGTGCATGTATTTTCAAATTTTGAAATAATAAAAACTTGTTAGATGGATATTTACCTAATGAAAAAATGTTGATGTATTTTAATGTACTCAAAGTATATCCTAAGTATTTACAATTTTTTTTGAAATTTTTAAATAATAAGAAATTTCAAGATGGATATTGACGAAATGAAAAAAGATTGATATATTTTAATATAGTCCAAATATATCCTAACTATTTACAATTATTTTCATTTTCTACAATACTAAAAAATTGCTACATGGATATTTACATAACGGAAAAAGGTTGGTGTATTTTAATATAGTCAAAATTGCTACATAGGTTTTTAAATCTAATCGTTTACAATTATTTGTTATTTGCAATTATATGCTTATGTAATGTTTGATTTAATTAATTGTAGATGGACTGAAGGTGCATGTATGACCTGAGACCGTTGCGAGGCGAGTTTTTAATGGTGTGAGTTATTTTCTAAACGTGGCTGCGCGCTAAAGTCGAAGAATCTGGCGGACTACATGTGCTGTCCATGCGTTGATTGGAAAAATCAGAAGCTGTTTTCTACCATAGAGTCGATACGTGCACACTTGCATCGAAGAGGTTTCAAGGCTAGCTATACCTGTTGGACCAAGCACGACGAAGATGAGATTGTACATGAAGGGCAACACATTGCTAAAGATGACGGAGACAACGATATGACGGCAGTCGAAGATATGTTTGTCGATAGCCACGACGACGATCTGGATCAAATGTTACGTGATGGGGAGGGAGAATTCACGAGTGAAAGAGAGTTTCAAAAGTTCCAACATATGGTACAGGACTCCACAACACCATTGTACCCATGCTGGAAGGAGGAGCACAAAAAATTGCAGACCGTGCTTACACTACTGCAGTTGAAGGCAAGCAATGGTTGGTCCAATAAGAGCTTCACTGAGTTGTTATGTCTCTTGGGGGATTTGCTTCCAGAGTGTAACGTGTTACCTACAAGTACGTACCAGACCAAGCAGGTTGTCTGCCCGTTGGGACTGAAAGTACAAAGGATACACGCATGTCCAAAAGATTGCATGTTGTATCGCAATGAGTTTGCGGACTTGGATGGCTGTGTTGTTTGCAAAGCAAAGCGGTATAAGGGCAACAATGATGACATCAATAATGACGATGTCGGGGTGAAGCGTAAGAAGATGAGATCCCCCCGTAAGGTGGTGTGGTATTTTCCTATAATTCCCTGTCTGAATCGATTGTTTGCGAACAAAAGGCATGCCCAATTGCTACGATGGCACGCCGAAGAGCGTAAGAAGGATGGAATGCTCAGACACCCTGCTGACTTTGTGCAATGGAGGAACATCGACAAAAAATATAAGAAGCACACTTTGAGAGAGATATTTGCGGCTGTAAAGGATCCTAAAATTATTCACGGAAAGGGAGCAGGCAGTACATCTATCCCGAGTTCCCGTGATAAGGCTCCTTTGTGGAAAAAGAGATCAGTATTTTGGGTCCTACCTTACAGGCAGCACTTGGAAGTTCGACACGCAATCGACGTCATGCACATAGAGAAGAACGTGTGTGACAGCTTGCTTGGTATCTTACTGGATATACCGGGCAAAACAAAAGATACTCTCCAAGCACGAATGAACCTTGAAGATATGAAACTCAGGAAGGAGCTGCATCACAAAGACGTGGATATAGGGAAAAAGTACCTTCCCGCAGCCTGCTACACTCTGAGCAAGAAAGAAAAAATTAGCTTGTGCGAATGCTTGTACGGAGTGAAAGTTCTGTCCGGATACTCTGCCAACATAAAGAGACTAGTCTCAATGAAAGACTTAAAATTAATTGGCATGAAGTCTCACGATTGCCACGTGATGATGACATAGATGCTTCCAATTGTAATTAGGGGTGTTCTGCCAGAGAAAGTCTGAGACCCAATTATAAAGTTTTGTTCATTCTTCAACGCGATTTCACAGAAGGCCATCGATCCATTGAAACTAGATAAGCTGTAGGAAGACGTGGTCCACATTCTCTGCAGGCTCGAGATGTGTTTCCCTCCATATTTTTTTGATATTATGGTCCATCTCATTGTTCACTTTGTGAAAGAGATACGGATTCTCGGTCCCGTGTTTCTACATCAGATGTATCCTTTTGAGAGGTTCATGGGGGTTATAAAGAAATATGTTCGTAACCGACATCGGCCAGAAGGTTGCATTGCAGATGGTTGGGGAACCGAGGTGGTCATTGAGTCCTGCGTCGATTACATGGATCTCAAACCGATTGGTGTGCTTACTTCACGGCATGAGGGCAGGCTACAGGGAAAAGGGACACTGGGTGAGAAATCACTCCGTACAAACAATCTAGCTTCATTCACGCAAGCACATTTCGCAGTTTTGAGACAAACAGTTGTGGTGGCCCCGTATGTCAACATGCACAAGAGCATGCTATCGAAACAAACCCAAATAAGTCGAGGGCTGGATCGCGAGAGCATAGACATAACCCGGCGATTAGTTGCGTAGGCACATGATGTATACGGAGACAGAGTGCGCTCAGTTGAAAGTGTTGGCTCAGGGACCGTCAACTACAATTCAGACATTCCAAGGATACGATATAAATGGTTTTACATTTTATACAAGAGCACAAGATAAAAAGAGCACCAACCAAAACAGTAGTATCCAGTATAGATGCCTCGACAAAGAACGAAAATAGGAAAACCTACTACGGATTCATAGAAGAGATTTGGGAGCTTGATTACGGACCTTTGAAGGTCCCTCTCTTTCGGTGCCAATGGGTAAGACTTCCAAGGGGCATGAACATCGACAAGTACGATATCACTACCGTGGACCTCAAACTGGTCGGATACAGAGAAGAACCATTCGTACTTGCTAATTCTGTTATACAAATCTTTTTTGTAACCGATCCAGCTAACAAGGAGCGCCACGTGGTTATTCAAGGAAAAAGAAGGATTGTCGGAGTTGAGAATGTTGTTGACGAGGAAGAGTACAACCAATTCGATGAGCTTCCTCCTTTCGGAGGGGACGTTGACCTAGGTCTCATGGAAGAGAGTGAGGACAAAGCTACGTACATACGCCGCGATCATAACGAAGGTCGAATTGTAGCTTAGTTGTCCTAATTAAATACATGTTTATTTTCTCATATGTAGCAATTAATGTATTCTTTTCTCATATGTAACAATTTGTGTGAATTTTTGTATTTGTGTGAATTTTTGAAGCAATGTTTGGTCTACTGCATTTGTGCGAATTTTTTAAGCATTATTTGATATCAAAAATATTAAAACTATTAAAACAGTGAGCAATCTGTATTTTTCGAATTTTAGATGAAGGTCAAAATCAAGGGGAAATATTTAAGAGAAATATTACATGTCCTGAAGTTTGTTAGGATTTCAAAAATCCCAAAGCAATCAGCCTCTGAAAAAGAAATAAATTGAAGGTTTGACTTCATTGACCTGAACTTACATATCATCGCCGGTTATCTCATTAACCGGCGGTGATAATGGCCTATCACTTTGCGGTTAATGAGATAACCGGCAGTGAAATTTAAGTATCACTGCCGGTTCTATATATTACCCAGCAGTGATACTTATGTATTACTACCGGTTAATTAGATAACCGGCAGTGATACGTAAGTACCACTGCCGGTTCTACATATTACCCAGCAGTGATAAGTCAACTTCACTGCCGGTTATAAATGTGACCCGGCAGTGATATTTAGTCACTGCCGGTTTTTGTGGAGACCCGGCAGTGATAGTCCAGCCCTATATGTATTGAAACGCCGCGCACCCTCCACTCAGTTCCACTTCGACCTAACGCCGCCACCTCCTTGTAGCTCCCCGCCATCTCCCCGCCGTCGCCTCGGAGTGCGTCGTCATCACCTCGACCTCCCCGCCCAGGCTGTCGCCTCGCACTGCGCCGCATCCCCGCCATCTCTCCCCGTCGCCCCGCCGCCACCTCCTCCCAGCTCCCGGCCATCTCCCCGCCGTCGCCCCGCCGCCACCTCCTCGTAGCTCCCGGCCATCTCCCTGTCGTCGCCTCGGAGTGCGCCATCGTCGCCCCGCCGCCACCTCCTCGCATCTCCCCGCCGTTCAGTTTCCATCAGTAATGTCATTGTTTCAGGCTTCATTCATACTTGTTTCTGTAATATAGAGATGGACAATATATCTGTTGCCAAATATTCAAGCTTGCTCTTTAGGCCATGATAGCAAACATTATTATTATATCTGCATGTTTCTTCAGACATATGATTAAGGAATGGTGAAATTTAGGTTTTGACCACCAATACCAATACATCACTATGGTTCATCTTTGTAAATTTTCTCTGTAACATAGAATTGATCGCTGAGTTTGTTTAGTTAAGATAGACATGTCAAGCCATTGATTTACATGATGTCATGTCATCATAAAAAAAGATCGTGGCGCTCTCAATGACCTATCTCCTGCAATGAATTTGTAGTCTTTTCTGGCTAGACTGATACTAAAATGCAAAATGAGTTAGCGAAATTATGTGACTTTAAATCATTACCTAAATTATGTGACTTTAAATCATTAACACTTGTATAATTGCTTGAATAGAAGCCTCCAAAATAATTGCTTGAATAGAAGCCCTTCTATCCATTCTAGAAAATTATTTATGTGCATTGAAGTCTTCTGTATTTCCAACATTCTTTGATATGTGGTTTGTAAGGTGCTTAAGTATCATTTATTGCCTCTTCGATGTTTTAATTAGTTCTTCATGAACCATTATCGCAATTGGTGGATTAGATGTTAGCAACTTAGAACTGTTGTAAAGATGTATATGTGTATGTATCCTCGAAAGATGTATATTTGTATGTATCCTCGAAAGATGTATATGTGTATGTATTCCTCAAAGATGTATATGTGTATGTATCCTGGAAAGATGTCTGTGGTGTAAGTATTTGAAGTTCAGTACATTCATGTTTAAGGCATACAAAATGTGTTAAGATGATTTAGATATATGACTATTCAGTCCACATGTCGATGTTTAGGTTGCCTTTTTTATACTTGCCACTTCTCCATGATTTGCCTTTATCCATCCTGTTGCACTTGCTGTCATACTTGTCACACAGTCGTAGTTGTGCACTTGCCTTTTGGGAAAAAACTTAGTAAACAAGCATGTTACAGTGTCGAATATGTAAACATCTTATCACGGGATTAACTTTAATGTCAATCTTCAGTTATATGTGTCTTTAAAAAATGACCTTGTTAATTTGAAATTTCTGGTAAACTTGCTAGGAATGGCCTCCGACCAACGACAAGTGCCGGAGGGAGTTGGGCCCTCAAATATGGACGAAGGAGGAAGGGGTAGCCCGAACAATAGCCAAATGTCCTATCTGAACTTGCAGGATCCTACTATGGACCAACCTGACGTTCCTAACGTAGGCGAGGTAAAGTTTTAGTACATTATGGTTCCCAAAACATTGTAGGCCCAGACGACTAATAATTAAGAAGATCAAATTGTAGGCTCAGACGTCTGATCAACGAAGGCAGCACGCAAGTCGTGGTCCGAACAAGATGCCTAAGGGAATTTTTAACAAAGTGGAGCTCATGGCAGTCGGGGAACCTGCTATACCAGAGTCATCATTGGGGCCGTACAGGACAGCCTGCGGGGTTCTTGCTAGGGATGATGTGCCCATCAGCTATAGATCATGGATTGGCCACGGAGGTGACAGTCGGGACCCGAATTTGCAAATCCAGACCCTCTGTGTATACTGCATTAGTCCAGGATCACGCTAGTGCACATAGGCTCAACATAGATGCTATCACAGTCATACACAGCGGAATATAACATAACTTTCATAATTAATAGTAATTGTTGTCTTCCATGATTATTGCCACAGAGGGCTTATAAAAGAAATAGCAAATAAGCAGCAGTGGAAATAAATAAATAAATAAGTGTAGCAGCTCCCCAGTTCACCGCAGGCAACTGACGAGGCTCGGACCCTAAGCATTCGCATCCATATAATCCTCCTCCACGAAAGGCGTAGATTCTTCCTCATCTGAAATTGTTGTTGTTGGGGTGAGTACATAAAGCACTCAACAAGTTGTGCACAGCAATGCAAGTCTAATATTCTATATGCTTGGCTTAATCCAAAGGAATGGCTAATAAGGATATTTTGCAATAAAGCAGCATTTAACAAGTATACAATAAATAGATTGAAAAGCAGTAAAACAAACACATTAATTAATAGATTCAGCATTTCTGAAGTAAACCAAGTTTCCAATCCAAAATCAATTTCCATTTTCCATGGCATCCTGCCATCCCAATTTTGTTTAACAAAAGTATAACCCTTAACTATAATTCCCGAGTATTGCCCAATACCGTGAGCACGGCTATTCGAATAGATTGTACACTCTGCAGAGGTTATGCACTTTACCTACACGATACAGCCAAACACCACCAAGGCGAGTGATCATAACAAAGCCTTTACAATTGTCGGGCCCCGAATCTGTAAACCCGGACCCTCTGTGTATTCATGCGCTCCCAGATCACGCTAGCACACACAATCATCTGAGGTTGCACATCATGCACATCACAAGGATATAAGAATAAATAGTGCAAACATGTATATAAACCGAGTTATGCGACCTTATGGTCTCCTTACGAGATAAGTCACCACACAGGGCTTACATTATTCAATGTAAAGAAATAGCAATGGAACATAAATAAAGGTCGTGGAAGCCTTCATCTTGCCACAGCAACCGACCGGGCTTGCCCCTAGTTGTTCGTATCCTCGATGTACTCCTCCTCCCAAACTGTGTAGTCTCCTCCACGATGTTGGGGTTGATAAGCAAGGTGGGGTGAGTACACAAGGCACTCAACAAGTAATGCATGTAATGCGGTGCTATTACTACATGCAAAGCTTATTCCAAAGGGTTGGCTTAAATGGTTCTTTTGCATCAAACAGCAATTTTAAACCAATATCTTAATTAGATTAAAGCATTCGAACAGTTATAAGTAATACTAATTTCTTCAAATGGTTTTTCTTCGAAGATTCTCGGCACACAGCCTTAACAGTTCATTTTTAACACTTGGCACACAGCCACCCTTCCCATATTTTGTTTATGAAAATCTACCCCTTGACTGTAATCCCCGAGCAATGCTCAATACCGTGAGCACGGCTATTCGAATAGTTTGACACTCTGCAGAGGTTGTACACTTTACCCACAAGATACAGCCGCTCACCACATAGGTGATTGTCCGCAACAAAGCTTTTCAGGAACTTTTACCTTAACCAAAGAACCTCTCCGGTATTGCCTTCACTATCACTTCCCTCACAGAGCCAAGTATAGGACCGGCCAATCACCGTTGGATGGGCACCAAGCCGTAGCAGTGCGCTCCCCATACAGATACACCCCTGTCTTGTCACCCCGAGTATCGGAGGAAAGATATCGAACCCTAGTCAACTAGGTCTGTCCCATATCGAGACATGTGGTTGTACGGGTGACTCGGATCAAAGGCTTGCAAGGTGAAGTACTTAATCCACCAAGGCAAGACTTCCAACACTCAACAAGGGCACACGACCCAATGTGGCATCTGAGACTCATCACTCATCAACCCAAAGCCACACAGCCCACTAGCACACAGACCTCTTGCCACTTGCCCGATCAAACATTTCCCACCAGTTGATTATTGTGCAACACATGCGGCAAATAACTCAACATCGATGCGGAACCACACAGGTCGTTGTACCTCAATCTCATCATGTGGCATCATCACAGCACTTTTCAAAATACATTCAATGTCTTTAATCAGTATTGTAGCATTTTTCCGAAAGATCACTCATGATTCGTTGCAAGGCTAAGCATCTACTCACGGTCTAGCCTCCCGTGTTGGCACAATATTAACATCCAACTAATATAATCAACTTAGGGTGACAATGATTTAGGGCATACAATTAATAATTCAAGGTGGCATAACAAAATGGGTTGATTAACTACATTATCCCAAATTAATTTAAATTCATTTTAAATAATTAGCATGCATAGATTCAAAGCATAAATTACATTTTAAAATCTGGGATCAAAATGATCAAAGCATCACTTGCCTTCAAAGAGTTGCTGGTCGTGTTCCGAAGCTTGGTCTTGAGCGACGAATTCTTCCTCGAAACTTTCCGGCAAATTTACGTCTACGCGTACAAATAAAGTATGCAATAAATAGCTAATACAGAAGACTAGATGACCTCAAAAATTCAAATAAAATTCATCATTAAATAGATCACAATTTTACGAATTTCCACCTAAATCCGACTTAAAATGCAAAAGTTGTAGTCATTTGAAGTTTGAAAAAAATCTGAAAATACAGAAATTAGGAAAATCCGATTTTTCTGAATTATTTTTATACTGGAAATTCGCATTTATGACGTCAGCACCGCGTCATGATGACGTCAGCACAGAAAAGAAATTCGGTCGAAATATTTTATATAAAAAAAAATATATGCCGTCATCGCTGACGCCAGCTCGACACGTGGCACGCCCAAAGGCTGCCACGTCGCTCTGGTCTATGGACTGGGTTCACGGCTCGGCTCTGGTCTACCGTGGACTCGGTTCACCAGAACAGTGCAGCAACGCGGCAAGATCCGAGCCGTTCGTTGAATCAACGGCCAGATCTCCTCACGCACACCACAGCGCCCCGAGATACGTGCGACACGCGTCGCGCATCCAACGGTCAGCCACGCATCCAACGCGGCGACGCCTCGGCTCCACACCTCCACGCGTCGCTCATCCAACGGCGCGCTCAGATCCAACGGCCGGCATTGCGCCGTCACTGCGACGTCTCGGTTCGTGCGACGACACGCGGCGCAATCGCGACGGTGCACCCGAAATCGACGGCGGGATCTGGTCTGCGCCCTGGTCAAAACGCCCACGCGTCGGCGCGCGATTTGGCGAGGGCGGTGCCATCTCCGCCGCACGTTCAAATCGAGCAGCGCGGATCTCAAACAAAACCAGATCCAATCTCTACCGTTTAGATCTAATCTAACGGCCCACGGCACCGGCGGTTTCTTCGTTCATGGCGCGACGTGGCTCAATCCTACGCGTCCAAAAAGATCCAAGGGTTCGCATTAAATCTAGCCGCAGAATCTAGATCTAATCCCTACCGTACACATCAAGATCCAACGGTCACGATACAATCTAAACATCTACAGAGATGGAGGCTACGTGGACTCACCAGAACCGAACGATGCAAATCGGACGGTCGGCGCGGTTCGACGAGGACGACGGCGGCGAAGAAGCGAAGGTTGCTGGAGTTGGGGAAGACGACCTCAGCGACGGCGATGCGGGGCTTCTCCGGCGAGAAGAAGTGGCTCGTTCGACGCGGCTTGGCGGAAGGGTTACTCCAGTGACCTTGGTGACGGCGGAGAGAAACCGCGCGAAGCAAACGGCGAAAAACAAGCGGCACAAAGAAGCAACTACGGCGAGCTCAGACGGCGCTAGAGGGGTCTCGGCGTCGTGCGAGGAGTCAAAAGACGCGGCGAAAGGTCTCGCACGACACCCTCAGCGGGACTTAAGGGCTGCCTCGGCGCGCGTGGCGCTGCGGTGGAATGCACGGCCATCAAAGCCCACGCCTCCGGCGATTTCGCTGGGACGGCGACGTGGCGCAATCCCACGCGTCCGTCGGGCGACAATCCGAAGGCTCACGCGTGCGGGCGACGTGGCACACTCACAGGCATTCGATCCGAATCGGACGGCTTGGGCTGGGCGGCGCTAGGGTTTGCGCGGCGAACTAGGCCGGGCTAAGCACAGCGCTGGGCTCGGCCCATTACTGTTCAACTGATTTTTAAAACATTTCACATTTAAAATAATTCTAGAAATTCAATTAAATCATTTGGAGGTTTTAAAATAGCAGAAAAATTCCAGAAATTACTTTGAGATATTTGGAACTCAATTAAAATATTTGCAATAAAACTTTGCAAAAACTTTTCCATTATTCAATTGTTTTCAAGAAAAACCCTATTTGAATAAATCCAAATAAATTTAAATAAATTCCCAAAAATTCACAAAAACCAAAAAATACTCCAAAATTTAAATTAGAGCCAAAAAATTAGGGTGTTACAAACCTCCCCTTAATGTAATCTCGTCCCGAGATTGGGTATCATCTGAGAAATAGGTTAGGGAACTCCTTCGGATCTTCTTCACGTTCCCACGTTGCTTCACTTTCCGAATGGTTGCTCCATTGAATTCTGCAGAAACGTGTTGACTTGTTCCTTGTCTCTCTATCCATTACGTCCAGAATCTTCATCGGATGTTCTTTGTAAGTCAGGCCTTCTTGCAGCTCAATTACCTCCAAAGGTGTTTGCTCTTCCCAGATCAAGACACTTCTTGATTGTGATACTTGAAATACATCTTGCACTCCTGCCAAAGACTGTGGTAACTCCAACTGATAAGCAACTTCACCTCTGCGGCTCAAGATCTTGAATGGTCCGACATATCTGGGTGCAAGTTTTCCTTTTGCATGGAACCTTCTGACTCCTTTGAGAGGTGTGACTCTAAGGTACACAAAATCTTCGGGTTCAAAGCTCGGTTCCTGCGACGGTTGTCGAGATAACTCTTTTGCCTTGATTGTGCAATCTTCAATCTTTCCCCGATCATGAGCGATCTTTCTTACGCTTCTGAAGAATATCTCGTCCAAAAACATGTCGTCACTTTGTCTCATTCCAATTCAATGGTGTTCGACAGACCGACCATACAAAGCTTCAAATGGAGACATCTCAGAACTCACTGATAATCGTTGTTGTAACTAAACTTAGCATAAGGCAAACACTTGTCCCATGAAGTGGAATATGCTAAAGCGCAGCTCTCAACATATCTTCCAATATCTGTTAACCCTCTCGCTTTGACCATCCGTCTGCGGATGGTAGGTCATCTTGAAGTTCAAACGAGTTCCCATCGCTTCATGTAGCTTACCCCAAAATGCGGAGGTAAATTGGGTACCTCTGTCCAACACTATCTTCTTGGCACTCCGTGCAAGCGCACGATCCGTGCCATATAAAGTTACGCTAACCGGTCTCCTAATAAGTGGTCTTTACCGGTATGAAATGTGCCACCTTGGTTAAGCGATCCACTATGACCCATATGGAATCATATCCACTTTATGTTCGGGCAATCGGTTATGAAATCCATACCAATTTCTTCCCATTTCCATTCGTATCTTTAAGGGTTGTAATAGCCTCGCTGGTCTTTGGTGCATAGCTTTGACTCTTTGGCATGTGTCACATAATGCAACATATTCGCGACTTCTCGTTTCATGTTTGGCCACCAAAATCATTCCTTTAAATCTTGATACATTTTCGCACTTCTGGATGAATTGAGTACTTGAGTCATGAGCCTCCTCCGAATTAATCGCTTCAACTCCTTTTGTTCGGTACACAAATGCGCCCTTTAAACCACATAGTACCTTGTTCATCCAATTTGAAATCTTTTGCTTTGCCTTCATCCATTTTGCCCTTAATTCTTTTGATTTTATCATCATCTTTACGCCCTTCCTTGATCCGATCTTCGAGGTAGGTCTTACTTCCAAAGTTGCTAGGAATCATTCGGTACTATTTCGATTCTAATTTACGGAATTCCTTACACAATTCCGCTTGACTGTTTCCAAAGATATTTACACCGTGGTTCTTTACGCTCAAGGCGTCGCCACTACGTTGGCTTTACCAGATGGTAGTGAATTCCCACATTATAATCCTTGATTAACTCTAACCATCTTCTTTGCCTCATATTTAGGTCACTTGCGTGAAGATATACTTAAGACTTTTATGATCGTGATACACTTCACATCTATTTCGATGAGATGATGACGCCATATTTTTAGGGCATGCACCACGGCAGCTAATTCCAAATCATGAGTCGGATAGTTCTCCTCATGTGGTCTCAATTGCCTCGATGCATAGGCAATTACCTTCCTATTTTGCATCAACACGCATCCCAATCCTTGACGCGATGCATCACAATAGATGTTGAAGCCTTGATGAACGTCAGGTAAAACTAATATAGGTGCCGATGTTAATCTCCTCTTCAACTCCTGAAAACTCTTCTCACACTCAGGTGTCCATAGGAATTTCCTTTCCTTTTTCAACAATTGCGTAAGAGGTCTCGCAATCGTAGAGAATCCTTCGATGAATCGACGGTAATACCCCGCCATTCCAAGGAAACTACGGATTTGGGTTACCGACTTGGGTTGCTCCCAATGCAGAACCGTCTCCACTTTCTTTGGATCTACCGCAACTCCAGCTGCAGTCATTATGTGTCCAAGAAATTCAACCTTATTCTTCCAGAAATCACATTTGCTAAATTTCGCAAACAACTATTGCTCTCTCAACTTTTCAAGGACTAGCCTCAAATGCTCGGCGTGCTCTTCTCTCGTCTTGGAATAGATAAGGATATCATCTATGAATACGACGACGAACTTGTCCAAGTATTCCATAAACACCTTATTCATTAAGTTCATGAAATATGCTGGTGCATTTGTCAAGCCAAAAGACATCACTGTAAAATATCATCCATAATTTAAGAGACAAAATAGCAATTTGGTGAAATTTGGTGCAACGTGATCAAAGCACAACTTGCCTTGGAGTAGGTGCTGGTCTTGCTCTGAGCTTGGGTCTTGAAGCGACGAATCTTCCTCCGGATCTCCGAGCAGTTCAACGTCTATGCGAAACGATGCCAAAATAGCAAATAAACACCAAACTAGAGAGCAAACAAACTCAAAAAAATAAAATAAAATTCACCAATATATAGGCTGTTGATTTTACAAATTTTTAGAAATTTGAATCACTCAAATCCGAGTTAAAATGCAAAAGATATAGCCTTTTGAAGTTTGAATAAATACTGAAATACAGAAAATAGAATTCATGATTTTCCCGAAATATTTTTCTATTGAAAAAGATCTTTATTGCGCAACGCTGACGTCAACCCTGGCCCGAGCCAATCAGGCGCTGACATGTCACTCGGCGCAGAGACCCGGTCCACGGAACCACCTCTGGTCCACCGTGGACGCGGCTCACGGCGCCTCGCGTCACGCGCCCGACACGCGGCGTGCATCGACTAGCTGCAACGCCGCCCGTACCGATGCTCGACACGAGGCGCGCATCCGGGCGACGAACCGACGGCTCCTGCTCTAACGCACACGCGGCGCGATCTCAACCGAACAGACCTGATCCAACGGTCCACACTTGCCAGAGCTGTTCACTTCAGACGAAGCGACATTGCGCAATCTGAGACGTCCACGAAAGATCTAACGGCTGTCCGAGCTCCGAGACGAAGATGGCAGCACGGCGGCGGACTGGCACCGGAGCGGAGGAAGAAGACCACCCGAACGGCGTTTCGGCGCGAATCCGGCGAGAAAAAGTAGCGGTTCGGTGCGGCTCGACGCGACGAGTCTGAATCTGGAACCGGTGCGGCGAATGGCGGCTTGACGGCTGCGGAAAAGACGAGAAAGCTAGCGGCGGTGCTTGCGCAACTAAGGCGAGCTCCCGAGCGACGACGGCTGCGAAACAAGCGAAGAGGCTAGTGCTACTGGCTGCGCAAGGGGACGAGGAACATCGGAGTGCGGGTTGCGGCTTTTATAGCCTCGTCATGCGCGCAGGAAAGGAAACCCTAAACAATCCGCGGCGGAGACGGCGCGCGGCCAAATCGGAGACGACGACTGACGACCGTCCGATCTAAGATGAACGGCCACGATTGATTCCCGGGCGATCCGATCCGATCCGCTCTTTCCAAATCCAACAGGCGAGATCTAAACTTACCAAAACAATGCGAAGTGATCTCAGCCGCACGATCTCGATCCAACGGCCGATCGCATTAGGGTTTCGCGAAGGAAACGGCCGTCCGATCTGGATCCAACGGTCCACACGCAAGCGCGCGAAAGCGGTTGACGGTCGCACAATTGTGTACGCCGCAGCGCATGATTACGGGCTTTGGGTCGATCGTTTCACCGATTTTTCAAAAGCTTTTTGATTTAAAATAATTCCTGAAATTAGATTAATTCATTTAAGGCAATTAAAATATCAGGAAAAATCCAAGAAAATTCTCATAAATACTTTGAGACATTTTGAGCTCAAATAAAATATTTTTAGCAAAACTTCATATTAGTTTTATCTATAAATAATTAGTTTTCACCAACGATTCAATATACTTAATTAAAATAAATTCAAATAAATTCCAATAAGTTCAGAAAATCACCAAAATGCACATAAGTGAAACTATAGGCCAAATTTTGGGATGTTACAAACCTCCCCCCTTAACAGAATCTCGACCCCGATATTCAGGGCTAACTAAGGAATAGGTTTGGAAATTCTAACTTCAGGTCCTCTTCACGCTCCCAGGTTGCCCCATTCTCAGAATGGTTGCTCTACTGAACTCTGCAAAAACGAACTGACTTGTTCCTGGTTCTGCGGTCCATGACATCCAAAATTTTCATCGGCTGCTCCTTGTAGGTCAAATCCTTCTGCAACTCAATCTCTTCCAAAGGCGTCTGCTCCGCTGGCACCCGAAGACACTTCTTGAGCTGTGACACATGGAACACATCATGTACGCCTGCCAGTGACTGCGGCAATTCCAACTGATAAGCATCCTCCCCTTGACGGCTCAAAATTTTTAACGGTCCAACATATCTTGGGGCAAGCTTTCCTTTAGCGTGGAACCTTTTAACTCCTTTCAGAGGGGTAACTCTAAGATACACAAAATCGTCTGGCTCGAAACTCAAATCACGGCGTCGATTATCAGCGTAACTCTTTTGTCTTGACTGCGCGATTTTCAACCTCTCTCTTATTATAGCAACTTGCTCTTCAGCTTCCTTGAGAACATTAGGACCAAATATCATACGCTCTCCTGTCTCATTCCAATTCAGCGGGGTACGACAGGCACGACCATATAAAGCTTCAAATGGCGACATCGCAAGCTAGCACAGTAATCGTTGTTATAGCTTGAACTCTGCATACTGAGAAACATTTGTCCCATGAAGTAGTGTAGGCTAAAGCGCAAGCCCTCAACATATCTTCCAAAATCGATTTACTCTTTACGTCGACCATCGATGCAGGGTGATATGTCAGTCTTGAAGTTCAATCGCGTTCCCATAGCTTCATGCAATTTATCCCAAAATCACGAGTTGAACTGAGTACCTCTGTCCGACACTATTTTCCTAGGCACACCATGCAAACACACAATTCTGGCCATGTATAATTCTGCTAATCAGTCTCCTGAGTAAGTTGTCTTAACCGGAATGAAGTGAGCGACTTTGGTCAATTGATCCACAATGACCCATATAGAATCATACCCACTTTGAGTTCTTGGCAACCCAGTGATGAAATCCGTACCGATTTCTTCCCATTTCCATTCGAGAACCCTTAACGGCTGTAGTAATCCTGCTGGTCTCTGGTGTATTGCCTTAACTCTTTAGCATATATCACACAAGGCAACATGCTCAGCGACTTCACGCTTCATACTCGCCCACCAAAACCTCTCCTTTAAGTCCTGGTACATCTTGGCGCTTCCTGGATGGATTGAATACTTGGAATCGTGAGCCTCTTCCAAAATCAACTGCTTAAGCTCTGGTCTGTGTGGCACACATATTCGACCCTTGAACCACATGGTACCCCGGTTATCCATAGTAAAATCTGCCGCTAATCCTTCATCCTTTTTAGCTTTGATTCGGTTGATTTTCTCATCATCCTTTTGCCCTTCCCGAATCTGATCCTCAAGCGTCGGCTTTACTTCTAATGCAGCTATGAATCCTTCTGGAATCATTTCCAATTTTAACTTCTGAAACTCCTTACGTAGCTCCGATTGATCTTCTTGTACCATCATATTTGCAACGTGGCTTTTACGACTCAAGGCATCAGCCACTACATTAGCCTTTCCCGGATGGTAGTGGATTCCCATATTATAATCCTTGATCAGTTCCAACCACCTCCTTTGTCTCATGTTGAGATCTGACTGAGTAAAAATATATTTCAAACTTTTGTGATCCGTGTATATCTCACATCTATTTCCAATGAGATAATGACTCCACAATTTCAAGGCATGCACCACGGCATCCAATTCCAAATCATGCGTAGGATAATTTCCTTCATGCGGTCTTAATTGCCTTGACGCATATGCGACCACTTTACCCTCTTGCGTCAATACGCATCCAAGACCTGTCTTGACGTATCACAGTATATGTCAAAACTATTCTGGACATTAGGTAATACTAGCACTGGGGTTGTCGTCAAACGCTTCTTTAACTCCTCAAAGCTCTTCTGACACTCTGACGTCCATACAAACTTCTTTTCTGCTTTGAAAGAATTGCGTGAGAGGTCTTGCAATTGTTGAGAAACCTCTATAAACCGTCGGTAGTAACCTGCCATTCCCAAAAACTACGCACTGAGTAATGACTTGGTGCTCGCTCCCAAAGACTGCTCCACCTTGCTCTGGTCATCGCCACTCCTTTCACAACATCACATGACCAAGAAATTCAACCTTCTCCTTCCAAAAATCACACTTGCGAACTTAGCGCACAACCGTTGTTCTCGCAACCTTTCTAAAACCAACCTCAAATGTTCAGCATGCTCTTCTTCTGTCTTCGAGTAAACCAGGATATCGTCTATAAAGACAACAACAAACTTATCCAGATTCTCCATGAAAACCTTATTCATCATATTCATGAAATATGCCGGCGCATTGGTCAATCCGAACGACATAACTGTAAACTCGTAATGTCCGTACCTCGTCGAGAATTTGGTCTTCGGGACATCTTCTGCTCGAATCTTCAGTTGATGGTATCCTGAACGAAGGTCTATCTTGAAAAAGACTCCTGCTCCCCTCAACTGATCAAATAAGTCGTCGATTCTTGGCAATGGGTACTTGTTCTTAATTGTTACTTCATTAAGTGCTCGATAATCGATACACATCCTTAAACTTCCATCCTTTTTCCTTACAAACAAAACTGGCGCTCCCCATGGCGATGAGCTTGGTCTTACGAAGCCTCTCTCCAACAGCTCTTCAACGTGCTTCTTCATCTCTACTAGTTCATCGGTAGGCATCCGATATGGTCTTTTTGCTATCGGTGCTGTTCCAGGTGCTAGCTCAATGACAAACTCGATGTCACGGTCTGGTGGCATTCCCGGCAGATCCTCTGGAAATACATCTGGGTATTCCTTGACCACTGGCACATCTTCTATCCTGACGGCTTTCACGTTATTAACCATTAATTGACCATCACGAACTGTTGTCGCTTGGAATTCCACTTTCTTTCCTCCAGGGCTCTCAATGGATACAACCCTTCGACCGCAATCCAATACTGTCTTATGCTTGGTCAACCAGTCCATACCAAGGATAACATCTAAAACTTGGGTATCTAACATTATCAAGTTCGCTAGGAACTCTACCCCATTAATTAGCAGATTAACTCCCAAGCACCCAAGGCTAGATCTTAACTCAGATCCCGGGGCTTGGACTAACATCACACATTTAAGATTTTCATAATCAAACCATTTTCAGATGCAAAAGCCCGAGAGACAAATGAATGCGAAGCTCCTGAATCAAATAAGATCATTGCAGTATCGAGTTTACTAAAACTTACCCAAAGACGACGCCCGACGCTTCCTAAGCTCCATCTGCGGTGATGTGGTTGACTCTGCCCTGAATAGTAGCTTGAGGCGTTGCTCCTGCCTGTCCAGTTCCTCGGTTCGCTCCCGTCATCGGTGCCTTAGCAGGTGTCATTCCAAGATTGAAACGCAATGGCGTGATACCTCCTTTCTAGGGACATCTATTAGCATAATGCCCTACCATTACAATCGTAGCACCTTCTCGCGGTGGATCACGACTCCTCCTTGAGCATTGTTACCTTGGGCCGACGTCTGATAACTCTGTCCTGGTGGTCGCGGCGCAGGTGTTACTGGTTTGTTAACAGCTTGCGGTTGGAACCTAGAAAACTGTTGTGGTGTCATCCTTATTCGCATGTGGTTAGGGCGTCCACCTGGGTTGGTCATCAAGCGCTTGCGATTTTCCCCCAGTTCTTTGCGCTTATCCTCCAAAATCAAAGCTTTGTTTACTAATTCTTGAAAATCCGGAAAAGTGTGGGTAATTAGCCCCACTTGCAGCCCTCAGTTTAGTCCCTTCATGAAGCGGGACTGCCTGGCCTTGTCCGTCGCTACGTCTTTAGGAGCATAGCGAGCTAACTGCGTGAATTTATTCAAGTAATCGGCCACCGGTTGGCCTCCTTGCTTAAGCGCCCTGAACTCTTCCTTTTTTAGGTCCATCATCCCTTCCGGTACATGATACTGGCGGAAGGCAGTTGCAAAATCTTCCCATGTGATTTCCATGGGTGCCTCATGAGCAGCACAGTAGTTTTCCCACCATTCTGCGGCTGTTCCCTCTAGCTGATGGGATGCGTAAAGAACCTTCTCATGGCCTTCACATTGAGTGATGTACAGCTTCCTCTCAATGGTTCTTAGCCAATCATCCACTTCCAAGGGGTTGACATTGCCTGAGAATGTTGGCGGTCGGGTCCTCATAAAATAATACAACTTGGAGTAAGGACGAGGCCAGCCATTGTTGTTCTGGGCAGCAGGGTTGTTGACTGCAACCATATTGGTCATCTGCTGCATCATAGTCTGCATCAACTGAGTTTGCGCAGCGAGAAAAGCTCCTAAATTCTGCATATCCACTGGCGGTGCTTGTTGCGGTGGTCCTCCTTCATTGGGATTGTTGCCTGAGCGCAGATCACTTCCTGAAGCTCCGTTGTTGCTGCGAGTGTTCACCATTTGCTTGATTGCTTCTTGGGTTAGGAAAGATAGATGTAGCATAGATAAGATACAAGAATTTCTAAGGCGGGGGAAACAGGTTAAACCCAACTTATATAATCTTTATTAATACTTGGTATGGTTGCTTACAATGCCTAAGGGCTTTGCAACACATACTGCACACTCAGAAGACAATTAAGAACCAAACTAAACATACAACCTTAACGTCTACTAAAAAGTAAAGACTAACTTAAAGACGCGACTCAACACACAAGTCTCAACACAACTCTAAGACCAACTCTCACACATCCAGCCACCCTGGCTGAGACTAATCCGGCGCATACACCGGTGGGTGGGCTGGCATGGGTGCAAACCTATCCTGAGGACCCTCTACTGGCTCCTCAGGCTCCCACTCATGCTCCTCTGGGTCTTCCTCTTCTTCTTCGGTGACTCCATCTCGCTCCTGGATGACCTGGTCCGCCACCTCCTCGGCTACCTGCAAGGTCTCCTCTAGCTCGCTGATGACTCTGGCTGCGGTGTCACGGGTCTTCGAAGCTCGCCGGACACCCTCACGTGCCTCGTAATCGCCTCCAACTCCCGAGCGGTGTCCTCGTGTGCTCCTCCTGGGAGATGGCGAACTCAGCAAGGTGTACTGCAGTAGCACACTACCCCTCCACGATCCGTCGACGCTGGCACGCTCGCACTGTCGGGTGAAGCCGAAACACGGTCTCGCGAAGCTCGTAGGCATAGTCGTGGCAGATCCGTCGTAGAGCAAGTCTGGCAGCCTCCTGAATTCCTTCCTCGTACGTGAACCTCCGGGTAGTGAAGTGGATCGGTCTGGTGGTCTCGTCGCACTCTCGAGCGAAGATGGTCAGTTTGCAGAAGAACCCCCGATGCACACCGTTGACGTTCCAGTTGCTTCCTCGGTAGAGCAGACGATCGAATCCTCCAATCACTTGAAGAACTCTCCACAGCTCCATGGCATAGCCACCCTGCCTTGACTCGAAGGACTAGAAGATCGGCATCTATTCAAAACAAAATTTTGAATAAGATCTCCACTCGAAATTTTAGCAAGGATGAGGGTAGAGGAATGAGATAAGCTAAGAGTTTCTTATTAGTCAAATTTACCTTTTTCTTTTTAGAAAATAATTTTGGACACTCCTAAGAGATACCAACTACCTAGGGCCAAGACCTATAGTCAATATGGCTCTGATACCAACTCTGTCGGGACCCGAATTTGCAAATCCGGACACTCTGTGTATACTGCACTAGTCCAGGATCACGCTAGTGCACGCAGGCTCAACATAAATGCTATCACAGTCATACACAGCGGAATATAGCATAAATTTCATAATTAATAGTAATCGTTGTCTTACATGATTATTGCCACACAGGGGCTTATAAAAGAAATAGCAAATAAGCAAAGAATGAAAAATAAATAAATAAGCGTAGCGACTCCACGCTTCATCTGCAGTAACCGACGTGGCTCGAACCCTAAGCATTCACATCCATATAATCCTCCTCCACGAAAGGCGTAGATTCTTCCTCTTCGGTTGTTGTTGGGGTGAGTACATAAAGCACTCAACAAGTTGTGCACAAGAATGCAAGTCTAATATTCTATATGCTTGGCTTAATCCAAAGGAATGGCTAATAAGGATATTTTGCAATAAAGCAAGATTTAACAAGTATACAAGAAATAGATTGAAAAGCATAAAACAAATACATTAATTAATAGATTCAAGATTTCAAGTAAACCAAGTTTCCAATCCTAAATCAATTTCCATTTTCCATGGCATCCTGCCATCCCAATTTTGTTTAACAAAAGTATAACCCTTAATCAGTAATTTTAGCATTGCCCAATACCGTGAGCACGGCTATTCGAATAGATTGTACACTCGCAAAGGTTATGCACTTTACCCACACGATACATGTACCAAACACCACCAAGGCGAGTGATCATAACAAAGCCTTTACAATGCTACACCTAGACCTCAGATCGCTCGCTAAGGTTTCAACATCAAGGGTTAAACCACCACAACAGGCCCCTCTCTGCGCCATGTGAGTTAAACCGTAAACCCGGGACTCACTATTCACCACGATAGTACCAAAATCTAGGCTTCACAAATTATTCAGCTAGGCTGTCCTATTCCAGACATGTGGTTGCAAGAAAGACTCAGGTCAAAGGCTTGCAAGGTTAAGTCCTTAAAGTGATTAAGGCAAGACTTCGACATACCCCTGCCAATCCTGGCCCACCTTGGCACACTGCCCCTTGCCACTTGCCCCAATCTAAATCATTACCACCCCAGTTGATTACCAAGCACCACGTGCCACCAACATTTCAATCTAGTTGTGTGACCTCCTCGCCATGACAACTTAATAGCACTGTGTGACAACACATGACACACAATTTCTAAAACATTGTTCCATATTCCATTAGTCGAGATTAAGTATTAACATTCGGGCACATGTGATGACGCTGCATGGCTAAGCAATCTATGACGGTCTAACTTGTCCCATGTGGATTATTAATATTAGCCAACTATAATTCCACATCCTAGGGTGATAATTAGATCATGGCATAAAATTGACAAGGTATGATTTAATTCAATTAGGCATATTATCTAATTCTCAGATTAATTGAAATCATTTTATACACATAAAATATCATGCATAATTTAAGAGACAAAATAGCAATTTGGTGAAATTGGGTGCAACATGATCAAAGCACAACTTGCCTTGGTGTAGGTGCTGGTCTTACTCTGAGCTTTGGGTCTTGAAGCGACGAATCTTCCTCTAGATCTCTGAGCAGTTCAACGTCTATGCTAATCGATGCCAAAATAACAAAAAAACACCAAACTAGAGAGCCAAAAAACTCCAAAAAATAAAATAAAATTCACCAATAAATAGCTCTTGATTTTACAAATTTTTAGAAATTTGAATCACTCAAATCCGAGTTAAAATGCAAAAGATATAGCCTTTTGAAGTTTGAATAAATACTGAAATACAGAAAATAGAATTCCCGATTTTCCCAAAATATTTTTCTATTGAAAAAGATCTTTATTGCGCAACGCTGACGTCAGCCCTGGCCCGAGCCAATCAGGCGCTGACACATCACTCGGCGCAGAGACCCGGTCCACGGAACCGCCTCTGGTCCACCGTGGACGTGGCTCACGGCGCCTCGCGTCACGCTCCCGACACGAGGCGCGCATCGACTGGCTGCGACGCCGACCGTACCGATGCTCGACACGAGGCGCGCATCCGGGCGACGATCCGACGGCTACTGCTCTAACGCACACGCGGCGCGATCTCAACCGAACAGACCTGATCCAACGGTCCACACTTACCCGAGCTGTTCACTGCAGACGAAGCGACGTGTCGTGATCTGAGACATCCACGAAAGATCCAACGGCTGTCCGAGCTCCGAGATGAAGATGGCAGCAGGCGGCGGACTGGCACCGGAGCGGAGGAAGAAGACCACCCGAACGGCGTTTCGGTGCGAATTCGGCGAGAAGAAGTAGCAACTTCGGTGCGGCTCGACGCGACAAGTCTGAATCTGGAACCGGTGCAGCGAACGGCGACTTGACAGCTGCGGAAAAGGCGTTAATGCTAGCGGCGGTGCTTGCGCAACTAAGGCGAGCTCCCGAGCGACGACGGCTGCGAAACAAGCGAAGAGGCTAGTGCTACTCGCTACGCAAGGGGACGAGGAACATCGGAGTGCGGGCTGCGGCTTTTATAGCCTCGGCATGCGCAGAGGAAAGGAAACCCTAAACAATCAGCGGCGGAGACTGCGCGTGGCGGCGAACATGGAAACCGAATCGGAGACGACGACTGACGACTGTCCGATCTAAGATGAACGACCACAATTGATTCCCGGGCGATACGATCCGATCCGCTCTTTCCAAATCCAACGGGCGAGATCTAAACTTACCAAAACAACGCGAAGCGATCTCAGCAGCACGATCTCGATCCAACGACCGATCACATTAGGGTTTCGTGATGGAAACGGCCATCCGATCTGGATCAAACGATTCACACGCTACGGCGGTGAAGCGGTGACGGGTCGCGACATCATTGGTCATGCAGCCACGTTCTGGCTTCGCCCGAGATCGTTCACCGATTTTTCAAAAGCTTTTTGATTTAAAATAATTCTCGAAATTAAATTAATTCATTTAAGGCAATTAAAATATCAGGGAAAATCCAAGAAAATTCTCATAAATACTTTGAGACATTTTGAGCTCAAATAAAATATTTTTGGCAAAACTTGATATTAGTTTTATTTATAAATAATTAGATTTTACCAACGATTCAATATACTTAATTAAAATAAATTCAAATAAATTCCAAAAAATCCAATATGTTCAGAAAATCACCAAAATGCACATAAGTGAAACTATAGGCCAAATTTTGGGATGTTACAGTGACCCAAGGGTGGTACCCAATGACCTGAAGAACTCATTATAGGACAAGCTGAAACAAGTTTTCCTGTTCCCCCAAGGGACCGAGCTGGTTGCAATGAAACGAGCACTCTACATCATGTGCACAGCATGGAAGAATTGGAAGACAGCACTAAACAAGAATTATGTGAAAAAGAATGAAACACCGAATTTTGACACGTACCCAAAGTTAAGGGAGTTTTGGGATGAATTTGTGGCGTACAAGAGGTCTAAAGAAGCTCACAGAGTAAGTCAAAGGAACAAAGCAAACGCGGATAAGAATATTCACCCTCACAAGCTAGGAACAGGAGGGTACGTGAAGAAAATACCAGCATGGGATCGGTCCGAAGAAGAACTAACCCGCAAGGGTATAATTCCTGCGACGGTCGCCTTAAGCGAACGATTGAAGCACTAGTTGCTTGGGAGGGGTGCTACTATCTCGAATGATGGCAGCTTAAGCTTCAGAAGCGATAGAGAGCAGGAAGTGCTGCGCAGAATCACAGATGCTCACATGCAGTCTTCCCAAGGATATTTCGCGCCACGAAGGGAGAATGACAAGCTAACCGTAGCCCTGGGTAACAAAGAGCATCCAGGTCGCACCAGAGGAGTTGGTTTGGTCACGTGGAAAGAAGCCTTCCCCGCAGACGCATGGTTGTACAGTGTTGTGGGATATAGATTCTAGGGGATCCTCAGGAAAGGCCCAAGATGAAGGCCCAGAAGATATGCTTCACATCAAGCTTCTTAACCATACGGAAAGGGATATATCATAACGGAAGTTGAACTTGTGTTTAGAAATGATAGATACAGTTGTAATCCGAGTCGTTAGAAGGATAGATAAAGATGTAAACTCTGTCCTATAACCGACTAGAATCTTGTAACCGATCGGAATCTCTTATCCGATCGGGGACTCAGTAGCCGCCTCCCCACTATATGAGGGAGAGGGAGGGCAACAACGTGGGATCCGATCATCCAAGCATAGAGCAATCAAGCCATAGAGCATAGAACACCTCAATCACCCAGAGCATATTGTGCTTTGAGCAACCCCGGATCCAAGAGATCCATATAATCCCAGCACACAGGATTAGGGTATTATCTCCTCCACGAGAGCCTGAACCTATATAAACCCCTTGTCTTGTGTGACCTTCGAGTTTGAGATCGAGCGCCTACCCCATAAATTCATTGTCGACTACAAAAGTCGACAGTTGGCGCGCCGGGTAGGGGTAGCGCTTCAATCTTTTCCTACTGCACTGATGGCGCCAACCGGCGGATTTATCTCGGCCAAAGCTTTCCGCCGGAAGCCTCGATTTCGTTAACTAATATGCATGGAGAGCTTGTCACCGATAAAAACCGATCCAATCGCGTAATCCGTGACGAACCATCTCGTACATTACTCGACTTATCCGAAAACCGATCGGCTCCATTAAGAGTGGCTGCGATTTTTGCGGCATCTTCTCAATTGAAGGACAGAAGACCAATCTTCATCAAGAAGATCGTGACGTCGCGGAAGAAGATCGCCGACGTAAGGGTAAGGAGATCAAAACGTGGTCTCTCCGATCTTTGGGTCGCAATGTCCGGGAGGACATCCTGCAATCTAAGTTGGGAGATCAGTCCGTCTTCTGCACGCCGATGCAAAACGTCGTCGCTTCGAAGACGCTCCTCGACGCGCTGGACCCGATGATTGCATCGGACAGTCCAGCAGCCCCGATTGTGACTCACATCAAGGCCATGGTGACGGCGGCAGCTATCCAAAGAAAATCGGGAAGCCGGCTGGAGAAGCGCACTCGCGCTCTAACGCGACCACTCGTGTCGCCAGCAAATGGATCGCAACCACCAAGCGTTGGCGATCGGCGCCACGCGACGCCATCGAGACGCCGACGGATCCTTGATCGCGACCTCCGCCAGACATCACGACCGAGCGGCGAGCGAACGAGGAAGAAAGACATGGACGCCGCGACGACTTCGAGCGTTTCGGCATAAGCTACAATCGGCGGAACAACCGAATGCACGATGACCACAACGATCGCAGATTTCATCATCGCCAGAGTGGAAGTGACGACGAACGCCGAGTCAATGACTCGCCGCGCCGAACCTCACCTCGACGTTTTGACGGTCATCACCGAGCTAGAAGATCTCCACGCTGGAGTCCACCCCAGCGAGATGAAAGATCCATCGATGGGATCCGAGCATTCACTCCCCGGCTTCGCCGAGTGGTTTGGCCCGAGGGATTCAACCCCAAAGGCATTGTACAGTTCGACGGGGAGTGAGACCCAGAAGCTTGGTTGCAGGTCTACGCCCTGGCGGTCAAGGCAGCAGGAGGAAATCAGACCGTCATGGCAAACTATTTGTCGGTCAATCTCAGCCCCTCGACACAAGCATGGCTCACGGGCCTCCCTGCCAACTCGGTAGACTCCTGGAGTGACCTGTGCGAGCAATTCATCGCCAACTTTTAGGGGAGCTATGAGAGGCCCGGTACTCCGTGGGACCTGTATCAGCTGCACCAGAAGAAGGATGAAACGCTGAGAGACTTCATCCGGCGCTTCATGCAGAAGAAGAACACCGTCAGAGACGTGTCAGAGGTGGTGGTGGTGGCGGCCTTCCAGAAAGGGGTAAGCGATCTTGATCTTATTAAAAAAATGTCTAGGAAGCCCCCGACCTCCGTAAAAGAAATGTTTGCGTTAGCCGACCTCTACGCCACGGCCTCAGATGCTCTGGCCGAGCGGCAAGAAGATCATCCCACACAAAAAAGCAAGGGCGATAAGCCCGAGTCCTCTAAACACAAGGATAGGAAACACAAGGGCGAGGAGCTGGTCGCGGTAGCCGAGCATAACCGGCCCCGAGCCACTCGGAGAGAGGCACCCGACTACAGCACCGTCATGGAAGCGATCTGTCCTTTCCACCCCAAGGGAAAGCACGCCGCCAAGGACTGCTTCACTCTGAAGCGTTTTGCGCGCGAAAGTCAACGACAACTAGCCCCAGCCAAGGGCGAAGTTGCTCCAGCGAAGAAGAAGGAACTCCCGGATGAAGAAGATTTCCAGGAGCCCAAGAAGGAGCTGAACTACATCTACGGGGGCTCAACTAAATACGAGTCCAAGCGGAAGCAAAAACTCACCGCTCGGGAGATCAACGCAGTGGAACCGGCGACTCCTCAATATCTGAAATGGTCTGAGGTCCCGATCACCTTTGGCCGTAGAGATCACCCAGCGGTCCCACATCCGGTAAGTTTCCTCAAGTGCTTGACCGGTTGGCCAGCGCAGCGTGAAGCTTAGGAGGGTTCTCGATCGACGGCGAAGTGGGCTCAACGTCCCGTTCGCGTAACTTTCGACAACATGAGCATCCCCGCTCGGGCCGAGGCCAAGCACCCGGCCTTTCCACGGAGTAATCCGGGCGTCCTCGTTCCCCTGGACAGATTTCATTACCCGTCATGTTCGGAACCAAGGATAATTTCGGACCGAATTCATCAATTTTGAGGTAGCCAATTTCGAGACGGCGTATCATGCCATCTTGGGAAGGCCTGGCCTAGCCAGATTCATGGCCATACCTCATTACACTTACTCAGTGTTGAAGATGCCGGGACCCAAAGGAGTTATCACACTTCGTGGCGACATCAAGCAATCCTCGCAATGCGACCGGGAGAATCATGAACTTGCCGAATTGCAGGAAGCAGGTACCCAGGCAAAAAACATCCAGGCTGAGGCTGCCACGCTCCAAGACGAAGGAGAAGTACCATCAAAAAAGCAGGCCACCTCGGGAATCAAGCCTGGCGAAGGAACTAAAAGGATCATTCTTGACCCGTCTAAAACAACCGTGATCGGGACAGGGCTCGAGGACAAATAGGAAAGCGTGCTCGTCACCTTCCTCCAAGCTAACAGGGACATTTTCGCCTGGAAACCATCGGATATGCAGTGTACCAAGGAGGTGATCGAGCACTCTCTCCATGTTGATGAGAAGTCAAAACCCGTCAAACAAAGGCTTCGGCGGTTCGCTCCGGATCGTCGGAACGCCATAAAACAGGAAATCACGAAACTCCTAGCCGCAGGTTTCATCAAAGAAGTGTATCATCCTGATTGGTTAGCAAATCCTGTGTTAGTTCAAAAGAAGAATAAAACTTGGCGCGTAATGCGTCGATTATATCGATCTCAACAAGGCGTGCCCGAAGGATCCCTTTGGACTGCCCCGAATTGATTAGGTGGTAGATTCGACTGTCGGTTGTGAAATTTTGAGTTTTCTTGATGCATACTCGGGCTATCACCAGATTCGCCTAAAGGAGGAAGATCATATCAAGACCTCGTTCATCACGCCTTTCGGAGCTTACTGTTACACCACGATGGCATTCGGGCTAAAAAACACTGGCGCGACCTATCAGCGTGCGATACAGTGGTGTTTTCACGCTCAGCTCGGGCGCAACGTGGAGGCGTATGTAGATGACGTTGTCGTAAAAATTCGGGAAAGGAAAGATCTTATCATCGACCTAGCCGAGACTTTCGAAAGTTTAAGGGCTTTCAACATGAAGCTGAATCCTGAGAAGTGTGTTTTCGGAGTATCTTCGGGAAAATTGCTCGGATTTATCGTGTCACAACGAGGCATTGAAGCCAACCCGGAGAAAGTCAAGGCCATATCAAATATGGAACCGCCGACTAACCAAAAAGATGTCCAGAAGCTTACAGGGTGTATGGCCGCTCTAAGCAGGTTCATCTCCCGACTGGGTATGCGAGGTATGCCTTTCTTCAAACTACTCAAGAAACAAGATAAGTTTCAGTGGACGTCGGAAGCGCAACAAGCATTTGAAGATCTGAAGACCTTCCTAACGACACCTCCCGTGTTAGTCTCACCAATGCCAGAAGAACCCCTATTACTTTATATCGCGGCAACGGCACATGTAGTCAGCGCTGTGATCATCGTAGAGAGGGAGGAAACGGCTCAGGTGCACAGAGTCCAGCACCCGATATATTTCGTCAGTGAAGTCCTAAGTGAATCCAAGGTACGGTATCCACAAGTGCAGAAGCTATTATATGCCGTACTCCTTACATCTCGCAAGCTTAAACACTACTTCCAAGAGCATGTCATTTCGGTAGTCACCTCCTTCCCGATCGGAGACATACTTCGCAACCAGAGGCCATCGAGAATTGCCAAATGGGCGCTTAAACTCGGGGCCTTTGACATTCAATTCAAGCCCCGCGATGGCCATCAAATCCCAAGCACTCGTGACTTTATCGCCGAGTGGACGAATTGCAAAGACCGCGATTACTAAAGATCTCGAGTATTGATGATGTACTTTGACGTTCCCTCATACTCGGCAACACGGGGCTGTATAGTGCTCATATCACCAAGTGGAGAAAGATTGAGGTATGTCCTCCAAATATTTTTTCCTACATCCAACAACACCGCCGAGTATGAGGCACTCATTCACGGACCAGATCACCATATCTCTCGGCATTCGACGATCGCGGTTCGCGGAGATTCGATGCTCGTGGTCAATCAAGTGCGTAAGGAATGGTCTTGCATCGAGGACAACATGGCAACATATTGCCAAGAAGTGCGCAAGCTAGAAAGCAACCGATGGACTCGAGCTCGTTCACGTGCTTTGACGGGACAACGGCGGTGGCGAATTGGCGAAGATGGGATCCTCGCGGTCCAAGGTACCGTGGGAATATTTGTAGAAGAAATTCATAAACCCACGATTAGCGCTCGGCCAAAAGTAGACGATCCCAAAGAGAAAAGGGGAAGAGGCAGAGGTCTTGATTATTGCCCCAGATTGGACATCTCCATACCTGGACTACCTGACAGAAGACAAGCTACCCGAGGATCGCGTCCAAGCCGAGCGGATCATGCGCCGAAGCAAGAGTTATGTAGTCGATGGAAAGGAGCTTTATCGTAAAAGCTCCTCTGGCATACTGAGACAATGCATATCGGAACAAAAAGGGAAAGACCTGCTCAAAGAAATCCACTCAGGAATTTGTGGGAACCATGCGGCGTCATCGACCACAGTCGGCCTGAAAAGCCTATCGCTAAGGGTTCTTTTGGCGATCGCCGTCCGCAGATGCGGAGGACATCGTCCGACATCACGAAGGATGTCGGTTTTGCACGTCAAATGAACAAGCCGTAGCGAACTACAGACTATCCCATTACATGGCCATTTGCGGTCTGGGGGCTCGACATGGTGGGACCTTTGAAAAAGGCTGAAGGAGGCTATACTCATCTCTTCGTTGCCATCGATAAATTCACCAAATGGATTGAGGCCAAACCAGTCGCCACCATTACGGCGGCAAAGGCCAGAGAATTCTTTCACGAGATCGTGGTTAGATTTGGCGTACCCAACCGAATCGTCACGGATAATGGAACTCAGTTCAGAGGCGAAGTATTTCAAGATTGGTGCGAGGAGCTGGGCATAAAAATTTGCTTCGCGTCAGTCGCGCACCCCCGAAGTAACGGACAGGTTGAGCGAGCTAATGGCATGGTGTAGCAAGGCATAAAAGCAAGAATTTTCGATCGACTCCAACCATATGCTACTCGGTGGGTCAAAGAACTTCCTTCAGTACTCTGGAGGCTACGAACTACCCCCAGCAGAGCAACCAGGCAGTCACCTTTCTTTCTGGTATATGGCACAGAAGCGGTCTTACCAACCGAGTTAGAATTCGGATCCCCACGGGTTCGGAGTTATGAAGAGATCGCTTCAGAAGACAGCTGGCTAGAAGACCTCGACAGACTGGAAGAAGCCAGGGATATCGCAACAATTCGTTCGGCAAAATACCTCCAAGGCTTACGACGTTATCATGGGCGCAATGTAAAGAGCCGCGCGTTCTCCAAAGGAGATCTAGTCCTAAGGAGGAATCAAAAGAGCGAACATAAACTCTCCCCAAGTTGGGAGGGCCCTTACATCATCGATGAAATAATTCGTCCCGGAGCTTATAAACTTAAGCGAGAAGATGGATCGACAATCAGCAATACTTGGAATATAGAACAGCTACGTCACTTTTTCACTTAAGTTTTTGTACTTCTTTTTAATCCTTTGTGAATAAAAGTTCGATTGAAAAAGTCGTTTTCATATAACCACTTTTATAATCATGAATTCGAGTGCTTCGCTCTTATGTTAAGACTCAGGGACAAGATCCATGAATCATATCCCAGAGCCTGGGGGCTTGAGTCAGATGAACAAAGGTCTCTGGTCAAACCACTCGAAGATGTATACTTTCATGAAGGAGAAACAGGGAACACTTTTTATGCCTTTAAAGGTCAAGAGTCTCTACAATCGACAAAGAAGTATCCCTGACTTCCTCCCAGAGCTCGGCAGCTCGATCTTCGTTAACATCACGAGCGTAGCCTTCCCTAAGGGCCTCAAGATCCACTCGGGGATAGAGGGACTTGGTGATCGCCAGGGTCTGGCTGGCACCGTTAGCCGCTGTTTCCTTCAGCAGGTTCTTGAGGGCCCCCGGGGCTTCCTTCAGCCGGAAGACGACTTCACCCCTGCTGAGTGGCCTCTCGCCATCTGGATGAAGCGAACTCAGTAGGGGGCTAGAAGCATCCTGGAGCTCAGTGCAGGAAGCTTCGAGAGCTTTAACTCTCCGAAGATGGTGTACTGCGCCTGAGTTTTGACCCTATAATCTGCAAGGCAAAGCATTAGAGAGGATAGTAAGGGATCAAACAAAGACTAGTTGACAGCTACACCTTCAAAATACTTCTCCAGCTTCGCTCATGAATCCTCTCCTTCGAGCTTCGCGAAAGTCGAGTCTCGAGCTGGAGCAAACACAAGAGATCGGCAAGATAGTCGACTAAGCAAAAAAACATGAAACAACCCAAGAGAAAGCTACCTCGGAGGGAGCCGGTGATATCCAGATTCTCCTGGCGCAAAGCGTTTTGTTCCATCCGCGATGTCTGGAGTTCGGACCAAAGGGATCGCAGCTCGACCGCATACTCGGCTTTGATGCGTTCTAGGTCAGCTAGATACTCCTGGCGCGTCCGGATTTCAGGGAGCATCCTTTGAATGTACTCGGACTTTCGCTCGAAGCGCTCCCCTATTTTCTATAATCATCATAGCAAAAGGTAAACGCGTGAAGAAGGGGGAGCGAGGACACAATGGTCTTGGAGGAATGCTCACCTGGGCGGCATGCGCACAAGCCTTGGCATGGATGAAAAAATCATCCCTCTCTCTTTGCTCTTCCTCCGGGTCGTCCAAAAGCTTCAAACCCTCGTCATCGGCAAAGGCGGTATCTGTTATTAGCCGGGGGCGAGCAGGGGCTGGCGGGACTCGGTGAATCTCTTCAACCTCAGGGGACGAGCAGGAGGCCGGCTCAGGAGCAACGGGATCTGTTGTAGGGGCAACGTGAGCAGGAGACGGCGCCGGGGGACTAGGAGACACTTCGGCGTCCTCAGAAGCGGTTTCCCCTGTCGAAGTATGAATTCCAGGAGGTCCAACCTCAGCAGGGCCCCCAGGCGGAAACCGACAGGCGCATCAAGCGAAGGGTCCCTGTGAAGAAGAATCGTCGAACACCAAGAATAAAAAGGAGTCAGCGAGTAACGACTGTTGAATTTCCTCATTCTCATCGGGGCTTCTTGCGAATAGTTGCCCCGGAAGAACCACTCGGACCACCGCCGGCGGTGCCCCGGGCTTCTCTTGAAACTCGCGGAGCTCGCGCAGCGGATCTTGATTTTGGGACCGCCGGCCGGGCGTCGGGGCCACGAGGTCATCGAACAATGTTTTCTTCCCCTTTTTGCGCAGGGCTCCTCGCTGAGACCGCGCCGCGCGCCGAGAACGGCTGAGTGAGGAGGCATTTTCGGAAGGGGAGGAATACTGAAGAACGCGATGCGATCCTGAAGATGAAAGTCAAGAGTTAGCAAAACTTCAGAGAACAAGGAAACGTAAGGTTCCCAATAAAATTCGCCTACCGCAGGAGGGGGGCGTGAGATGTTGAAGGATTTCGGGCACTTGACAGATAATATATCGATGCTCGGGATAAAGAGTTCTCCAGCCCTGGTGCATAACTTCTCCCTTGGCAAGTCATCGGGCAGTTCCCGGGTCGGGTCATTTTTTCCCCTATAAGCGAATCCCAGATGAACTCGCTCCTTCAGGGGCTGCACCCGGCGGGCGATGAAGTGGAGGGCCAAACCCACTCCTGTAAGCCCGCTATCCTTCAGCTTTCCGATCAATGCCAAGAGTTCGGACACTTGATCCATGTCGGAAGAATTAGGGGTAGAACCCTAGGAAATAAACACATTGGGACGGCGCCCAGTGAACGGAGGCAAAGATGACTCGAGGTTGGTGCAGTAGAACCATTCCTGATGCCAGCCCTTGTTGAAGGTCTTGACAGGAATGGCAAAGTAGTCCTTCTTCAGCCCTTCCCGCAGCTGGAATCCAGCGCCCCCAATAACCTTGGGGTTATTTTTGGAGGGATAGGGCTTCAGGAGATAAAGGTGACGAAAGAGGTCGAAATGGGGGCTAATGCCCAGAAAAGCTTCACAAAGGTAGACAAAGAGGGAAATTTGAAGGATAGAATTGGGGTTTAGATTCACCAATTCTATTTCATAAAAGAAAAGAAGCCTTGAAGGAAAGAACTGATCGGAAGACCAAGGCGCGGTGGAAAAGGATTCGAAACCACCACCTCCTCGGAGCGGGGAGTCAGGATGGATTCACCGCCGGCCGGGAGTGTGGAGATCAGGGCCAAATCTGGCAAGATCCCGTCATCTACCATGGATTTCAGATTCTCCTCGGTTGTTGTTGAGGTCGTCCAATCTTGTGGTGAAGGCGGAGAAGGAGTAGAGGAAGACATTCTTGCAGAAAGATTGACAGCGACTCGAGAAGGCAAGAACAGCGAAGGTTAACCTTGGTGGCGGAGAGTTTAGGGAGGCGAGAAGGTGAAAGGAGAAAAGGCTCGGTGGAAAGATGAACTGTCGGGCGTCGTATGACCTAGTTTTTAAAGAGAGAACAATAAGGTCTCTGCCGAATCGGCGGGAAAAGGCTGCGAAACGTCTCACCCTTTTAGATTCCACATAAATGATTTGCAGGCCTGTCACCTCGACTTACGGGGTTTGACAGGATTTGACTGGATCGTGTTGAAGCCACGTCGCCCCCACGATGGGGCTTGTTTCCCACTTACCGTATTAAACGGGATGTGGATAGTTTCCAACTTGAATAAAAACTTATCTTCTTGCGGTACGCCCCACGTTGGGCCTTCGGGTGGTTACCGCATGACGGAATCATGTACCGCAGGATTGAGCCCAAACGGGCACAGATCCATGGGCGTGCTCCACGAGGGCCGAGAATGCTGTGATTCGTTTTAAACAAGTACAGACGCCCTTCGGATCTAAATATGATACGCTCCAAGAGAGCTTAAGTCGGGTCCGACATCAGTCGGGAAAGGGTATCACTCGGCCAAGAGTCGTCAAGAGTAATATGCTCCAAGAGAGCCTAAGCTGAACCTGACATCAGTCGGGAAAGGGTATCACTCGGCCATGAATCGTCTAAACGTGATACGCTCCAAGAGAGCCTAAGCCGCTTCCGTTATCGGTCGGGAAAAGATATCACTCGGCCCAAGAGCCATATGAAATCATGATACGCTCCAAGAGAGCTGGGCCGTGCTCTTAGGACGTGGGTATCATTCGGCCATGAGCCAAGAAGAACCTCGGCATGACGCAAACTGAATTACGGACTACGCTTAAAGCACCGGACACAGATCGCTTGGCGAGGCCACGATGCACTCTGAATTGGCATCAGGCTACGTCCATCGAAAGTCCGAGTTGGACGTCGTCTAGCCTTGAGACGGCGATGAGTGTTGCACGACTCGGGATTGCGCAGAGTCAGACGAACTTCATGTTGACCCTAAACTACGTCTCGCAGCGGTCAAACGTGTCATCAATTTCAAGTCACGAACAAAATCCAAGACGCCGTATAACGGGTCCAATCCACTTCCGAAAGACCAAACAGAGATTCTTCGACAAAAGGTATTTTATTACATTATACAAAATGCCCAAAGTACTATGTATAGAAATTGTATACACAGGAGGGTTACACTTCCCCGCGGCGCACCCGGCCCAGTATCTCGACGAGGGGTTCCCTAACCCTGCTAAGGGCGGGCACGACCTCAAGGAAAGTGTTGATTGCCTCGCGGTCACGCTGCTTCGCCTCTTCCTCCAGCAGCGCTTCGAAAGCTCGATCAAATTCCTCCCAACGCTTAACTAGCCTGGGGTCTGCCTTCGCTTGATGATACCACTGTGGCATGATGAAGGCTGAAGCTAAAAGCAAAAAATGGAGGATAAGCGAATGGATACATCTCCAAGTATTAGAACGCCTTTTATAGCCAATTCGGATTTAAATCGAAGCAAGAGCCGGGATATTAAGCGTCGGAAGCTGAAGAGGTTTGGTGTTAATGCAACTTCAGAAGACGAAGAGTTTTTTTCGGCTGAACAAGTTGGCACGGGAAAACAAGGCAACCTCGAAGACTGCCCGATGACTGTCAAGCGATGAAAATTAAAGACTTCGGGCGGGAAAAGTATCAAATCTACGTTTGTGACATGATAAGAAGTCCGTGAGGCTGCTCGCGATAAATCAGCTCGGTAAAAGATTTGCACTTGAGAAAAGCAAAGGACGGAATTTATGATCGAGTTCTTCATAATTCGCCTGTTGCAAAAGGAAGGTTTTTTTCGATTGGATAAGGAAACCAGTCGGGATTTCAGGCAGGGAGCCCAGAGAAAGGCAGTCGGATCATGAAGCACTCGGGGGCTGCTGTGGGATATAGATTCCAGGGGATCCTCAGGAAAGGCCCAAGATGAAGGCCCAGAAGATATGTTCCACGTCAAGCTTCTTAACCGCATGCGGAAGGGGTATATCATAACGGAAGTTGAACTTGTGTTTAGAAATGATGGATCTGATTGTAATCCAAGTCGTTAGAAGGATAGATAAAGATGTAAACTCTGTCCTATAACCGACTAGAATCTTGTAACCGATCGGAATCTCTTATCCGATTGGGACTCTGTAAGCCGCCTCACCCCCACTATATAAGGGAGAGGGTGGGCAACAACAGAGGGATGAAGCCATAGAGCATAAAACACCTCATATCGCCCGGAGCACATTGCGCTTTGAGCATCCTTGGATCCAAGAGATCCGCATAATCCCAGCACACAGGATTAGGGTATTATCTCCTCCGCGAGAGCCTGAACCTGTCTAAATCCCTTGTCTTGTGTGACCTTCGAGTTTGAGATCGAGCGCCTACCCCATAAATTCATTGCCGACTACAAAAGTCGACACCCGTCATACCAAGAGTCCAATGATAGTAGCTCAAAGACGGACAATGATGGCGGTGACAATACCCCCAGACCTCCCACCCATCAATCAGAAGAGCATCAACCCATCGAATTTACAGGGGAGTCGCACTTTACTCATGCAACACAAGATAGAGACCATGGCGCTCCTCAATCACAGAGGACGACTATTAAGGGGAAGGGAAAGGGAAAGGGCGCACCACAGGATAGCTGCACACCACATGATAACTCTAGCTCCTGTGGCGTCGCCGAGATGCAAGGGAGCTATGGCTCATATAGCAACTATGACTACGCCATCCCCGATGCTCATGCACAACCTCCCACGCAATGGGTCTACGAGTGGCACAACTCTGAGTTTTTTGCCATGTTGTATCAACAATGGCAAATGACAAGCACATGGACGTGGCAAAGTTGGCACGATTATAAGGCAGGGTTGCTAGCTACACGAGGATTGGCCCTGATGTCCAACAAGGAATACAATATGGCCAACCAAGCGTACACGCGACAATACTACCCGTAGCCCCATAGGTAATGTTTCATTTGCATGTTTCATTTCATTGCAACTTGATATTATACTAACATATCGTTCATTTAGTTCCAACATGCCAATGTGTAGGAAGGACAACGAAAATTTGTCGACCTTACAAGGTATCTAAATGTGAATGGTATTGATATTTGAGTGCCTATCTTTTGCACCTATTAGATTGATATGTGAATGTTATTGAAATGAAAGGTTATTTGTTCATATATAAATATAGAAAACGTCATGCCGAAATTTTATTTCAATTGTATATTTGATTTTATTGCAGGTGGAATTTTTTACTGACAATCTGTTCATGTAGGTCGAACATGCCATTTCTGCGACAATGAAAGAGTGACGAAACTATCCCTATGCCTAGTCCACAACTTCAATTGAAAGGTATTACAATGTAAATGGTGTTGACAAGAATGGTAGTGAAATTGCGAATGATTTTGCTATGTGATTATGTAAATGCCTATTTTTGCTCTTGTGTGATTGTAATATTGCAATGAAAGATTATTTATTCACATATTATTGCTACATGCCTAATTTACAACTTCCAATTGTCTAAAATATAGCAAAGGTCATGTCAATTTTTTTCCAAATTTAGGACAGATCATTCTGGAATTTTTTCGTATTTTCACATACCTTATTAATATATTTTTATATTTTTAGTCAATTTTAGCCTTTCCTATATTTTCACAAATTTTACATTATTTTTTCCAATTTTTCCTCTCTCTTTTTTTGAATTTTCTCCCATTTTTCCAACCTTAGGCGATTTTCGCGGTTTTCCCTAAAAATCGCTCGATTTTTCGCAAAAACCAAGCGGTTTGTCGTCAAAAACCGCGGTTTTCTAGAGTTGCTTTCACCAGAATTCAAAGTTTTTTGAATTTACAACGCGTTCGGTTTTTCACGGTTTCGCGTGGTTTTTTGCAAAAACCGGTGCCTCTCGGCTAGCGGTTTTTGGCTTCGGCACGAAATTGTGAACCCTACGTCGGTGATTCTCTCTAGCTTGACCAGCCATGATTATCTCCTTTTCTTTCTCCCAGATATGGCAAGGCTTGCATGGCATTAGCCTATATATGTAATTTGTACAATCAATCGTAAATATGTTTGATTACTTTTCTCTATCATGGTATCAGACACCATCGCTCATGTGACCACTTTCGCAACACCCTAACCGCCCCTTCCCTAAGCGCCAGTCCCTCTACCGGTCGCCACCTCCCCCACTCATCATGGCCGACGATGGTGACGTCGCTGCCACGCAGGCTGCCGCCGTGCTGGCTACCACTGTACAGGCCGCAACCATGCAGGCCATCCTCGCAGTGCAAGACGTCAACGCTCAGCATGTTGCCCTAGCTTCGCTCCATGCGCAAGTTGTTGCCGTTCTCAACATCAAAGCCCTAGTGCCTACGACTCTTGACCTCCACTTCTCCAAATACAGCAAATGGCACGGTCTCTTCCTCGTCACCCTCGACAAATACTCCCTCACTGATCACATCCTCTCCAACGCCTGGCGGTCTGGTTGTGTGGATTGGGTTCGTATGGATTGTGTCATCTTGTCGTGGCTATATGGCACGATCTCCAGCAAACTCTTGGAGATTGTCATGAAGCCCATCGCAACCGCCTAGCTTGTTGGACAAGTCTTGAGCAGCAGTTCCTCGGCAATAAGGAAAGCCACGCCCTCTACATGGAGGCGGAATTCCACAACTTTTTCCAGGGCGATCTCTCGATCTTCGACTATTGCCGCAAGTTGAAGAGCATGGCGGACTCCTTTGGGGATCTCAGGGAGACAATCAGTAATCGCACCCTTGTTATTACCATTTTACGCGATCTGAACGAGCATTTCTCCCACATGACGATGCTGTTGCGGATGCAACGTCCATTTCCTACCTTCGTCGAGGCCCACTTTCTCCTTCTTATTGATGAGATTACGAAGAACCACCAGCCTCATGTACCGCCCACAGCACTCGTCACCACAACACCTTCTACCCGCAATAGCGATTCCGGTGGTAGCCCCAATAGGGGTAGCAACACTGCCTCCGCCAGCTCCTCTGGAGGCAATCATCGAAGGCGTCACGAAAACCGCAATGATAACAATGGTGGCGGGAACAAAACCAGTGCCACCAGCAGTACGAGCAACAATTCCGATTGGCCGAGTCTTTTTAATCCCTAGACAGGAACTTTTCAAGTCTGGCCAAGCCAAATGCACCCACAGCAAGCTCTTGGGCTGCTTCGTCCGTGGCCTCCCAATACACAGCAGTGGCCGATACGTCCACAAGATGCGCTGCAACCACATGCCTTGGCGGTGAGGCACGTGCAGTAGCCGTACACACAGCAACCGCACTAGTTCACGCCATGGTCCCCATGTTCGTCTTCGGTTCCTGGGATCAATAGTGATGTATGATTGTGTCTTGATCTTTCGATGAGAACGATAACTATCGATTTGGTGGAACTAACTTTGACGATCCGACTACAACGTACGACGACGACGCGCCTTAGCAATTGCTAAACCAACTCCAGAGGGTTATTGATCTTGCAGTGGGCACGATCAACCTGAACACGAGGTTTAATTCCTGCAAGCAACCGAAGAACAAGCAAGAACGATAGTAAAAGCAATCTAAAATTGCAAATAAGAATTGAGGCTCACGATAATATAGATCAAAAGGTGGGGTTCCGCGAAGTAGTATCAATAGGCGGTCGTTTGACACGTCTAGAGGACAATGTAGTTTGGCCCTAGGCTAAAACTATGCTTAACAAAAACCCAAGTAATTTTGGGAGACTCTGTAGCTATATATAGGTAAAAGAGAACGGGGATTCGGCCAGCATAATGGAGTGGACAAATAGGACTCTTACAAGGCCCAAGGCCCAAGTTTAACTCAAACCAGAAAGTTGACCAGACTTATTTTTGTTTTGGTGATTGTGCAGTACTCCGAAGGAATTTTTAGGTTGGGTCAAATCCATTCGAAAGATCTCGAAGTAAGCTTTCAATCAAGTGCAAGAACTCACCAATCAGATGTCGTATGTTAAAGTTATGCCCATTTTAATTTAGGCTGGTATCCGAAGGTCGAATTGGATTCTAAAACGTGATGGATTTGATCTCTCTCTTCTTGGGCCATGGATGACGTGTTGGTGTTGGTTCAACTAGGTGTGGTTGTATCCGTAGTAATGATGTCCTCATCATACTCCTATTCTTGAATTTGAATCGTCCTCGACTTAGGCTCACCTTTTAGCTCATCCTCAACACAAAACATCCTCATATAGGTCCTGCATTTAATTAAATAAAATAGTAGCTCTGCCTCTTTATATATTTTAAACACAAGAAAGACATTTAGAGGATTCACCTGATAATTATCCACATAGGTCAACACTTTTTTCCTGCATATAAATGCTTGATGAAAGCTAGCACCAGCGTCGTTCTTCCTTGTCCCGCTCTTACCGTATGGCGGTGATGTCTTGGCGGAGGTCGCGGTTGAGATTCCGGCGGGCGTCTCTGACTGGTTGTGTGGGGCGCCGACTGTCGGTACTCCGATTGTTAGCAGTCCAACTGCTAGCGACGCGAGTAGCCGCGTGGGAGCGTGAGTGCGCTTCTCCTACTGGCTTTTCCTGATTCTCCTGAATCGCTGCCACCGTCACCATGGCCTTGATCTGGGCCACGATCGGGGTCGTCGGGCTATCAGATGCAATCATCGGGTCCAGCGTGTCGAGAAGCGTCTTGGAGGCGATGACGTTTTGCAGCGGTGTATGGAAGACAACTTGGTCTCCCTATTTTGATTGTAAGATGTCCTCATGGACATTGCGGCCGCGAGATCGAAGCGATCGCGGTTGTGCCTCCTTAGCCTTACTAAGAAGGCGATCTTCCTCCGCAGCTTCTTGAATCTCTTGTTGGCGTTGGAGATCGGTCTTTTGCTCTTCTTTTGCGAAGATGCCACAAAGATCGTAGCAATTCCTCGCGACGCTGACTGGACCTATAACCGAGTCGGAGTGGCATACTTGAGATGGATCAGCCTGATCTTTACCAGATTGGATCTGGTTTAGGTCTAGGCAAACAAGTTCTCCGAGTGCATCTGCGATGAAGTCCAGGCTTCCGAAGCGGAAAGCCTGGCCGAAAATGAAGGTGGTGATGATTTCGCTGATTGCTGCCATCGAGTTTGCAAGAAAAGATTATAGCGCCCCCCCTACCTGGCGCGCTAACTGTCGACTTTTGTGGTCGGCAATGAATTTATGGGGCAGGCGCTAGATCTCAAACTCGAAGGTCACACAAGACAAAGGTTTAGACAGGTTCAGGCCCTCGACGGAGGAGGTAATACCCTAGTCCTGTGTGCTGGGATTATCTGGATCTCTTGGATCTAGGATTGCTCGTGTCTCTGTTGTTGCCCACCCTCTCCCTTATATAATGGGGGTAGGGCGGTTTACAGAGTCTCGATCGGTTAAGGGATTTCGATCAGTTATTGGATTCTAGTCGATTACAAGATGGAGTTTACATCTTTATCTCATTTTGCTAACAACTCGGATTACAATCATATCTCTTATATCTAAATATACGTTTAACTGTCTCTAGGATGTATCTCCTTGCGCACGGCAGCTAGGCTTGACGCGGAGCTTATCCTTTGGGCCTTCCGTTCAGCCCTGTCTCAGGCACTTCTAGGTCGGTTATGAAGACACCTGGGTTCTCATATTCCACATCAATGTACGAAAATTTGAATAATAAGGCCCTATTTGGTATAGCTCCAGATTCCAGCTCCACCTCAGAGCTGGAGCTTGTAGGCTAAAATAAAGTAAATTAAGTTTATATTTTTAGTCTAAAATGTAAACAAGATGACCCACCTAAACACTCTTAATGTACCCACAGCTCCAGCTCCATAAATTTCTGGAGCTAGAAATACCCTGCTCCACCAACTCCACGGATTTTGGTGGAGCTGGAGCTATCCTAAACACCCCCTAAGTTAGCAAGCTATGGGTATCACACATATCAGGAAAATTTGATGGTATCACACATGAAACAAGCTATTGTATATAACTACAATTGCCCAAAACAGCAAGTTTCAATTCAACAAGTTTATTACAAGTTATGCATATTCTGTAAACAAGAAACTTGCCATCTATGCCATAACCCCAAATAAATTGAATTTAAAACAGTAGGCATAGGTGGTAGATAAAGACTAAGAGATGAAATTTCATAAATCTTATCCATAGCACAATTCAAGCTAATAGGCTCAATCAACATGATATAGCACAAAACAATGGAAGGGGATATTCTAGCTATCACTTCGTTATGCATAATCAGCACCACATGATCAAAATTATAAGCATGCAATTCATCACATGGTTCTACAATTGTGGCACAAGGTAGTAACTCACTAGAATTAAGTATAGCAGGAATATACTCATAAATTTGCTTCCTTTCTTGCTGTAAAATCAGATCTGTACCATGTTCATTAGCGTCCTCCTCAGAAGAAGTAGGTACCTCAAAAATTTCACTTGAGAACGCATATTTTTCAGCTTGTGGCTCCCCTTCTTTAGAAGTAACCTGCATATCACATGCAACAATAGAAGTAATAGAAGTAGATTGGATTACGTTAGTAGAATCATCCTCACTTGTGCTATCTTCTACTTCACTCAAATGTTCTGGTATTTCTTTCGCATGCTCGGGGTGTATGCTCTCATTAAGGTTTGGTGCATTGTATGTAATAAGAGTAGCATTTATCTCTGTAGTAACTTGAACTGTGGTTCATTGTCTTCTCTGTATTTTTCTTTCAGCTTCCAATGAAAGACTAAGCAAACATGACATAGAATTGAATTCTTTACAAGATATCATGATTTGAATATCAAAATCAAGTCCACAATAAAAGTTGTTCATCCGAGTCTTTTCAGTCTCTTCTATCCACAACGCAAAGATGTACTCTAAAATTCTTGATAGTACTCATTCATAGTTTTACTACCTTGTTCTAAATATTGCAATTCATTCCTTAATTGGCGAGCAACATATAAAGAAACAAATCTAGCTCTTATAATTTTCTTCAATTGAATCCATGTGCTAGGGATGTCCTGATTTTTACACATATAATCATTCCATCAAAGAGTAGCAAAATCAGATAATTCACTAGTAACAACACTAACCTTATCATGCTCAGGAATTCTATGTTTATCAAATGATTGTTCTACAGCTAATTCCCATGTAAGATAACCTTCAGGATCATATTTACCACTAAAAATGGGTGCGGTGAACTTATTTTTGGTACACGTGCTATGCCATTGTACCTCCCGTGGTGATAAAGCTGTGCTCGTATGTTCTTCGTATCTCGGAGTGTGAATTACCTCTTCTCCTAGGATGTTGTTGGCCCAAGCACAACGACGTTGAGAAGCTATCATTGTTAGTGAAGACAAGAAACAAATCACAAGGATATGTCCCAACCAACTACTAGGATGTGGTGAAAATCCGCACAACTCTCAAGCTTTAACCAAAGCTCTTACAAGTTCTTACCGTACAACAGGTGTTGTTGGCCGTTGGCGGTGTCAAAAGTTCTCCCAAGCTTGGATAAGGCGATTGTCAAGGGACCGAACAAACGTACAAGCGTAGAATATGTGGAGCTAGGTAGGCTATTTTTATTTCCTATGCAATCTGATAATTTTAGTTACTGTATGATAAGTATTGACCCAAACTAGAATTCACAAGTTCTAGTTGCTGATCACAAGGATATAAGCGAATTTCAAGGCAACACACGCGCAAAGATAATGGAACTTAATGCAACCAATGGAATGAGCTAAATAAGAATAATTTCAGCACCAAATCTCGTGTTGCATAAGTTATGGAGAGACGCTAGCTAATTGCTTAAAAAAAGGTAAAAAGCACAATATTGCTCACAAATTAATACAATTGCACAATCTGAAAATAATGAACACAAATTAGGGTTTTTGTCAATGTAGTGCTACCAACCACTATTCTGTTTTCTTTTCTTTTTCTTTTTTTGGCCTTTTGGCTCTTTCTTTCTTTCTTTCTCTTTTCTTTCTTTTGGTGACTTGCGGCCAACACTTGTATGAACAAAATTTTGGAATCCCTAACTCGATGTCACTGGATAGTATGATATGATAATTCAAGATTATGCAATGTATCAAGTAGAGCAGCCTTAAGCAATATCAAATTGCTAGTCTCAATTAGATCAAACTATTCGCAAAGGATGAAATGGTTCTCAAAGGTATGTGTACTGATATTTTTGGGTTTTATGGATTGTGGATGCTACTGGACTCAACCAACTCAAAGAAACAAAGCTAGAACACGAATTGAAGCAAGAAACCCAAATTCGGCCAGAATAGTGCAGCAAAATTGTTGCCACAATTAAAGTATGAAAATGACTGAATCTAGTTTGCTCACAATGTAGTAGAATTGAAGGTAATGTTCTATGCTTTAAAACAAGTATACGAACACACAATTTGGAGCTCGTATATAGAAATTATAGCCAAAACACCAAGGTGCACAGAATTGACCTAAATTTAGCCGATCTAACCAAATCCGAATCAAATTCAGTTTAAAAAAGTCCGGATCACAAAGGACACCCAAAACATTTCTGTAGAGGACTCTTCAAGGATTCAAAAGTATAAAAACTTCTCAATCGGAGTTCAGACAGGAGAATTATAATCAAAATACCGAACCGATCTGGATTGAAAGTACAACTTGCTTCACCAACTTTGACGTCCAGATTAAACTAACTTGGATACGGAATTAGAGTCTGTACCCAACTAGGTTTTTGTAGAGCTCGTTCCTAGTTTTCAGGAAAGTGTAAGAACACTAGAATCCGAGCTCGTATGCGAAAGTTATGAACAAAACAATGTACTAGGTAGATTGAAAGAAAAGCTACGTGAAAGAGAAACGATCATCAACTAAAACAAGGATTCTAATGGATCAAAACCTAACAAAACTCACTAAAATACCAGATTGAATCTAAAGGTTGAATTTTTGTGGACTAATTTTCAATTTAGTACAGAAAACAAAAACTAATCAAAGGTACTGAATTTCTCACCGAGCAACCTGGCGCTCTGATACCACTTGATGCATGATTGTGTCCCGATCTTTTGATGAGAACGATAACTATCGATTTTGTGGAACTGACTTTGACGATCTGACTACAACGTACAAAGACGATGTGATGCGAACGGTGGCCCGATCTTTCGACAGGTAGTACTAAATCGATTGGTGGAGAACTCGACGTTGATGATCTGGCTTCCATTTAAAACTGATTCGAACCCTGCAATCGCTACACCATGGCTCCTTTGGTTATCATCCACGCATAAACACAGTTGACCTCACCAAGAGGGCTTATCCTTGGATGCGAATAGAGAACACAAGCAAGAACGTAGAAGATGCAATCTGAAATTGCGAATAATATTAAACACACGAGTTGGGGTTCCATAAATCGATGAACGGCGATAAATTGACAAAGTGTCCAGTTGTAATTTAAGCAAAACCCATCTATTCTAGCGACGGCTACTGAATATATAAGAGGAAGAGGGCAAGGGAGGTGGCCAAGGGGATGTCCGTGCAACCCTAGGTCGTACAAGGCCTTTGGGCCCAAGTGGAGGTGGCGCAGCACCTGGTAGATTCTGTTTGTCATATTGATTTGACGATTCCCATTGATCCAAAAGGAGTTTGGATGTGAAACCACTTCCATTGGAAATCTCTCGTCATGGGCTTGTCCGTAAAGTCCAAGAATGCCTCAAATGGACTTCGTATGACCCAAATATGGTCATTTTTAGCTGGACTACTCCTAGAGGCTGAACTGGGCTCGTGAACGAATTCGGCTTGATCATGGGCTGGGCTTGGAGTGTCAGAAGTTGTTGGGCCCTTGTCTTGGCTTGAGGTAGAAGCATGATTTGCTGGGCCATCATGGTCACATCATCCTCCCCATCGTCCTCGACTCAAGCTCATTGGCCTACAAAAGGTTAGTAACAAGAGGTGGCAAAGAAACCAACATATTCTTTGGCTGTTGATAGTGTGGCACATTAAAAGATGATTTCAAAATGGTACAAATATAAACTCGATGCACCATGTACTTTCTTTTATCATTATGTTTGCCAATAGCATGAAAACTAACACTAGATAACCATGACAAATTAGAAGGCATAGAAAATCTATCCTCTAAACAATTGAAATAACATATGACATCAAATTCAATGAAACCCAAAGTATTCAAGGAAGACAACAGTTTAATCTTATCCTTTTCATTAGTAAGGTGAATAACATGTTTATTTTCAGTACACGTGTTTAGATCAGAAATAAAACTTACATGTTCATTCACTAGTTGAGGTATGGATATAAATGAGACATTATCACACAACTCTTCTTTATCACCACGGACAGCAAGACAATCATATTGTGACAAAGGTGATTCAGTTTGAATGTTCACTAACTGCTGTTCTAGCATAGCACCAGTAGTGGCTAAATTTAGCACATCAACAGAATTCTCTCCTCGTGTGAAAATAGCACCTATGTCGTTACCTTTGCTTTCTATCTCAGCCGATTTAGGCATATCATGATCTGTACATTCTTGAGGAATGCATGGGATATCAAGTATCTCCTGTTCCTCCTTCTCTGGCGTGTTTTCCTTCTCGTTCTTGTTCTCAATGTCCTATGAAAAGTTAGTAGCAAGTGGAAACTCGACAAAATGCCATTCTTCCAAAGAAAATTGCTCACTTTTGCAATTATAGACATTAATTTCAGCAAGATGTCTTTCATGTTCAATTTGAGTTTCAACCTCACAAGCAATATTAAATAAACTAGAGAATTGTATTCCCTATCAACAAGAATACTCTAAATTTTCTTGTCAAGTCCATTTAAGAATCTTATTTCCTTAGCTTCTAAACCACAACGCAACAACAAAGTTTCTAATTCCTCGTAATATTTCTTGACAGTTTTATCACATTGTTGTAAACATTGCAATTCATAAAAGTAACATTTTAGAATGATAAGCAGGAACTTCTCTCATAAGTCATTTCATATCTTTCCATGTTTATGGTACTGTCTTATAAACACAAAAATCATTCCACCAAATTGATGCACAGCGAGTTAAAGTACTAGTGGCAACTCTAATTTTTTGTTTATCACAGAGGTTATGTTGCGAAAGAATTTTATTTACCTCTATTTTCCAATCAATATAAGCATCAACACCAAATCCACTATAAGAAGGAAGAATTGGAAAATTCTTACCTTTACCAACAGAAGGAGATGGACTAAAGTTGGGTTGGTGCTTATGCTCTTTTTTGTCAAATGCATTCTCCATGTTTTGAATTTGCTTGTTCATAGTCTCATTCATCTCTCGGAGCTCTTTATGAAGAACACACTGGTTACCGTCCTGGTCCTCCAGCACCCCTGCAATTACTAGTAGAAAACATAATATAGCACAAAGTATTATCCCTATCAACTACTAGGTATTGGGCAGTGGGATCACAAACTCTCACGCGTCTTACCACACCCTTACAAATGTTCTTACCAAAGCAGCAGGTGGTACAACCAGTGGTTAGTTCATGATACCGTGACTGGAGCGTGAGTGAGGCGATTGCAAAGGAGAACCTGAACCGATAAGAAGTATGTGGAGCTGGGAAGGCAATATTTAGTAGCAAGGAATAAGCAATATCGAAATCAGATTAGCAAGCTGAATAAATGTCCAACGCACTTGTCACAGTTACTGGCCTAAACGTGTTCCTAGAACTAGTTCAACCTAGAAAGGGATATATCAACGCACATAGGACTCAAATGATGCAAGCAATTCTGATCATCTGCTTCTCTTTCCCTCTTTTTGCTTCTTTTCTTCTCTCTGATTTTTTTTCAGTGCGGCTCTTTTTTTTGCACTTGCCTTTTGTTTTCTTTTCTTTTAACTCAAAGATAAAACTAAAATCTCATGTTTTGTAATGAGAGAAAACGTTAAACAGATGACCAAAAAATTGGCAAAAACAGTACATGAAACTTCCGGGGTCTAGAACTCAGTCTTAGAGGCCGATTTTGAGGGTCAAAAATTTCTTAGGTCTTTTTCAGATGGGCATCGTCGTCCTCTTTGAAACAAAAAAAAGTACGCCCCAATCAGAGTTTGTATGCAAAAGTTATGCTAGTTTTACTGAACACTGCGCAATCTAGAGTTGCCTCGACTTAACTTCCTTCCGGTTAGGGCTAAAATAGCAATATGATCACGGCTAAAAAAGGGTGGCCAGCGGTGCAGGGCAATTGACACAAGGCAGCTCACGACCTATGTTGGGCTTGCAGAGTGGGATATATAATGCAGAACGGCGGCAAAGGTCAAACCGAGTAGGACTCAATTCGGTTCTAGGGTTGGCGGTGGTGGGATGACTAACGATGCAAAACAAAAACTAGGGCAACGAAAAGGGACAACTAGAAACTAGGATCATGACCTCAAACCAACAACAAGATAATGACGATGGACACAAATTCAACAAAGTGAAACTGAAATGAAGATTGCAAAGGCACAAGGGGTTGTAGGATAGCGTAACAGATGATGAACTTTTTGTGAGGCAATTTTTTTGGACTCTAGGATGATGGCTAAACAAAAGTGGGGATACAAGAATTACCTATTGGGCAACTGAGGCTCTGATACCACTTGATGGGAACGGTGGCCCGATCTTTCGACAGGTAGTACTAAATTGATTGGTGAAGAACTCGATGTTGACGATTCGACTTCCAATAAGAACTGATTCGAACCCTGCAATCGCTACACCACAGCTCCTTTGGTTATCAACCACGCATAAACACAGTTGACCTGGCCAAGAAGGCTTATCCCTGCATGCGAATAATATTAAGCACACGAGTTTGGGTTCCACAAACCGATGAACGGCGAAAAACTGACAAAGTGTCTAGTTGTAATCAAAGCAGCCAAGGGGTTGGCCGTGCAACCCTAGGTCGTACAAGGCCTTTAGGCCCAAGTGAAGGTGGCGTAGCACTTGGTAGATTCTGTTCGTTATATTGATTTGACGATTCCCATCAATCCAGAAGGAGTTTGGACGTGAAACTACTTCCATTGGAAAGCTCTCGTCAAGGGCTTGTCCGTAAAGTCCAAGAACGCCACAAACAGATTTCGTATGACCCAGATAAGGTCGTTTTTAGTTGGACTACTCCTGAGGGCCGAACTGGACTTGTGAACGAATTGGGCTTGATCTTGTACTGGGTTTGGAGCGTTAGAAGTTGTTGGGCCCTTGTCTTGGCTTGAGGTAGAAGCATGGCTTGCTGGGCCAGCATGATTTCATCATGATGCGCCTTAGCAATCGCTAAACCAACTCCAGAGGGTTATTGATCTTGCCGTGAGCACAATCAACCTGAACACGAGGTTCAATTCCTGCAAGTAACTGAAGAACAAGCAAGAACAATAGTAAACGAAATCTGAAATTGCAAACAAGAATTGAGGCTCATGATAATATAGATCAAAAGGTGGGGTTTCGTGAAGTATTCTCAATAGCCGGTCGTTCGACATGTCTAGAGGATAATATAGTTTGGCCCTAGGCTAAAACTATGCTCAACAAAAACCCAAGTAATTTTTGGAGACTCTCTAGCTATATATAGGTAAAAGAGAAGAGGGATTCGACCAGCACAATGGAGTGGCCGAATAGGACTCTTACAAGGCCCAAGGTCCAAGTTTGACTTAAACTAAAAAGTTGACCCAACTTGTTTTGGTGATTGCGCAGTACTCCGAATGAATTTTTAGGTGGGGTCAAATCCATTGGAAAGATCTCGAAGTAAGCTTTCAATCAAGTGAAGAACTCCCCAATCTGATGCCGTTTGTAAAAGTTATGCCCGTTTTATTTCAGGCTGGTATCCGGAGGCCGAATTGGATTCCAAAACTTGATGGATTTGATCTCTCTCTCATCTTGGCCCATGGATGATGTGTTGGAGTTGGTCCAACCTGGTGTGGACATATCCATTGTAGTGAAGAAGATAGAGGTATCAAATCCATCATGTTATGGAATCCAATTCGGCCTCCAGATATCAGTCTGAAGTAAAATGAGTATAACTTTGGCATACGGAGTTCAATTGGAGAGTTCTTGTACTTGATTGAAAGTTAACAACAAGACCTTTCAAATGGATCTAGTCCCAGCCCTAGATTCATCGTGGATCAGCCAAAATCATCGAAAAAATAATCTAAATCACTATTTTGGGCTGTTTGGGCCTTGTAAGCGTGAGAGGGCCCAAGACCAAGTTGTGTGCGCCCCCTGGCTGCACACAACCCTAGGACGACCCTCTCACATCCCTCCCTCTCATAAAATCAGTAGCCGCCACCTTAGAAACTTGGGTTTTGTTTAGTTGTAGTTTTCCTTAGTGAAATTATTTGGTATTCTCTTGTTCGGCGAGATCAATAGCAATATCATGCTTTGGGACCCCACATCAGTACTTCAATTATATTTGCAATTTTAGATTACTTTTGCTTTGTTCTTGCTTGTTCTTTGATTGCTTGCAGGAATTGATCTTCGTGATCAGGTCAACCGGGTTTTGGCACGGTTGATAACAACTCAGAGTTTGGTTCAGTGATTGCTTGGCGTCGGTCGTGTTTCGGTCGTAACTTGAATTGTGAGGGTCATCTCCACTAATTGATAGCTATCCATCTCACCGAAAGATCGGGCCTCCGTTAAGCCTCATCAATCCCATCAAGTAGTCCTTGGCCAATGCCTTCACGATAGTGTCCCTAACTCCACCGACAAATCAAGTTTGGTACATGGAGTCCAGCGCAATGTCTCACATGACGTCGGATGCTGGAAACCTCTCCATTTCCCAACTTCCTTCCTCCTCTACTCCATCTACTATTGTTGTCGGTGATGGATCTTTGTTGCCCGTCACCTCCACCAGTTCCATCTCCTTTCTAGCTCAGACCGGTTCGCTTCTCCTTAACAATGTCCTAGTCACTCCCCATATAATCAAAAACCTCATTTCAGTTCCTCAATTTACTATCGATAATAATTGCTCCATTGAGTTTGACCCTGATTGCCTTTCTGTGAAGGATCTTCGTACTAGGAACGTGATCGTCAAGTACAATAGCTCCGGGCAACTTTATCCCTTGCGACCATCGGCCACTGGTCCTTGAGCCCTCACCGCCGACGCCACTAGTACCACACTCTAGCATCGTCGTCTCGGTCATCTTGGCCGTGAGGCTATCTAGATTAGCCAGTGTTGCTGCTATTTCTTGTAATAAAAATGACATTCATGTTTTCTATCATGTGTGTCAACTTGGGTGCCATATTCGTTTGCCTTTTGCTACATCCAATTCTAGGGCTCTCAAGAATTTTGATTTAGTTCACTGTGATCTTTGGACATCCCCTATCTCTAGTATGTCCGGTTATAAGTATTATCTCATTATTCTTAACGACAGCTCACATTTTCTTTGGACTTTTCCTCTCCGCCTTAAGTCTGACACATTTACTACTATCACTCACTTTTTTTCTTATGTTACTACCCAGTTCGGCTCCACCATCAAAAGCATCTAGTGCAACAACTATCGCGAGTTCGACAACTCCACCACCCACATGTTTTTTCTTACACACCTTGTCATACTTCGCAACAAAATGGCAAAGTCGAACACATCATTCGCTCTACTAACAACATCATGCAATCTGTCATGTTTCACGCTAGTCTCCCCTCCTATTGTGTATCATCCCAAAATTCGCCTAAATATTATTTTATTGTCATTTGTGCATTTTATGATTTTTCTGGAATTTATTTGGATTTTTCTGGATTTATTTGAATTAATAGCAAATTAGGTATTTTGGTTTTTTGTTAAAAACTATTTAAATTTATGCAAAGTTGAAATAAATTTTTGATAAAAATATTTTATTCGAGTCCAGAATGTTTCAAAGTATTTTTGAGAATTTTCTTGGATTTTTCCTAGTAGTTTTATTGCCTAAAACAAATAAAATGAATTTTAGTAATTATTTTAAATGGAAAATCCTTTTAAAAAGCGGATGAACAATATTGGGCTTGGCCCATATGCTGTTCGTGTGTGGCCCGGAGTAGCGCGACCCGTTTAGCCTGTTTCTGGAAGATCTAATCCCCGCAGTTGGATCGAGATCGTGCGGGTGAGAGCAAGGCGTACCGGTTTGGGACTCGGATGGATCTTCGCTGTTGGAAGGAGATCGTGGGCGGTTAGAATCAGATCTTAGCCGCGAGATGTGACCGATGGATCGTGATCGGACGGCTGGCGTGTGTCGTCTCCGTGTGGGACTCGGGCGCCGTCGCCGTGTCCGAGCAGGACACCGCCGCCGCGTCGGTTAGGTTTCCAAGCACCGTACGCGGTTGTCGAGGGCTATAAATAAGGGGGCTAGTACCCCGAGGTTCGCCGGTGTGTGCCGCAGCGTTTGAGTGGAGCTGTTTCGCTAGGTCCTCGTAGATCGCGCCTGGGAGCTCGCCGTAGTTGGTTGCACGCCCCGCCGCTCGTTTCGTGCTTTTGCGTCGTCGTTTAGTCGTTTCTCGTCGTTTGGGTTCCGGATCCGAGACCATCGTGTTGTGCCACGTCGGTGTGGGGAAGCAGCGTCGCCTCTTTGTCGCCAAAACGCTGTCGCCGAGGTCGTCGTCTCCAAGGCCGGTGGAGTTGCGCCGCCGCACCGCCAACGTCGCGTTGAAGCTTCAAAGACCGTTGGATCTCCAGCGAAGGATCGAGATCATGCCACGTAAGCTTGGACCTGTATCTGTTAGATGCGATCTATGTGGTGGATTCTGCACCGCAGAGATGGACCAATCGGGTGCCGCCGCATGTCAAGCGCAGAGGCCGAGGCGCCATAAACCCGGTTCACGGTGGACTCGATCCGATCCATGGACCAGGTCTATGGACCGGGATGCGTGGCAGCATCGGGTTGGTTCAGATCCGCGCTAACGTCAGCTTGACGCAGTAATCTGTTTTTCAATCTAAAAATAATTCGGTTAATTCTGATTTTCTAATTTCTGTAATTTCAGTATTTATTCAAACTTCAAAAGGCTACAACTTTTGCATCTTAACTCGGATTTGAGTGATTCAAATTTCTAAAAATTTGCAGAATTGAGATCTATTTAATGGTGAATTTTAATTGGTTTTTGGAGTTCATTAGCTCTCTATTTTGGTATTTATTTGCTTTTCTTCTTCGGTACGCGTAGACGTTGAATTGTGTGACGCTTCGGAGGAAGATCCAACAACTCAAGAGCAAGCTCCAGATCAAGATCAGGACCTATTTCAAGGCAAGTTGTGCTTTGATCATGTTGAACCCATGTTTATAAAATTGCTATATTGTTTTACTTTATTGCATAGTATTTCAAGTATACAATTGTTTCAATCTAAATTGGGATCTAGTTAATCTACCCATATGATCTATACCCTACCTTGTCATTGTATGCCATAATCTATTGTCACCCTAGATTGGTTCATTATAGTTGGTTAGTAATGACAATCAACATGGGATGGCTAGACCGTATTAGTTGCTTAGCCATGCCATGTCATCACATGTGTTTGAATCATTGATAATTAATCTTGACTAATGGAATATGGAACGGTGTTATGAACTTGTGTGTTATGTGGGATCACATGATGAGATTGAGTTGTTGTGGCGAGTCATGTCACGCAACGATGTTGAATTGTTGATAGCACATGGTGCTTGGTAATCAACTTGGGTGATAATCACTTAGATTGGGGCAAGTGACAAGGGGCGAGTATGCCAAGGTGGGCCCGATGGGCAGAGAGTATGTGGATGTCTTGCCTTGATGACTCGAAGGACTTAACCTTGCAAGCCTTTGACCTGAGTCAATCATGCAACCACATGTCTGGTATGGGCCAGCCTAGCTGATTAATTTGCAATGTCTTAGCTTTGGTACTATCTTGGTCGGTGTGAGTTTCCGAGTTATGGAGTAATTCACATGGCGCAAGAGGGGGGCCCTGGATGTGGTAACCAGTCCCACCAGTGTTGAAACCTTAGCGGGTGGTACCGGGTTAAGCCAGCGCATTGTAAAGGCTTTGTTATAATCACTCGCCTTTGTGGTGTATGGTTGTATCGCGTGGGTAAAGTGCATAACCTCTACAGAGTGTGAAACTATTCGATAGCCGTGCTCATGTATTGAGCAATGCTCGGAATTACAGCTTAAGGGTTAGCTTAATTAAATGGACAACTTGGTTGGGATGGCGGAATGCCATGTGGAAAATGGAATTTGATCTAGGATTGGAAACTGGTTTACTTCAGAACTGCTGAATCTATTTATTGTTATTTGTTTTACAGTCTTTACAATCTATTTATTGTATTTGTTCATAAATGCCGCTTCTCGCAAAATAGCCATGATAGCGTATCTATTGAATAAGCCTTGCATATAGTTACATAGAACGCATTCATGTACAACTTGTTGAGTGCTTTAAGTACTCACCCTTGCTAACACCAATAATCAACAATAAGAATCTACACCGTGATGGAGGAGGAGTTCCAAGAGGACGCGAGTCATTAGGGTCCAAGCCTTGTTGGTTGCCTGTGGTGAACCGATGAGCTATCTACGTTTTCTACTTTCCGCTGCTTAATTCTTAGCTTATATTTCCAGTCTTGCCCTGCGTGGCTTAATAATGTAAGTTGGTCATAAGATCATACATTTAGCTATAACAATAAACGAACTACTATTGCTATTATCGTTGAGTATGATGTGATATGTACCAATGTTGAGCTGTGTGCACTAGCGTTGATCCTGGGACTAGTGCGGTAAACACAGTGGGTTCGAATCAGTGGATTCGGGTCCTTACATATTGGGGAAAAGGAGCATACTGACTGTAGGTCTTGGCCCTAGATAGTATGGTGGTGTCCGGGTTGTGTCCAAAACTATTTTCTAAAGGAAAAATTTAAATTTGACTAATAACACACTCTTGACTCATTCCATTCTCTACTTCTCGCCTTGCTGAATTTACCATTTTACTGCTGGTCCGGATGGAGATCTTATTCAAAGTTCTTGTGGCGCAAATGCCGATCTTCCAACCTTTGAGGAGTCAGCAGGTGGCTACGCCATGGAGCTGTGGAGGGTTCTTCAGACGCTTGGAGGATTCTATCGTCCGCTTTACTGAGGAGGCAGCTGGTCAGTTAATGGTGTGCACCGAGGATTTGTTTGCAAGTTGATTATTTACGCCCGGGAGAATGATGAAGCTAGCAGGCCGATCAGCATTTCTGTAAGGAGGTTCTCGTATGAGGTTGCGATTCAGGAGGTTGCCCGATTTGCTCTTCGCCGTGTCTGCCGCGACTACGCCGACGAGCTTCACGACTCAGTGTTCCGACTTCACCCTGATGTGCAATCATGCCGACGTCGACGGATCGTGGGGAGCGAGTGTGCTATTGCAGTACATCTTGCTGAGTTCACCATTGCCCAGGAGGATCACTTGAGGGACACTGAGCAGGAGCTGGAGACAGTGTACGAGGCACTGAGGGTGGCTGAGCGAGAGCTTTAGAAGACTCGTGATGCCGCAGCCAGAGTCATCAGTGAGCTAGAGGAGGCCTTGCAGGTAGCCGAGGAGCTAGCGGACCAGGTCGTTCAGGAGCCGGACGAGGTCGCCGAAGAAGAAGAAGAAGACCCGGAGGAGCGTGAGTGGGAGCCTGAGGAGCCAGCAGAGGGTCACCAGGATAGGTTTGCTCCTATGCCGCTCACCGCCGTGTATGCGCCGGATCAGTCTCAGCCAGGGTGGCTGGATGAGTGAGAGTCAGTCTTAGAGTTGTGTTGAGGCTCGAGTGTTGAGTCGCGTCTTTAAGCTAGTCTTTACCTTTTAGTAGACGTTAAGGTTTCGTGTTAGTTTGGTTCTTAATTATCTGTTGAGTGTGCAGTATGTGTTGCAAAGCCCTTAGGCAATGTAAGCAACCATACCAAGTATTAATAAAAATTGTCTAAGTTGGTTTTAACCTGTTTCCCCGCCTTAGAAACTCTTGCATCTTATCTATGCTACATCTATCTTTCCTAACCCAAGAAGCAATCAAGCAGATGGTGAACACCCGCCGCAACAACGGAGCTTTAGGAACTGGTCTGCACTCAGGCAATAATCCCAACGAAGAAGCACCACCGCAATAAGCACCGCCAGTGGATATGCAGAACTTGGGAGCTTTTCTTGCCGCACAGACTCAATTGATGCAGACCATGATGCAACAGATGACTAACATGGCTGCAAATAATAACAACCAAGTGAACCAGAACAACAATGGTGGGCCGCGGCCGTACTCCAAGCTGTCAGATTTTATGAGGACTCGGCCACCAACCTTTTTAGGAAATGCTAATCCCTTGGAAGCCGATGACTGGCTTAGAACCGTCGAGAGGAAGCTTCATATCACTCAATGTGAGGGCAATGAGAGGGTGCTCTACGCCTCTCATCAATTGGAAGGAACAGCCACAGAATGGTGGGAGAATTACTGTGCCGCACATAGAGCCCCGCAGGAGATCACATGGGATGAGTTTACTACTTCTTTCCGCCAATATCATGTCCCAGAAGGAATGATGGACCTTAAAAAGGAAGAATTCAGGGCTCTGAAACAAGGAGGCCAGCCCGTGGCCGAATATCTGAACAAGTTTACTCAGTTAGCTCGCTATGCCCCTGAAGACGTAGTGACTGATAAAGCTAGGCAGTCCCGCTTCATGAAGGGACTAAATTCAGGACTGCAAGTAGGGCTGATCACCCACAATTTTCCAGACTTTCAGGAGTTGGTTAACAAGGCATTGATTCTGGAGGACAAGCGCAAAGAGCTGGGTGAAAACCGAAAGCGCTTGATGACTAATCAGGGTGGACGTCCCAACCACCTGCGCCTGAGAATGTCACCACAGCAGTTTGCCAGATTCCAACCGCCAGCCATAAATAAGGCACCAACCCCGCACTCGCCTCATCAATCGTAACTTTCAGACGCCAAAGACAGGCAAAGAATGCACTAGGAGGAGTCGCAGATCGCAAACAAGAGATGCTATACATGCAATGAGCCAGGGCACTTCTCTAATAGGTGTCCACAGAGAGGAGGCATCACGCCAGTTCGTTTTAACTTGGGAACAACACCTGCCAAAGCACCGGCTTCAGGAGGAAATCGTGCACCCGGTCAAGCTTGAGCAACCCCCCAATCAACAGCGCGTGGTAGGATCAACCACATCACCGCAGATGGAGCTCAAGAGGCTACAGACATCGTATTGGGTAAGTTTCGTTAACTCGAGACTGCTATCTGCTTTATTTGATTACGAGCTTCGCATTCGTTCGTTTCTCGAAGTTTTGTAACCAGGAATGGATTTAAAGTGGTGAATCTTAAGAGTGTGTTGTTAGTCCAAGCCCCAGGATCTGAGCTTAGATCTAGCCTTGGGTGCTTGGGAGTTAAGTTGCTTATGGATGGGATAGAATTTCTAGCGAATCTTATCTTGTTAGATGCCCAATCCCTAGATGTTATCCTTGGAATGGATTGGCTGTCCAAACATAAGGCTGTTTTGGATTGTGGCCGAAGGATCGTAGCTCTAGAAGGCCCTAGTGGTAAGAAGGTAGAATTTCAAGCGACTGCAGTTTGTGATGTGCAGTTAGTGGTCAACAGCGTGCAAGCCATCAGCATAGAGGATGTGCCAATAGTTAGGGAATACCCGGATGTGTTTCCGGAAGATTTACCAGGGTTGCCACCAGACCGCGATATCGAGTTTGTTATCGAGTTAGCACCAGGGACATTACCGATATCAAAGAGACCTTATCGGATGCCTACAGACGAGTTAGTGGAAATGAAAAAGCAGATTGAGGAACTACAAGAGAAAGGTTTCATTAGACCAAGTTCATCACCGTGGGGAGCACCAGTTTTGTTTGTTCATAAGAAGGATGGAAGTCTTAGAATGTGCATCAATTATCGTGCACTTAATGAGGTAACGATCAAGAATAAGTATCCATTGCCTAGGATCGACGATTTATTTGATCAGTTAAGAGGAGCCGGAGTTTTCTCCAAAATAGATCTTCGTTCAGGATACCATCAGTTGAAGATTCGAGCGGAGGATGTGCCTAAGACTGCGTTTTCTACGCAATATGGACACTATGAGTTCACAGTCATGTCATTTGGATTGACTAATGCCCCCGCATATTTCATGAACCTGATGAATAAGGTTTTCATGGAGTATTTGGATAAGTTTGTGGTAGTCTTTATAGACGATATCCTAGTTTTCTCGAAGACAGAGGAAGAGCATGCGGAACATTTAAGGATGGTTTTAGAGAGGCTGCGAGAACACCAGCTGTATGCTAAGTTTAGCAAGTGTGATTTTTGGAAGGAGAAGGTTGAATTCCTTGGTCATGTAATGACTGCTAAAGGAGTTGCGGTCGATCCAAGCAAAGTGGACGTGGTCTTTGCATTGGGAGCAACCAAGTCTCATTACTCAAATCAGTAGTTTTAAGAATGGCGGGATACTACCGTCGGTTCATAGAGGGATTCTCGATGATTGCTAAACCCCTGACGCAGTTGTTGAAGAAAGAGAAGAAGTTTGCATGGACGCCAGAGTGCGAGAAAAGTTTTATGGAACTGAAGAAGCGTTTGACGACAGCCCCCGTATTAGTGTTGCCGGATGTGCAGAATGGATTTGATATTTATTGCGATGCCTCAAAGCAAGGCCTGGGGTGCGTATTGATGCAGAGTAGCAAAGTTGTTGCTTATGCGTCAAGGCAGTTAAAGCCGCATGAGGCGAATTACCCGACGCATGATTTGGAATTAGCTGCTGTAGTGCATGCTTTGAAGATATGGCGTCATTATCTCATAGGAAATAGATGTGAGATATATACTGATCATAAGAGCCTGAAATACATTTTCACTCAAGCAGATCTTAATATGAGACAACGAAGGTGGCTGGAGTTAATTAAAGATTATAATGTGGGAATTCATTACCACCCTGGAAAAGCCAGTGTGGTAGCAGATGCTCTGTGTCGAAAGAGCCATAGCGCGAACACGCTGACAATGGATGATCAACCAGAGCTATGTAAGGAATTTCAGAAGTTAAAGCTGGAGGTTGTTCCGCAAGAAAGTATAGCTGCACTGGAAGTAAAACCAACACTGGAGGATCAGATCATAGAAGGCCAGAAAGATGATGAGAAAATCACTAAGATCAAGTCCAAGAAAGACGAAGGCCTAGCAGTGGATTTCACTCTAGATGAGCAGGGAACCATGTTCTTTAAAGGCCGAATTTGTGTACCGGATAAAAAGGAGCTGAAGCTACTGATTCTTGAGGAAGCTCACGATTCTAAGTACTCAGTTCATCCGGGAAGTGCCAAAATGTATCAAGATTTGAGAGAAAGATTTTGGTGGCCTAATATGAAGCGAGAGGTGGCCGAGCATGTTGCTCTATGCGATGTATGTCAGAGGGTAAAAGCCATGCACCAAAGACCAGCTGGGCTGTTACAGCCGTTGAAAATTCCTGAATGGAAGTGGGAGGAAATTGGTATGGACTTTATCACTGGTTTACCTAAGACTCAGAGAGGTTATGACTCTATTTGGGTTATCGTGGATCGTTTGACCAAGGTCGCTCATTTTATCCCGGTAAAGACCACCTACTCAGAGATCGCTTAGCGTAGCTGTACATGTCAAGGATTGTATGTTTGCATGTAGTGCCCAAAAAGATTGTGTCAGACAGAGGTACCCAATTTACCTCAAGATTTTGGAACAAGTTGCATGAAGCAATGGGAACTCGCCTGAATTCAGTATAGCATATCACCCGCAGACAGACGGTCAGGCTGAAAGAGTAAATCAGATTTTAGAAGATATGTTGAGAGCTTGTGCTTTAGCTTATGCTACATCTTGGGATAAATGTCTACCATATGCAGAATTCAGTTACAATAATAGTTATCAAGCTAGCTTACAGATGTCACCGTTTGAGGCATTGTATGGACGTGCTTGTCGTACTCCGTTAAATTGGAATGAGACGGGAGAGCGTTTGGTGTTTGGGCCAGATATTCTTGAGGAAGCAGAAAATCAAGTTGCGATGATCCGAGAGAGGTTGAAGATAATGCAGTCAAGGCAAAAGAGCTACGCTGACAATCGACGCCGAGATTTGAGTTTCGAGCCAGAGGATTATGTGTATCTCAGGGTTACCCCTCTTAAGGGTGTTAAAAGATTTCACGTTAAAGAGAAGCTTGCACCAAGATATATTGGTCCGTTCAAGATTTTGAGCCGTCGAGGGGAGGTAGCTTATCAGTTGGAATTGCCTCAGTCCTTGGCAGGAGTGCATGATGTGTTTCATGTGTCTCAACTTAAGAAATGTCTCAGAGTGCCAGCAGAACAAACCCCGTTGGACGCAATAGAGCTGCAGGAAGATTTGACTTACAAGGAACAGCCAGTAAAAATTTTGGATGTTATGGAACGCAAGACTAGAAACAAGTCGATTCGCTTTTGCAGAGTTCAGTGGAGCAATCATTCTGAAAGTGAAGCAACCTGGGAGTGTGAAGAAGAGTTGAAGTCAGAGTTTCCTAACCTATTCTCTAGTTAGCCCTGAATCTCGGGGCCGAGATTCTGTTAAGGGGGGAGGTTTGTAACTTCCCAAAATTCGCCTAAATATTATTTTATTGTCATTTGTGCATTTTATGTTTTTTCTGGAATTTATTTGGATTTCTCTGGATTTATTTGAATTAATAGAAAATTAGGTATTTTTGGCCTTTTGTTAAAAACTATTTAGATTTATGCAAAGTTGAAATAAAGTTTTGCCAAAAATATTTTATTCGAGTCCAGAATGTCTCAAAGTATTTTTGAGAATTTTCTTGGATTTTCCTAGTAGTTTTATTGCCTAAAACAAATAAAATAAATTTCAGTAATTATTTTAAATGGAAAATCCTTTTAAAAAGTGGATGAACAATATTGGGCTTGGCCCATATGCTGTTCGTGTGTGGCCCGGAGTAGCGCGGCCCGTTTAGCCCGTTTCTGGAAGATCTAATCCCCGCCGTTGGATCGAGATCGCGCGGGTGAGAGCAAGGCGTACCGGTTCGGGACTCGGATGGATCTTCGCCGTTGGAAGGAGATCGTGGGCGATTAGAATCGGATCTTAGCCACGAGATCGTGACCGATGGATCGTGATCGGACGGTGGCGGTGTCGCCTCGCGGCGGGATCGGGCGCCGTCGCCGTGTCCGAGCAGGACACCGCCGCCGCGTCAGTTAGGTTTCCTAGCACCGCACGCGGTCGTCGAGGGCTATAAATAAGGGGGCTAGTACCCCGAGGTTCGCCGGTGTGCGCCGCAGCGTTTGAGTCGAGCTGTTTCGCGTAGGTCCTCGTGAGATCGCGCTCGGGAGCTCGCCGTGAGTGGGTTGCACGCGCCGCCGCTCGTTTCGTGCTTTTGCGCCGTCGTTTAGTCGTTTCTCGTCGTTTGGGTTCCGGATTCGAGACTGTCGTGTTGTGCCACGTCGGTGTGGGGAAGCAGCGTCGCCGCTTTGTCGCCAGAACGCCGTCGCCGAGGTCGTCGTCTCCAAGGCCGGTGGAGTTGCGCCGCCGCACCGCCAACATCGCGTTGAAGCTTCAAGGACCGTCGGATCTCCAGCGAAGGATCGAGATCGTGCCACGTAAGCTTGGACCTGTATCCGTTAGATGCGATCTGTGCGGTGGATTCTGCGCCGCAGAGATGGACCAATCGGGTGACGCCGCATGTCAAGCGCAGAGGCCGAGGCGCCATAAACCCGGTTCACGGTGGACTCAATCCGATCCATGGACCAGGTCTATGGACCGGGACGCATGGCAGCATCGGGTTGGTTCAGATCCGCGCTGACGTCAGCGTGACGCAGTAATCTGTTTTTCAATCTAAAAATAATTCGGTTAATTTTGATTTTCTAATTTCTGTAATTTCAGTATTTATTCAAACTTCAAAAGGCTATAACTTTTGCATCTTAACTCGGATTTGAGTGATTCAAATTTATAAAAATTTGTAAAATTGAGATCTATTTAATGCTGAATTTTAATTGGTTTTTGGAGTTCATTTACTCTCTGTTTTGGTATTTATTTGCTTTTCTCCTTCAGTACGCGTAGACGTTGAATTGTGCGACGCTTCGGAGGAAGATCCAACAACTCAAGAGCAAGCTCCAGATCAAGATCAGGACCTATTCCAAGGCAAGTTGTGTTTTGATCATGTTGAACCCATGTTTATAAAATTGCTATATTGTTTTACTTTATTGCATAGTATTTCAAGTATACAATTGTTTCAATCTAAATTGGGATCTAGTTAATCTAACCATATGATCTATACCCTACCTTGTCATTGTATGCCATAATCTATTGTCACCCTAGATTGGTTCATTACAGTTGGTTAGTAATGAGAATCAACATGGGATGGCTAGACCGTATTAGTTGCTTAGCCATGCCACGTCATCACATGTGTTTGAATCATTGATTATTAATCTTGACTAATGGAATATGGAACGATGTTATGAATTTGTGTGTCATGTGGGATCACACGATGAGATTGAGTTGTTGTGGCGAGTCATGTCACGCAACGATGTTGAATTGTTGGTAGCACGTGGTGCTTGGTAATCAACTTGGGTGATAATCACTTAGATTGGGGCAAGTGACAAGGGGCGAGTATGCCAAGGTGGGCCCGATGGGCAGAGAGTATGTGGATGTCTTGCATTGATCACTCTAAGGACTTAACCTTGTAAGCCTTTGACCTGAGTCAATCATGCAACCACATGTCTGGTATGGGCCAGCCTAGCTGATTAATTTGCAATGTCTTAGCTTTGGTACTATCTTGGTTGGTGTGAGTTTCTGAGTTATGGAGTAATTCACATGGCGCAAGAGGGGGGCCCTGGATGTGGTAACCAGTCCCACCAGTGTTGAAACCTTAGCGAGTGGTACCGGGTTAAGTCAGCGCATTGTAAAGGCTTTGTTATAATCACTCGCCTTTGTGGTGTATGGTTGTATCGCGTGGGTAAAGTGCATAACCTCTGAAGAGTGTGAAACTATTCGGATAGCCGTGCTCACGGTATTGAGCAATGCTCGGGAATTGCAGTTAAGGGTTAGCTTAATTAAATGGACAACTTGGTTGGGATGGCGGAATGCCATGTGGAAAATGGAATTTGATTTAGTATTGGAAATCGTTTACTTGAATCATTGAATCTATTTATTGTTATTTGTTTTACAGTCTTTACAATCTATTTATTGTATTTGTTCATAAATGCTGCTTACTGCAAAATAGCCATGATAGCGTATCCATTGGAATAAGTCTTGCATATAGTTACGTAGAACTGCATTCTGTGCACAACTTGTTGAGTGCTTTAAGTACTCACACTTGCCAACACCAATAATCAACAGTCGAAGAATCTACACCTGTGATGGAGGAGGAGTTCCAAGAGGACGCGAGTCATTAGGGTCCAAGCCTTGTTGGTTGCCTGTGGTGAACCGATGAGTTATCTACGTTTTCTACTTTCCGCTGCTTAATTCTTAGCTTATATTTCCAGTCTTGCCCTGCGTGGCTTAATAATGTAAGTTGGTCATAAGATCATACATTTAGCTATAACAATAAACGAACTACTATTGCTATTATCGTTGAGTATGATGTGATATGTACCAATGTTGAGCTGTGTGCACTAGCGTTGATCCTGGGACTAGTGCGGTAAACACAGTGGGTTTGAATCAGTGGATTCGGGTCCTTATATTTTGGTTTGAGGCCCTCCATGCCGCCACATATATTCTAAATCGCCACCCCACCAAAACACTCCATTTCTCTACACCTTTTTGTTGCACTCCATGGTGCCCATCCCTCTTACTCTCACATTCGTATTTTCGGTTGCAAGTTCTACCCCAACCTTTCTGCCACCACCCAAAACAAGCTCTATCCTCGCTCCATCATGTGTGTCTTCCTCAGCTACCCCTCTGAACACAAGGGTTCTTGATGTCTTGACCTATCCTCTAATAGGATCATCATCTCCCATCATGTCACATTCTATGAATCCGCTTTCCCTTTGCTGATGTAGCGACACCTCCATCTTCTTCTGATCTTGATTTCCTTCGAGATCGGTTCTTCCCCACTACCCATTGGACCGCGCATTGTTGTGTTCCCATGTAGGAACAAGTACTACATCTGCCCCCGCTGACACCGTGTTGCCATGCGGTCCACCTAGCGTTGCTACGTCACCAGGCGTCGTCGCCCTACCGACTACAGCTGCAGCACCGACCGCTGTCGTCATTCCTGCCGGGACTGGCACACCTATGCCTAGTGCGACCGCTCCTGTCGAGGGGCTATCGGATCCTACCGCGGTGCTACTAGGGCCTGCAGCTCCTCCTATTGCCTCTGCCGAGGAGCTGCTAGAGCTACCAGCCTCTCCTGTAGAGTTATCTACTCTCGTAGCTACACCACCCGTCGGCTCTCTACCAGCCTTCACCGTTTGATTCCACTGGCGATCAACTCTCATGGCATGGTTACTCGCAGCAAACACGGCTATCGCCAACCATGGCAACCCATGAACCTTCAAGTCAATGCATTGTCTCCCATTCCAAAGATGTACTGAGCCTCCCTTGCCGATCCAAATTTGCGTGCTGCCATGGAGGAGGAATTTGCCACCCTTCACACCAATCACACTTGGGACCTCTCCTCTCGACCTTTTGGTGCTAATATTGTTATTGGCAAGTGGATTTTTCATCGCAAGTTCAAATCTGATGGCACGCTTGATTGATACAAGGCCCGATGGGTTCTTCGTGGTTTCACCCAGAGTCTTGGTGTTGATTTTGATGAGACCTTCAGTCATGTTGTCAAACCCGCCATAATTCGCACGGTCTTCACCTTGGCGCTGTCCAGGAATTGGCCTATTCACGAGCTTGATGTGAAGAATGCTTTCCTCCATGGCATCCTCTTTGAGACAGTTTAATACCGACTGGCTTCATCTATCCTTCCTGTACGGATTTTATTTGTCTGCTGAACAAGTCACTCTATGGTCTGAAGGAGGCGCCTCGGGCATGGTACAGTCATTTTACTTCCCATTTATTGTCCATCAGCTTTGTGGAGACTAAGTCTGACACTTGCTTTTTTGTCTACCACTGTGGCAACGACACCGTCTATTTGCTCCTCTATGTAGATGATATTGTCCTAACTACCTCCTTGGACACTCTTCTCCATTGGACTATTTCTTCACTTCAACGGGAATTCTCTACGAAGGACCTTGTCCATCTTCATCACTTTCTTGGTGTGTCAGTCAGTCTTCATGCAGGTGGCCTATTTTTCTCTCAACACCATTATATCCTGGACATTTTGGAATGTGCTGGAATGATCGATTGCAAGCCCTGCAGTACACCTGTTGACACACACTCCAAAGTTTCATCTACAGCTGGTGAACCTGTCAGTGATCCAACTCACTACCGCAGTCTGGCTAGTGCCCTGCAGTATCTCACATTTATCCGCCCAAACATCACATACACCGTGCAGTAGGTCTGCCTTCATATGCATGATCCCAGCGAGCCTCACTTCATTGCGGTAAAACACATCTTCCAGTATCTTCAGGGCTCCATCGACCATGGTCTCCTGTTTCACCATACTCCACTGAGAGACCTCATCGTCTACTCCGACACTGACTGGGCTGGTTGTCTGACACACGCAAGTCCATGTTAGGCTATGATGTCTTCCTCAGTGATAGCCTTGTTTCATGGTCCTCGAAGTCTCTTGCTCAGGTGCTAAGGCTGAGTACAGGGTGGTAACCAATGCTGTCGCCGAGGCATGCTGGCTACGCCAACTTCTTCAGGAGCTCCACAGTCCACTTTGGCGAGCCACTCTCATCTACTACGACAATGTTAGCGCCGTCTACCTCTCGACGAACTTGGTCCAACATTAGCGCACCAAGCACGTCGAGATCGACTTGCACTTCGTCCATGGGTGTGTTGCTCTTGGTGACGTGCGCATTCTTCATGTGTCGATGACATCGCAATACGCCGACATCTTCACCAAGGGACTGCCCACTTCCTTTTTCACGAGTTTAGGTCCAATCTGAACATCCGTGCCGTCGATGTTTCGACTGCGAGGGCGTGTTCAACAGAAGTCAGCGGTTCTCTCTCGCTAGACCTGCCATGCTTACCTCCCTTCCTTTCTCTAGTGATTTGCTTCCATAAACCAGATATGGCAAGGCTTGCATGGCATTGGCCTATATATGTAATATGTGCAATCAATCGCAAATACGTTTGATTAATTTTCTATCAAAAGCGTCCGTGGTTGTGCTTTGGGGACTTTAATGAGATCCTTGTTAGGGTTAGATGCACAGCATAATAATGGAGACAAAGATTTAACGTAGAAAAACCCTTGCGGGAAAAAACTACGCGAAACAATCCACTATAATGTTCCCAAGATTACAAATACATGGGGTTGGCTTATATAGCCAAAGAGTCCTAGTTGTAGAAGACTTGACTCCTAACAAAATTTGGATAGAACCAATAGATATAGTAAGTTGAGATATTGAGTTATCTCCAACAAACCACAAAGGGTATGAAAGACTACAACAATCTTATCCAAATGCTTCTGATGAAGCGAGATTGAGCAAACCACCAGTAGGTCGAGAGAAAGACTGGAACAGTCAATCCAACACAGCTATAACAAAACAGATGAAGAATCTGGGTCTTCAATGATTCATAACCCCAGTAAAGTCTGAGTCTATGCAACTGATCTCCTGAATCAAACACTCAATCATCAAATGGCATAAGCCAAGACATCACGTGAGGTGCTGGGTAGATAGTGAAGAACACATAACATAAAATTTTGGAATGCTCCATCTAGAACATAAAATTCAGCAAACTGCCTAATGAAAATCCATAATATGGTTGAAACTGCTCCTGCAAAAATGCCAAGATGAAGAAAAACTGTCATGCTGACAGTGGAGTATAAATTGCAGTAGACCCCTCATATTGAGCAAAGACAACAAAACGACGTTGTAGTATCCACACAGAAGAAACTCCTTCTTGCACTTCAATACTTCATCTGAAATTGACATTGGAGCAAAACCTTCACTAGAAAAACTCCGAAGAGTATAATGCTACCATCAGGGTGTCATCAAATTCCAAATGAACGATGAATAAACACCAAGATAATGGTGATGAAACACCAAATTCCAATGAACGGTGATGAAACACCAAATGCAGTTGTCTCCTCAACTGACATTTTTTTTCAAAGCCGACGATGAAACGTCAAATAAACCTCTAGTGATAAATTCCGCCTAAATTGTGCATGAATTACCTGCCAATAATAAGCACAAAATAATAAGCATGAAATTATGCATGAAATATCCGCCAATAATAAGAATTATAATAAAATTCCACTTTTATTGGCACTGAAACAGTCACCGAGAAAAAAAACAATTCTTCCCTTACACTCACGTAAATGCTTCGGATAGATCAAGAATAGTAGCACTTCCCTGAATTGAAACCGAAGTTGTTCTAAAGCTGGAGCCAGAGAACTGAAGCTAAAAACCATGATAAAAACTGGAGCCAATAGAACCAAAGATGCTGGAAGCCAGACATGCTTCATAAATCCGGAACCGAGACTTTTGGCTGGAGCTGGCGGACTCAAACAATATTCAATCCAGTTATCAGTCCAACAGGATGAGTTCACAAACAAAGGTTCTGGAGCTTCTTTGTGTGGCCGTGTCCCGGTTCTGATGCAAAAGGCTTGGTTCTTGGGGTTCACGAGCAAGCAACCTTACAAGTCCGATCCCGATCAAAAAGCTTCAACAGGTCACGGGATGTTTTTTTCACGGGATTGCTGTGTTCTTCATTTGCGCACGCGGGCGTAGTTGGCGGGGCAAGCAGCCACGCAAGGAGATCGGAGAGGCGTCAGCGCTGGGGAACTGCGCAGAGCACGCGCGGGTTGGTGGCCGCGCGAGGTGTCTCGGAGGAGCGGGCGCTGAAGAGCACTGGAGTGCGTCGAAGACGGCGAGGAATCCGGCGGCGCTGGTGGAGGCCGAAGTTGAGGCAGCCCGGCGCTGAAGCAGACAGCGCGATGGGCCAGGGCCGACTGTGAGCGCTCGGAGGAGCGTCGCGGAAAACGAGTCAGCACCAGCGCAGAAGACGTCGGAGGTCGCGAGGCACTCGGGCGCCGAAGGCAGACGGCGCAGAGGAGGCGCTGATGCGCAATGAAGCCAGCAGCGAGATGTAGATTCGAAGCCGAGGAGACCGAGCGCTCAGGAGCCGAGATGTCCGATGGTGGCGACGGCGAATGCCGTGATGCGCGATGAAGGCGGTGGCGCGTGGCCAGAGCGTGCGGAGGATCTATCGGTCGGAGGTGACCGAGGAATTGCCGGCACGGAGGTAGTGCCGACGACGATGATGGGAATCCGCAGATGTGCTCTGATGTGCCGTACGGATGTCGCCAGATTGATACGATCCCTAAGCTCTGATACCACTTGTTAGGGCTCTGATACCACTTGTTAGGGTTAGATGCACGTCATAATAATAGAGACAAAGATTTAACGTGGAAAAACCCTTGCAGGAAAAAACCACGGGAAACAATCCACTATGGGTGTGTTTGGTTGCCTGCAATAAACAAGCAACCAAACAACTCAACCTGCATCCTATAATGTTACAATTGCGACAAGTACATAACTCAACCCCGCCCGCTCGCTCACGGCGCCATCGTCGGGCCTCGCCGTCGCGGGCGCCACCCCGCCTCCCCGGACCCTCCGCAACGCCACCGGCGTTGGAGAAGGTATATTTCATCTCTTTTATATTCGTTTAAAGTTATTTCATCTCATTTTATATTCACGATATGGTATATATTTTTTATTTTCTCGCCGTTGTATATAACGTTAGAGTTTAGGGTTTGTGTCGAACAAAGAGAGAGCCTAGGCGTCACCCGTTCGGGAACGACGCATCTCACATTTGCTTGTGAGGTGCGCAGATTCCGAATTGTCCAACGATTTTGGACGGCCGAGAATGTTGGTTGTTGCATAGGGCCTGTGACGTGCGAGCGATCCGAACGTGATTTCGGCCGCATAACCTTGTTGTTCTCCGACGCACCAGCATCAGTCATGCGTTTGGAGAACAGCGGGGTTATGCCGCCGAAATTTCGTTCGGTTCGTAGCGCACGTCACAGGTCGCATGCAATAGCCTCCATTCTTGGGTGGGTTTAGAACACATCTTTCCTAATAGGGTTGTCTTTGTCACCTAAGCCACGGTCGTACGTTGACATCGTTTCATTTGTTTTGCTTTGATAATGGGTGACGATCGAAGGGCGATGTATGACGGATGGAGGAGTGATGGGGGACACTCAAGGGAAAGGGGGCAGATCACGGATGCTTTCTTGAAGCAAGCATTCGCTGGAGGAGCTGAATATGTGTATTGCCCATGTACCCTGTGCGAGAATAACAGCTACTACAGCAAGGATATAGTGCAGTATCACATTTGCAAAAACGGGTTCATGCCTAACTATTTGGTGTGGTACCGTCATGGAGAGGCCGCAGGGCAGGCCATTGAGATGGAAGAGATGCTGGACCATGGGGAGGATCACGACCGGATGGAAGAGATGCTGGATGATCTTGGTAGGGGACCAATTTAACTCCGGGGTCACAAATGAGGAGGTTAAGGAATTCTATAGGCTACTTGATGCCTTGGATGAGAAGGTGCATGACTTGACCAAAGTGACCGTCCTGCAGGCGGTTACACGGCTTATGTCGATGAAGTCGAAGTTCAACTTTTCGAACAAATGCTTCAACGCTTTGCTTGAACTTATGAATGATGTCCTTCCGCCTAACCACAAGATGCCAAAGGATTTGTACCAATCGAAAAAGTTGATGGCCGGCCTCGGGATGAATTACCAGAAGATTGATGTATGCGAGAATAATTGCATGCTGTTCTGGAAGGATCATGACAAGGATACTCATTGTATGTATTGCGATAAGTGTAGATTTGTTGAGGTGGTAGATGAGGAAGGGGTATCAGTGACTACAAAGGTCGCAACTAAACAGCTTCGGTACATGCCGATCACGGATAGGCTTAAACGGCTGTACATGTCAAAAGAAACAGCGAAACATATGCGGTGGCACAAAGAAGGTAAACGTGAGGACCAAGACCCGGATATGATGGTGCATCCGTCTGATGGCGAGGCATGGCAGGCATTGGACCGATTCGATCCTGCATTTGCAAGCGACCCTAGGAGTGTCCGTCTTGGTTTGTCCACGGACGGTTTCACACCTTTCAGCACAAGCGCTAGCCCCTACTCTTGTTGGCCGGTCTTCATCATGCCATACAATCTTCCACCTGAGATTTGCTTGAAAGAGGGGTTCATATTCCTTGCTCTTGTCATTCCAGGTCCTAAGCATCCTGGGAAGGATCTCAATGTGTTCATGCGGCCCTTAATTGAAGAGCTGAAGAAGTTGTGGCGAGGGGAAAAGGCATACGACAGCGTTGGTGGTAGAGAATTTACCTTACGAGCCGCATACCTGTGGTCGGTTCATGATTTGTTGGCATATGGCATTTGGGTCAGCTGGTGTGCTCATGGTCGCCTGTGTTGTCCAATTTGTATGGCTAACTCTGATGCATTCAGGCTCACGCACGGTAAAAAGATCACATTCTTCGATTGCCATCGACGATGGCTTCCGGCGAGGCACCCTTTTAGGAACGACGCCAAAGCATTTCGAAAAGGACAGAAAGTTAAAAAAGGGCCGCCGAAGCGACTCACAGGAGAGGAGATAGCTGAATGGCATAGTCGGCTTCTACGATCTACGGAAGTGGGTTTCATTGGCTATGGAAAGGAGCACAACTGGACTCATATTTCTTTTCTTTGGGAGCTGCCTTACGCGAAAGCTTTGATTCTGCCGCATAACATAGATTTGATGCACCAAGAGCGCAATGTGGCAGAAAGCATCATAAGCATGGTGTTTGATGTAACCGACAAAACAAAGGATAACGTGAGTGCTAGGAAAGACATGGGTGATCATTGTGCTAAGCCGTGGCTCGAGGTTAAAGTTGGTTTAAATGGAAATGAGAGCCGCCACGAGCTCCATAATCGTGAAGCCGTAAGACCGTAAACAGATTTTGAGGTGGTTGAAAACTCTAAAGTTTCCTGATCGCTATGCATCTAACATAAAACGGGCTGTGAATGTCAGCACCGGTAAGCTAAACGGGCTAAAGAGTCATGATTACCATATTATCATGGAAAGACTTGTTCCGGTAATGTTTCGTGGCTATTTTGATAATGAGTTGTGGAGGATGTTAGCCGAGCTCAGTTACTTCTATAGGCAGATATGCGCTAAGGAAATCTCGAAGACGTTGATGCAGAAGTTAGAGAAGGGAATTCCATTGCTTGTATGCAAGTTGGAAAAAACTTTCCCACCTGATTTTATGAATGTGATGCAACATCTGCTGGTGCATCTACCTTGGGAAGCGAAGGTTGGAGGTCCTGCGCAGTTCAGATGGATGTATAGTCAGGAAAGGGAGTTGAAAAAGCTTAGAGCTACAGTGCGCAACAAGGCAAGGGTAGAGGGGTGTATCGCAGAGGCTTATGCAAGTAAAGAGATCACAAACTTCTCAACAAAGTATTTCGCACTCAAGCACAACGTGAATGCCCCTAGGAATCGGTACCGTGCCGCGGAAGAAGAACCGTTGAGCGAACTTAAGCTTTTTCAATGCAAGGGTCAACATGTTGGGTCGTACACTGCACACCATGTTGAGTATGAGGAGTGGAACTTGGCCATGCTTTACATGTTCACTAACATGGTAGAAGTTGAAAAATATTTTGAGTAAGTGACTTTCTGAATTATGTTTTCAACATTTCAGTGTAGTGTCCTTTTTAACCCGAGAATAAATGACGCAGAGTATTTGACAAAGAAAATTGGAAGTCAACTCGACAACCCACAACTAAGCAATTGGATAACCTACATCGTGATGGGTTGAAAGGCGCCCAAGCTTCATGCAATGGTTCCACAAGATGTAATTTGACTATTTATTCATTTTTCTAAAATGAATTGTTGTAGTAACTTAATATTAGACTAACAAAGGATGCATGTTGCTATATAGTGTATGCGTGATGCCTCCGTCCCTCGAGGATCTCCGGCGGCTCTCACATGGTGATGTGACGGCAAGGAGCTATGGTCGCGTGATGTGAACGGGTTCCGCTTTTGAACAGTGAAATTAGAAGCTAGCCGTCCACTTGCGCCACTTCAAACAGCGGAGTAGTCACAACGCCATCCGATTCCAAATGTGATATATTAGACTACTACGGTGTTGTACAAAACATAATTGAGTATACCTTTGGGGTGCCAAAGAATCAAGGTTGTGTTTTTGATTGCCATTGGTTCGATCCACACAACGCACACGTGTCGATGACTTTGGTATGGTGGAGGTGAAGCACGTTCATGCTTCAGGGCCACATCAATAACATTGTGCATGCACATCAAAGTTGAGCAGTGTACTACTCGAGCTATCCTCACCATAGCTTGAAGGCTTGGTGGGTTGTATTTAAAGTTAACCTCAAGTATATCCTCCCGGGATGTTTCAGATGTGGCAAGTAACGAGAGAATGATGTGGGTGATGTATATCAAGAACAAGCTATGGGGGATTCTTTCCTTGTCTCCGACGGGGCAAGACTCGATCAATTACCTACTGATGCCACAGACGTAATAACAGATGAACCAGGCCCGTCACGGAAACGCCCTCAAAAGTCAATAAGGATTGCACGTCTTCAAGCACGTCTCAATGAAATACGAGTCGCAGAAGCAGATTCCGACGCCGACGACTTTTGATATGTATATTTTGTAAGATTATTGTTGCCTCGTTCATTTCTACAAGTCATTGTTGTCTCCTTCATTTTTTACATGTTATAGTTGTCTCATTCATTTCTGCAAGTTATTGAAAATTATTTGTAAACCTGTATACTAACTCTTGTCAAATTTGAACAGATGAGTATATTCCAGCATCAGGTTGACAAGCTTAAAGGCAAGTTCTACGGGTTGTCCTCCAGAAGGTCGAGGAGCAGGGGTTCTGATGGCAGGACTCGACGGCCGGCAGCGCCATATTTGCTTGGGCGGCGCAGATTGGACAGCGGCAGGAGCAGCTCCAGAGGTGCTTCGATGAGCAGGCACGAGAACAGGCGCGGGAGCAGCCACAGGAGGACGAGGGGCAGGTAGGGGTTGCGGACATGGGATGTGAGCATGAGGACATGGGCGAGGCGGACGACGAGGAGGTCGTTGGGGGTGGTGGCGGCGGGACGACAGATCAGATATGCATGCACGAGGCCGAGGCGGCCAGCAGATGCAAAGTTGAGGCGACCTTAGAGCCGCTTGAAGAGGGCGGGTCTTCTTCGGTACCATCGTATATGTGTAGTATTGGATTATCATTTAATCTCCATATTTACATTGTAATGTCTATGAACTAATTATTTGCATTTTAGGTTTCAGAAACTGTCTCGGGTCGTCCGAGATGCAACCCGGCCGATAGGAGGTTGATAGAGGTACACGGGAGCAGGTAACAGTTATATCTTTCATGTCTTTTCTTTTAGCATTAGCTAAGTGACAACTTATTGTTTTGATGCCTCTTTGTCTTGTATTTTGTTGTAGGCACTGGAAAGAGCCGGGTTAGACTGGGACGGGCCACATTACAAAGGTTAACGCCATGCTGGGAGCCCTTGGCCGGTACTACTACCCTGGCATGGTTGAGTCAAGCGGGGATAGATTCGCGGCCCACAACTAGAAGCACTGGGCGTTGAAGGAGAACGTGGAAGGAGGCGAAGACAACCAAACATGTCAGGGCGCAGTGTGGGCTGGCTTCTGGGTGAGTTTGCGTTATGTATTTACTCTATTTGAGTATTGATTTAAATGTAAATACAATTTGACAGTGTGTGATTATATGCAGGAGAGATTCCGGCTTGAGAACGAAGACGATTACAACGCTTTGAAGAAGGCCAAAAGTGTCTTCAACAGTATGGCACAAAAGGTTGTCTGAGATTCGCTCAAAGAATGCACGGATTCAAGTCACATCAATTTTTCCAAGAGGGTGAAGAAGGTGAACATGAGAAGAGGACCAGAGGCGAGGAGGATACACCTGATAGAACAAGAGTATCTCCAGAGCTCGGTTGATTGGATAATGAAGGACATGGAGGCTTGGAGGTGGATGTGCCAGATCGGGGCCTGAGGATTTTCAAGAAAATCAAATAGAAATCGAGGGAATAGAAGAAGTAGATTGGGGAAGCACAAGTACGGCGCAGACGGACACATTGGCCTAGAGCAACGCATGGTAAGTATCGGTATTATAATTGTTACTGAATTTGTCACTATGTTTATAACTTTGCATCGTAGGAGGCTGAAAGTGGGAGTACTCCCACTTTTGTGGAAGTTTACATCCGTGGGCACCAAGGCGAGGATCCACAGAACCCGGATGTGTTGTGCGACGACGGGGCTAGTGAGAGGATGGTAAGTATAAATGATACAATATGTTTTGTGCAAATTTACATCCAGGAGCACCAAAATGTCGCTTGCAAAGCGCCATATGCGTAACAAATGACACAACGTCATGGGCCGGAGGTTGATTGGAGGGCCGCACGGCCGATGTGGAAGCGTTGTACCACGCCGAGGGGGCCTAAAGCATGGGAGGTTCATTAATAAAACTGATTTTAATTGTTTTCGCTCTACTAAGGAAAAAAATGTTGCATGGCCACATTTCAGTATATATCGTTTGTAGTTGGGCCATGGGGGATGGAGTTGTGGACTACGATCGTCTTCCACGAGGCTCGGTTTCCTCACAGGGGAGTGCTCGCTCGTCGAGGTCTGCACGGGAAGCACAAGCGCACGAGGAGGCTCGTGAAGCGCGAGAGGAGGCTCGTCAAGCGCGAGAAGAGTCTCGTCAAGCACGAGAGGAAGCTCGCAGAAGCCGAGAAGACTCAAAATACATGAAAATGTATCTGCAGGTACAATCTCAACTTTGAACAAAACGCTCAATTGTACATTTGTGATTAAAATCTAACAAACAATCTATATGCAGCAACTGTCACAATCTCTTGGACCTAACGTGCCAGTGTTTCGCCCTCCTATTATGCCGCAGGTAAAGATACTTGAGTTCATTACTCTCTAATTCACTTAGCTCGTAAAATCAAGAATTCACAAACTTGACTATTATGTCATAGGGCTCCCAGCCACCTCCCTTCTACATGTTTTCTCCGCACATGCAGCCACCACCACAAGGAGAAGCATCACAGGTGCTCACCTCCCCTGGCCCTTCATAAACCCTACTAGGATGCAGCACCACCCTAGGAGATGCACCTCAAAGTTATATGATATTCTCATGCATTCTTTATTTTTAAAAACTCTATTATGTATACTTTATATCACAAACTATGATCCACAGAGCTCCCAGCCTCCTCCTCCTTTCTACATGTTCACTCCACAGATGCAGCCACCTTCTGCAAGAGAAGCACCACCGGTAAAGACGGATCGGTTCAATTCGTTATTCAAAATTTGAATGAATGATTTATATGTGGCATAATGTACCTGTATATGCCTTACAGGGCTCCCAGCCTCCAAACCCGTTCTACATGTACCCACCACCTACGCCAGGCCAAGGAATGCCTATGTACTTCAACCTGTGGGCCCTGCAACCACCTCGCATTTACGACACCATTGTGTATGGATGTCGAAAACATTCTAAGTTTGCGACACGAGCTAAGTTTGTCAATTCTTGAACTTACAGGTTTCTGGGTCACGCCCTCCAGCACGTACTAACAACGACATCATAGAAGACATCTTCAACAGCGCCGGCGGCGGTGGCGGTCATTGCGTACGTAGTTTACAAATTGCCGTTTTGGATGTGTGATTGATTATCTAAGAATCTGCAAGAATGTTTCCTTCTGGTTTGAGAGATTGATATATATATTATAACTGCAAATGTTTTTTTGTCTGCTGAGTGGATGTCCTATTTATTAGAGAGGTCATGCCGAAATTTTGTACATTTTGATGAATTAGTTTTAAGCCGGTTTTAAAGAGTTAAAAGGTTGGTTTCGGTCTTTAAGTAGAGGTAATAGGTTTGGTGTCTCGTTTGTTAATTCTTCGTTCGCTTGAACTTTGTTGTGGAGTTTGATGACCTTGGTGAGCTACCTGCCCCCTCCCTTCCTTCCTCTTGCTCAAATTTAGGAACATTAGTTGCAATTTAGTTGATGTGTAGCGGATGGACAAATGCTTCTGTAGGAAATTTAGTTCATTCTTTTAGTATATATCAATCTGAGTAATCTGTTGCAATAGTGATAATTTCAGTTGAAATGCATAACTTAGTCGATTTTAGGACATTTAGGCAACTCTTTCTTAAACCTTGCACAAATCATCTCAATGTTCATACCAAAAGGTTTACTTGTGTGCTTATGAAAGTTCATTGTTTGTGCTCTCTGTAGATATGTGATGGTTTACCAAATTATTAACCCATTACGTGCTATTTGATTTTTCTTTCATCAATAACTTTTTGATTTGGAACCTTATATTGTGCTGACTTGTTGGAATTGAAAAGTTATCTAAAGACAACTTGTTCAATTGTAAACTTATGTTTTAAATGCTTTATATGGCATCCTTGTAGAATGTGTTGTTTGCCCATGTACAATCTGATTGTTTATCCTTGTAGAATGCTTTATATTTGTACTTTGTATATTGAACTCTTAAAATGACTACCAAAACTCTTAATTGCTTCTTTGAACTATTTTCACTGTTTGTTATCTTCTGAATACTCAGTGATGCAATTAGGGTCTTTGGAAGTTGAATTAAATAATTTTAGTAATCTTGGCCTTGAACTAGATGGTTAACTTCTGTTAATACTAGAGAGTATTACTTTGTTGCTTCATTGAATATGACATTGATGTTCATATGATTATTATAGCATATCTTGACTAGCTCGTAGGTGTCGTTCTTATATATAGTATCTATTCTTGTTTAGCTTGACCTGTCATATTGATATTCTCATATTGTGTCTTGGTTGAATAGTACTATTCGACCTTTTGTTTCATGTGAATCAAAGATAATGTTACTTGTAACACAACCTAAGTTAATCTTGAACTTGCGGTTTCTAGGTCACGCCCTCCAAAGACGTACTAACGATTTACATCATAGAAGACATCTTCAACAGCGCTGATGGTGGTGGTAGCGCCCACAACTCCAACAACCCCGAGGCATGAATTCTATTGTGAGCTCGATTGGTGTATTACTGTTGTACTTTATGACTTGTTGTGATGGATACATTGTGATCGACTTATTGTGATGGACTTATTGTAATGGAATGTGGATTGTATCTATTGCGGTTGTAATGTGTTGTACGTCATTGCGTAGTTTACAAATTGCCGTTGGATGTGTGATTGGATTATTTAAGGATCTGCTAGAATGTCTCCTTCTGGTTTGAGAGATTGATATATATATTATAACTGCAAATGTTTTTTTGTCTGCTGAGTGGATGTCCTATTTACTAGAGAGGTCATGCCAAAATTTTGTACATTTCGGTGACTTAGTTTTAAGCCGGTTTTGAAGAGTTAAAAGGTTGGTTTCAGTATTTTAGTAGAGGTAATAGGTTTGGTGTCTCGTTTGTTAATTCTTCGTTCGCTTGAACTTCATTGTGGAGTTTGTTCTTTTGTGTTAGAGTTTCTGATCAGATTTGAACAAAATAGATGATCCTTCTTATTCTTCGCTTAGCAATTTTTAGTTTCAATTTTCTTTTTGCCTTTTCTTTTCTTCTTTAGTTGATATGTATTGAGTGCGATGCATATGGATATATATATATATATATTTGTGTATAAATGTCTGATAAATTCGTGAGCCATTAAAAACCCACGAATTTATCTGGTCGCTTCCGTATAAATTCGCTTGCCTTGAGCCCATGAATTTAAAAATTAAATTCATGGGTTTATTAAGCCCACGAATTTAACAGATTAAATTCGTGGGTTTTTTACCCCCACGAATTTAATAGATTAACTTCGTGGGCTATATAGCCCACGAATTTAACAGATTAAATTCATGGGCTTAATAAACCCACGAATTTAACTCAGATTCCCAGTTAAATTCGTAGGCTTGGCAGAAACCCACGAATTTAACTTAAATTCGTGGGTACCCATGAATTTAATTGATTAATTTCGTCGAGTTAAATTCGTGAACTAAATTCGACGGTTTGCTCACGAATTTAAATTAAATTCGTGGGTTTTAGCTTAAATTCGTGGGTTTCTGGCCTACGAATTTTTCCCTGTTTATTGTAGTGATGTGCTGTACAAGATTATCTATGAAGTAATTGGCAACCATCTTAAGGGCTTATTTGTTTTGGCTTTTGATTCTGGATTCTGACCCTAAAAGCTGAATAAAAAATAATCAGCTCGATTCTAGGAATCGATTCTCATAATCCAGCCCACCCCTATACACTAGAATCCACAATCCAGTTCATACGCGCTTATGTGGATACTGAGAAATACACATATGAGAATACCACTAAATTTCAAAGGATTAAAATCTCGCTAAAATTTTATGAGATCTCACTTACCGGACGTGGACGAGTTTTGAAATGTCGGCCAGAGTAAAAAAATTCAAAAAAATTTATATTGCTATAGTAATATCAATAAATATCGAAAATCTCTACGAGATCTTAGGTTTTTTGATCGGTTTTTGACTTTTTTTTACCGGATTTGGTCCAATAACCCTTAAGAAATTCATCTCCTATGAAAATTTGTTGAAAAACCGAATTTTGAGACATTTTTTAAAGACTGTAGAAACGCTGTCGGATTTTTATAAAATTTTACATGATTTATAATGATGAGAAAAATTTATGATACCATCCTAAGAAGTGTGGAATAATACAGAAAGTTTTTGAAAATAATTTAACTTCATTTGTTATCTTTAAAAAATCAAAAACCGAATGAACATAATTGGGACAATAATCTTGTCAGAATTTTATAAATTTTCTCGAGTGTGGTCATGATCCAAAATTTTTATGAGAGCTCAATAATTGCCTCAGTACCATTCTATAAAAGTTTAAAAAAATTTCAACCTTTTTTGTTTGCTCTATCAAATATATGTATGCATTGAACTTCATTTGTTATATTTCAAAAATCAAAAACAGAAAGAACATAAATGGTACAGTGCACTTGTAAAAATTTTATAAATTCACTGGTGTGTGATCATGATTCAAAATTTATATGAGATCTTAATCATTTCCTTAGAACCCTTCTGCAAAATTTTCAAAAATTTTAATTCTTTTTTTATTATTAAAGCAAATCTATGTATTGATCATGAGGCTTTTATTAGGACATATCACTGTTAGAATTTTTGGAACTTCTAACAAAAGTTTTCAAAATTTTCTAACTTGGTTTGTACTATTTTTCATTTGGTTGAAATTTGCTGGTATGGTTTTTATTAGGACAGTAGCACTGTCCGAATGTTTAAAAATTTATGAAGCTTGATAATCATATGAAAATTTTATGAGAACATTAGTGATGCATAATAACAATTCACAAAAAATTTCAAAAATTTTTAACATGGTTTGTTTCATTTTTAATTCGGTTCAAACTTGTCAGTCAGCGTTATATCAAGACAGTAGCAATGTTTGAATTTTTAAAAATTCCTCACATTTGATAATCATATAAAAGTTTTATGGGAACATTAATTATGTATCAGAAACTTACACAGAAAATTTAAAAAAATGTGGATATCATTTGAGCTATTTTTCGCTTAGTGCAATTTTGCCGAGATCTCGGCAAAACCGGCCGAAATCTCGGTTTTCTCGGTAGCAAAACATCCGAATTTGAATTTTTGTTTTTGTATTTCGTTCAGAATTTGTCCAAAATTTCTAAATCTTGCCAAGATTTCATTCTGCAGCCACGGACGAGATTTGGAGCTAAAATGAGATTTCAATCGTTGCCCACCAATGCTACTCAACCCTACGTCTCCTAATCCCCCACCCAAGCCCGATTACGCTGCCTCCTCTCCCCTTGTACTCCTTCCCCTGGAGGCGCGCCTCTCGTCACCTCCTCCTCTCGCACGCCGGTGGCCAGATGGCAACCGTCAACACCCGACTGTAGCCGCCTCCTCCTCTCCGTCGGACGCCGCCTCCTCCTCACCGCCGACGCATCCTCCTCTCCGCCCGACACCTCCTCTCCCCCCGACGCCTCCTCCTCTCCGCCCGACGCACGCTGCCGCCTCCTCCTCTCCACTGGACATCGCCAGTCTCCTCCTCTTTGCCCGATGCTATCGCATCCTCTCTGACCAAGGTAAACCCCACTCGATTTGTTTCTGTCCTTGCCGACTCTAGTTCATACATGCTTCTATCCATAGCTGGTTGTTAACAACCCAAAAGTGCCAAAATGATTCGTTGCTAAATTGGCACCAATTTATAGGCTATACAACAACATTTTATGGTGCTTCTACAGATCAAAGGACAAACGTTGGAAAATTAGTTATACTTGAATGAAATGCATGTTCTGTGTTATTTTCACAACAATCACGTGTAGATTCCACTGAAGATTGTTTGTGTATACCAGTATTCATACTTAAATGTGATTCCCGACATTGATACACTACTACAGAACAGTATATCACTGTCGGTTATTGGAATCGACAGTGATTGGTCGACAGTACTATACTTGGGATTATCACTGCCGGCTCAGGAACCGGCAGTGATAAGGGATATCACTGTCGGTTCGTCGTATAACCGGTAGTGATATTGAACATAGACATTAAACGAATGAACATAGATGTTAAAGTATATGAGCCTATGTATAGCCGCGTTGCCGGCTATACTATTCTTCTGCTCGTGATGCCAAACTTATCAATTCAAAGAAATAAAATTAATACACATATTTGAAAGACACATGCACATATATATGTTTTTGATCTTTATACACATACATCTTTCAAGGACACATACAAATATTACAAATATTTGAAAGACACATATACATCTTTCAAGAACATAAACACATATACGTTTTCTGATCTTTATACACATTAATGGAAATGCAAAACACCTAAGGCCTTTCTTCTAGAATATAATCGGGATCGTAGTCGATGTCGTTATTAATCGAAATGGTCAAAGGAGGGTGCTTGTCTGGTTGCTCTTCTCCTGGAATATAATCCGGATCGTAGTCGATGTCGTTATTAATCGAATCTGAAATATCGTTGTCTACGCGTCAAATAATAAGAACCGAGACAAAAGCAAATAATATCGTATCAAATGGAGCAAAAAGAAATCAGATGGTTGATTAAAAAAACTTGCATAATATTTTCATTAGCACTCAATGCATGAGAAGCTCTTTGCTTGCATAAGTGGTTGATTACAAAGACTATAGTTATGAGTTTACATAAGGTGGTTCAAGAATTCAAGAGGCTATTTTCATGTTTCTTCTTATCTATATTTTCGAATTCTTGATGCTAAAATTGTTTGGTTTGATAAGAGGAAAACATTCACTAAGGTTTTTGCATGTATAGTACTTGACCTTAAGTGTTCATGCATGGGAGCAATTTCTACAAGTTAGATCTGAAATTTAAGTTATTGTATATGATCATATGGTGATCCTTGCGTTGCAGTTACTTGGTTAAAGACTTCTAAACTCAACTGTTCATATAATATGGCTCCGGAAATATTATCATTTAAGATGTTTGCGTTAATAGATTTTATATGATAAGCAAGTTGTAATTAGGATATTTTCTATAATTTGGTTGTCCATATACTAAAGTGTGTTTCTGAACGAACTTCCTCAAAATTTATGTTTAGACGAGTTGTTTTATGAGCCGCCGAAAAGGCTTACTTGTTGTGATTGGATTCAGATGCAAAGCAAGTTCTAATTAGGATCTTTTTCCAGATTATGGTATTATATATAACAAATAATGTTTTTGGGCTATTCGCTCATTATTTTGTATTAATACACGATATTTTACGGGCTACTGAAAAGGCTTAAACGACCATGCTGTTTGCACGTTTGCGATCTAGTTTTCTTTTTATGATTGCGGCTACACCGTATAAGATATTCTAACCATTTTTCAGACATAAGTAGGGGATATCCCTAAGAGTGTTTTAAAGTTAGTCCCATGATATTTTGCACTTACTCGAGATTGTTTTCATATAGATGATCATTAAGGCTTAATATGGACTTAACTCAAAATTGTTCAAACTAATATTATTTTTACATATCAACCAAGGGCATGACATTTCAAGGTCATTTAAGCATGTTATTACCTTTCAATTAACTTGATAAACTGAAATAATAACAGACATTATATAATTCTATATGCTTTACCATCCTGTGTGATGTTTGCCATACCAAGAATCGTGACCACAACCTACATCCTAATGTCATGTGCCCTCTCATATAAGTTGTAGTTTGCAACAATTAATGAAAAAGATATATGATGAATAGAAGAAAAGTACTTGCAGTTGTATATACTTCTTGCACTCATTGCATTAATTTCTCACTTCTATATACTGGATATACTCTTTGGTAGCTTAGCACACTTTGTTTGTAAACTAGGCATATGGTTTAAGGATGGAAGAAAATAATACAGGGTGCAACAGTATGCATTTTGCAAACAACAAATCAGCTTTATGATTTTGTAGGCAACATTGATGATTTCATTAATGTACATAGAATCTCAATTCTCATAGATCTGCAACCACCAACATATCTCAATTCTCATCTTCTGTACTGAAAGCCAGAGCTCCTAGCCAATTTTTCAACAATGGGCATCGCGACATACATGCAGTTCCCTAGCTCAATGCAAACACCTAACGCACAACCTTCGATTCAAAATACACCACCTAAACCACCGCCGCCACGGCGTCTAGACTATAGAAGGTTCCAGAAGTGGGGGCAAGGCTGGCTCACCTTGTTCAAGACCTTGGAGCGTTGTGGCTTGTCAACACTCTTGAAGGCAAAGTACTCGATGGGCAATACCGGCGGCGGAGTGGGGAGAGGAGGTGGTGACCTGGGGGCTGTGACCAGGGGGCAGAGCCGGCGAGAGTGGGGAGAGGAGGCGGCGACCAGGGGGTAGAGCTGGCGGCGGAGTGGGGAGAAGAGGCGGTGAACTGGGGGAGCGGGCGAGGCGACAGTGCAGAGGAGAAGGTGGCGGAGAAGCAACTTAGAGGAGAGAGGGCGTGGGTTTGGAATTTATAGGGGTGACTATCACTGCCGGCTCGACACAATGACCGGCAGTGATATTATATCACTACCGGCCCAGAAATAGAGCTGACAGTGATATTGGCTTATCACTGTCGGCCCATACATAAACCGGTAGTAATACTAGAGTATCACTGCCAGGTGGAACTATAGCGACAGTGATAGTGCTTATCACTGCCAGTTTAGACTATCAACCGGTAGAAATAAGACACATCAATGCTGATTTTATGGTGTAACCGGCAGTGATAAGATGAAGTGAATCTTTCAATTTATTTCATTTCAATGGCGGTTTTGGGATATCTGAAATACTATTAAATTTGATCCAAATTTGATGAAAATCTGTGGAGGCATACTGCAGGACATCTATTATTTGAAATAAATATTTTCCCTAATTTTGACCAAGTTCTAAAATTGTAAAGATCTAGATTGTTCACTGTTTTAATAGTTTTAATCATTTGAAAATCAAATAATGCTTCCAAAATTCACACAAATGCAGTAGTCAAATAAAGCTTCAAAAATTCACACAAATGGTATAAATAATTTCACACAAATGCAAAAATTCCATTACTTGATATAATACATTAATTGTTACACATTAGAAAATAAACATGCCGTTCGTACAAAAGAAAGCATATATATCTTTAATTAGTACAACTAAGCTACGATTCAACCTTCGTTATGATCGCGGCGTATGTACGTGGCTTCCTCACTCTCTTCCATGAGACTTAGGTCAACGTCCTCTCCGGAAGGTGGAAGCTCATCGAATTGGTTGTACTCTTCCTCGTCAACAACATTCTCAACTCCGACAATACTTCTTTTTCCTTGAATAACCACGTGGCGCTCCTTGTTAGCCGGGTCAGTTACAAAGAAGATTTGTGTAACAGAATTAGCAAGTACGAATGGTTCTTTCCTATATCTGACGAGTTTGAGGTCCACGGTAGTGATACCGTACTTATCGATGTTCACGCCCCCTGGAAGTCTGACCCATTGGCATCGAAAGATAGGGACCTTCAAAGGTCCATAGTCAAGCTCCCAAATCTCTTCTATGAATCCGTATTAGCTTTGCCTATTTCCATTGTTGTCATAGGCATCTATACGCTGTTTTGGTTGGTGCTCTTGTATAAAATGTAAAACTATTTATGTCGTATCCTTAGAATGTCCGAATAGTATTTGACGGTCCCTGAGCCAACACTTTTAACTGAGCGCACTCTGTCTCCGTATGAATCATGTGTCTACGCAACCAATCGCCGAAGTTATCTCTATGCTCTCTCGTGATCCAAACCTCTAACTTCCTTGGGTTTGTTCTGGATAGCATGCTCTTGTGTATGTTGACATACGGGGCCATCATAACTGATTGTCCCAAAACTGCAAAATGTGCTTGTGTGAACGAAGCTAGATTGCTAGTAAAGAATGATTTCTTGCCTAGTGTCCCTTTTACCTGTAGCCTCCCCTCATGTCGAGATACAGGCACACCAATCGGTTTGAGATCCATATAATCGACGCAGAACTCAATGACCTCCATGGTTCCCCAACCATAGGCAATGCAGCCTTCCAGCCGATGTCAGCTACGAACATATCTCTTTATAACCCGCATGAACCTCTCGAAAGGGTATATCTGATGTAGAAACACAGGATCAAGAATCCGTATCTCTTTCACAATGTGAATAATGAGATGGACCATAATATCAAAAAAAGATGGAGGGAAACACATCTCAAGCCTGCACAGAGTGTGGACCACGTCTTCCTACAGCTTATCTAGTTTTAACGGATCGATGGCCTTCTGTGAAATCGCATTGAAGAATGAACACAACTTTATAATTGGATCTCGGACTGTCTCTGGCAGAACACCCCTGATTGCAATTGGAAGCATCTGTGTCATCATCACGTGGCAATCGTGAGACTTCATGCCAATTAATTTTAAGTATTTCATTGAGACTAGTCTCTTTATATTGGCAGAGTAACCAGACAAAACTTTGACTCCGTGCAAGCATTCGCACACGCTAATTTTTTCTTTCTTGCTTAGAGTGTAGCAGGCTGTGGGAAGGTACTTTTTGCCTGTATCTATGTCTTCGTGATGCAGCTCCTTCCTGAGTTTCATATCTTCGAGGTCCATCCGTGTTTGGAGGGTATCTTTTGTTTTGCCAGGTATATCTAGTAAGATACCAAGCAAGCTGTCACACACGTTCTTCTCTATGTGCATGACGTCGATTGCGTGTCGAACTTCCAAGTGCTGACAATAAGGTAGGACCCAAAATATTGATATCTTTTTCCACAAAGGAGCCTTATCACGGGTACTCAGGATAGATGTACTGCCGGCTCCCTTTCCGTCAATAATTTTAAGATCCTTTACAGCCACAAATATCTGTTTCCCAATGTGATTCTTCAGAGCTAAGGCAGTCTTCTTTGTCTTGTCAAAAGCTCTCTTATTATTGCGGTATAGGTGATCCTTGCGGAGGAACCTACGATGCCGTATGTAAGCCATTTTTGACAGTTTTTCAGCCATCAGCTAGCTGTATCATCCAAGTACTGGATGCATTCGTTGAAGCCTTTTGTCGTCTGGCCCGACAGGTTACCAAGGACAGGGTAATCATTGATGGTTACGAACAACAATGCGTGTAGGATAAAGTTCTCTCTTTTATAGTCATCCCATACCCGTACTCCATCGTTCCACAATATTAGAATATCTTCAACCAATGGTTTGAGGTACACATCGATATCGTTGCCAGGTTGCCTGGGCCCTTGGATCAGTAGTGGCATCATAATGTACTTCCGCTTCAAACAAAGCCAAGGAGGAAGGTTGTAGATACATAGAGTCACCGGCCAAGTGATATGACGACTACTCATGTTACCGAAAGGATTCATCCCATCCGTACTCAACCCGAACCTTATATTCCTCACATCATATGCAAAGTGCTTCTTATATTTTCTATCGATGTTCCTCCATTGCACAGAATTAGCAGGGTGTCTGAGCATTCCATCCTTCTTACGCTCTTCGGTGTGCCATCATAGCAATTGGCCATGCCTTTTGTCCGTAAATAATTGCTTCAGATGGGGGATTATAGGGAAATACCACACCACCTTACGGGGGATCTCTTCTTCTTACGCTTCACCCCGACATCATCGTTGCCCTTATACCGCTTTGCTTTGCAAACAACATAGGCATCCAAGTCTGCAAACTCATTGCGATATAATATGCAATCGTTTGGACATGCGTGTATTCTTTGTACTTCCAGTCTCAACGGGCAGACAACCTGCTTGGTCTGGTACATAGTTGTAGGCAACACGTTACCCTCTGGAAGCAAGTCCCCAAAGAGACATAACAGCTCAGTGAAGCTCTTATCGGACCAACCATTGCTTGCCTTCAACTGTAGTAGTGTAAGCACGGTATGCAGTTTTTTGTGCTCCTCCTTGCAGCCCGAGTATAATGGTGTTGTGGAGTCCTCTACCATACGCTGGAACTTTTAAAACTCTCTTTCACTCGTGAAGTCCCCCTCCCAATCACGCAACATTTGATCTAGATCGTCTTAGTGGCTATCAACGAAGGTATCTTCGACCGCCGTCATATCGTTGTCTCTGTCATCTTCATCAATGTGTTGCCCTTCACGTACAATCTCATCTTCAACGTGCTCGGTCCAACAGGTATAGCCAGCCTTGAAACCCTTCAAAGCAAGTGTTCACGTATCGACTCTATGGTAGAAAACATCTTCTCATTTTTGCAATCAACGCATGGACAACACATATAGTCCGCCAGCTTCTTCAACTTATGCGCCGCAGCCACGTTCAGAAAACAAGTCACACCATTAAAGAACTCTGGGCCGCAACGGTCCGTGTCATACATTCACCTTCGGTCCATCTACAATTAATTATATCAAACAAAATTTCAGTAAATCAAAAAACGATCACAAAATAATTTATTCTTTACATTAGTCATGCAGTGCTAATTAATTAAATCAATAAATATCACATAAGCATATAATTGCAAACAACAATATAATTGTAAATGATTAGATTTAAAAATCCATCTACCAATTTTGACTATATTAAAATACATCAACCTTTTTTCATTATTTAAATATCCATCTAGCAATTTTTTATTATTTCAATGATTTATTCATTTCATTTGTTATGTAGTGCTAATAAATTAAATTAACATACATCAAATAAGCATATAATTGAAAATAAGCATATAATTGAAAAAATGATATATTTGTAAATAATTAGATTAAAAATGTATCTTGCAATTTTAATTATTGGAAAATCCATCTACCATTTTTCATTATTTAAATATTTGTCTAGCAATTTTCACTATTTAAAATTCATCTAGCAATTTTCACTTTTTAAAATTCCATAGAACAATGTTTTATTATTTAAAATAATTATAATTAGATATAATGGTCCATCTAGCAATTTTCATTATTTAAAAATCCACTAAATCACTAAAATGAATAAGAATTGTAATTTATTCACTAAATTAGCTATATCTTAATTTTAGCTCTACCGACCTAAAATGTTCGCACCATACAATCACAAATTATCAAAATCTAGAGCAATCTATAAAGTAAAATCTAACTACAAATATAATGTAGATCAAGTTACTAACATTGGAGAGAAATACGAGATAATTTTTGGAGCAATTTTTTGCAGCAAGTCGCCAAAATCATTCCCACCGAGCAAAGACAGTGCTCCTCTCTATTATGCTTGGTCGGGGAGGGGACGCCCACCTATATAAAGATACTTATCACTATCGGTTTGCGTAGAACCGGCCGTGATAAGCTCGGATTGCGCGGGAAAATAATTATCACGCTGGAAAATAATTATCACTGTCGGGTGGTAACCGAACCGACAGTGATGTATCACTACCAGTTTTGGACATAAACCGGCAGTGATATCTGGTTATCACTACCGGTTAGTTTCACGAACATGCAGTGATAAGTTCTCCCCCCGGTTGGACTTTTGAACCGGTAGTGATATGTTATCACTACAGGCTCTAGCCCAACCGGCAGTGATATGCCGGCAAGGATTGCCTGTTCTGTAGTAGTGATACACTGATTTTGGAAGTGATTAAATGTTGCCAGGTGTTAGGGAGAAGCATGACTATACTTGTTTCGAATTGTGACGGTGACAATATTTCTGTGAGCAGAGTTGATTGTTACCAAGAGTGTCATTTTCTAGTGAGGTGCAGTGAAGCACTGTTAGAGAACTGAAAATTATATTTGCTATAGTTGTTGATATAAGGAGACACTGATCTACCTATATAATCAATGAGCTAACATACGAGAAGTGAGTGAAATCGGATTACCTTCCGAGAGGGCCAATATGGTTGTTGATCACTCTTGTCTTTATTAGGATGATAATTTGATGAGCAGCGCTTTAATGCTTTCCCTCCTAATACAAGTTACACAAATTTTAAAGCAAATGAAGGGGTAAGTAATCACCATCTACCCTTCATTCATGCTTTAATATTTGTACAACGGTAGAAAAGAAAAGCATCAAAGCACCTCTCTAATTTGATCTATGTCTGTGAACTTACATGCATGAGTTCCAGTTCTCTGAACTTCCATTGGGCTAGTAAATCATTACTCACCTTTTTATTTTATGTTTATGTCAAAAATCTCAATTTTGTATACTAGCATGTTTGAACTTTGCGACACATTGTTTATTTATTCTGCCTTGACCTGTACAAAATGTGAAAAAAATTGGTTATTAGATTTATTGGGAGGCCACCTTTGCTTTAACTAAACGATACTTGTTGAAAATTAGATGGAGGACAAGACTACTATCAAAGCCAATTGGGATACCTTTCAAACTAGGGTGTTTTGCACTATTTGTGTGGAGGAGATAGCTACTGGTAATAGGCCTCTTGGAACTTTGACTATCAAAGGGTACAAGAACTTAGCTGAAAAGTTCTTCTCTAGGACGGGGAAGGATTACAAGAAACAACAACTTAAAAACCGATGGGATTCATTGAAGGGGTTGTACACCTTCTGTGTATCTATTAATCGTGCAACTGTACTTGGCTGGGATAATGAAAAAGGAACAGTTGTGGTGGATGACGAATGGTGGGCAAAGAACACAAAGGTACTCATCTTGTGTACATCCATTTTATTATATTATTTATCAAGCTTACACTAATATTATCTTGAATGGTTTTCAGGGACATGCAGAATGGAAGAAGCTTCGTGAAGGTCCACCTAAAAACCTCATTGACCTCGAGAAGAAGTTTGAGAAAAGCCATGTCTCTGGTTCTTCTTCTTGCGTTTCTGGTGAAGGAGTGGAACATAATGCCATTAATGTGGGATGTGAGGATGAATTTGCTGATGTAGGTATGGAGGAAAAAATACCAATAATGAGGGTGGCAACAATTGAAGAGAAAGGCTGGTACCACTACCGCTACCATGAAAAAGCAGAAGAAGATTCCTATGGTTAGGGTAATGAAAGGCATGTTGGAAAATATGCAAAGTTCTAGTTTAGTAACCTCGAGGGCATTGCAAGGTGATTTGACTGTTGAAGCCATTAAGGAAGTGATGGATCTGTTTGTGCAGTCTGGTGCTCAAGAAGGAAGTGATGAGCATTGATGAGACCATGCTGGCCCAGCAAGCCATGCTTCTACCTCAATCCAAGACAAGGGCCCAACAACTTCTGACCCTCCAAGCCCAGCCCTAGATCAAGTCCAATTCGTTCACGAGTCCAGTTCAGCCCCGAGGAGTAGTCCAACTAAAAATGACCATATCTGGGTCATACAAATTCTATTTGAGGCATTCTTGGATTCTATAGATAAGCCCACGACAAGAGCTTTCCAATGGAAGTGGTTTCACCTCCAAACTCCTTCTGGATCGACGGGAATCATCAAATCAATATGACAAACATAATCTGCCAGGTGCTGCGTCACCTCCACTTGGGCCCAAAGACCTTGTACGACCTAGGGTTGCAGGGCCATCCCCTTGGCCGCCTCCCTTGCCTTCATCCTCATATATATTCAGTAACCGTCGCTAGAATAGATGGGTTTTTCTTAGATTACAACTAGACACTTTGTCAGTTTTTCGTCGTTCATCGGTTTGTGGAACCCCAACTCGTGTGCTTAATATTATTCATAATTTCAGATTGCATCTTCTACTTTCTTGCTTGTGTTCTCGATTCACATGCAGGGATAAGCCTTTTGGCGAGTTAAACCGTGTTTTTACGTGGTTGATAACCAAAGGAGCCGTGGTGTAGCGATTGCAGGGTTCGAATCAGTTTTAATTGGAAGTCGGATCGTCTACGTCGAGTTCTCCACCAATCGATTTAGTACTACTTGTCGGAAGATCAGGCCACCGTTCCCTTCAAGCATTACATGACTACAAAGCTTTTTGTCAAAGCTGAAAAATCGTGCAATATTTCTCACTTTCAAGACCAATGAAGGAAGGCTCAACTGGTTGAAGAAATGCTTTGAAGATAGGAAAAAGTAGTATGCCTTTATGAATTGTTGCTTGAATATTGTTACTGCATTTATGTATTGTTGCTTGTACCTTGAGATTGCATTTATGTTGTACTGTTTGAACCTTCAAATTGCATTTATGAATTGTTGCTTGATCATTGTTATTGTCAGTGTGTAACTATTCTTGTGTTTGTTTGTAGATGAGTTCAAGTCATAGTTCTAACAATGGATCAAGTGATGATAACGATGATGATGAAATATTTGAGATTGCAAGTAGACACCAATCTATGCTTCAATAGTATGCAGTAATAGCATGTGCTATCGGTACGTACTATAGTGACAAATACTTAAACAAATCTAAGAAGAAAGAATCACTTATCTCTAGTTATCAATGGGTTATTAACACCTTGAATCATTCAAGAGATTGCTACAAAATGTTTAGGATGAATAAACCTGTTTTTGATAGGCTACATGATTTTTTGGTGTCAAATTATGGCTTAAAGCCAACTAAATCTATGAGTTTTGTTGAATGTTTGGGAAATTTTTATGGATTATTGGTGGTCCACAATCATTTAGACAAGTTGAAAACAGTTTTGAGAGGTCAACTGAAACAATTAGTAGGAAGTTATGTTATGTCTTGGATTGTGTCAGTTGCCTAGCAAAAGATAATATCAAACCAGCAGATCCAGGATTCAGAATGGTGCATTCTAGACTTTAAGATGCCTGTTTTTCACCACATTTCAATAATTGCATAGGCGCAATAGATGGAACACATGTACCTGTTATTGTGCCTTCATCTGACTTGGTTGCACATGTTGGACGCCATGGATATGCAACTCAGAATGTGTTGGCCATATGTGACTGAGGTTCACTTTTGTTGTGGCTAGATGGCCGGGTTCAGTGCATGACAACAGGGTGTTCAAGGAGGCCCTACAAAAATATCGTAGGATGTTCCCATCCCCCATAAAGGTATTATACATATTATCTCATAATTCTTTCTATTGCAGCATTGTCATCGCTAGTGCTAATGCTATATGTTTCTATTTAGGAAAATATTATCTTATTGATTTGGGCTATTCTAATCAAGAGGGTTACCTAGCTCCATACAAAGGGAAAAGTATCATTTACCAGAGTTTCGACAAAGCCCATGTCTGAGCGGTAAGAAAGAAGTGTTCAACTATTTGCATTCATCCCTTCGCAATGTCATCGAGCGAGCCTTTGGTATTTTGAAGATGAAGTGGAGAATATTATTGAGCTTGCCAAGCTATCCAATGAAGAGGCAAACAAAGATTATCATTGCATGCATAGCCCTTCACAACTTCATTCGAGATAGTGCTCTGAGAAATGAACTATTTGAGATGTGTGATCGAGATGAATACTATATTCCAAGCGTTGGTGAACTAGCATCATCTAAAGGAAGTAGTGGCAATGCAGTAGGAGAGGAAGATTGGGACATGAATTCCTTCCATGATAGTACTTCTAATGCTTTATTTTCTATGAGAGGATAGGTTATTATGTTCTATGATATATATAAAAGATTATTTTTGAGTGACAAAAATACACTTATATGAATGAGGGATCGTTTAATATTTCACATGATTTTTATGCCTATAAATTTGTATTTCTCAACTAGCTACGATGTCAACATGTGGTTGTTACATGTACATTACACTCAGAACAGTTAGGGGTATTATAGACATCACACTTCAAAAGCTACCAGCCAGCCGTTCCAAAAGCGAGGATCCCAAACAGCTCAGCTTTTGAAGATTCAGCTTTTGGAGAATCAACTTCTCTATAGCCACAATCCAGAATCAGCTTTTGGAGAATCCACAGCTGAAACAAACGGGCCCTAAGGTGTTCTTGAATGATGTCATCTCACCAAACCAAAGCGCATTTGTCCCGGGACGTTTAATCACAGACAATGTAATGTTAGCACATGAAATGCCACATTTCCTGCAGAATAAGAGAACATGAAGGGATGGTTATTTGGCTCTTAAACTCAATATGAACAAAGCCTATGATAGAGTGGAGTGGGTTTTTTGGAGGCAATGCTTACTAAACCGGGCCTAAATGAACATTGGGTGTAGTTGCTGATGAAATGCGTCCGCACGGTGTCCTACAGAATCTGTTGTCAACTAATCTTGCATTTTCGTTTGGATTTTAGTTATTGTGTTTGCATCATTGTTCTGACTGGAGTTATGAGATAGCTTATGTTTTCAGTTAAAAGAGTCCTGGTCTTTCTGTTGTTAGGCAAATGACAGTAAGATAGTTGATAATTCTGTTAGAGTTTGTTTTGATAGCATTGGACTTTAACAATTCTATCTATAACTTTTTTCTATATAAGCTGACAATAAAACCCAGGAAAGGATGCGGGTGGTTTTGCGCATCACAAATGCTTTGTCCCGTTCATTGCAACTACCTTGCCGTAACTCAGTTCTTCTCTATTTTAAACTTGTTCTGCTAACTTCTTCTCAGAAGAAGTTCCTATAGCCTGACGAGCGCATCTTCAACAAGGGTGTTGCAGCCAACAATTGGTATCAGAGCCACGTTCTCACATGTCTTGTGCTAAGAACATGGCTATAAACGAGTCACCAACGAGCAGGAATGCGGCTGGTCAAGGAACAGGCGAACTGCTCGACTCGGGAGGAACCAAAACTTCAGCAAGCAGTGGATCAGTGTCTCTGCAGTACCCGATGTTGTCTAGGGCTAATTATTCAACATGGGCATTGAAGATGAAGGTCTATATGCGAGCTCAAGGTGTTTGGGAGACAATTGCAACACCGGAACAAGTGGATGTGCGAAGGGACCAGATGGCACTGGCGGCGATCTAACAGGCAATCCCGAAAGACTCCATTGCGATGCTATCGGAGAAAGATACAGCAAGAGATGCATGGGACGCTCTCAAAGCTTTGCATCAAGGAGTAATTGGGTTAAAGAGGTCAACATCCAGAATCTGCGATGGGAACTGGAAGGACTTCGGATGGGTGAAGCCGATAAAATAGATGACTTTGCAGCAAAAATGATTTCTATTGTCGGTTAAATCTGGAGTCTCGGAGAGAAGATTGAAGAGGAGTATGTTGTGAAAAAGGTACTACAATCTGTATCTTCCAGGTTCTTCCAAATTACACCAACTATTGAGGTGTTCGGAGATCTCAAAACTAAAACATTGGAAGAAAGTTTTTGGGTTTCTGACGGATGGGTGATAAGGTGGATGAAATGGCGTTGTTTTTGCAACATGAGTGGAAGGCAAGAGATGACCAAGATAGCAAATCATACAGAGCGCGGCAGTACAGACACTCGTGATCCTGGTGAAGGCTCATGCAAGAACAAGTCTGGCTTTGACATAAACAAAGCCAGTTGTTATAAGTGCAAAGAACTAGGACACCTGAAATATGACTGTCCCGAGTTAAAGAAGAAATTAGATAGGCTGAATCTAGTAGAAAAAGGAGGATCATGATGATGAACCTACATTGCTAGTTGCAGAAGCTTGTGAAATTCAGAATGTCAAGCCAGAAGTCTCTGATGATTTTATGTATTTTGAAGAAACAATCAAGCCTGAGATAAATCAAGGAGAGAACAACTTGTGGAGCAATGCTCTGTGGTGTCTGGATTTTGGTGCCAGTAACCACATGATAGAGCTCAGAAGTTGCTTCACCGATCTATACAAAAGAATCTCAGGTAGAGTGAAATTTGGGCATGGATCCGTTGTCGGAATTCAAGGCCAAGGTACAATATGTCTTAATACATTTTATGGTGAACATAGATTGCTTACCTCAGTGTATTACATACCAAAGCTTAAGAGTAACATTATATGTCTTGGGCAATTAGAAGAGAATGGTTGCAAGGCAATCATTGATTATGGGTATCTATGGGTGTATGACAAAACTAGAAAGTTACTAGCCAAAGTGAAGAGAACTCCTAATAGATTGTATACTTTAAGTCTGAATTCAACTACCCCTATGTGTTTGCTCAATAGTGTGGATGATATTGCAAGGAAGTGGCATGCCAGATATGGTCATTTAAACTTTGATGCATTGAGTAGAATGTCAAGAGAAAATTAGGTTAAAGGATTGCCTCAGATCAATCATAATACTCAAGTCTGTGATGGCTGCGTGATGGCTAAGCACATGAGAGCTCCATTCCCACAAACAACACTTTACAGAGATGAGAAATTACTTGAGCTTGTTCATAGTGACATTTGTGGGCCGATCACTCCACTAACAATTCGAGGTAGAAAATATTTTGTGCTTTTCATTGATGATCTCTCCAGTACACTTGGGTGGAGATCATTGCCTCCAAGGATGAAGCATTTGCTGCATTCAAGAAATTCAAAGCCAAAGCTGAGTTGGAATCAAGATCAAAGGATTCATAACTTAAGAACTGATAGGGGAGGTGAATTCAGAAGTAAAAGCTTTGAAAGCTTCTATGATGCAGCAGGCATGAAAAGGCAAATGACAACTCCTTATGCTCCACAACAAAATGGAGTGGTTGAGAGAAAAAATAGGACAATTGTTGCAATGGCTAGAAGCCTGCTGAAAAGTAAGGAGTTGCCAAGAGTTTTCTGGGGAGAAGCAGTAACAGCAGTTGTATACATTCTTAATAGATCGTTTACAAAAGCTGTGAAGAAATCAACTCCTCATGAATCTTGGTATGGCTATCAACCAAGTGTGCATCATTTGAGGGTATTCGGCTGCTGGCATTTGCAAAAGTTCCTAGCAAATTCCTTAAGAAGCTGGACGACAGGAGTAATGCAATGATTTTCATCGGGTATGAAAGTGTTTCAAAAGCTTATCGTTTGTATGATCCAAACAGCAAAAAGATTTGCATCAGTAGAGATGTGATCTTTTGTGAAGATAGGAAATGTGATTGGAAGTCAGATCAATCAGTTTCAAAGTCTGCAAGAGTGTTACCAAACTTTTTCACTGTGTAATATGAAGATCCAGGTGGTGATGTTGCAGATCATCAAAGTGGTGGTCCTCAAGAAAGCAGTGAAATTGGTGATGTAGCAGCAGACTCAATAGATAATCCTGAAGGTGTACATACACATGAAAATGATTCAAAGCAGTTGGATGATGAACTTCAGAGTCCTAATGGACATACCAAGTACCGGTCCTTGCATGATATTTATAATGAAACAACTGAGATTACATATGAAGCAAACCTGTGTTTCCTATCAATTGAAGAACCATCTAGTTTTGAAGAGGCTGCTGGTAATGAAAATTGGAAGCAAGCCATGATAGAGGAGATTAGTGCAATCGAGAAGAATGGAACTTGGGAATTTTAGAGCTACCAGAAGTATTCAAGGCAATTGGACTCAAATGGATTTTTAAGCTCAAGAAAACTCCAGATGGGAAGATTGCAAAACATAAAGCCAGGTTAGTTGCAAAAGGATATGTTCAAAGAAAAGGCATGGATTACAATGTGGTATTTGCTCCTGTTGCAAGACTAGAAACTATTAAACTTCTTCTTGCTCTAGCACCACAAAAAGGTTGGGAAGTGCATTATTTAGATGTGAGATCAGCTTTTTTGAATGGAGTGTTGGAAGAAGAAGTTTATGTGAAGCCACCTCAAGGTTTTGGAGTTAAAGGCAGAGAAGGGAAAGTTCTCAGGCTGAAAAAGGCATTATATGGCCTGAAGCAAGCCCCAAGAGCCTGGAATTATAAACTAGACAGATGTTTAGTATCACTTGGCTTTAACAAATCACCTCTAGAACATGCTCTCTATACTAGGAGGAGTAAATCTGTGATTGTGGTTGGGGTATATGTAGATGACCTGATTATTTCAGGTTCGAAAGTTGATGAGATAATTTAATTCAAAGTGTAGATGAAAGATGTATTTGATATGAGTGGTATGGGACTTTTATCATATTATCTCGGCATTGAAGTTCAACAAACTGCAACTGGAATAAAGCTGAGTCAGTCAGCTTATGTTGGAAAAATTCTGGAGAAGCTTGGCATGGGTTGCTGCAATAGTTGCACAATACCCATGGAACCAAGATTGAAACTCAGTAGGTATGATGCTTCACCGCCGATTGATCCACATCTATACAGGAGTGTGATTAGTAGTCTCAGATACCTGATAAACACACGACCTGATATATCTTACTCAGTTGGTGTGTTAAGCAGATACATGGAGTCATCCACTACTGATCATATGGTTGCTCTTAAATAGATCCTAAGAAATTTGCGTGGCACAACAAATGTTGGATGCTATTACAAAAGGGAAGGACAGAAGACAGGAGAGTTAATTGGCTTTATAGATAGTGATATGACTGGGGGCATTGATGATCGAAGAAGCACTTCTGGAGTTGTATTCTTCTTGGGATATTATCCTGTAACCTAATTTTCGCAAAAGCAAAAGGTAGTAGCATTGTCTTCTTGTGAGGCTGAATCATGTGCTGGAGCTTGTCAGGGTATATGGCTTGGATGTCTCCTCGGTGAATTGGTTGGATCAGATGCGGTGAAGTCAATGATGTGGATCGACAATAATTCAACGATTGATCTTGCAAAGAACCCGGTTCATCACGGGAGACGTAAGCACATAGAGACAAAGCACCATTTCATCCGTGACTGTGTCCAGAAGCAGGAAGTGGAAATCGAAAACATCCGAGCTGAAGTACAAGTTGCAGACATCCTGACGAAGCCACTGAGAAGGCAACGGTTTGTATTGCTCAGGGAGAAAATTCACTTGGTGGATCTCTAGAAGTGTCAAGATTAGGATGGTGATATGTTGTCAACTAATCTTGCATTTCCATTTGGATTTTAGTTATTGTGTTTGCGTCATTGTTCTGACTGGAGTTAAGAGATAGCGTATGTTTTTAGTTAAAAGAGTCCTGGACTTTCTGTTGTCGGGCAAGCGACAATTAGATAGTTGATAATTCTATTAGAGTTTGTTTTGATAGCGTTGGACTTTAACACTTCTATCTGTAACTCTTTTTTATATAAGCTGACAATAAAACCGAGAAAAGGATGCGGGTGGTTTTGCGCATCGCAATTGCTTTGTCCCATTCTCTGCAACTACCTTGCCGTAACTCTGTTCTTCTTTGTTTTAAGCTTGTTCTGCTAACTTCTTCTCAGAAGAAGTTCCTGTAGCCTGACAAGTGTATCTTCAGCAAAGGTGTTGCAGCCAACAGAATCAAAGTAAATGGGGAACAAACTGAAGAAATTTTTCGACTACAGCAAGGTCTATGTCAGGGCGACCCTCTGTCCCCTTGTTTCTTTTGTGTGCTGAGGGTTTCTCTTCCCTGTTACACAATGCAGAGGATATAGGAATGATACAAGGCATACATATCTGTCAGGGTGCACCTAGTATATCTCACTTACTATTTTGCAGATGACTCCCTCATATTAATGAAGGCAAACACACGCAATGCAAAACAACTTCAACAGATCCTGGATGTGTATGAAGCCAGTTCGGGACAACTGATTAATCGTGAGAAATCTTCAATAATGCGGTGTAGGAGGTACATCATCCTCGTTGTGATCAGTGGAACATGTCATTGTTAGTAGAAGACAAGAAATAAATCACAAGTATATGTCCCTATCAACCACTAGGTGCTGGTGGTTCAAAGTCTCTCACACTCAAGCTTTTACTAAGTTCTTACCAATTCTTACCAAGCAAACAGGTGGTGACCGACGGCTGGTTCGTGATAAATGCACTCAAGCTTATGCAATCAAGGAATGAGCTATAAAATATAAGTGAGGCACTAAAAGCTCTATTGCACAAGTTGTAGAGAGACGCTAAATTATTGCTTCAAAAATGTAAAAAGGGCACAAGATTGCTCACTAATTAATACAATTGCACAATCTGAAAATAACGAACTCAAATTAGGGTTTTACTCAATGTAGTGCGATCGGCCACTATTTCCTTTTTCTTTTCTTCTTTTTTTTTGCTCTTTCTTTCTATTTTCTTTCTTTGGGTGACTTTCGGCCAACACTAGTATGAACAACGTTTTGGAATCCCTAACTTGATGTCATAAGATAGTATGATATGATAATTCAAGATTTTGCAATGTATCAAGTAGAGCAGCCCTAAGCAATATCAAATAGCTAGTCTCAATTGGGATCAAAGTATTCGCAAAGGATGAATTGGTTCCCAAAAGTATGTATACTAATATTTTTGGGGTTCTATGGTTTGTGGATGCTAATGGACTCAACCAACTCAAAGGAACAAGCTAGAACACAAATTGACGCAAGAAACCCAAATTCTGCCAGAATAGTGCAGCAAACTTATCGCCACAATTAAAGTATGAAAATGACCGAATCTAGTTTTCTCACAATGTAATAAATTTAAGGTAATGTTCTATGCTTTAATACAAGTACAAGAACACAAAATTTGGAGTTCGTATATAGAAGTTATAGCCAAAACACCGAGGTGCACAGATTTGACCTAAATTCAGCCGATCTGACCAAATCCAAATCCATATTAAATTCGGTTTGAAAGAGTCTGAATCACGAAGGACACCCAAAAGCATTTTTCTAGAGGACTCTTCAAGGATTCAGGAAAATACAAAAACTTCTCAATTGGAGTTCGGACATGAGAATTATGATCAAAATACCGAACCGATCTGGATTGGAAGTACAACTTGCTTCACCAACTCCGACGTCCAGATTAAACTGAGTTGGATACGGAATTAGAGTCCGTGCTCAACTAGGTTTCTGTACAGCTCGATCCTAGGTTTTAAGAAAGTCTAAGCACATTAGAATCTGAGTTCGTATGTGAAAGTTATGAACAAAACAAAGTACTAGACATATTGAAATAAAAGCTACGCGAAGGAAAAACGATCAGCAACTAAAACAAGGACTCCAATGGATCAAAACCTAACAAAACACACTAAAATACCAGATTGAATCTAAAGGTTGAATTTTGTGGAGTAATTTTCAATTTAGGACATAAAACAAAAACTAATCTAAGGTAGTGAAATTCTCACCGATCAACGAAAGTTCTGATACCACCTAATGAGGCTAATGGAGGCCCGATCTTTCGGTGAGATATACAACTCTCGATTAGTGGAGACGACCCTCATGATCCAGGCTATTGACCGAAACACGACCGACGCTAAGCAATCACTGAACCAAACTCTGAGTTGTTATCAACGGTGACAAAACCTGGTTGACCTGATCACGAAGATCAATTCCTACAAGCAATCGAAGAACAAGCAAGAACAAAGTAAAAGCAATATGAAATTGAAAATATACTTGAAGAATTTATGTGGGGTTCCGAAGCATGGTATTGCGATTGATCTAGCCGAACATGAGAATACCTAATAGTTTCACCAAGGAAAACTACGACTAAATAAAATCCAAGTAATTTTTAGGGACTCCCTAGCTATATATAGGTAAAAGAGAAGGGGGATTCGACCAGCACAAAGGAGTGCCCAAATAGGACTCGTACAAAGCCCAAGGCCCAAGTTTGACTCGGATTAGAAAGATAACCCAACCTGTTTTGGTGATTTTGGAGTGCCTCGAATGAATTTTTAGGTGGGATCAAGTCCATTGGAAATATCTCAAAATAAGCTTTTCATCAAGTGCAAGAACTCACCAATTGGATGTCGTATACAAAAGTTATGCTCATTTTACTTCAGGATGGTATCCAAAGGCCGAATTGGGCTTCAAAACATGGAACATTTGATCTCCAATTTTGGTTGACATAGATATGCATCCTTGCTGATCCAAACCATGGTTCCTAAGTATAATCACATCACACGCATCAGGTAGTGGATTATTCTCAAAAGTTTAATTAGATATGCTTAAGAACGACTTCACTTGATAATTGAGTTGATGAGCACGTGCTCTAGTAATTGGTCCTTGTATATCTAGTTGAGGAGCAGTAGGTATGATTGTATCAGTGGAAGGGATTCCTCATCATAAGGTGTATTTGCAAAATGCAGTAATGCAGGCTATGTCAAAAGAGGCTTCTACAGTTAATTTGCATGAAGTGAAATTTATCATGTAAATCAAGTAGTAATTTACAAACGGAATTTGTAAAAGCAAGTTTGACAGGTATATATATAAAAATAACAGTTTGTAAGCATAAATATAGCAACTCAAAGTCCTCCGTGACATGAGAAATACTTCGATTTACTTTTTTCCAACACATGGCATAAAACCAGTCTTTGCCAACACATGGCATATCAGATGAAACCAATCCTTGCCAACACGTGGTATAGTATTGAATCATTTGAAGGGTAAGCTTTCCAACACATAAATCATCCATTTTTGAAAATAATAAAACATCTAACTATGTGATGATTTTACCAAGTTCCCTAAACCGCGGGCACGGCTTTTCGAAAAGATTTACACTCTGCAAAGGTGTACTGCTTTACCCACAAGACATGATCGACTCTTTCTGCAACATCATTAGCACACTTCCTTTGGTGTGCCACAGAGGGTCATGACATAACTATTACATTACCTAGTCCTAACTTTGCACCAGTGAAGCATCTAAGCCCCTATCTTTAATTTGAGTTTTGGTAATTAATGACAATCGTGTTAAAGGACTAACAATTTCTCTTGAGTTTGTGAGAATAGGTTGGTCTTCATATCGGCACATTGGAAAGATTGAAAATCTTGCAAAGTAAAGAGGTGTATTGAAGGGAACCAAAAGGTCAAGGACAAGGTATATCTGTGTTAAGGACCTTTTATTTAGTTTTTACCAATCTTGGAGTTAGAAGTAAAAAGATCGGATTTCTAGAATAGATGTCGTACTATCAATGGGGAGTAATGCCTGGTAGCTTGAATTTGATTAAGTGACATATGGCTCATATCTTTTAGAGTTCATCTCCTAGTTGCATTTGGACTTGGTGCTTCAAAGTAAATTTTGCACTTTCAGCAAAGTCGGTACTACCGCAAGTATAAGTCCGGTACTACCGCATGGTCGGTAGTACCACCGTATGCACTGCGGTACTGATTTTCTAGAGATGCATTACAGATTTAATTTCTTGATTGCTCTGGGTCGGGACTACCACCATGATAAAGACGATACTACCGCAAGTGCGGTAATACCGAGCATTTGGCTGGTAGCTATTTCACAGTAAGGGCTGTTTTTGAGCCAGTTTCAGCACTGGTACTACCGTAGGTCAAAAGTTGGTACTACTGGGATCCGGTAGCAGTGCATTTTGTACACCGGTAACTTTTTCCCAAACAAGGAAGTTCTTGAGCCGATCACTCCTAAAAAGTCGTTACTACCACACTTTGTGTGCCGGTAGTACCGAACCTTTTTCAACGGCTCTTTCCCGTCGCATTTATTGCTCAAAATTGACCATTGAGACAGGGGCGGTACTACTGGGTTTTGCACGTCCGTAGTACTGGTTTTCCTAATTTTTTATGATCTAGCCCCAAACAGTTGGAATAGTGGGTGGGGGCTATAAAGAACCCCACACCAACATTCTAAAGCTCTCTTGGATAGTCATTGAATATTTCTTGAGCTCTAGCAAGTCTCCTTTGCTCCGCGTTCATTAAATTCTCATTTTGAGTGAGTTGGGAGCATCCAAGTGTTGCATTTAGTGTTGAGCCATTTAGACACTTGATTCAACTTCAAGAAAGCGTCATTACTCTATTCGCTAGGAGATTGCCATCTTCTAGATGGCTTGGAGGCGAAGGAACTGATGACTTTCTCAAGGAAGCTTGTGAGAAAGCCTGGTTGGTTGTGAAGGCCGGAGTTCGCCTACCCGGAGCAGGGAAGAACTACCAAAGTGATCGAGGGAGGCTTAATTGTGAAAAGGAGCCAACTTGAAGTTGATCAAGCTACCTCAACGTGGATTAGGGGAGATAGGCAAGTCTCCGAGACCACAGGATAAAATTTCGTGTCAATATCTCTTGTGGTTTGAATTCTTGAATCTTTTATGCAATTTACATTCCTAGCATATTTAGTGTGTTGATTTAGTGCTTAGGATTATATTCTTGATTAGACATAGGTTGTCGGTGAAAGGCAAAATCTTTGTTCGCACAAATTATGCGTATTGAAAAATATGCATGTCCATTTATCTGAAGGCCATGAGCCCAAGCAAATGGAGAATTGTAGATGAGGGTTTCGCTACCAGATTAAACCCCACTTTCATGGTTTATCAAGAAGAGCGAAATTCTCATCTCAATGCTCAAGAAGTGAATGCTCTATTTGGAGTCTTGAACACGGATGAGTTCAATCAAGTGAGCAATCTTGACACCACTCATGAGATTTGGACTAACCTCTCGTAAATCCATGAGGGAACATCCTCAGTGAATGAGGCCAAATTGCATATGCTTAGGATCAAATATGAGAGTTTCATTATGTTACCACATGAGAACATAAATTAGATGTACTCAAGGTTAAATAACATAGTGAATGAGCTCAAGGGCCTTGGGGCATCACTAACCGATCTTGATGTTGTTCGTAAGATGCTTAGGGCTCTTCCAGACAAATATAAAACCTTGGTGACGTTGTTTCTCAACTCACTCGAGTTGCCAAGAATGACGCCAACGGGACTTCTTGGAAATCTCATCACCAATGAGCTTTATAAGAAGGACAAGGAAGAGTTTTTGGAGCAAAGCTCTTCGAAGAAGAAGAATATTGCCTTTAATACGAAGGCGAAGTCAAGTAATGAGCTGCTTGAAGGCTCCGATGATGATGACACCGAGGAGGAGATAACTCTCCTCGTGAGGTGAATGAGAAGATTTATGAAGAGGTGCTCAAGCTCAAGCGCTCCTCATAAATTGAAGAAGAGATAACACTCTAACACCAACCGATATGCAAATATTTGGTGCTATGAGTGTGATGAGAAGGGGCACATCACCTCTCATTGTCCCAAGAAGAAGGACGACAAGAGTAATTCGCCCAGGAAGAAGAAGGCGTTTCAAGGGAAGAAGAAGCTCTTCAAGAAGCTACACAAGGACGGCAAAGGCAAGGTCCACATTGGAAGTGAGATTTTGAAGAAGAATATTCAGACTCCGACACCTCCGAAGACGATACTCCTTCCAAGAAGAAGGGTCTTGCCGGTGTTGCCATCAAGGAGGCTTCTTCTCCATTCGTCACTCCTTTTGTCTCATGGCAAAATGAGATCATAAGGTAAAATCTAATGACGATGATGAGCCAACATATGATGAGAGCCCCGACATCCTGCTGTGTCGGTACTGGAACTGGAGGCGGTGCAGTGATCAAAGGTGAAGTCGACGACTGAGAGTGCCCAAAAAACCCGCAGGTGGTGTCCAAGATGAAGGTTCCAGAAGAGCAGGAGCAGCAACCAACATCTGGACTAACCCTCTAGAAGAAATGGCTAAAGTCGAGGTAGGTGACACCAATTCCCACTTGAAGATGCTAAAGGGGTTCTTCTGGCACACAAGCTCCATATGACCAGGTTAGCCACAGCGATTGCACTTCCCGGTCCAAGAACACTTAGCAGCACGGTGGTCACCACCACACTTGAAGCAGATCATGCCCTGCCTAGGGACAGGACAAAAAGTTGAAGTCATCGATGGAGGACGGGGTGCTGACGAGGAAGGCACCCGAGACTGCTTCGCCTTGGCCATGGATGAGGAACATTGTCCCCCCTTGAACTTCTTGGAAGAAGGTCGCTGAAAAGACGAACCTCCCTCACCAAAACTCCTCTTCTGGCCACCACCAGAAGCTACCAAAACTCCTGAACCACCAGGGTTTTGCTTATCCCTAGTGAGCTTCAACCTCTCCAGAAAGGTCACCGGCACAACTGGGGCAGCCGTACGAATAGCTGTAGGAACAACTATAGGGGAACCGCAACTGCAGGAGCTGCTCGAACCTACTGGTGGAGCTCCTGCACCTCTCATTGCAAGGCCTACAAAAAGGCCACAAACGCAGCCTCAACCCCCGCCGTAGACTACCTAGCAAAAACAACTCCCTAGACTGTCTCCTGGTTGTCGAGCGAGTCGCTTCCCTTAACGACCGACTCATCAACCTCCTGTGATGGAAGTCCACGACCTTCACCACGACCACGACCTCCACGGCCACGGCGACCACGACCTCTACCCTTTGGCATAACTACACCCCAAAATAAACACATTCATACAATCAGATCATACATAAAAATTATAATATGCAGTATCATATTCACATTCATCATCATAACTGAAATGAAACATTTAAGCGCAATGCTATGATTTACCATACCCTTCGTACTGTGCACCAAAGTGTGTAAAACTTTAAAGTTATTGCATATGGCAAGATTTTAAAGAGTGAAAACCTAAGCCATGTTTCTAATTTCACAAAGCAAAATTTTAGTTCATAGTAAAATAGTTTAATAAATTCTTACACCATAGACCTAAAACCCGCTCTGATACCAACTGTAACACCTTGGCACCCATGTGCCCTGAATGTCACCTTACCAGGCCTTTAAACTAGTATTTAACCTACATTAACTAAAAAATTTCAGCAACATCATGCAAACACTTCTAGACAAAAAGCAAAATCTACCAAGTATTTCCAACAAGTATTGACATTAAACATAACCTCAACAATAACAATTAACCATATTTCACCATATTTTAAGCTACCACCAACTTTAACATCTAGACAACATATTTCAACTACAAGGTATAAAATGAAATATGACAATGGACAATAGAGAGGAAAAACCCAAGTTATTTAAACAAGCCACAACCATAGCTTAAACAAATAGAATAATAAATCCTTACAGGTTACACCTACTAAAGTATTCCAAGAATGAGTTTATTTATTTATTCATTAACTAAGCATGTTCCGGAATGATAAACATTATGATAACAGTGGAACAATTGACATGTGTCATTTCTATGCTACTCTCACTCCCACCATGCCGGCCTTAAATTACCTAAAATATTAAGCAAACAAGCGTGAGTCCAAGACTCAGCAAAGTGCATCGTACAACAATACCAACACATATAAATAACCATTGAATAAAATACATCATGTCATATTATCCATACATAGAGAACTCATCAATTTAAATCTCTTCATCCACTTCATTCATGCAATGCATCATGCTTTATGATCAAATGCATATCTTTTTCTCTTTGCTTATACCGGTATAGCTGAGTGTACATCCGTCGGTGTAGCACTCTCCTTTCCATCCCAGTGGAGGGGCCTACGAAGTAGGTCTTACTCCCATCCACATCCCGTGGAGGGTCCTACCGAAGTAGGTCTTTTGTGCCCACCACAAGTGGGCCACAGAGGCCCACATGGGTCACCTCTTCCATCATGTATGAACATATGCAAATGACATGAATAATTTGCAAGTTGCATCTTTTCCAATAATAATAAAACCATAAGCATAAACATTATCATTGTCCCAAACATAATCATGCGTAAAAACAATGGTAATGAGGCATATGAAACATTTAGACCAGCTAGGTAGCAATCCTCATTCGAACTTCGATCCAACTATAACCATCAACATATTCTGTGCACTTGCTTTTACCCACGAGGAGCAGAGTGGAGCGAGGTTGAGGCCACTCCCGAAGTCACACCTCTTGAAATAAATTGCATATATCTCAAAACAATGCAATCACAGCATAGATAACAAACATAGCGATGTCGAACCTACCACAACCCCAATTTTTAACTTCCACAAACGACAGACAAAACCACACCCTTGCTGTCTCGTTGGTCTAAAGGTGAAAGACTATGTGGAGGTCTACCCATGTTTTGTGATGAATATTTGACTAAATTTGAGCTTCGTATGCTCTGGGGTGAGTTTGATTTGAATTGGATTTTCAAATTGAAGCAATTTGAATTATGTCTATCTCGAGCGGCTCTACCGACCTCGAGTATCGCCCTGCAGACTTCTGGTCGAATGATTCGATTAGATTGGCAGTAGCTAAGTATCGAGTAGAAATGTTGCTAGGTCGAGCACTCTAAGTCAGCTCAAGTTGAGTCCTTAGTCTAACCAATTGTTACACGTTTATCGACGTGGTGCCATAATCACTAGAGTTAGACATGTGGTTGATAGATTTGGCATAGTGATTGATAGAGCTGATGCTTTTGTGTCAAGCAAGTCGAGCATTTCGTCGATAGTCGAGTTACTACTAGATTGAGGAATCTACTCGATGGTAGCAACTCCATGCGGTCGATACGATAGTCGAGTGCCTACTCTAGCGAGGAACCGACTCGATGGTGGCAACTCGATGAAGTCGATACAGTGGTCAATAGTGATGTTGAACGATGCAATTGGGTGATGATTGCATATCTTTGTTGGACTCTGCTATGTGATAGGTTTTCCTTGTTTTTGATGGTTGCAGGACGACGGTGCTAGATCATGGTGTGGTGGAGGATGATAGGGACTAGGAGAGGTGCACCGAAGGTCCAGATGGTCGAGGATCGCCGGAAGATGATCGGAGATAGAGTCGCTACGAGCCTAGAAGACAAGGAATGGTTGAGATGCTAGCTAGGAGCTGCTCGAATCAAGGAGGACCGTCGAATCGCATTCTAGGTGATAGAGTAGCAGGCCTAGTTAGTATAGCTGTGTGTGGGAGTCATTCCTAGCCCTTCATGGTGATCCTTAGGGTAGAAGGAACTCATCCAAGGGTAGAGGGTGACTCCAGAGTAGTATAAATAGAGGGGGAGGGGTAGGCTTCCTCCCCTTGAAGGTTTTAGAGGTTTTAGCTCCTTTGAGCTTTTTGCCCACTTTGTTGTGAGGCTTTGTAAACCTCCCTTCCAGGAATGAAATTCACTCTCTTATGCTTGAATTTACTTTATGCATTTAAATTCAGGAATTAAATTCCACAATTTACATTCTTGCAATTTGCTTCATGTGCTCATACCCCATATTTAGATATTCGACAAAGCTGCCATCACCAGAGAAGGAGGTGAAGCTCAAAACAACTTCATCAGCCCGGCGCCTGCTCACGCTCCACGCTCTATCGGCGTTCCGCAACTTTTGACGACAGAGAGGTCACCTTCTCCATTGACAAGCGGTCAGGTCTTCGCGTCCTCTTTCGGCCCGTATAGAGGGCGTAGGCCCATCCCGGGGACCATCCTCTTCCAGTCCCAATGGATGCAAGGGAGGCAACGCGATGCCTCCGAGGAGAAGAAGTAGCAGATCACTTGCCTCAAATGTAATAGGATAACTTTTGTTAGTAAATTTTAATGAACTCTTACTTACCTGAATTCTAGTTGTGATGCACGATCTTTATTATTCATGCATGAAATTTTCTTAACTAGTCGATATTCCATGAGTTGCCAAACACCGCTCCTTCTGTTGTCGATAACCGTACTAATCTAGGTCGAGTCACCTCGACCACCATATAGGTACCTTCCCATTTAGGTGATAGCTTATTACGGTTATCTTGCTTCTGCACCTTTCGTAGTACTAAGTCCCCAGATGTTAACTTAGTCAGAAGCACCACTTTTGCTCTGTACCAAGAAAAACAGCGTTTCACCAGTGGCTCGACTAGTCGACGTACGAACAACCCAAAGCACTGAGGGGAGTTCTTTCACCCACCGAGTCGAGTAAGCCTTGAGCCTATCGAACACGTGAGTCTTGATCCCTTGCACGATTATGCCATTGGCACGTTCGACCTGTCCATTACTCTAAGGGTGAGCTACGGAAGCGAAGCAAAGTTTGATACCCAATTCTCCGCAAAAGATTATAAAAGCATTGCTTTTAAACTGGCTATCGTTGTCTATGATTAGTCGATTAGGGATGCTGAATCGAGCAACGATGCTCCTCATGAACTTCTTAGCCACTTCTGAGGTGATGTTCCTAACGGGTTCAGCTTCGATCCACTTAGTGAATGTGTCGATAGCCACGAACAAGAACTTGTAACCTCCTTGGGTTCTTGGGAACGGTCCTAAGATATCCATGCCCCAGACGGAGAAAGGCCAAGACAGAGAAATAGTTTGCAGGGATTGGGCTAGTCTGGTGGTTTGCTTGCCGTAAAATTGGGAGCTCTCGCACTTTTTCACAAGCTCACAAGCATCCTGGAGGTCAGTCGGCCAATAGAACCCTTGCAAAAAAACCTTTCAGACTAAGGTACGATAGGACGCATGGTTGACACAGATGTGAAGGACCATGTGGAGGTCCATCCTGTTTGTGATGAGTATTTGACTTTATTTGAGCAAGGTGTGCTCAAGTTTGAGTTTGATTTGGATTGATTTTCAAAATGAAGCATTTTGAGTTGTCTCTGCCAGGAGTGGCAGTACCGGCCTTATGGAAGCGGTAGTGATGAGTTGGATAGTTTATTGCACATCTTTGTGGGCATTGCTATGTGAAAGGTTTTTCCTTGTCTTTGATGGTTGCAGGGCGAGGGTGCTAGGTCATGGTGAGGCGGAGGATGACCGGGACTAGGCGAGGAGCGTCGGAGGTCCAGACGGTTGGGAGATCGCCGGAAAATGATCGGAGACGGAGTTCGGGCAAGTCAAGAAGACAATGAAAGGAGATGATGCTAGCTAGATGCCACGTGGATCAATGAGGGCCGTCAGATTGAGGTCTAGTTGATAGGTTAGCGGGTCTAGGTAGTATGCTTTGAAAACCGTGCAAGAAAACCCGGTATGTGTGTGGGTTTTGGGTTAGCCCTTGCATGGCTGTGTGTGTGGGTTAATCCTAGCCCTTAGATGAGTGCTCTAGGGTTGAGGGACTCATCCATGGGTGGTAGGTGGCCCAAGAGTAGTATAAATAGAGGTGGAGGGGTAGCCTCCTTCCTTTGAAGGTTTTGAGGTTTGTGAATGCTCCTTTGAGCTTTGCCCACATGAAAGTGAGGCTTTGTAACCTCTCCTTCCAGAAATGAAAGTTTTATCCATCCACCTCTGAATTTATTTTGCGCATTTACATTATGTCTTTACTTTACGCAATTTAAATTCAGCATTTACTTTCCCGCAATTACATTCTCTCAATTTACATTCATGTAATTTGGATTTGCCTCTCCTCCTTCTAAATGCTGCTGATCTTGGGTGTTTTGAGTGTGTTCATATGGTTTTACATCTCTTTTGCACTCTTGGATTGAGTAGAGAACATCTTTTCTGTCAAGTTCCAACTTTGTTCAGAACTTGTTCTTCGCGCAGCAGTCAGTGTTTGATTTCTATAAAAATCTATAAAAATATTTTTCAAGTGATTCTTATTTGAGGAGGTGCGGGACTCTGACATCCACTTGCAGAAAAATTTTGGAGTTCACTTGTTGCACCGTTTGGGCGCCATGAGGTGAAAACCGAGCCCCAAACTTTCTGCTCGAAGTTCTTGACTAGACAGTGTTCTTATATTTTTCCTGTTTTTTATGTAAGGCTTTTTGAGGATAAATTTGGTGGAATTCTTCACAACTCTGATGCTCATAGGGAGAAAAAGTCTCAAAATTTTGTGAGCTGCAGAAACCCACCAACCTCCTGTGCAAATTGAGGACAAGTTCTGGAAATTCTGCTTTTGCTTTTCTGAAAGTGACTTTTGTGATTTGAATTGATGTCCTTTCTAAAAGCAAGAGTTTGAATTGATTCCTCTTTATCTTGGACACTAGACAACCAGTATTGTGACTCAAAAATCCCCACATATTTTTGTTAGTGTTATGCCCTTGAGGCAATCATTTAGATGATTGTAACATGACTATGTTTATGAATAATAATATGATTATTGGTCCAATGAATGTATATCATTGTATTGATCAACAAGTATGTGACTTGATTATGAAGCTCTTTACTTAATGATGTAATTCGATAAATATCTCTGATCGGATATCATTGTATAGGACTACGATGAATAGATCAGCACATGTAGTGATCGATGATCATGCTTCATAGATCATGGGATATGGAGATATCATCTCTACATTGTGGACCATGTTGAAGAACATGGGTTAGATAGACCCGCTATGGGACAACTCGCGAGAATGTTTCATTCTTATGTGTCATCGTGTATCTCATACCTAGAAGATGTATGATCCTTAGACCGAGATTGTCATATTCCCTACATGTGTAATAGTTTTCCTTGGGGCTATCAAACACTACTTCCTAACCGGATAGTTATAAAGGTAGCTTTCATGTTTACTATGAAACGTGCAGAGGGAAGTGAGCAGTGAAGATGGAATTTGCCACTCCAATGAAATGGAGATATATGACAAGGCCACTCGTGTGATATGATTAAGAAAGTGCATGGCCATGCCGTGATTGAGGAGTCAATCACAACTTATTAATATATCACGGATACGAGAGATGGATTGAATCATCAAAGGATGACATGCTTCTCGCCTTGAGATCAATCTTCATATACTTGGCAAAGGGATTATTACATGAGTTCTTTTGATATGTTCTGCTCGATTTGATCACAAGATGTTTGGGAGTTGGCATACTTTGCAAGAAGCCGCTACCAACTATTGGATTGAAAAGGAGTTTTCCGAATCCATGTCCAAACGTATGTGAACCCGCAGGTCACACACTTAATGGGTGGGGCGCATTAATTTGGATTGATCCGTAATTAATGAACCTCGTGGGCTTAGCATGTTTGGTGGGCCCCGGTTTAGGGTTTCATCTCGTGGCTATATAAGGAGGGAGGAGGAGGGCGCAGAGTGTGCTTTCCACGGTTTAGGTTTGATTCACTTGAAACCCTAGCCTCCTCCTCTCGCCGCCTCGCCGAGCGACTAGGTGCTTGCACACGACGCACGCGTTCCATCTCTCGGACGTGTGGACTCTGCGGTGTGACGCTGCGCGATCGCGGCGTGGGAGGACGATCCACGGCGGGCGAGGACGATCCACTACATCGACGCAACGATCGCGGCGAGGACGAACCACTACATCGACGCGAAGGATTCCGCAATCTGCGCGCCTAGTGGTAATCTTATCTATGATCCCTTCTTGCGAGTAGCTTTACGGTTGCGCGGTAGTTTTTTTTGTGCTAGCGTAGCATACCGCGTTTCCCTTCATGGTATCGAGCCATCTCGTATAGTTTTGTGATCTCGATGTTGCACATATGATGTGTGAGGTTAGTAGATTGGATCTATTACATGTTCACCAGCCATGTGATGAATTGGTGACGGCGACCATCGATGAGATCGATCGATTTAGGGTTTGAGAAAGTGCAAACCGACTCAATCTTGATTTGGGTGAGTCCGTTCATGGTACGACGTTACCCTTACCGGTCGGGTTACCGCCATCGTGGTTTCAAACGTATCCATATGGGACCAAGCCAATCGATCGAGTTGGATTGGGTCAATCTGGTTGATCCATGGTAAGCGCAAATGATTCAATATTGATTTGGGTGAGTCCGCTCATGGTACGACGTTGCCCTTACGGCCGGGTTACCGCCATCGTGGTTTCAAACGTATCCATATGGGACCAAGCCAATTATATTAGATTGGATTGGGTCAATCTGGTTGATCCGTGGAAATTTTGAGGTGTTTTCCATGGCGGAAGACATGCCTCTAAAAAATTTCCCATGGCGAAGATCGCCGCCGTGGCTCGCCCATGGACCCGCCAGGCGCCGCCCATCGGACCCAAGACGCGACCGCCAGCGAGGACCGCCAGTGGGCGCTGCCCCTCGGACCCCGGAGTCGTAGGGTTGCTTTTGTTTAACTCGTTTTTGCAGGGAATTATGTGAAATAGTATGGCCTATGTGTATGTGATGCATGTAATTTCCACATGGCCTGCGTGCCGTGTTAAGCCATAAGGCTATTTAAATTGTATAACGACCTGCGTGTCGACTTGTGATGCTTCAAACCCTCATGTAAAATTCATTATCAAAAGTTGTAAGGAGTTGCATCCATAATGATGAAGACGATGGCTAGGTGAACAAATCAAGCAAGGTGGCTAGGTGAACAACCAAGCATGATGATGGAGATCTTAATGCTAAGGGCCATGCTATTTCACACTTATTTTGATTTTCGTGGATGTGTGTTTTATCCTTGCTATTTTCTTTATGCTCATTGCATGTGATGCTATGTTCATAGTAATCTTTGTTCATCCTTATAGTTAAAAATCTTAAATCAAATTGTCCATCCAATTGTTGCACCTATCAAGAATTTAGATCGTTATTGATATGATGCCAAAGTAGTATATCAATGGCTATCTCAATAGATGATAGGGATGTGTTGGACACATCACGCATAACAATGGCGATTTAAACGAGCTATCAAAACGGTTTTGGGCTTGAGGACATAAGTGGTTGGGATTTGATTTCAGAATGAAGGAACCTATACAAGACAATTGGTGTCTAGGAAAACACACATGAGGCAGGTTTCTTAATTGGCACCGAATACGGAAGTGCTCCTCCTCATGTGAGCCCTTGGGGCAGGTTGACTGGCCATGAGTCAAGTTGATGGAGGCATTCATTACTTGTTTTCATACTCAACAAACAAGAGTTACATATGATGTAATTAGCAAAGGTGTTGCTTACCTATGTCATTAAATTTCTAGCAAGTGATGCCAAAGCTCACTAGTGTTTAATGAATATGGATCTTGAATACTCACTATGTGTCTATAAAAGGACATAAAATAGGAGTGTCTTTAATTAAAAGTTTAATAAAAGTTTTACATAAACATAGTGCTTAGAATCTTTGCATATTTTTGTTGTAGTTCAATGGCACCTTCTCCTACTCCCGCTACACTGGTTTTGCTTTGAGATCGGTTTTGGAAAGGGAAAACTGAATGGAACTAATTTTGTTGATTGGTATCGCAACCCGAGAATTGTTCTCAAGCATGAAAAGAAGGACTATGTTCTAGAGAATCCAATTCTGATGAACCAAATTAAAATGCCGCCGCAATTTGAGGGTTGAATATGAAAAGCATGTTAATGCTTCAGAGAGGTCACTGTCTCATGCTAGTCACAATGGACTCGAGCTCCAAAAGCAATATGAGGACCAGGATGCTTACAATATGATTGTGGGCTTGAAGGGCATGTTTGGGAATCAAGCAAGAGCTGAGAGGTATGGTATCTCAAAGCTTTTATTTGCTTGTAAGTCGGTCAAGGCATCCTGGTCGATCCTCATGTGATCAAGATGATTGGTTACATTGGGAGATTGGAAAACTTGAGTTTCCCTTAGCCTCGGTTTGGCCACAGATGTTATTCTCCGCCTCGCCTCAGAGCTTTGAGCCATTCATTATGAATTTTCATATGAATAGCATGGAGAAGAGCCTAACCGAGCTACATGGGATGCTCAAGGTCATGGAGGAAAGCATTAAGAAAAACCCAATCATGTGATGATGGTTCGAAAAACAACCGCTTTCAAAAAGAGAAAGGCTAAGGTGGGGAACGGAAAGAGCAAGGGCAAGGGCAAGGCTCAAGATGAGATCACGAGCCTCAAAACTAAGCTTCGAAGCTTAAAGTTGGCCTCAACCGATACCCAATGCTTCTATTGCAAGAAATCAAGGCATTGGAAACGGAATCGCGAAAAGTACAGCGGATAAGAAGAATGGAAATGTGGTTTCCACTTGGTATTAATGTTATAGAAATTAATCTTGCTACTTCTTCACTCACTCATGGGTATATGATACCGGTTCGGTTGCTCACATTTGCAATTCGTTGCGGTGATAAAGAGTAGAGACTTGGCAAAAGGAGAAGTGGATCTTCGCGTGGGGAATAAAGCAAGAGTTCTTTGGTCTTGCTGCTGGCACATACCCATTGCATTTGCCTTGAGATTAGTTTTAGAACTCAATAATTGTTATTTTGTTCCATCTTTGAGTAGAAACATTATTTCATCTTCTTGTTTGGAACATGAAGGTTATGATTTGAATAAAGAACTTTGTTTGTTCAATATTTTGAATGATATGTATTATGGTCGTTGCCCCATGGTGGATGGGTTGTACGCCCTGAACTCAAGAAAACACATCTATAATATTAATGTAAAAGGCACCGCCTAATGATTTGAACCCTACCTTTTGTGGCATTGTCGCTAGGTCATATAAATGAGAAGCGCATGAAGAAGCTCCATGGTGATGGACTTCTAACCTCATTTGATTTTGAATCATTTGAAACATGTGAATCTTGTTTACTTGGCAAGATGACAAAAGCCCTTTCACAGTGTTTTAGTGAGAGAGCAAGTGAATTATTGGCCCTAGTACATACAGATGTATGTGGACCAATGAGCTCGATTGCTAGGGGTGGGTTTCAGATTTTGTAACTTTTACCGATGACTTGAGAGATATGGATATATCTATTTAATGAGGCATAAATCAAACTTTTGAAAGGTTCAAAGAGTTTGAACGAAGTACAAAATCAACTTGGCAAAACAATAAAACACTTACGATCCGATCGTGGTGGCGAATACTTGAGCCAAGAGTTTGGTGATCATTTAAAGCAATGTGGAATCGTTCGCAACTTACTCCGCCAGAACGCCTCAATGGAATGGTGTGTCCGAACGACGAACCGGACTTTATTAGATATGGTTCGGTCAATGATCACCAAACAGATCCGCCATTATCCTTTTAGGGTTTCGCTCTAGAGACAATTGCGTTCACTTTGAATAGGGTCCCATCAAAATCCGTTGAGAAGACGCCATATGAGATATGGATCGAGAAGACCCATGTTGTCATTTCTCAAGATATGGGGATGTGAGGCTTATGTAAAACGTTTACAATCGATAAACTCGCACCTAAATCGAAAAAATGCTTTTTGTGGGGTATCCTAAAGAAACAAAAGGATATTACTTTTACAAAAGAAACGAGAACAAAGTTTTGTTGCTCAAATGGTGTCTTTTGGAGAAAGAGTTTCTTTCAAAAGAAATCAGAGGAGTGATGTGTATCTTGATGAAGTTCGAGAATCACATGAATATGTTCAAGCTACCTCAAACCTTCACAAGATGTACAAAGTGTTGTACAACCTGTGGAAGAGACTCCACCCCACGTAGGTCGGGAGGCCACGCCATGTACCTATTAGATATGGGAATGACATATTATTGTTGGACAATGATGAGCCCACGACTTATGAAGAAGCAATGATGGACCCAAACTCAAAAATGGCTTGAAGCCATGAGATCCAAATTCAATCCATGCATGACAATCAAGTTTGGAACTTGGTCGATTCACTGATGGTGTAAAACCATTGAGTGCAAATGGATTTTCAAGAAAAGATAGACGAGATGGAAATGTTCAGATCTATAAGGCACGGTTGGTGGCAAAGGGTTTCAAACAAGTTCAAGGAGTTGACTATGATGAAACTTTCTCACCGTAGCCATGCTCAAGTCTGTCCGGATCATTTTAGCTATTGTCTTGCATATTTTGATTATGAAATATGGCGATGGATGTCAAAACAGCCTTCCTTAATGGGAATCTTTCCGAGGATGTATACATGATACAACCTCAAGGCTTTGTTGATCCTAAATATGCTAAAAGGGTATGCAAGCTTCAAAGATCCATTTATGGGTTAAAGCAAGCATCTAGGAGTTGGAACATTCGCTTTGATGAAGTAGTCAAAGGTTTTGACTTTATCAAAATGAAGAAGAGCCTTGTGTTTACAAGAAGGCTAGTGGGAGCGCACTTGTATTTACGATTTTGTATGTGGATGACATATTATTAATCGGGAATGACATTCCTATGCTTGAAGATGTTAAGACTTCATTGAAAAGGAGTTTCTCAATGAAGGACTTGGGAGAAGCATGCTATATCTTGGGCATAAAAATCTATAGAGATAGATCAAAAGGTTAATTGGATTAAGTCAGAAACGTACATTGACAAGATATTGAAAGGTTCAATATGCATGAATCCAAGAGAGGTTTCATGCCAATGTCACATGGCATCGCCTCTCTGCAAGAATCGGTGTCCTTCGACATCCGATGAGCGAGACAGATGAGCAAGATTCCATATGCTTCACTATTGGGTCTATTATGTATGCCATGATCTGTACACGCCTGGATGTCTCATATGCTCTAAGTGTCACGAGCGGATACCAAGTGGATCTGGTGATGGTCATTGATAGCCGTAAAAATATCCTCAAGTACTTGAGAAGAACTAAGGGTATGTTCCTTGTTTTTGGAGGTGAGGAAGATCTGCTGCAAAGGGTTACACCGATGCAAGCTTCCAAACCGACAAAGATGATTTTCGATCGCAATCCGGTTTGTGTTTACACTTAATGGAGGAGCAGAAGTGGAAGAGTTCCAAGCAAAACACGGTGGCCGACTCTACGACGAAGCGAGTACATTGCGGCCGGAGGCCGCAAAGGAGGCCGTGTGGATTAAGAAGTTTATCACGAGCTTGGTGTGGTCGCTAGTGTCTCTAGTCCAATGGACATCTATTGTGATAATAGTGGTGCCATTGCACAAGCAAAAGAGCCTAGATCACATCAAAAGTCTAAACACATACTCCGCCGCTTTCACCTTATTCGCGAGATTGTGGATAGAGGTGACGTCGAATATGCAAAGTACATACGGAAGCCAATGTGGCCGATCCGCTGACAAAGCCACGCCACGACCTAAGCATGAGGCGCACACAAGGTCTATTGGTATTAGATACTTAATTGATTGACTCAAGTGCAAGTGGGAGATTGTTAGTGTTATGCCCTTGAGGCAATCATTTAGATGATTGTAACATGACTATGTTTATGAATAATAATATGATTATTGGTCCAATGAATGTATATCATTGTATTGATCAACAAGTATGTGACTTGATTATGAAGCTCTTTACTTAATGATGTAATTCGATAAATATCTCGATCGGATATCATCGTATAGGACTACGATGAATAGATCAAGACATGTAGTGATCGATGATCATGCTTCATAGATCATGGGATATGGAGATATCATCTCTACATTGTGGACCATGTTGAAGAACATGGGTTAGATAGACCCGCTATGGGACATCGCGAGAATGTTTCATTCTTATGTGTCATCGTGTATCTCATACCTAGAAGATGTATGATCCTTAGACCCGAGATTGTCATATTCCCTACATGTGTAATAGTTTTCCTTGGGGCTATCAAACACTACTTCCTAACCGGATAGTTATAAAGGTAGCTTTCATGTTTACTATGAAACGTGCAGAGGGAAGTGAGCAATAAGATGGAATTTGCCACTCCAATGAAACGGAGATATATGACAAGGCCACTCGTGTGATATGATTAAGAAAGTGCATGGCCATGCCGTGATTGAGGAGTCAATCACAACTTATTAATATATCACGGATACGAGAGATGGATTGAATCATCAAAGGATGACATGCTTCTCGCCTTGAGATCAATCTTCATATACTTGGCAAAGGGATTATTACATGAGTTCTTTTGATAGGTTCTGCTCGATTTGATCACAAGATGTTTGGGAGTTGGCATACTTTGCAAGAAGCCGCTACCAACTATTGGATTGAAAAGGAGTTTTCCAATCCATGTCCAAACGTATGTGAACCCGCAGGTCACACACTTAATGGGTCGGGACGCATTAATTTGGATTGATCCGTAATTAATGAACCTCGTGGGCTTAGCATGTTTGGTGGGCCCCGGTTTAGGTTTCATCTCGTGGCTATATAAGGAGGGGAGGAGGAGGCGCAGAGTGTGCTTTCCACGGTTTAGGTTTGATTCACTTGAAACCCTAGCCTCCTCCTCTCGCCGCCTCGCCGAGCGACTAGGTGCTTGCACACGACGCACGGCGCTCCATCTCTCGGACGTGTGGACTCATCGGTGACGCTGCTGCGATCGCGGCGTGGGAGGACGATCCACGGCGAGGCGAGGACGATCCACTACATCGACGCAACGATCGCGGCGAGGACGAACCACTACATCGACGCGAAGGATTCCGCAACTGCGCGTCTAGTGGTAATCTTATCTATGATCCCCTTCTTGCGAGTAGCTTTCTGGTTGCGCGGTAGTTTTTTTTTGTGCTAGCGTAGCATACCGCGTTTCCCTTCAATTTTATGGTACTTATCCATGCAAGCTTGGGGTACACATAGTTGTCTAGTTTTTCAGGTTTTTCACGATTTCCTTTGAGCGATCTTGTCGAGGTTTTTGTTGGAGTATTTTGGGGGAAATTTTATTTGCGACCATTCACCCCCCCTCTGTTCGCCATCTCGGTCCTTCAAGATGCCTCCATGAACATCGAGCAATATCTTATTGCCCTCTTCCTGAGTGATGCACTTCATCAAGATTTTGTTACTCCCCTTTCGGTAGAGCTTGCCATCTACCAATGCGTATAGTTTGGACTTAAGTGCAATTTTCTCGTCTAATTCATCATCGTCAGGGATCTCTCGAACCTTGAGATAGGCTTGGAATGGAGTCATCTAAGTCAGCTCGCGTTCGAGTAGTGCAGCTTCCATGTCTGCGGATTCTGCGTCGCTCACTCGACCAGGCTACTGATCGAGTTGGGCAGCATCTGTCTCCCGTACGGGGGAGACGGATGGTTTGAGGAGTTTCTCAACGAAGACTCTTGTGTGTGTGGGCGAATGAGACGAAGCGAGCCTGGCAAGTTCGTTGGCGGCGGAGTTGTCACCTCACCTAATATGCCTTACCTCGAGCCCTTCGAACTTGTGCTCTAGCTTGTGAACCTCGTTCAGATATGCCGCCATGTTGTCATCCGAGCACTGGTATTCTTTCTGCACTTGGTTTACGACGAGCTGTGAGTCCCCTTTCACGAGTAATCGTCTGTTCCCAAGTGACGCAGCTATGCGGAGCCAGTTAACCAGTCCTTCGTATTCTGCAACATTGTTTGAGGCTTGAAAATCAAGCTGAGTAACATAGTTAAGCTCCACAACTATCGGAGATTTGAGCACGATGCCAGACCTTGAGCCTGAAGCTTGAGGGACCCATCGAAGAACATAGTCCAGTGGTTACGACCATCTTGCAATCCTTTTCTTCGACATGCGTCCATTCCGCTATGAAGTCTACCAAGGCTCCTGACTTGATGCTGGTCCTGGTGCGAAATCGACCTCGAACTCGTTGAGTTCGACCGCCCACTATGCAATTTGCCCCATCGCCCCACGATTGCGTATTACCTCCTTAAGCGGATACGTCGTCATGACCATAATCTTGTGCGCTTGGAAGTAGTGCCATAGCTTTTCGGAAGATGTGCGCCAGCTTGTGATTAGCCCCGCGATATTTGGGTTCATCGTCCTGGGGCTTCTCTTTGGCCTACTCGATCCCGCGCTCGGTGAGGGCAGATTTTTGCTTCTCTTGGACCTTCTTGCTAATCACTTGGCATTCATCGAACTCGTGTTTGTCTGTGTGATGGACTGGGAAGTATTTGCCTCCACCACGACTTCAACCCTTGTTGTCGCCAGTATTGCGTGCCTTGCCCCTTTCGACTGTGGCTACGGTGGAGTCACCCTTGCGTTTCACCGCATGGTTTTTATTCCTCTTCGCCCCCTGCTTGGATGACTCGGGCTTATCGTTGCCAGACTTAGGGTCATCAATATGGTCTCGGGCTTCGGCACGTATGGCATACTTATCTGCCAACTCGAAAAGCTTCTTGGTTGTTTTGATCTTTCAAGTGGCGAGTTTTCCCTTCAACTCCCTATCCTTGATGCCGTTCTCGAAGGTGACTATGACCACCTCATTTACGAAGTCAGGGATCGAGTTGCACTTGTCGCTGAAGCGTCGGATGAAGTTGCGCAACGACTCCCCTGGCTTTTGTATTACCCTATGCAAGTCGCTGCTCATTTCGGGGAGTTCATACGTGCCCTTGAAAGACCATGTTGATGTCTATCTAGGTTTGTCATGAGTATTTTGACTAAGCATGATCTTGGTATGCTCTGGTTTGAGTTTGATTTGAATTGGGTTGGGTTTGAAACTTGAAGCAATTTGAGCCTTTCTCTTTTTTTCTGGTGCTACCGGCCATGGTAGCGTGGTGCTACCGGGTGAGCGGTAGCATCAGCCCAAATGGCCGGTGTGAAAATTTCAGAGAGGGTGTTTTTAGGGGTTCTGGCTGGGCGGTGCTAGTGCTACCGGGCGAGCGGTAGCACCGACCCTTTGGAGCGGTGTAAAAATTCTGGAGAAGGTGTTTTCTGGTGCTGGCATAGAGCGGTGCTACCGGCCTGGGGGCGGTAGCACAGGTCCACTATTGGCAGTGCAACCGGCCTGAGGGCGGTAGAAACGACCAGTATGAGCAAAGATGAATTTTTATCTTGGGATTTTGATGAGTTTCATCGCATATCTTTTGGGACATTGCTATGTGTTGTGTTTCCTTATTTTTCATGGTTGCAGGACGATGGTGCTAGGTCATGGTGAGGTGAAGGATGATCGGGACTAGGCGACGAGCGTCGGAGGTCCAGATGGCCGTTGATCGCCAGAAGATGATCGGACACGGAGTCAATGAAAGCCAATGAAGACAAGGAACATATGAGATGCTAGCTAGAAGCTGCTTGGATCAATGAGGGCTGTCGGATCGCTGTCTAGTTGATAGGATAGCGGGTCTAGTTAGTGTCCGTTGAAAACCGTGCAAGAAAACCCGGTTTGTGTGGAGGGTTTTGGGTTAGCCTTTGCATGGTTGTGTGCGTGGGTCGATCCTAGCACTTGATGGAGTGCCCTAGGGTTGAGGGACTCATCTAAGGGTGGTAGGTGGCCCAAGAGTAGTATAAATAGAGGGGGAGGGGCGGCCTTCCTCCTCTTGAAGGTTTTAGAGGTTTTGTGCTCCTTTGAGCTTTGTCCACTTTGTTGTGAGGCTATGTAAACCTCCCTTCCAAAAATGCAAATCATTTTATCTTATGCTTGAATTTATTTTACGCACTTAAATTCAGCATTTAAATTCCGCACTTACATTCTTGCAATTTACATTCATGTAATTTAGACTTGCCTCCCCTCCTTCTACATGCTTTTGTTTTGCCTCCTCTCTTTCTAAAATGCTTACGATTCTTATGGCGAGGATGTTGATTGATGGATGAATCTCTCTTTGGATCATATCCCAATCATCTAGGCAATCCATGTGTTCTTCTTGCAAGAAACCGTTTTTTGCGTTCTTGAATGAATGATCTTGTAAATCGCGTTTGTAGAAGTTGAGACTTGTTCTTTTGCTTGCTGTGACTTGTGGGAAGCTATCCAAGATCATCTTGATCATTAAAATCCCACGAACAAGACTTGAGTCGATTTCTTGGGTTCTTACGTAAACTTGGTATGTTCTTTCTTCCCGGGCAAAAAGGTCAGAACTTTGATGTCAATCCTCACGATTGATGGTTGGAATGAGTTCCTGACATACCCAAGATCATATCTACCAAGCTTCGGGAGTTTTTGTCCAGCCAGTCAAAAGATTCCTCAAAATTTGCTTTTAGATCGTGCTAGTTTTAAGACTTTTCTTGAGCTGTTCTTGAGCCCGGTGCTACCGCTCTTCCTACGGTGCTACCGGTCTCTGGTGCTACCGAACCCCGTGTGGTAGCACCGGCTAGATAGCACAAAAGGCTCCCTCTGGTCGGCTCCTCTTGTGTGTTTTCCTCACAGGCTTGTTTGGATTATTTTTGGTGGAAAATTTTAAGTTGCGATCATTCACCCCCTCTGTTCGCCATCTCGATCTTTCAATTGGTATCAGAGCCGGTTTTGCTCTTCCATAGATCTTGACCGGTCTCAAGAGCCATGGCGATGGACAAGTATTCCACCAAGCCTCCTATTTTTTTCTGGAGTTGATTTTCCGTTTTGGAAGTCGCGGATGGAGTCATACATCACTGCTAGGGCTTCCTGATATGGCAGAAGGTGAAACTCCCGTATCACGTTCCTGCTGATGAAAACGTCATGGCCGGCAATATGGCTGACGTTGAGGCGAACGCTAAGGCAAGGAACATCCTCATATAGGGACTTAGCCGCAGTGAGTATGAGAGGATTTCTCACCTTCGTTCTGCTCACCAAATTTGGGTGACCCTCGATGCTTATCATGAGGGCACTACCCAAATCAATACGGTGAGATAGGACCAATTCAAGTGTGATTACAACAAGTTTGAACAACATGTTGATGAGAGTCTTGATGAGTGTTTCAGTCATTTTACTAAGATTTTGAGTGATCTCTGAGCAGTTGGTTGCATATACTCTGACTTGGATAATGCTCGTCATTTGCAGTCGATCTTAGAGTTTGGGAGATGAAGGTGACCACCGTCATGGACACCACTGACTTGTCGACTTTGACTCTTGATGGGCTTTATTCTCATCTCAAGACTCATGAGATCGATGTCGTCTCTCAGAAGACGAAATCTCAGTCGATGGCTTTGTTCACCGATCCCATTTGATCTTCTTCTTCTGATTCTTCTGTTGGTTTTTCCCTCTCCACCCTTTGCGAGCTAAGCGATGACCAACTGGAAATTTTTTTAGAAAATAAGCTTGCTCTTTTAGCTCGCAAATTCTCTCATGCATACAAGAGGGTGAGAGAGGAAGAGAGGTGGCACGATCACGTGCTTCGAATGTGGTGGCCCCATCCACATTCGAGCAAATTGCCCCAAACTAGCGAAGGCCAAGAACGACATCGGCAGTTCGGCAAACAGCAACAACATTGACAAGAACAGTAACAAGAAGCCTCCTGTTCGCGAGCCGACGCGTGAGAAGAAGTACTGCAACTTCTCCAAGAACAAAAAGCTCTTCCACCGCGTCCTCACCGCACTTAACGACATCAACCTCTCCGACACGAAAACATGGAGCGACGAGGGCAATGATGAACCACAAGAGAAGGAAGGCGGTGATGACTTCACCAGCATGTGCTTCATGGCAGACGCCAACGACATCAGTGACTCCAAGCTCTATAGCGACTCGGATGAGGTACCCTCCTATGATCAGCTCAATGAAGCATTCTGCATATTAGAAAAATTTCATGCTAGAGCTAGAGCTTGGTGTATGGAGCTAGAGAAGGAAGTAGGTACCTTGACTCGGGAGTTAGCTTCTCTTAGACCTTTTCCCTCTCGAGTCACTGATGCCTGCTCTTTGTGTGATGCCTTGATTGAGGAGCTAGAGAACCTAAGGACTATACATGATAGTATGCTTGCTGAACTTGATGATCTTAGGTTGAAGAATGCTAGCACTAGTTCTATTGATTCTACTCCTGTTGAGGCTAGTTTTCATCATGCTCACTCTACTCCTTCATGTCAAAATTGCCCTAAACTTCTTGCTGAAATTAATGCCATGAGCGATCACCTTAGGAAGCTTACTTCTAGAAACGATGAACTTGAAATGCATTCTTCTAAGGACTCAGTCAGCTCATGTGAGGACTGCAGGCAACTAAAACTTGACAATGAATCTTTAAATGTCAAGTGTGCTAATCTTACTAAGGACTTATTAGCTAAGTCACAAGAAAGTTGCTTGCGATGTGTTGAGATTGAGGGGGACTTGGATAAAATCCAAGTTGATCTTAGGAAGAAGTTTGAGGCCTATACTATTAGGATTAGAAATTCCCCTTGCATTTCTTGTGAGGCCCTCAAAATTGAGGCAGCCGTGCTGAGGGAGAAAAATGCACGTGCTTGTAGTTCTTCTCTTTCTGGTTTTTCTTCCTCTTGTCTTCCCTGTTCTTCATGTGCATCTTTCTTCCGGGAGTGTGAGTATCTCATGAGCACTCTCGAGAAGTTTGTTGGAGGAAAGAATAAGCACAATCTCATTCTAGACCAATCCAAGATTAGTCGATTCAATCAGGGTCTAGAATTTAACTCACGCTAGAGTGCATCCTCCCACCATTGTGCGTGGCTCCAAGAGTGGTGAGATCGTGGTAGCTCCCAAGGTGAGTACCACTGTGTTTAGATCTGCCGGGGTTGTCCATGGGATCTTTGATCAGAAGGTTGCTCCCCCTTCTACTTCTGCCTCTAGCAAGGCGAAGTATACTTGCACCTTCTGTCAAAAGGATGGACATTTGGTAGATTTCTGCTTTAGGCGAGATAAGATTACAAGGCGTGAGCGTGTTGTTGCTCTTAGGGGTTTTCAGGGTCATCCCAAGACTCTGCGTGCTCCTAAAGCACACACTGCTTCTAGACAGGTTAGAGAGTCGCCTATTTTTGAACAGCGTTTAAGACTTGGTTTTCAAGCTGTTCAGTCGAGTTTTAGTCCTGGAGCTGTCTGTGGTCAGTCTTTCCACCGTCCTCTTGATATTCCTCGTTTTTCCTATCGAGGTAGATATCAACGGTGTGAGGTGTTTTCAGGTAGGAGATTCAGGCAGCCTAATTGGGATTGTTCGACCTTTGCATCACAGCGGGCCAACCCAGTTTCAGCTCCTAGATCTTCTGCTATTACTAGTTCTGATCTCGTAAGGGTTGAGCGTAAGAGAGACGTTAGTGTCCAGTCTTCTTCTTTGGCTGGTACCTTGAAGCGCCGTGTGATTCAGTATTGGGTTTCCAGGTCTTCACTTTATCCCAGTACTGAGTCATCTCTTTCTTCTATGACTTGATTAGATTCGTCGGATGGGGAAGGGAGAGGTTTGGATTGTCGACTCCGGTTGTTCTTGTCATTTGGCTGGAGACTCTCGTTGGTTCTCTTCCCTAGTCCGAGCCCCTAGTGATGAGTTGATCACTTTCGGGGATGCTTCATCAGGTAGAGTCTTTGCTAAGGGTACCATTTGCATTAATCAGAATTACATTCTTAAGGATGTTGCCTTCGTAAGTAAGCTACAGTATAATTTGCTTTCTGTTTCTCAGCTCATCGATGACTCTTTCGAGGTAAGCTTGAAGAGTAGTGCCTGTAGAATTCTCGATATTTTAAGAGGGTTAGTTTGTGGGATTTCTAGATATGGGATAATCTTTCATGCTGATTTTTCTACTTCTTCTGGAGACTCTCTCCGCACCTTGATTGCTTCAGAGTCCCGTGATCTCTCCTTTTAGCATAGGAGACTTGGTCACATTGGATTTGATCATTTGACTTGAGTTAGCAACCATGACTTCATTCGTGGTTTGTCTAAACTCAAGATGGTCAAAGACTTAGTTTGTTCTCCTTGCCGACATGGCAAGATGATTGTTGCTTCTCATCCCCCAGTCACTGTTGTGATGACTAATGCACTAGGACAGCTTTTAAATATGGACACTGTTGGTCCAACTAGAGTGTAGTTAGTGGGTGCGAAGTGGTATGTTCTTGTCATTGTTGATGATTTTTCGAGGTACTCTTGGGTGTTTTTCATGGCTTCGAAGGATGAGTCTTTTACCCATTTCAAGGGTTTGGTTCATAGGTTGTCTTTTGAGCTCCCTAGTGCCTTGCGAGCTATACGCAGTGACAATGGCACAGAGTTCAAGAACTCCTATTTTGAGAGTTTTTGTGTGGAGTCTGGTTTAGAGCATCAGTTCTCCTCTCCCTACGTCCCTCAGCAAAATGGCGTAGTAGAAACGAAGAACAGGACCCTGGTAAAGATGGCCAGGATGATACTAGACGAGTACAACACTCCTAGGAAGTTTTGGGCTGAGGCTATAGCTACTGTTTGTCATGTTTCTAATCGCGTATTGTTGAGAGCACATTTGCACTGCACTTCTTACGAGTTGAGGTATGGGCGAAAGCCTAGTGTTTCTCATTTTCGTGTGTTTGGTTGCAAGTTTTTCATTTTGAAGTCTGGTAACCTAGATAAGTTTGAGTCTCGGTCTTCTGATGATATCTTTCTGGGCTATTTGACTTCTTCTCGTAGCTATAGGGTCTGGAGTTGCGATGTGCATAGGATCATAGAGACCTGCGAGGTGACTTTTGATGAGGCTAGCACAGGAGCTAGACCTGACATTTCAGGCTCTTCTTCCACCTCCGAGACCATCTTTGTAGAGGATGAGGACGATAGAGATGATGTTGTTCTACCTGATCCAGTCCCCTCTACACCTAAGGTGCCTCTAGTTTCCATTTCTGCACCTCAGGGAGACCAGCACTTGCCTTCTGACTCTCATGCAGCTAGTGGCTTTGATCCTACATGTTTTGTGCATGAGGTAGAGGCCACTTCTGTTTTTGGACCTCCCCATCATATTCAACATTCTCATCCACCTGATCAGATCATTGGCGATCTGTTTGAGCGGTTCACTCGCTCAAAATCGGGTTTATCCAGTTTCTACCTCCACTCTGCCTTTGTTGCCTCCTTTGAGCCGAATGATATTTGTCATGCATTATCCGAAGAGTCATGGATTAATGCTATCCGTGAGGAACTTGAGAACTTCGAGAGGAACAAGGTATGGCAGCTTGTCGAGCCCCCATATAGTCATAATGTCATTGGAACCATGTGGGTGTTCATGAACAAGCAGAGTGAGGATGAGGTTGTCATTAGAAACAAGTCTAGACTAGTTCCATAGGGCTTCTCTCAGGTTGAGGGTCTTGACTTTGAGGAGACTTTTGGACTAGAGGCTATTAGGATCCTGCTTGCATTCTCTGTATCCAAGGGCTTCAAGTTTTATCAAATGGATGTCAAGAATGCATTGCACAGTGGCTATATTGAGGAAGAGGTTTATGTCAAATAACCTCCAGGATTCGAGGACCCCAAGTTTTCGAGTCATGTATACAAGCTTTCCAAAGCTTTGTATGGACTCAAGCAGGCCTCCAGAGCATGGTATGAGAGGCTCAAGTCTTATCTTCTCAGCATAGCTTCAAAATGGGTAGAGTAGACAAGACTCAGTTCATCAGACACCATGAGTCCCACCTTCTTCTCATCCAAATTTATGTGGACGATATCATTTTTGGTTGCTCATCTCGTTCTCTTGTGTCTTAGTTTTCTGACGTGATGAGCACCAAATTTGAGACGAGTATGATGGGCGAGTTGAGCTACTTCCTTGGCTTCCAAATCAAGTAGACTCAGGAGGGCACCTTCTTGCATGAAGGCAAGTACACCCGGGACCTCCTGAGGTGCTTTGACATGTCTGACGGGAAGCCAGTGATGACTCCTGTGGCCACCACTGTTGTCCTCGAGCCTGATGAGGATGGTGAGCCTGCTCATCAAAAAGAGTTTCAGAGCATGATTGGCTCACTCTTATACCTTACTGCCTCGAGGCTGGACATACATTTTGCTGTGTGTCTGTGCGCTCGATTTCAGGCTTCTCCTCGTGCCTCTCACCGCCAAGTGGTGAAGCGCATATTCAGGTACCTTCATGCTACCATTGATTATGGTATTTGGTACTCTTCTTCTTCTTGTCTGTCCCTTCGAGCCTTTTCCGATCATACTTTGCTAGCTGTAGGATAGATAGGAAGAGTACTTCTGGTTTCTTGGTCATCTAGGAAGTAGTCCAGAGTTCACAATCCACCAATGAGGCCGTGTATATTGCTGCAGCCAGTTGCTGTAGTTAGGTTCTCTGGATGAGATCGACCTTGCGAGACTTTGGGTTAGAGATAGAGAGTGTGCCACTTTTCTTTGACAACACTTCTGCTATTTGCATTGCTAAGAACCCAATGCAGTATTCCCAGACCAAGCACATTGATATTAGATATCACTTCCTTAGAGACCATGTGGAGAAGGGTGATATTGCACTTCAGTTTGTAGAAGAGTGACCTCCAAATAGCCGATATCTTTATCAAGCCTTTGGATAGCTCCAGGTTTGTTGCCATGAGGAGTGAGCTTGGAGTCATGTGCCCTTACAGCCTATTGTGAGGAGCTGGTTTGTATACTATGTATTATATGTTTTCTTCCAGCATTTCCTTTCTTTTGCTTTTTCTGGGTGGTTATGGGCTTATTTTCCTGAGTTGAGTTCACTTCACTTAGATTTCTGGCATGCTTTGTGTGGACCTCTCATCTTATGCTATACGTTGCTGTCATGCACAATTAGCTGTTCTCTCTTCTCTCTAGGTTGAGTTCCCGCACAGTCTTATAAGTCTAGCAGGTGTTGGGCCCCTAGGTAGACATTGTCTACGTGCACTTCCTAGTTTGGGATCTAGAGTGAGCTTCCCTATGTCAGTCATTGGGGAAGATGAGAGCGAGTCTGAGCCATAATGAGTCTCTTCTATCTTTTCTATGCTCTATAGCCATCCATTTTACAGTTTTCTCGACTTCTTCTCCTCATTCTGTATTTTTTTTGGTTTCTATTGAGTTCATTTGGGTTTTTGCATCTAATTCTATTAATAACTCATTTTAACCTGATTTGTGCTTAAAATTGATTCACTTGTTGAGGGGGAGTTTGGGAAACTGTTCATGTATTGCATATAGACTGCATTTTCTACTTTATGAGCTTTGTCTATTATGCAAATGATTTAATATTCATGCAATTCACCATGCTACATCATTTGAAGAAAATCACTAGCTGAGATATGTCCAAGTTCATTTATTCTGCTAAGCTTGTTAAAATTTGAAAATTGAAATCTTTGAATGAAAACTTGATGAAACATGTTGCTGTTACTTACTAAGTTTCTTCTCTAGATGTATTTGACATGATTCGTGAAATTTTGGATATCTCTAGAGTCCCTATAGCAACTTGGGTGAAACTTGCTTGATTCATACTAGAATCCTTCATTTGCTCATGAATCAATGTGCTAAAAATGAAAATTAAGCAGAAATGACTCTCTTTATGCGCATTAGACTTAACACCTTACATTCACTAGACAGCTTCCCATTGCACTTGGGATGAACTTGGAATGCATCGTGTATGACCAAGACCATCCTATTAAGAGTTCTTCTTAAGATGGTCGAATGTGGCTTGAGTCAATTGCTTTAAAAACAATGCAAATAACAAAAACATAAGTGTGTAAAGAATACAAATAATGTCAAACATTTGCACCCCGCTATGTCTTTCAAATTCTTAAAGAAAAATTTGCATTAATTAAAAAATGAGCTCGAAGGACCTTGTATGCACTTCAAGATTCCACAAAGTGTTGAGTAGGTTGAACTCCAGGTTTTCCATTTGAACCTATGAGTGGCTTTGCTTCTAGTTTTGAAACTTTTCTAAGTTTTGCACTTGTCAAATCTAGCTAAAAATGAAATATTCTAAACTAAGCTTGCTAACAAAATGTGTTTGCTCTTGGACATGTCTTAGTTTAGTCATAATCTGAAATTGACAAGCTTGGTGTCATATCTTGTCATTATGATCAATTGGATAATCTTCAAAGCTCTTTAGATGCATTTCATACATTCATGCAAGTCAAAGGAGAGAAAATATAAAAATCTTGATGCCTATATTGCCAAAAAGGGGAGAAAATGTAGAAAAGGCATCATTAAAAACATTGAATTGCATGTTTGTTATTATGATTTTGGTGAAAAATTGCTAACCTTAAAAATCATAAGCATTTGTGAACTCTTATTGGATTCTAGAGCTTTTGTGGAAAACTTACTCTTTCTTTTGAATTTAGCTCCAAAATCCCTTTCGTCAACTTGGTCATGATCTCAATTTCTCTTTTTTGGACGAAGTTTTCAAGGACCATGTGGAGGTCTATCTAGATTTGTGATGAGTATTTGACTAAATTTGACCTTTGGTTGCTCTTGTTTGAGTTTGATTTGAAATGGATTTTCAATTGGAAGCAATTTGAAGTCTTCTCTGTTTTCCTGGTGCTACCGGCCAAAACGAGTAAAAGTGAATTTTAATGAGTGGAATTTGATGGATTTATTGCACATCTTTGTGGGCATTGCTATGTGAGGTATTTTCTTGTTTTTGATGGTTGCAGGACGACGATGTTAGATCATGGTGAGGCGAAAGATGACCAGGACTAGGCGAGGAGCGTCGGAGGTCCAAACGGTCGGGGATCGTCGGAAGATGATCGGAGACGGAGTCGTGGCAAGCCGTGAAGATAAGGAACTGATGAGATGCTAGCTAGACGCTGCGTGGATCAATGAGAACCATTGGATCTTGGTCTAGTTGATAGGTTAGCGGGTCTAGTTAGTGTGCTTTGAGAACCGTGCAAGAAAACCTATTATGTGTTGTGGGTTTTGGGTGAATCCTTGCATGGCTGGTTGAGTGGGTTAATCCTAGCCCTTGATGGATGCTCTAAGGTTTAGAGGCTCATCCAAGGGTGGTAGGTGGCCCAAGAGTTGTATAAATAGGGGTGGAGGGGTAGCCTTCCCTTCTTGAAGGTTTTGAGGTTTTTGATGCTCCTTTAAGCTTTGCCCACATGAATGTGAGGCTTTGTAATATCTCCTTCCAGAAAATACAAAAAATTTCTTTACATTATTGTGAATTTAAATTGTGCATTTACATTATGTCTTTACTTTACGCAATTTAAATTCAGCATTTACTTTCCCGCATTTACATTCTCGCAATTTACTTTCTCGCAATTTGAATTTGCCTCCCCTAATTCAAAATGCTGTTCTTCTAGGATGTCTTGAGGGTGTTCATATGGTTTTACATCTTTCTTGCACCCTAGGATAGACTAGAGATCAAGTTTTTATCGAATTGCAAATCTGTCCAGAACTTGTTCTTCGTGCAGCAGTCAGTCCTGGATTTTTATAAAAATCTATAAAACCCCTTTTTATGTGATTCTTCTTGGATAATGTGCACGACTCATATATCCATCTCTGAAAAAATTTGTGAGTCCACTGTTTGCACCGTTTGAGCGCTATGAAGTGAAAACCGAGCCTCAAACTTTCTGGTCGAAGTTCCGGACTGTCTGTAATGCTTGATTTTTCATGTTTATTCTACAAATCTTTTTGAGGTGATTTTTAGGGACTGTTTCATTACTCAACTTCTCACAGGGAGACAAATTCCCAAAAATTTTAGAGCAACAGAAACTCACCAACCAACTGCTCCAAGTGAGGACAATTCCTGGAAAATCTGCTTTTACTTTTCTGGAAAAGAGACTTTGGTGTTTTAACTTTATCTCTTTTAGAAAAGTAGTCTTTGAATTGATTCCTCTTTATTTGGACACTTGACAACCAGGATTGTGATTAAAAAATTTCTCACATGATTCATGGTTCTCATCCATGCTAGGGGTACACATAGTTGTCTAATTGTTCGGGTTTTGGAGGGTGTGCGAATCTGAGAAACACTAGTTTAAAGGAAAATCTTTGAGTGTTTCAGATTTTTATTGCGAGATTTTTTGGAGTACTTTGAGTGGGGGAAAATTTTATTTGGGATCATTCACCCCGCTCTGATCGCCATTTCGATCCTTCAAGTTTGGATTTGCAACTCTATTACTTTATTTCTTCATTCTTCAAACTCAAAACTTATGCATTTTCGTGTGTTTGTCAATATACTCATCAAGGGGGAGATTGAAAGACCATGTGGAGGTCTACCCAGGTTTGTGATTAGTATTTTGACTAAGCTTGAGCTTGGTATGCTCTGGTTTGAGTTTGATTTGAATTGAATTTGAAACTTGAAGCAATTTGAGCCTTTCTCTATTTTTTCGGTGCTACCGGCCATGGTAGCGTGGTGCTACAGGGTGAGCGGTAGCACCGGCCCAAATGGCCAGTGTGAAAATTTCAGAGGGTGTTTTTAGGGGTCAAGAGATGATCGGAGAAGGAGTCGAGGCAAGCCAAAGAAGACAAGGAACATATGAGATGCTAGCTAGAAGCTACTTGGATCAATGAGGGCCGTCGGATCATGGTCTAGTTGATAGAATAGCGAGTCTAGTTAGTGTGCTTTGAAAGCCGTGCAAGAAAACCTGATTTGTGTGGAGGGTTTTGGGTTAGCGTTGCATGGCTATGTAAGTGGGTCAAATCTGGCCCTTGATGGAGTGCCCTAGGGTTGAGGGACTCATCCAAGGGTGGTAGGTGCCCAAGAGTAGTATAAATAGAGGGAGGGGGATGGCCTTCCTCCTCTTGAAGGTTTTAGAGGTTTTGTGCTCCTTTGAGCTTTGCCCACTTTGTTGTGAGGTGTCGACTTTTGTGGTCGGCAATGAATTTATGGGGTAGGCACTAGATCTAAAACTCGAAGGTCACACAAGACAAAGGTTTAGACAGGTTCGGGCCCTCGATAGAGGAGGTAATACCCTAGTCCTGTGTGCTGGGATTATTTGGATCTCTTGGATCTAAGATTGCTCATGTCCCTGTTGTTGCCCGCCCTCTCCCTTATATAATGGGGGTGGGGCGGTGTGGAATATAAGGATCAAGATACCCTCACGATCGGCCCGGTGACGTCCGGGGGATAAGCCCAAGAGGAAGGCCCAGGATGATGTCCCCCGCACCAAGCCCTGTTGCCGTGCGCCAGGGGGTACATCCCATAGATAGTTGATCATATATTTGGATGTAAAAGATATTGTTGTAATCCGAGTCGTTTATAAGGAAGGTAAAGATGTAAGCTCTATCCTGTAACCGACTAGAATCTTGTAACCGATCGGAATATCTTAACCGATCAGGACTCTATAAGTCACGCCACCCCCACTATATAAGGGGAAGGGCTGGCAACAACAGGGATTGATCCAGATACACAACAATATAATCCCAGCGCACAGGACTAGGGTATTATCTCCTCCGCGAGAGCCTAAACCTGTATAATCCCTTATCTTGTGTGACCATCGAGTTTGAGATCTAGCGCCTGCCCCATAATTTCATTGCCGACTACAAAAGTCGACAGTTGGCGCGCCAGGTAGGGGAAGCGCTAACATCTTTTCCAACAGAATCGATGGCAACAATCGGCGGGATCACCATCACTTTCGTCTCTGGCCAAGCTTTCCGCTTCGGGAGCATGGACTTCGTCGCGGATTAGCATGGAGAACTGGTTTGCCTAGACTTGATCCAGATCCAATCTGGTAAAAATCAGGCTGATCTATCTCAGGTACGTCACTCTGCCTTAGCCGGCAAACCAATCGGCATTGCAGGGAGTTACTATGATCTTCGCGACATCTTTGCCATAGAAGAACAGAAGACCGACCTCCAACGCCAGCAAGAGGATCAGGAAGCTACGGAGGAAGATCGACCGCCCCGTAGAGGGAAGGAGGCACAGTCGCTTCGGTCTCGCGGCCGCCATGTCCGAAGGACATCCTGCAATCGAGTTGGGAGACCAAGTTGTCTTCCATCGCCTCGTGAGCGTCGTCACCTCCAAGGCGCTACTCGTCTGCTGGATCCAATGATTGCGGCTGACATCCCGGCAGCCCCGATCGTGGATCAAATCAAAGCCATGGTGACGGCGGCGACAATTCAATAGAATCAAGAAGGGCCGGATGGGGAAGCGCGTTCCCGCTCCCACGCGCCACAGCGTGTCGCTAGCGATCGGATGGCAACGGTTGGAAATCTGGCGATCGGCGCCTCCGCCACGATCGGAGACACACGTCGCATCCTCATCGCGACCTTCGCCAAGATATCACCGCCGCACGACAAGAGCGGGGCGAGGAAGAACGATCACGGGCTTTGCGGCGACCGGCGTTTGGCACCGGCTATGATCGTGAAGCGATCGAAGATCTGACAGCGGGGACGACCATAGAGACCGTCATTGCGGGGCGGAGCGACGACGGCGCCGAGTCATGGACTCGCCATGGCGAACTCCACCCGACACGATGGCGACAATCGCGCGACTAGGGGCTCGCCGCGCCGCTCTCCCCTCATCATGAAGAAAGATCCATCGGCGGGATTGAGCATTCACTCCTCGGCTGCGCCCGAGTGGTATAACTGAAGGTTTCAACCCTAAAGGCATTGTCAAGTTTGACGGTGGCGAGATCGAAAGCTTGGGCTGCGGTATCGCCCTAGCGGTCAAGCGGCCGGAGGTAACCAGAATGTGATGGCAAATTACCTGCCAGTCAACCTTACCCCCTCGACTCAAGCATGGCTCACGGGCCTCCCTGCAAACTCGGTGGACTCCTGGAGTGATCTCTGCGATCAATTCATTGCTAACTTCCAGGGAACCTATGAGAGGCCTGGCACTCTGTGGGACCTGTATCAGTTGCACCAGAAGAAGGACGAGACGCTGAGGGATTTCATCCGGCGTTTCATGCAGAAGAAGAACACCATCAGGGACGTATTTGAAGCCGTGGTGGTGGCAGCCTTCCAGAAAGGAGTAAGTGATCCTGATCTAATTAAGAAAATGTCTAGGAAACCCCCGACCTCCGTGAAGGAGATGTTACGATCGGCCGACCGCTCGCCACGGCCTCGGGCGCCTGGCGGCGCCGGAAGAACACCACATCGAGGAAGAACAAGAGCGACAAGCCCGAGTCCTCCAAGCACAAAGACAAGAAGCGAAGGGCGAAGAATTAGTCGCGATGGCGGCGCGTCGGCCCCGAGCCATGCGGAGGGAAGGACCTGATTACAGCACCGTCATGGAAGCAATCTGTCCTTTCCATCCTAAAGGAAAGCACGCCGCCAAGGACTGCATCACCTTGAAGCATTTTGCGCGGGAGAGCAACAAGTAGCCGGCTCCAGCGAAGGACGAGGCGGTAAAGAAGAAAGACCTTCCAGATGAAGATGATTTTCAAGAGCCCGAGCATGAGTTGAACTATATATACGGGGGCTCCACCGGATACGAGTCCAAGCGGAAGCAAAACTTCTCGCTCGGAGATCAGCGGTGGAACGGTAGCCCCCAATATCTGAAGTGGTCCGAGGTACCAATCACCTTCGACCGAACGGATCACCCCAACCGGGTTCTACATCCGGGTAAGTTCCCTCTAGTGCTTGACCCTGTTATCCGCAGCGTGAAGCTCAAGAAGGTCCTAATCGATGGAGGGAGTGGACTCAACGTCTTGTTCTCCAAAACTTTCAACGACATGGTGTGATTCTTGGAGCATCGTCGCTCCCACTCGGACAGATTTCCATGCCCGTCACCTTTGGCACCAAGGACAACTATCGGACCGAGTACATAAATTTTGAGGTGACAAATTTTGAGACGGCGTATCACGCTATCTTGGGAAGACCCGGACTGGCTCGATTCATGGCAATTCCGCACTACACCTACTTGATGAAAATGCCAGGACCAAGAAGCGTCATCACGGTTCGCAGCGACGTCAAGCAGTCCCTGGAGTGCGATCGAGAGAACCATGAACTCGCCGACCTGAGGGAAGGAGCCGATGAGAGAAAGGAGATCCAAGCAAAGCAAACACGATCGGGAAGAGGAGATATCCGTCAAAAAAGCGAGCCACATCGGGAATGAAACACGGCGAAGGAACCAAGAGAATCATTCTTGACCCGTCCAGGTTCGACTAAGGCGACTACGGTCGGGGCGGGCTCGAGGAAAAATAGGAAGACGAGCTCGTCACCTTCCTACAAGCTAACAAGGACATCTTTGCGTGGAAACCATCCGACATGCCGGGTGTCCCCAGGGAGGTGATCGAGCATTCTCAGCACGTCATTAAAAGTGCGAAGCCAATCAAGCAAAGGCTTCGGCGGTTCGGTCGGATCGCGGAGCGCCATCAAGCGAAATCACCAAGCTTTTAGCCGCAGGCTTTATAAAAGAAGTGTATCATCTAGATTGGCTGGCAAACCCTGTATTAGTTCAAAAAAAGAATAAAACTTGGCGCATGTGCGTTGACTATACCGATCTCAACAAAGCCTGTCCGAAGGATCCTTTTGGGTTACCTCGGATTGATCAAGTAGTTGATTCAACCGTCAGGTGCAAGATCCTGAGTTTCCTTGATGCCTACTCAGGGTACCACCAGATTCGCCTAAAGGCGAAAGATCATATCAGGACTTCGTTCATCACGCCCTTCGGGGCCTTTTGCTATACCACAATGGCATTCGGGTTCAAAAACGCTGGAGCGATGTATCAACGCGCGATACAGTGGTGCTTTCACGCCCAACTCGGATGAAATGTGGAAGCGTACGTGGACGACGTCATGGTGAAGACTCGGGAAAGGAAGGACCTCATCACTGACCTAACTGAGACATTCGAGAGTCTAAGGGCCTTCAACATGAAGCTTAATCCCGAGAAGTGTGTTTTCGGAGTTTCTTCGGGAAAACTGCTCGGGTTTATCATATCTCAACGAGGCATCGACGCCAACCTAGAGAAGATTAGGGCCATATCGTATGGAACCGCCAACTTGCCAAAAGAACGTCCAGAAGCTCACAGGGTGCATGGTCGCACTTAGCAGGTTTATTTCTCGGTTGGGTATGCGAGGTATGCCATTCTTTAAACTCCTCAAAAAGCAGGACAAATTCCAATGGACTCTAGAGCCTGTGGCGTTTGAAGATTTGAAGACTTTCTTAACGGCGCCTCGATCTTGGTTTCACCAATGCGAGAGGAACCTCTCTTGCTATACATCGTGGCAACGACTCATGTAGTCAGCGCTGCGGTCGTTGTAGAAAGGGAGGAGCAGGGCCATGTCTGCGAGAAGGTCGGCCTGGCCTACTTCCGTCGTGAGGTCTTAAGTGAGTCTAAGGTGCGGTATCCGCATAAGTTCAAAAATTGCTATATGCGTACTTCTCACATCCATAAACTCAAGCACTATTTCCAAGAACATACGATTTGGTGGTCACCTCCTTCCCAATTGGAGATATTCTCCACAATCGGAGGCCAGGGAGAATTGCAAAGTGGCGATCGAGCTTGGAGCCTTTGATATCTTGTTCAGGCCTCGCATAGCCATCAAGTCTCAGCGCTCGCCGACTTCACCGCCAAGTGGACGAACTTCAAAGCCCGGTGATCGACAAGGAACTTCGAATATTGGACCATGTACTTGATGGCTCCTCATGCTCGTGCGCGGGGCTGGCATAGTGCTCATATCACGGCGGAGAAGCGGTTAAGGTACGTTCTCCAAATTCTCCTTCCCGCGTCAAACAACGCTGCCGAGTACGAGGCGCTCATCCATGGGCTCCGTATCGCCATATCACTCGAAATCCGACGCCTGGCGGTTCGCGGGGACTCAATGCTTGTAGTCCATCAAGTGCAAAAAGAATGGTCCTGTATTGAAGACAACATGGCAGCCTATTGCCAAGAGCTAGAAGGTAACTTTGATGGTCTGGAGCTTGTTGACGTGCTCCGCCGATACAATGAAGCGGCCGACAAGCTAGCGAAGATGGGATCCTGCTGATCTACAGTGCCCATGGGAGTATTCGTTGAAGAAATTCACAAGCCCACGATTAGCACTCGATCGAAGGCGGACACCCCAGCCGAGAAGAGCGTAGAAACAGAAGTCCTAGTCATTACTCCTGATTGGACAGCCCCGTATCTGGACTATTTGACAAAGGATGAGTTACCCGAAGACCGAGTACAAGCCGAACGAGTAATGCGCCGAAGCAAGAGCTATGTGGTGATCAAGGAAGAACTCTATCGCAAGAGTTCCTCGGGAGTACTACGACGGTGCATATCGGAACAAGAAGGAAGAAAACTTCTCAAGGAAATCCACTCGGGAGTGTGTGGGAATCATGCGGCGTCATCAACCCTGGTTGGCAAGGTTTATCGCCAAGGATTTTTCTGGTCGACTGCCGTTACCGACGCAGAGGACATCGTCCGGACATGCGAAGGATGTCAGTTCTTTGCGCGGTAGATGAACAAACCGGCACAGGAACTACAAACCATCCCAATCACCTGGCCTTTTGAGGTCTGGGGGCTTGACATGGTAGGACCTTTAAAGAAGGCTCAAGGCGGCTACACCCATTTCTTCGTGGTTGTTGATAAGTTCACCAAATGGGTGGAGGCCAAGCCGGTTGCAACAATAACGGCAGCGAAAGCCAAAGAATTCTTCAATGAAATCGTGGTTAGATTCGGTGTCCCAAACCGAATCATCACAGACAATGGCACCCAATTCAGGAGCAGTGTATTCCAAGACTGGTGCGACGAACTCGGAATAAAGATCTGTTTTGCATCAGTAACGCACCCCCGGAGCAATGGATAGGTCGAGCGTGCCAACGGCATGGTATTACAGGGCCTGAAGGCAAGAATTTTCGATCGGCTAAAGCCGTACGCCACTCGATGGGTGAAAGAATTGCCTTCGGTACTCTGGGGGCTGCGAACCACCCCCAGCAGAGCAACCGAGTAGTCACCTTTCTTCCTGGCATATGGCTCGGAGGCGGTCCTCCCCACCGAGTTAGAATTCAGATCCCCACGGGTCCGGAGCTATGAAGAAGTCGCCTCGGAGGAAAACCGGCTAGAAGACCTTGACCGACTGGAAGAAGGCAGGGACGTCGCAACAATTCAATCGGCAAAGTATCTCCAATGCCTACGGCGCTATCACGGTCGCAATGTGAGGAGCCGCGCATTCTCCAAGGGAGATCTGGTCCTCAAAAAGAATCAGAAATGCGAGCATACGCTCTTCCCAAACTGGGAAGACCCTTACATCGTCGATGAGGCGGTACGCCCTAGGGCTTACAAGCTCAAGCGAGAAGACGACACGGTAGCCAGCAACACTTGGAACATAGAACAGCTACGTCGTTTCTTCGCCTAAGCTTTGTAAATCAAATTGTTCCATTATGAATGAAAGAATCGATATTCAAAGTTATTCTTTACATAATCTTTTCGATATCTATGTGTTCGAATGCTTCACTCCTATGATTTTAAGACTCTGAGACATGCGTCACAAACCATTCCTCAGAGCCTAGGGGCTAGACTACTCGGGCGCGTTATGTCGAAACCAGCCAAACAAAGATGCACATCCAAAAGAATCGTACAAGAACAGGAAAATGCTTTTATATACATTCGATTTACAGGTCTAAAGTCTCTACAATGGATAAAGAGGTGTCCTTGACCTCCTCCCAGAGCTCGACGGCCCGGCCCTCATCTACGTTGCGGGCGAAGCCTTCCTTAATGGCCTCAAGATCCACTCGGGGATAAAGCGACTTGGTGATCGCCAAAGCATGGCTAGCACCATTGGACGCTGTTTCCTTCAAGAGATTCTTGAGCGTCTCGGTGGCTTCCTTCAGCCGAGAGATGACCTGGTCCCTGTGAGTGGCCTCTCGCCCCCGGGATGAAGTGAACTCAGCAACGACTTGGAGGCCTCCTGAAGCTTAGCGCAAGACGCCTCGAGGGCTTCGACCCTCTCATTGAAGACGTCGTACTGCGCCCACGTCTTGAACTTATAGTCTACAGAACAAAACATTAGAAAAGCGGCAATGAAGTCAGGGTAAGGCCAAGCTACCGGAGTTACCTTCAAGCTCCTTCTCCGATTTCGTTCTGGAGTCCTCCACGGCTTTGAGCTGCCCTTGGAGCTTCGCGACGGCGGAATCCCGAGCTGATATGAATAAAAGAGGATCAAGAAACCGGGTGATTAAATAGAAGCGCGGGGTGGCCCTGGGAATAGCTACCTCGAAGGGAACCAACGACTTCCAGCTTCTCCTGGCGCAAAGCCTTCTGCTCCTCTCGCGACGCATGGACCTCGGACCGAAGAGATCGCAGCTTAGCCGCATGGCGGCCTTGATCGCTCAATTCGGCGGATATTCTGGCGCGTCCGGTTCGAGGAGCATCTTCGAGTATTGAGTTTCTTTTCAAAGCGCTCTCCCATTTTCTGTAATCGTCACAGGAGAAAGTAACTACATGGTGAATGGCGGAAGCAGGAAGACAGCAAGTGTAGAGGAGTGCTTACCCGGGCCGTGCTCGCGCAAGCCGCAGCGTGATCGTATAAGCTATTCATCTCCTTCTCCTCCTCCTCCGGATCATCCAAGAGCTTCACGCCATCCTCCTCATCAACCCACGCAGCTTGCGTTATGAGCCGGGGACGAGCGGGGGTCGGCGGAACTCGAAGGATCTCCTCGATCTCGGGAGACGGTCGGGAAATTGGCTCCAGAGCAGCAGGGCTCGATTTCGAGGCTGGAGGAGTCAGAGATGGCGCCAGGGGCCCGGGGGGCACTTCGGTGTCCCCGGATGTGGGGGGCACTTCAGTGTCCCCGAACGCGGCCTCCACGCCCGAGGCGCAAACCTCCGGAGGTTCGACCTCCATGGGGGCCCCAGATGGCGACCCGACAGGAATATCAAGCGAAGGATCCCTACGAGAAGAACTATCAGTGAGCTATCGAAACGAGTCGAATAAAAGTTGACGGGGTAACCAACCTATCGGACTTCCTCATTTTCATCGGAGGCTTCTTGAAGCGGTGGGCCGCTCGGAGGGACCGATTGGCACCGGGCTCCTCGAATGCTTGAGTCCTTTGGCGATGGACTCGGTGAGCCGCAGAGCTTCTGGGGGGAGCCGAAGGAGCTGGGGCTCGCACCGAAGGGTCCCGGATCTTGGAACCGCCACCGGGTCTTTGGGGCTTCACGAGTCTTTCGTCGCGCCTTTTTCCCTTTTGGCGGCGGGGATCTCCCACAGGAGAGCTCACTCGCCGCTTCGTAGGACCACCCACGTGAACGGGCATCTCCGAAAGAGGAGCATCACTGAAGAAGGCAATGCGATCCTGTGAAGGAAGACTAAAGGTTAAAAGACACTCAGAGACAAAGACAAAAATCTCTCAAATTAGCTCACCTCAGGTGGGGGTGTGTAGCGGTGAATGACTTCAGGCATCTTACGGAGGATACGTCGACGTTCGGGATGAAGAATTCGCCGACCCGAGCGAATATTTGTTCCCTAGATAGCTCATCGGGCCTTTCCTGGGTCGGGTCATCTTTCCCTTCATACGCGAATCCCAGATGAACTCGCTCTTTCAGGGGCTATATCCGGCAAGCAACAAAGTGCAGAGCCAGACCTACCCCCGTGAGACCACCTTCCTTCAGCTTTTCAATCAGTGCCAGAAGGTCATGCACCTAATCCATGTTAGCAGAGTTGGGGGTGGACATCTAAGAAAGAGATGCCTTAGGACGACGCCCGCCAAAGGAAGGAAGGGCAGGATTGGGGTTGGCGCAATAGAACCACTCATGATGCCACCAGCCCTTGTTGGAGGTTTTGAAAGGAATTGCGAAGTAATTTTTCTTCAGCCCCTCACGCAGCTGGAATCCGGCTCCCCCAATGACCTTGGGGTCGCTCTTGGATGGATAAGGTTTCAGGAGGTAAAAATGGCGAAAGAGATCAAAATGGGGGATAATGCCTAGGAAGGCTTCACAGAGATGAACAAAAAAGAAAAATCTGCAGGATTGAATCTCGTAGAAGAAGAGGAGACCGCGAAGAAAAGCGCAGGCGGGAAGGCCCAGCCCACGCTGGAAGAAAGATTCAAAGACCACTACCTCTTCAGGGCGAGGAGTGGGGACGGACTCACCGGCAGCCGCCCGGGCAGAGACCAAGGCCAAGTCAGGGAGGATCCCATCATCCACCATAGACTGCAGTTTCTCCTCCGTGGTGGTCGAAGTCATCCAATCCTGGGCAAGGGCTGCGAGGAAGAAGGAGAAGACATCTTCGAAAGAAAGATCTACGGCGGCGCAAAAAATGCGAAGAACCCTAACGGCGGAGAAGTCGAAGAAACAGGGAAGCAGAAGAGAGAAGGAATGCGCGCTAAAGGGATGAATCGTTGGGCGGCGCCTGGTTTAACCTTTAAAGGAAGGGAAAAATTAGGTTTTTCGCCAAACCGGCGGAAAGAAAGATTGCGAAACATCTCGCCCTTTTGAATTCCCCATAAATGATTTGCAGGCCTGACGTTTTGACTCACGGAGGCAAGCGCGGCTTGACCAAGTCATGTTTGGGACATGTCGATCCCCACGATGGGATGTTTTCCCCACTTACCATGCTAAACGGGACGTGGGTGTCCTTCAACCTAGATAAAAAATATATCTTCTCGTGATATGCCCCACGATGGGTCGCAAGGTGGTTACCGCATGTCGGAATCATATATCACGGGTTGAGCCCAAACGGGCGTAAGTCCAATGGCAGGCCCCAAGAGGGTCGAAAAGTTGTGCATTGTAATAAACGAGTACGGATACCATTCGGATAAAACCTTGATATGTCCTAAGTTGGACCAGAGCTGTATCCCACACCAGTCGGATACAGGTATCACTTGGCCATGAGCCAAGAAAAATTAGGTATGCTCCAAGTTGAGCCTAACCTACATCCTACGCCAGTCGGATATGGGTACCATTCGGCCAAAAGCCACATAAACCCTGATACGCTCCAAGAGGGCTAAAGCCATATCCAGCACCAGTCAGATATGGGTATCGCACGGCCATGAGCCAAGAAAAATCTGGTATGCTCCAAGAGAGCCTAAGCTATATCCGCCAATCGGATATAGGAATCACTCGCCAAGAGCCGTATAAATCGATACGCTCCAGAGAGCCGATTGTATCGATCGGGTATGAGTATCACTCGTTCGCGAGCCATGCAAGACCTAATATGTCCTAAGTTGGACCTAAGATGTATGTTGCGCCCGATCGGATCTCGAGTATCGCTTGGCGAGGTTGTGCCGGTCTTGAACAATGCGCTACGCGACGAGCCTAAGATACGCTTTGCGACAAATGGAAACGGATATCATTCGATCGAAGGACCATGAAAGCTTCAAAACATCCCAAGCAGGAGCTAAGTTACGACAAACATCATTCATGGAGAATGCTTTGAAAAGGTATTTCTTTATTTATATAAATCGCCTAGGCATTACGCCTGGGAGAATTTTTTACAGGAGGGGCCTACACTTCACCCCGACCTTACGTATTAGCAACGCTTCCACGAGGCTTCCCGGCCTGTAAGGACAAGAAAAATCTCGAGGAAAGTGTCGACGGCGACGCGGTCAGCAGCGACGGCGGCATCCTCCATCATTTCAGCCACGGTGGCCGCAAAAAGCGCCCATTCTTCAGCGAGCCGGGGATCCTGGACGCGCCTGATATTCCTTCTCCTTCTCCGCGGCATGAAGAAAATGGAAATGTGAAATAGAAAGATACAGAGCTAAGCGGGAAAAGATGAATTCTGCAATGCTAGTTCGCCTTTTATAACCGATGTGGTGAGGACGGATTAAATGCACCAGGAGCCGAAGGGATTCGGCGTTAATGTAATTTCAGAAGCCAAAGAGTTTTTCAGTAAACGAGTTGACACGGAAAATTAGGACGGCCTTGAAGATTGTCCGGTGGTTAATCACAAAGAAAAAAGATATTAAGAATTTCGCTTTGGGCGGGAAGAAGAATTCAATTTGCATCCGAAATATGGGTCACGTCCGCGAGGCCGCTCACGATAAATTCGTTCAACAAAAGGATATACTCAGTTGAAGCAAAGATAAGGGTTATATTCGAGTCCTTCATAATCCACTCGCCGCAAGAAGAAGCCTTCAAGTCCATTAAGAAACCAGTCGGCGGATTATATAGCAAGCTCAAAACAATAATGTAAGTTGGGACTTAGCCAGAAGCATAGCAATTAGATCATGAATCACTTGGGAGCTACTGTGGAATATAAGGATCCAAATACCCTCACGATCGGCCCGGAGACGTCCGGGGGATAAGCCCAAGAGGAAGGCCCAGGATGATGTCCCCCGCACCAGGCCTTGTTGCCGTGCGCCAGGGGGTACATCCCATAGATAGTTGAGCATATATTTGGATGTAAAAGATATTGTTGTAATCCGAGTCATTTATAAGGAAGGTAAAGATGTAAGATCTATCCATGAATCGAGAATCTTGTAACCGATCGAGAAAATCTTAACCGATCAGACTCGTAAGTCACGCCACCCCCACTATATAAGGGAAGGCGAGGCAACAACGAGGATCGATCGGATACACAGCAATATAATCCCAGCGCACAGGACTAGGGTATTATCTCCTGCACGAGAGCCAGAACCTGTATAATCCCTTGTCATGTGTGACCATCGAGTTTGAGATCTAGCGCCTACCCCATAATTTCATTGCCGACTACAAAAGTCGACAGGCGGTTCACAGAGTCCCGATCGGTTAAGGGATTCCGATCGGTTATTTGATTCTAATCGGTTACAGGATAGAGTTTACATCTTTATCTTATCCTGCTAACAACTCGGATTACAATCATATCTCTTATATCTAAATACATGTTCAACTGTCTCTAGGATGTATCCCCTTGCGCACGGCAGCAAGGCTTGGCGCGGAGCTTATCCTCTGGGCCTTCCACTTGGCCCTATCTTTCCCTCAGGCACTTCTGGGCCAGTTATGAAGACACCTGGGTTCTTATATTCTACAGTAGCCCCCTAGTGATTCATGATCCGATTGCTATATCTTTATTTGGGTGTCAACTTTGGATCAACGTTCTCTGCTTTCAGCATAAACCTCTGACTGGTTTCTTCTTTGATTTGAATGCTTCTCCTTGCAGCAAGGGGATTATGAAGGACTCGAATATAACCCCTGGTTTTTTGTTCCAACTGATTATAATCTTCCGTCTGACAGGTTTATTATGTGTAGCTTCGTGGATCCGACCCATATCTCATATGAAGATTAGATATTTCTCCCCGCTCGAGGCGAAACCCTAATATCCTTTCTCTTCAAGGATCAATACCGGACAATCTTCGAAGTTGTTTTGACTTCCTGTGCCAATTCATTTTCCGAAAACCTCTTTGGCTTCTGAAACTATTTTAACTCCAAGTCTCCTCGGCTTCTGATGTCATTACATCTTCGCATTTACTTCAACCTTACCGCATCAACTATAAAAGGCGAATCAGTGCTTTTAGAATTTATTCTCTCACGCTTAGTCCTCCATTTTCCTACACCAAGCTCCGCCTTCTTCCTGAGGGATTTCATGGACAACCGGGATCCAGAACTTGCCGAGGAGTGGGCGCTATCGATGCCACCATAGCCGAATGGGCTGAAAAAGATGTTGTTGTCCTCGACCGCGCCGCCGTTGATGCCTTCCTTGAAATTTTCCCCGCCCTTTATAGGGCTAGGGAAGCTCTCATGGAGGTGCTTGGTCGTGTGCGTCGCGGAGAAGTATAATACTCCTGTAAATGTAAGTGAGTCTTTTCCCAGGCATAATGCCTGGGGAATTTATATAATAAAGAAATACTTTTCGAGTGATATCTATGACTGTCGTTAGATATAGCTTAGACCCAACTTGGGGTATATCAAAGCTTGCATGGCTCTTTAGTCGGGTGATATCCATATCCGATTGTCGCAGGATATATCTTAGGTCCAACTTGGGACATATTAAGATTTACACGGCTCTTGGCTGAGTGATACCCATATCCGACTGCTGTAGGATATAGCTCTGGTCCGACTTGGGACATATCATATTCACGTGGCTCTTGGCCGAGTGATACCCATATCCAACTGCCGTAGGATATAGCTTAGGCTCGACTTGGAGCGTATCATACTTACGTGGCTCATGGCCGAGTGATACCTATATCCGACTGGTGTAGGATATAGCTCTGGTCCAACTTGGGACATATCATATTTACGTGGCTCTTGGCCGAGTGATACCCATATCTGGCTGTTGTAGGATATAGCTTAGGCTCGACTTGGAGCGTATCAGGATTTTCTTGGCTCATGGCCGAGTGATACCTATATCCTACTGGTGTAGGATATAGCTCTGGTCTGTCTTGGGACATATAAAGGTTTTATCCGAGTGGTATCCGTACTCGTTTATTACGATGCACAGCTTATCGACCCATCTTGGGGCATACCATTGGAACCGTGCCTTATCAGGCTCAACCCGTGATATATGATTCCGCCATGCGGTAACCAACTAGCGACCCAATGTGGGGTATATCATAAGAAGGTATTTTTAATCCAAATTGGAGGATACCCACGTCCCGCTTAGTTCCATAAGTGGTTAAACATCCCATCATGGAGAGCAACGTGTCCCAAATATGACTTGGTCAAACCATGACTGCTTCCGTATGTCAGGACGCCGAGCTAAATAATTATCACAAAGCATAGAGCAGTGTTAGGTGTTCTGTAATCTTTTTCCCGCCGACCTGGCGAAAACCTGATTTTTCCCTCCTTTTAAGACTAAGCCGTGCATCGATCGATGGTTCATTCTTTCCACCGCACACTCTTGCCCCTTCTACTTCCCTGTCTCTCTGACTTCTCCGCCGCTAGGGTTAACTGTTGCTGCGCTCGCATTTTTGCGCTGTCGTTGATGTTTCCTCCGAAAATGTCTTCTCATTCTTCCAAAGACACCTCCTTACTGCCTTTGCCCCAAGATTGGACCACTTCGATAACGACGGAAGAGCGGTTGAAGTCCATGGCGAATGACAGGGTTCTTCCAGCCCTGACTTTAATTTCCGCACGACCGGCCGCAGGTGAATCCATCCCTACCCCTTGTTCTGAAGAAATTGTGGTTTTTGAATCTTTCTTCTAGCGCGGGCTGGGCCTTCCTACCTGCGCTTTTCTTCGCGGTCTTTGGGTAGCTCGTCTTCGTCAAATAGTCCAGATACGGAGCTGTCCAATCGGGGGTAATGATCAGGACTTCTGCCTCTATGTTCTTCTCCACTGGGATGTCCGACTTTGGCCGAGTGCTTATTGTGGGCTTATGAATTTCTTCGACGAATACTCCCACGGGCACTGTGGTCCGGCCAGATCCCATTTTTGCTAGCTCGTCGGCCGCTTCATTGTCTCGACAGAGCACATGAACAAGTTTCAAGCTGTCAAAGTTGCCTTCTAGCTTGCGTACCTCCTGGCAGTAGGCAGCCATGTTGTCTTTGATGTAGGACCATTCTTTTTGCACCTGATTGACCACGAGCATTGAATCTCCGCGAACCGTCAAACGTCGGATACCGAGCGATATGGCGATACGGAGCCCATGGATGAGTGCCTCATACTCGGCGGCGTTGTTCGACGTGGGAAAAAGTATTTGAAAAACTACCTCAATTGTTCTCCACTTGGTGATATGAGCACTATACCAGCCCCCGCGTCGCTGAGTTTGAGGAAACCATCGAAGTACATCATCCAATACTCGAGTTCCTTGACGATTGCCGGGTTTTGAAGTTCTGTCCACTCGGTAGTAAAGTCGGCGAGTGCTTGAGACTTGATGGCTATGCGAGGCTTGAATAGGATATCAAAAGCTCAAAGCTCGACTGCCCACTTTGCAATTCTCCTAGTGGCCTCCTGGTTGTGAAGTATATCTCTTATTGGGAAGGAAGTGACAACCGAAACAGTATGCTCTTGGAAGTAGTGCTTGAGTTTGCGAGATGTAAGAAGTACGGCGTATAATAATTTTTGCACTTGTGGATACTGCACCTTAGATTCACTCAGGACCTCGTTGATGAAATAGACCGGGTGTTGGACCTTCTGCACGTCACCCGGCTCCTCCTTTTCTACGATGATTGCAGCGCTGACTACACGAGTCATTGCCGTGATGTAAAGTAACAAAGGTTCCCCTGGCATCGGCGAAACCAAGACCGGGAGTGTCGTTAAGAAGGTCTTCAAATCTTCAAACGCTTGTTGTTCCTCAGGCGTCCATTGGAACTTGTCCTACTTCTTGAGGAGTTTAAAGAATGGCTTACCTCGCATACCCAGTCGGGAAATAAACCTGCTGAGTGCGGCCATGCACCCTGTAAGCTTCTGGACGTCCTTTTGGCAAGTCGGCGTTTCCATATTTGATATGGCCTTGATCTTTTCTGGGTTGGCCTCAATGCCTCGTTGGGATACGATAAACCCGGCGGTTTTCGAAGATACTCGAAAACACACTTCTCGGGATTAAGCTTCATGCTGAAAGTCCTTAGACTTTCGAACGTCTCAGTTAGGTCGGCAATAAGGTCCTTCTTCTCCCGAGTCTTTACCACGACATCGTCCACATATGCCTCCACATTGCGTCCGAGTTGGGCGTGAAAACACCGCTGTATTACACGTTGATACGTTGCAACAGCATTTTTCAACCCGAACACCATCGTGGTATAGCAAAAGGCTCCAAAGGGCGTGATGAATGAAGTCTTGATATGATCTTCCGCCTTTAGGTGAATCTGGTGGTACCCTGAGTAGGCATCGAGGAAACTCAGGATCTCGCACCCGGCGGTTGAATCAACCACCTGATCTATTCGAGGTAGCCCGAATGGATCCTTCGGACATGGCTTGTTGAGATCAGTATAGTAAACGCACATGCGCCAAGTTTTATTCTTCTTTTGAACTAGTACAGAGTTCGCCAACCAGTCGGGATGATACACTTCTTTGATAAAACCTGCAGCTAATAGCTTGGGGATCTCCTGCTTGATGGCGTTCCGACGATCTAGAGTGAACCGCTGGAGTCTTTGCTTGATTGGCTTTGCCTTTTCATCGACGTGTAGAGAATACTCGATCACCTCCTTAGGAACACTCGGCATGTCGGATGGTTTCCAGGAAAAGATGTCCTTGTTAGCCTGGAGGAAGGTGACAAGCATGCCTTCCTATTTATCCTCGAGCCCTATCCCGATCAGAGTCGTTTTGGATGGCTCGGATGAGTCGAGAATAATTCTCTTGGTTCCTTCACCAGACTTTATCCCTGGCATGGCCTACTTCTTGGATTGGATGTCGCCTTCTTCCCGCAATGTGGCAGCCTCTGCCTGGATATTCTTCCCTTCAGCAGTTGCCTCCTTTAGCTCAGCAAGTTCATAGTTCTCTCGGTCGCATTCCAAAGATTGCTTGATGTCAGTGCGAACCGTGATGACGCTTTTGGGTCCCAGCATCTTCATCAACAAATAGGTGTAGTGCGGGACGGCCATGAACCGAGCCAGACCGGGCCTTCCCAAGATAGCATGATACGCTGTCTCGAAATCCGCTACCTCAAAATTTATATAGTCGGTCCGATAGTTGTTTTTGGTACCGAAGGTGACGGGCAAAGCAATCTGCCCGAGTGGAAACGAAGACGCCCCAAGGATCACCCCGTGGAATGGCTATGAGCTCGGCCTTAGCTCGGAGCGGGGGACGTTCATGTCATCGAAGGTTTTGGCGAACAAGATGTTGAGTCCACTCCCTCCATCAATCAAGACTTTCTTGAGCTTTACATTGCGAATAACAGGGTCGAGCACTAGAGGATACTTACCCGAATGTAGAACTCGGTTGGGGTGATTCGAGCGGTCGAAGGTGATCGGGACTTCGGACCACTTTAGATACTGGGATTTTGCCGGTTCCACCGCATTGATCTCCCGAGCGGTAAGCTTTTGCTTCCGCTTGGACTCGTATCCGGTGGAGCCCCCGTATATGTAGTTTAGCTCGTGCTCGGGTTCTTGGTAATCATCCTCGCCGGGAGGGTCTTTCTTCTTGGCAGCCTCATCCTTTGCTGGAGCCGGTTGCTTTCACGCGCAAAACGCTTCAGGGTAAAGCAGTCTTTGGCGGCGTGCTTTCCTTTAGGGTGGAAAGGACAGATCACATCCATGATAGTACTGTAATCGGGCACCTCCCTCCGTGTGGCTCGGGGCTGGCTGCGCTCTACTACCGCAACTAGCTCCTCGCCTTTCCGTTTTTTGTCTTTGTACTTGGAGGACTCAGCCTTGTCGCCTTTGTTCTTCTGTTGCGGGCGATCTTCTTGGCGCTCGGCTAGGGCGTCTGAGGCCGTGGCATAGCGGTCGGCCAATGCAAACATCTCCTTTACGAAGGCCGGTGGTTTCCTGGATATTTTCTTGATCAGATCAGGATCCCTGACCCCTTTCTAAAAGGCTGCTACCACTGCATCAAATACATCCCTGATGGTGTTTTTCTTCTGCATGAAACGCCGGATGAAATCTCTCAGCGTTTCGTCTTTCTTCTGGTGAAGCTGATATAGGTCCCATGGGGTGCTAGGCCTCTCATAGGTTCCCTGAAAGTTCACGATAAATTGATCGCAAAGATCGCTCTAGGGGTCCACCGAGTTCGCAGGAAGTCCTGTGAGCCATGATTCAGTAGAAGGGGTGAGATTGACTGGTAGATAATTTGCCATCACGTTTTGATTGCCTCCAGCCGCTTTAATCGCGGGGCATAGACTGCGACCAAGCTTCGGATCTCGATCCCGTCAAACTTAACGATGCCCTTGGGGTTGAAACCTTCGACCATACTACACGGCGTAACCGAAGTGAACACTCGGATTCATCGATGGATGCATGCGTCATGATGAGGAGTCCGGCGTGGCAAGCCTCGGCTCGGCGATTGTCATCAACGCGTCAGGGTGGAGTTCGGCGCGGCGAGCCTATGACTCGGCGATCGTCGTTGTCGTTCCGACCCCGACGATGATGGTCTCTATGGTTGTTGCAGTCGTCGTACCGTTGATCACTTCGTCGATCGTGGTCGGTGCCGAAACGTTCATGGTTGTCGTAGCGCCAGCGTCGTTCTTCCTCGTCCCGCTCTTGCCGTATGGCAGCGATGTCTTGGTGAAGGTCGCGATTGAGATTCCATTGGGCGTCTTCGACTGGTTGTGTGGGGCGCCGACTGCCGGTACTCCGACTGGTAGCAGTCTAACTGCTAGCGATGCAAGTAGCCGCGTGGGAGCGTGAGTGCGTTTCTCCTACCGGCTTTTCCTGATTCTGCTGAATTGTTGTCGCCGTCACCATGGCCTTGATCTGGGCCACGATCGGCGCCGCCGGGCTATCAGATGCAATCATTGGGTCCAGCGTGTCGAGAAGTGTCTTAGAGGCGACGACATTCTGCAGCAATGTATGGAAGACAGCTTGGTCTCCCAATTTTGATTATAGGATGTCCTCGTGGACATTGCGGCCGCGAGATCGAACCGATCGCGGCTGTGCCTCCTTATCCTTACGAAGAAGGCGATCTTCCTCTGCGGCTTCTTGAATCTCTTGTTGGCGTTGGAGATCGGTCTTTTGCTCTTATATTGCGAAGATGCCACGAAGATTGTATCAATTCCTCACGACACCGACTGGTTTGCTGGCTGAGTCAGAGTGGCATACCTAAGATGGGTTGGCCTGATCTTTACCAGATTGGATCTGGTTTAGGTCTAGGCAAACAAGTTCTCCGCGTGCGTCTGCGACGAAGCCCAGGTTTCCAAAGTGGAAAGCCTAGCCGGAGATGAAGGTGGTGATGATTCCGCTGATTGCTATCATCGAGTTTGTAGGAAAAGATTATAGCGCTCCCCCTACCTGGCGCGCCAACTGTCGACTTTTGTGGTCGGCAATGAATTTATGGGGTAGGCGCTAGATCTAAAACTCGAAGGTCACACAAGACAAAGGTTTAGACAGGTTTGGGCCCTCGACGGAGGAGGTAATACCCTAGTCCTATGTGCTGGGATTATTTGGATTTCTTGGATCTAAGATTGCTCAAGTCCCTATTGTTGCTCGCCCTCTCCCTTATATAATAGGGGTGGGGCGGTTTACAGAGTCCCGATCGGTTAAGGGATTCCGATCGGTTATTTGATTCTAATCGGTTACAGGATAGAGTTTACATCTTTATCTTATCCCGCTAACAACTCGGATTACAATCATATCTCTTATATCTAAATACATGTTCAACTGTCTCTAGGATGTATCCCCTTGCGCACGGCAGCAAGGCTTGGCGTGGAGCTTATCCTCTGGGCCTTCCACTTGGCCCTGTCTCTCCCTCAGGCACTTCTGGGCCGGTTATGAAGACACCTGGGTTCTTATATTCTACATGAGGCTTTGTAAACATCTCATTCTATCTTATGCTTGAATTTATTTTAGGCACTTAAATTCAGCATTTAAATTCCGCACTTACATTCTTCCAATTTACGTTCACATAATTTGGATTGCCTCCCCTCCTTCTACATGCTTTTGGATTTGCCTCCTCCCCTTTTAAAATGCTTACGATTCTTATGCCCAAGATGTTGATTGATGGATGAATCTCTTTTTAGGTCATATCCCAATCATCTAGGCAATCCATGCGTTTTACTTGCAAGAAACCGTTTTTTGCGTTTTTGAATGAATGATCTTGTAGATCGCGTTTGTGGAAGTTGAGACTTGTGCTTTTGCTTGCTGTGACTTGTGGGAAGCTATCCAATATTATATTGGTCATTAAAATCCCATGAGCAAGACTCAAGTCAATTTCTTGGTTTCTTACGTAAACTTGGTATGTTTTTCCTTCCTAGGCAAAAAGATCAGAACTTTAACGTCAATCTTCGCGATTGATGGTTGGAATGAGTTCCTGACATACCCAGGATCATATCTACCAACGTTCGGGAGTTTTTGTCCAACCGATCAATAGATTCCTTGAAATTTGTTTTTAGGTTGTGCTGGTCTTAAGACTATTCTTGAGCCTGGTGCTACCGCTCTTCCTGTGGTGCTACCGGACCCTGTGCGGTAGCACCGGCCAGGCAGCAAAAAAGACTCCCTCAGTCAGCTCCTCTTGTGTGTTTTCCTCGCAGGCTTCTTTGGATTATTTTTTGGGGGAAATTTTAAGTTGTGATCATTCACCCCCCTCTGTTCATAATCTCAATCTTTCAGCCCTGAAAATTTGTGATGAATTGGGCCCGCAACTCCGCCCATGATGATATTGATTGAGGTGAGAGGTTGAGTAACTAAGATCTTGCCTCACCATCAAGGATGGTTAGCAAGTAATTGGCCATTACATTCTCGCTTCCTCCAGCTGCCCTCATAACTGTAGTATAAATCTGTAGCCACTTGATGGGGTTAATCTTACCTGAGTACTTCTCGATAGGGCCTGGCTTGAAATTATCTGGCCATCTGACTATGCGTAGCTCTGACGTGAATGCCTTGCACCCTTCGTCGACGTCCTTAGGGTTCGCCTGTGGCCGACCTTGACATTCTCCCTATCGAGGAGGGAACCTGCGCCGTGCCGGCGAGCGCGCCTCAAGGGCGAAGATTCACTCTGTTGGACCCCGCGTGCAGGAGATTGGTCCCTCGAAGATGGGGACTCGTTTTCCCATCACTCACAGTCTTCCTGGTCGCGTTCTTCCTTTGATCGCGAAGGACGTCATGCGAATCTCATCGATCGTGAGGAATACATTCTCGAAGATCCTCGGGACGTGTCCTATGGGGACTGGAATGAACAGTCTTGGAAGCATGATGGTTGGAGCTAGCCACCGTCGATCTTGCTGCTCGATAACGATCGTGAGATGGTCTCTGCAGCTGGCTCCTAGTGCCCTGCTGGTTAGGGAGTTCAAACCTCGAGTTGACTACCCGAGCGGTCTGAGCTTGCGCTGCATCAAGTAGCATTTTCATCTTATCGAACACTGGAGTCATCGGGTTGCCTGAATCCAGTGGCGGAAAGGATTTTAGCAACATGTGAGCGCACTGAACATTTGCATCAGAGGTGCTAAAGATGTCGCTATTGTGGCTCTGGCGGGACGCTGCTCCCACGGCGTGGCCAGGCCCGTTGGTGTGGTTGCTCTGTTGAGGGACTTGTTGTTCCTGAATACCCCGCGCTCACGGGTGGGGCGTCGTTGGATCATCAAGATAAAGTTGCTTTCACCGGTTGGCCACGATTACACCTATCGCCGCGGCTGCTAGATCTCACCGATGATCTGTAGTATTGGGAGCGTTTGCGGCTACTCGAGCTGCAACCGCCACTGCTACAGGATCTTGAGGTGTGTACAGAGGGATCTGCTGTCCTTGACCCCCTGTGGTGTCTGCCCCTGGATTCCTTTCTTGGGAATTGCCGGCAGCAGCACCATGGTTGGCTCCGGCCATGAACATGCATCGATATATTTGGCTGCTATTCCGGCTGCTGTGGCCATCGCTTTCGCTATCGCTCTCCATCTCGACGCACCTGAGAACGTTAGGCTCCATAGGGTCGAAATCTATAAAACCTACCTCTCGACGTGGATCCCAAGAGCGGGACTCGATGAAGCCGATGTGCAATAGGTCTCTGCCTGGTCCCCATCGATAAAGCATGGTTCTGAAGGTGATCTTAGATCCAACTACGGGTGCTTGGTTGATGGAGAGCCCGATGTGAGCGCGCTCTGAAGACATGCTTTATCTACAAAAACAGTTGAAGGCCCCTACTTGGTGCGCCAACTGTCGAAGGTTAGAAATCGACAATATATCTATAGTTATGGGTACCTTCAGTTTAGCAAAGTCAAGCACGAAAATAGTGGCACGCAATGTATACAGGTTCAGGCCCCTGAAAGGAGTAACACCCTACATCCTGTGCTGATGATGTATGTATCTCGAGTCTCTAGTACAAAGCAATGTATCTAGCCCTAGTTACAATGAAGATTGGATCTAGGCAAGGGCTAAGCTTTGGCAGGAGGTTGGCGAAGCTTGGTTCATCGGCTCCTGGTTGCTCTGCGCTTTCTCAAAGCTCTAAAAAGTCTTCTCTTCTTCTCTGGTTTGGAAGTCCTACCCTGAGAACACCTACCCCCTACCATATATAGTCGAGGTAGCCCGGCCTTAGGTTGAGTTGTAGTCAGTTTGGGATACTAGATCATAGCCGATGAGGAATCCATCCTCGTGTGATCTTCGCAGCATATCGAAACTTCCCTAGATACTAGGCGTACTCGAGTCAGTTTCCTTGTACGGGAAAAATGATCGAGCCCTTCCTAATATGGAAATGGAAATATCCCCTCCGTGTATATCTTATCCTATAGAATCGAGCCCGTGATATCTGGAGTTTCTAGATCCTTGCTTGAGCATATATGGTATAGTCTTCATATTTCTGGTATGTACTCATACCCCATATTTAGATATTCGACAAGCCGCTAGTGATGAGCAGAATATCACCTTCGAGTTTCGACCAGTGCAAATTTTGGGGGAATCATAGCGGGTGTTAAAAATAGAACTTTGAAATTTATCAAAGTCTTGTGGTCACATCAATCGAAGAGGGAAGCAACTTGGAAATTGGAGTCTCACATGCGTGAGAAGTTTCCAGAGTTGTTCATATCACGTATGTCATATGATTTAATTACCTTGTTATTTATCTTGTGGAGCAGTTCTGTATTTTGAATTCGGGGTTGAATTATATTAAGGATGGGAGAATGTGATATCTAAGTTGTTTCCCGAGTTAGTGCTATGATTTAGTTTGGTTAGAGTAAACTCTGTTTGCATTAGCCTGTGATCTCGAGCAGATTTGAATGCGATCTCAGGGTTGAATTTCGAGGTGCTTTTGTTCAGTTCTAGAGGGGTTGGATATTGTGAAAATTGTATATTATCATGTTAAGTTTCGTTAGAGATCAAGAACACAAAATTGGTTAAGCAGTTTAAATGTTATGGCTAATTGAAGTTTGCTGTCAAGAATCTGTTTTTGTTGGAAGCAACCGTGGTAAATTCCAAATTAGGGCTATTTAGAGGCCAAATTAAATTATTTCAATAACTAGAGAAAGCTAGGAAATGTCCTGTAGATTTCAGAAATGTCATCATTTTTTTAATTTGGAGTGGTATAAAAGTAGTTATGAGGTTTTAAGGTTGGTGTTCTGTGTGAGGACAGAAAGTTCTTCGGAGTTGAATTCGAGAGGCAAGATGATTAATTAAAAAAATATGGATAACTAGAAAATTGTAGGTATTCTTGTATAGTTTTTATAAACAATATGAGCTCCTATGTTTGGGCATTTGAGCTAAAAGATATTGTATTCCGACTGATAGGACAGCAAGGGGTTGTTTGTTGTCGAGAAAGATAGTTTAGCTCGGGGTTTGGTGCATAGTTGCGATATGGTTTTATTTGTCGTATGTACTGCTATGGCATGTTTTTGAGGAGGTTTGTATGTTGTAGGTGGTGTGACTCCGGGTGTGGCCTCAAGCTCATGCCCCTCCTCTTCGTGTGGTAAAGAGGCAAGTATATCGTACGAACGAAGATGGTTGAAATGAACTTTGGGTTAAATGAATAAGTTGCTATCTTTCCTAATTTATTTATGAAATATGTTGTCGCTGTCATATTATGATCGAGATATGGTCGAATGCAGGTTGTGGATGGTCATTTGTTATTACGATACATGGTAAATGAAAAATTAGAATAATATGTTGCATCATTTGCATTCATGTCCTGAAATGAATTTCGAGCTAGGTCAGTTAGAAAGTCATATGAGGTCATATGACTAATCTGGAGTGCTCTTGTGTAGAACCTACCAAGTAGTCCCATCCACGGGATGGATAGGAGTGAAACTTACTTGTAGGGCCCTCCACAGGGATGGTAGGGAATGAAAGGGTACAACATCGACGGTGTGCACGCAAACTATACTGGTATAGGCTATGAATGGTGCATTTTGAGCATTAAAGCATGGTGCATTGCATTTTGATTAAAAAGAGAGTATAAATGTTGAGGTTCACTATTTGTATGGATTTCGATGTATGTCGCATCATACTGTTGAGTAACTGTATGTTTTCTTATCCTTGTATGATATACTTTGCTAATTTGTTGGACTCATGCTTATTTATTTATTTATTTATTTATTGTTTTAGGTACTTTGAGGCCATAATGAAAGGAGAGGAACTAGCTGTAGGATCAAGAATAACCGACTAGAGGGGGGTGAATAGGAGGTTTTTCAATTTCTTCAGCTCTAATTGCAATAAACTAATAATTGAAGCAAGGATTACAATTTTGACAATTAAAGCCTAAATTCTCTAGGTTTCTCTAAGTGCACCGACAACCTAAGGCTAAGCAAGAATACAAACCTAGGAACAAGATCAATACTCTAAAATTGCTAGGAATGTAAATTGCATAAATGAATTCAAGAAACCAAACCACAATAGAGAATGAAACGAAATTTATCCCGTGGTCTCAGAGACTTTTCGGTCTCCCCTAATCCACGTTGAGGTAGCTTGATCAACTTCAAGTCGGCTCCAATTCACAATTGAGCCTCCCTCGATCACTTGTTAGTTCTTTCCTGCTCTGGGTAGGTGAACTCCGGCCTTCACACGCTTGCCGGGGCTTCTAATAAACTCCATTAAGAAGCTAACCGAGCACAAACTCCTCCAAGCTGCCTATAAGGCGGCAACCTCCAAGAGTAATAAACTTTGACGATTGCTTGAAGTTTATCAAGTGTCTAAATTGCTAAATGTAATGCTCACACTTGATTTTTCTCTCAACTACTCACCAAATGAAAACTGAATGCTCTAGAGTAGTAAAGAAGCAAGCAAGGGCTCAAGAATGTGCAATAAGTGTCTAAGAAGTGCTCCTTGCTATAGGTGGGGTTGAATTTATAGCCCTCACCAACAATTATAACCGTTGCACCAAAACCCCTAAAAAATCTAGGGGGGACGGCACTACCACCCATCTGGGGTCGATAGTACCGCCATTAGGTCTAACAGTTGACTGTATCATTTATTGCACTAACAAACTAGCCGTTGCTACCGTAGGTCAGCACTACCACCCATCTGGGGCCGGTAGTGCTGGCCGAGCGGCAGTACCACCCCCATGGGGTGGTTGTGTCAGCCGGGCAAAGGCCAAAAATAGCCCTCTCTGGAATATAACTACTGGCTCTAGGGCCGGTACTGCTGCCCTTGCGGCAGTATCGCACCCTCATGGGCGGTAGTGCCGGTCATGTAGGAGGAAAAGGGTGACTTCTCAAATAACTTGAGGTAAATATAAATAATCTTGTGTCTGAGCATAGATTGAGCCATTTTCACTAATTAAATCTTCAAGCTACTAGTCAAGAGTTCCTCTTAATAGTATGGCACCTAAACTAGCAATCCGATCTTTTCTCCAAAACATCGAGATCGGCAAAAGCTATGAAAAGGTCCTTAAATTTATACCTTGGCTCTTTAGCTTGACGCGTGATGTTTTTTGCTTCATTTTCATGCTCCATCGCGTTCCATGATTAGGACCAACCTATTTTCAATATTCTCAAAGAAAATATTAGTCCTTTAATCACAGCTGTCATTAATTACCAAAACCAAAACAAATTTGGGGGCCTAGATGATTTCACTAGTGTCACCACATAACTCAATTTCATAACACCCCTTCATGATATTTAGCTTTGGAACATGTTCACCTTAATGAATAAATTAGATAGTTGAATCTTGGATTATTGTTTAGAGGAACCATTCTGGTGTGAATTGCTTGGTTATGTTGTCTAAATGTTATTGTGGTCGTTGGCTATATCTTGTTATTTGACATGCGTAATGTTTGGATTGGCCCTATTATTTAACACCTCTCTTCACTTGTTCATGCGATCATCCTTTATTTTGATGTAGGTGTTTATCTTGAGAACTTAAAGTCGTTGCTGAAATTATTTACTAGAGTGCTCATTTAGATGTCGAAATGCATGAGATTTATTGGTTTGTTGTTGCTTATATAATACTATCCATGTTTGTAGTTCATGGCCATTTAGAGGAGAAATTTATTTAGGTTGCTTGCTGAAATTTATGTTTAATTTCATTATTTTGTTAGTGATTGTGTTTGTTGTATTGACATTTAGGGCACGTGTTGTGCCAGGGTGTTACAGGAATAGCCATCAGCGTCTCTATATCAAAAGAACTCTCTCGAAGGATAATTCCGACTATCCAGTCTGAAGGAAAAGGATAAATACTTAGCTACTCCGACAGAGTGATCTTGGTGTCTCTAAAATCTTTGTTTCGATGCACCAAATGATCGGCTATCTCTGAAATCTTTGTTTTGATGCTCCAAGAATTCTTCATGGGGGAAGGAGTCATCATGTTTGTGTCAATCTAAAAGTGTTGGCTAAAAGCAGAGTATAGCCAGACTTGGGTGAACCATAGGGGGCCACCCACATTTTCGACTAAGTGTTGGCCTAATCCAGTGAAGAGCCAATGCGTATGATGTGCACCATCTGATAAACGACTCCCAAGAACATCTTTCCCAAGGCTAGCCGATTTCCTTCCACCAACTGCTCTGCTATGACCTGGTACACTTGAGGTGGTCCAAGAGATGCTCCGTAGAATATGTATTGGTCAAGCCACATGTTTAGGAATGCCACATGCTCCATGTCAGACACTAGTTTGATGCCTCTATTTTCTCCGATGTATTGGCTCCAGCCATCTCCCTTGGTGGAAACTAAGTTATACTGAGATTTGGCACTGAAAGCCGATAGTTGATTGTTGTCCAGTCCCAAGCAGCATAGCTATGCTACATCGAGAAGGATTGGGCTGATGGGACCCGTCCTGAACATGGAGTTTTGGGTGTTCAACAAGAAATAGCATGCCGTGGACACCAAGGTCTCATTGGCTTCTAAATCGGCCAAGGACAAGGGGAGACAATTCGATACGCCCATCTGCTCCCACAAGGGTATTTTCTCCATTGCTATCCGATGGTACCAGTCCCACCAGCCTTTCAGTGCCATCAGCCAGGCTCTAAAGCTTTTTCTCCATTCATTAATGTTATACTCAGTAGCGTGAAGAGGGAGCCTAGGTATGTCCTGATCTATGATAGCCGATGTATCTAGGCTACCAAATGGATCTAGGTAGAATTGCTACCTAATAGACCTAGGTAGAATTCATCTTCATGATCGGGCACAAGGATAAATACCTATTTGGGGTCCATTGGTCTTGAGCCGATGAGGTCGAACGCCAAGAGAATTTAAGTTGACGAAAGAAGGACGCAAGATGATGGTGTGTAATTTGAGAGCTCGAGGGTGTGAAAATGATAGGGGTAAGACGCAGTATTTATAGAGGGGTAAAACCAGTGGCAAAAGGTGGGTAATTTCTTTGAAGTTTCAAGGGCAGTTATGGCGAGAAATTGCACGTTCCAAGATTTTATGGCATGATAAAAGGGGAGTTACCGAAAATAGCATTAAGAAAAGCGTGAAACAGGAAATGCATGGTTAAATCGATGAAGAAGATTTTTAGAAGATTCATATCATTTCTGAAAAATGGGGGACATATGTTGGCACCAAAATCTGGAAGATATAACTGATTTGTATGGATAAGGTCAAATTTGGGTATTTCTAAACTGATATTGGTTGAAAATTGAATTTATCTTTAGGAGACAAAGGCCAATATGAGTTATGGATTTGAGGAGTTAGAAAAGGACACGATCGACCTACATGCTATAAAAAGAGATGCAAGGCAAGAAAAAGAGGACATCCAACAATCAAGCAATTTCGCCTTTACTTTTTATTTACTTTTTGTTGACTAGAAATAGTTCTTAAATTTAGCATAACTCCTTGTAATTCGTGCATTGCTGATTTTGATCAACTTTGATTTACTCCAACTCAGGTTTGTTTTCATACCAATCTTGTCGCACATCACCTCTTTCGGAGAAATCAGATAAACCTGTCATCTAATCAGCTGTAATTGCTATTTAGATTTATCTTGCCAATTGTAGAATCTAATCGGCTATGATATTTATTTTAATCTATCTAGTTTAAGCCGATCCTATCGGTTAATAGCTACTTTGATCTATCTTGCCGACCCGTCGGTTAATAGCTACTTCGATCTATCTTGTCGATTGCAGGATCAAATTGGCTGGCACGCCTTGAACCCCTCTTGAACCCGATGTTCATGTGGGATCATTTTCGCTGCCAACACCTGGTTATGGCTCTGACTAGTATATTGACGTGTACTCTATTAGTTTACTCTGGTCCACCCGAACTAGTGATTCGACTGTCTCGACCAGGATAACTGGTAAGGATATGCAGTTACTTCTGCACAAAAAATAACATGCGAACAGTTTTCATGACAGGTACAAATAAAATCGGAAGTTACCCCAAAAAGGCACCTCCCGTGAAGAGACACAATATGGTGAGAAGACACCTTTTACTAGAAGACATCTTTATGAATGATAATTGCCACCCCTTTGTTCTGTCAAAATAGTGAGGCTTTCGTGCCATTTGAGACATAATTCACTATTGTGATCATCTCCATTGTTGCTCACAATACACAAGACTCTGTAATATTTGTACTCTGTCAAGCCATTTGGCTAATAGAAGTAATCCTTTGTCCCACTCTTTTCCCTCTTTGGTCCTAGAGGCATGCAACCATTTTTTATTCATAAGCTCGATATAGAGACCCTGTGTCTTGAACATCGACAGTCTCACATTAGTAGTACTATTCTATTAGTTAGCGTTCTCAACTTTGTATGTTCTTTCTTCCGTGATGAACTGTCAGCACTAGTCCTACATTTTTTCTCAATGGATCGAGGAGAAAGGAGGTTCAGCAGGAAGAGGATTTTACCATGAGAGAAGCACAGAGATCACCCCACTTCAAATAGGGAACATGGTGTTGGAGATATGCTTCAAAGGAAATCATAGAGATGATTATATTTCCTTATGTTCATGATTAATTATTTTGTTCCTTGAATATTGTCATTATTATTTATTAGCAAGTATGTGACTTGTTTGTGAAACTCTATATATGACTTTGTAATGATTATTCTAAAGTGATCCCTAGTCAATAAACATATGAGGACACATATGAATAGACTAGCATATGTGTTGGTTGATGACCATGTTTCATGGGTGATAGATATGGAGATATCAAACCAATAATATGGACATATGTTAGAGAACATAGAGTTGGATCAACCCACCTTGAGGCACTGCGAGAACGTTGTAATCTTCTTGTCATCAATTAGTCTCATATACAATGTGTATGCTATATTATTAGACATGAGGTTGGCGCATGTACTCGAGATGTGTAATAACTTAGAGGTTGACAAATGCTACTCCGTAACTGGGTAGTTATAAAGGTGGCTTTCAGGTTTGTCATGAAGCATGCTGCGAAGCATGGTTGACCAAGATGGGATTTGCCCCTCCATTCAACAGGAGAGATATCTCTAGGCCTCTCGAGTGGTCAGATTTCAGAAATGCACGGCCATGCTACTCACGGTTAAAGAGTTAACCATAGTTAGGGATTCTAAGTCACATGATTGAGAAAGAGTGGTCGAGCTAACTAAACAAGGATGGCATGTACTCGTCTTGAGTTTGACCGATATCATGAGGCAAAGGGAAATGCATAGAACTAAGAATTGTTTAGGTTCGTCCAATGTGATCTTTACATGTACTCGAGTCGGCATGTCCTGCTAGGGAATGCTACCGATTAATGATCAAATAAGAGTACTCGGGCCATGTCTAGGTATAAGTGAACCTACAAGGTCTCACGCTTAAAGGGTTGGGACGTAATTCGTATGGTGATCCAAATTTTGATGGGTTTTAAGTTCCTAATGGGCCTCTAATGTAGAGCCCATTATGGGGCATCTATTTAAAGGGAGGGGGCTCTAGCACTCCGGTGTGTGGTGTTCCTGCCTCGTACGTGTGGATACCTTGGAGGCATTGCTACGAAACTTCAATGCTAGGACGATCTGCAACTTGCGACGGTCACAAGGAGCTATTGGAGGAGGCGCGAGGCTAGTACGACTACATCTGCACCACCGCGCTACATCGACTCTACTTCCACTACAAGTCTGTGCGTCTAGTGGTAATTCTGTGATTTATAAATTGTAGTGGTTCATTGGTTACACGGTAGAAAATTTTGATTTTACGCTAGAGTAGCTTACCCGTTCCCCAACATATGGATCCTGGCAATGCAATGGAGTTCCGTCCTCATATCGATCCGAATGATTCAGTCTTTCTACAGAGGTCATTCTTTGCCTATTAGGCAAGAGGATAGCATATCCGAATGTGTTTTTCAATAAGACATGGATTTTTATTCCTATGAAATTCATAAATGAAAAATGAAGTAGTTAATGTGAGGGCTACCATTATCATTTTTCTTGTATGTGTTCCTAAGAGAATGAATTTGTCCATTTCATGTTTTGAGTTCTCAAAAAAAGAGCGTGGAAGCACATAGAAACACTTGAATGGAAATTGAAAAGAAATGTAGCCCCAGTTGCAATGGAATATAATTAATATATCATGATACAAGTTGAAACTTTAGATGTTTCAGGGTTTTTTCTGCATTGTTTCATATAGAATGACTTATTTTCACTAAACTGAGGAGTTATGGGTAACTTGAAAAAACTAAGGGTTTTTGTGGAAAATAGCAATTACAAAACCAACCGGCCACTAACCCTAAACCTAACCTTATGTACCCACCTTTCACTCTTACTCCCCATTTCACTCCCTCACAACTGCCCCTCTATCTCTCTGTACCAGTGGCCTCCCTATATTCACCTCGTGCTCCCATAGCTAATCCTCCCACACTCATATGCCACCATCACCAATACACCCTAGCGCGCCAGCCGATTTACCAAGTCCCGCGGGAGGCAAATCTCCTTGCTCTTCTCCACCAATGGCGACCGGTGGCGGGTGGTGGCACAGTGTAGCGGCAGGGGAGGCTGGATTCGATATTGTAGTAGCGTAGGGAGGCCAGATGCAGTGGCAATCGGGGAAGGTGCTCCTTTCCCTCCCACAAGCTCTTCTCCACCGGTTGTGGCCGACGGTGGGTAATGGCACGGCGAAGTTGTCTAGAGAAGAGTTAAATCCAAAAAAATTTCTACCTCCTATCTTTTTCATGTATTTTTCTTATTAGGAAAGTAAAAAATTATGTCAGTTATTTTGAAGTTATTCTAATCTCCTACACATAAAAATTTGCAATTATTCATCTACTAATGGAATGCAAATTGGATTTTGATAGAAGGGTACATTCTTTTATTTTAGATAGAAGAAATGTTTCTTCTATCTAAAATAAAAGAATTTTACTGATTTATTTATTGCTATATCAAATTTATGGAATTGATACACCATTTAATTGATATCGTTTTGCAAAATGAAACACATCACATGCATCCATCTTTTGGATGGAGAATTTCACAGGATAGAGGTATGGTATAAGAAATAGCCTATTAAATAACTCTAAATAAATTTTGGATACATCTGTATCCTTAACATACTGAAATGACTGCCATTATTTGTATCAAACTAATAGCAATTCATACAGGCTAAATCATCTAATCAATGGTGGGCCAATAATGATTTTTTCGTATGTATTAAAACGCTTGGCCTGATTTTGAAATTGTCTAGAGTTTTTTTATGTTGTTTTTATTGCAAAATGATGGATCCCCTTTCGTAACATTCCAATTATGAGTACGAGAGTTGAAAGACATGAAAATTCTCAATTCTTGTAATATCTCAAATAGTTTTTGCTGTTTTGGGCTGAAATTTGGGTTGTTTGTGGGCATTTGGAGGCTGGTTAGCTGCTGTGGGCTGTTTTGGGCATAGTGTGGCTGCTCATGGGCTTTTAGTGGTGGGTTTTAGCCCATGGGGGAACAAAACCCATAACCCTACCCCTCTTTTTCCCCACGATTCCCACCAGCCGCACCCTTTCCCCCTAAACCGCACGCCTCCCCATCCTGGCCGTGCGCCCTTCTCCCTCCTCACATGCATTCATGGCTCCTTTCAATCGAGTCCCTGCCTGCTCCGAGTGGATTTGATTTGCTAGGTGGGGTGGAGATTGCACGGTTTGATGAGGGGATTCCGTTTTTGACGTTGTTTCGCAGTTCTGCGGGAAGGTATAATTCTTGTAGATCTCTGAGAATAGGTGGATGTTGTTCTGTAATTTAGGGATTCCATGTTAGATCCCTGCTTTAGTGCTGTGAATAGGTTGGTTTGGGGGAAAACCTTGTGAGGGGCAAATTCTGATCTCGTGCAGTACTGTCAGCATTTTAGGGTAGCATTTTGTGGCACTTTTGTTCAGTATATTATTGTCTTAAGTTCAATTAGAGACCAAGAACACAAATTTTGGTTAAGCGGTTTAAAATTTATGACCATTTGAAGCACTACTGTCCAGAATCTGTGCCTATTAGCACCAGTCTTGGTAATTATAAAATTAGGGCTAACTAGAAGTCGAATTAAATTATTTTAATAACTAGAGATAGCTAAACAATTTGCTATATATTTCAAAAATGTCATCGTCTACTTAATTTGGAGTTGTATAAAAATAGTTACGAAATTGTGAATGCTGTTGTCCAGGTTGATGACAGATCGGTTTTCTGGGTTGAATTCGAGGGATTTGTTGTAGTCATTAAAAATGATGGGTAACTAAAATATTGTTGGTATTCTTGTGTAGTTTTTATAAAGTTAATGAGTTCCTAGTTTTGGGCTCTTGGACTGAACTTATGGTATTCCGACTGTTAGGACAGCAAGGGGTTAATTGATTGCCAAGAGTGATAGTTTATTCCGGGGATGGTGCGTCGTTGCGTTATTGTTATTTTTGGTGTATGTATTGTTGTTGCATGTTTTTGATGAGGTGTGTTTGTTGTAGGTGGTGTGACTCTGGGTGTGTCCTCAAGCTCACGCCCCTCCTCTTCGTGTGGTAAAGAAGCAAGTATATCGTACAATTGATGATGGCCCAAAATGAGATACGGTGTTTATTGTTAAATTTGCTATCATGATAATTTATACGAGTTAATGCAATTGTTGGTATTATTTGTACTCCATCCTTGTGATGATGATACATGGCAAATGTAAAATTGAGATATTATATTGCATCATTTGCATTCATGTTATGAAAAAAATTCGAGCCAGGTTAGTGAGAAAGTCATATGTAGTCATATGACTAATCCGGAGTGCTCTGTTGAAAGACCTACCAAGTAGTCCCATCCACGGGGATAGATTGGAGTGAGACCTACTTGTAGGCCCCTCCACTGGGATGGTAGGGAAAGAAAGGGTGCGACACGGACGGGTGTGCACTCAAGCTATACCGGTATAGGCTATGAATAGTGCATTTTTGAGCATGAAAGTATGGTGCATTGCATATGGGATTAAAAATATGATTCTAATTGTTTAAGATTCACTAATTATATGGATGAGGTTGTATGTTACTATTGAATAACTTAGCGGCTTTTATCCTTGTATGATATACTTTGCTGAGTTTTTGGACTCACGCTTGCTTATTTAATGTTTTAGGTACTTTGAGAACATCATGAAGGTTTGGGATTTAGCTTCACCACGTCAAATATTCATGCCATTCATAATAATTAGCTCTGGAGAGATTTCACCTTAAAGAAAAATTTAGTTGTTCAATCATGGATTTGTTCTATTTGGTCTTGTTGATTAAATACTATCTTAGTCAAATGTGAACTGTGTTACTTGTTGAGCCTAATTGTTTAGCTAGTTTTGTGATGTTATTGTTGCTGAAATTATTTGCTAGAATGCTTTTCTAGTTGTTATTACGCATGGGATTAATGTTATGTGGTTGCCTTTTCATTTATACCCATGTTTGGGGTCATGGCTTATTATAGTTGTGAGATTTTTATTTAGGTTGCTTGCTGGAATTTTTGTGTAATTGGAGCATTTATTATTATTTGTGGTTGTTGTGGTGACATTCTGGGCATGTGTTGTGCCGGGGTGTTACAATTCTCTACAGCATCTAGGAGATAGATGATATTTGTTGGTTTCAACTTTGCGACATCAAAAGAGAATGACTAGAAAAGGAAAATATAGACAGATCGAGAAAAGGAAAATATAGACAACTTTGGGCGGAATGGGAATTGCTTTTATTTCTATTTTCGAGGTATATTGACAGATCAAGAGGCTCGACTAAACATAATTGGGGGAGAAGTCATATGTTATATATGGTAATCGCCCCTCCTATAGTACCTGAATTCTATCTCGAACTTCCAAATTTTTATTTGAAAATCAATATAGAAAAATAGGAGGAAAAATATGACAAAAAATAGGAGAGAAGAAACACCCCTGAGAAGCAAAAGTCCTTCCGAAGGTTTAGTTATTGAAGCCCTACCCAATGGAATGTTCCCCATTCACCTAGAGAATGACACCATCATCCTAGGCTATATTTCAAGAAAGATATGGTCTAGTTCTATACAAATACTGATGGGGTTAGGGTCAAAATTGAACTAAGTCGTTACAATTCAAGAAAGGGACGTATAATTTATAAACTTCCTCATAAGGACTCGAAGCATACGGGAGACTCGAAGGATAACGAACATTTGAAGGATACCAAAGATTCAAAGGATTAGGTTTTTCTTTGTTTCTAAGATAATAAATTCAAAGTTCCAAAATTCAAGCGAAGAGATTTATTTTTATTCGAAAGATTAGATTCATAGTTTGAGAAAGGAAAAAGGAAATATGAAAATAAGAGCTTTTGTTCGTAAAATTTGTACAAAATATCGACTGATTTGTAGGCATGGACGAATTAGAGTCATTTGTTCCAATTCAAAGCATAAACAAAGACAGGGGCGATCTTTCGAAAAAGAACTTTACTTTCTAAAAATTAAAAAAAAGTACCATGGAAATGTCCAAATTCGAAATAAAAAATTAAAGTAAAGGATATATTTTACCCTAAAACAGATATATTTGTAGCTTTTTTGTTTGTTATTTCTAACTCATATTTATGAGATAATAAAATGTGGAAAAATCTATACCGAAAATTGGTTCATGTAGGAAAGTACATATTGCTTTGCGTAGGAATGTGCATTTTAGTTTATCGAAGAGTGCACGTAAAATAACAAAAGGAGTTATTTATGTTCAAGCTAGTTTCAACAATACCATTATAACTATTACAGACCCGTAGGGTCAAGAGGTTTTCTGGTCCTCCGCAGATACTTGTGGATTCAATAGACCAAGAAAAGCATCACCCTATGCTAGTCAAAGAACAGCAGTAGATGCCATTAGTACAGTAGGTTTGCAATGAGAAGAAGGTATGGTAAAGGGTGCTAGTAGTGGAAGAGATGCTGCATTACGAGCCATTGCTAAAAGTGGTGTACAATTAAGTTGCATACACGATGTAACACCTATGCCACATAATGGATGCGGATCTCCTAAAAAAAGTCGTATGTAAAAGAATTAAACCGCTTTCAAGAAAAATAAATGATTCAATGATCAAATAATAATACTAGTCTATTATGGTTCAAGAGGAGGTAGCAGGATCCACTCAAACACTATAGTGGAAGTGTGTTAAATCAAGAGTAGATAGTAAATATAAGGAACATGTATCACACATGCAAAATTTTGGAGTTTGACACAAGAATATTCTACAATAGCAGGTATTGAAGAATCTGTAATGGTGCTTTGATATAGTTTCTTAAAGAAAACAAGTTTCTTTTTATACCCTGAAATGTGTTTTCTTAGGAAAAAAGCAGCGTACATTGAGTTATTGATAATATTGAGTTTGTTAAGAGTTTGTGTCATATTCCAAAAAGAAATAGAAAGAAAAAGGGGGATTTTTTCCTATCGTGAGCCAAGTTTTGGGCTAGGAGACCAGTCTTGGGCCTGCAGGGGATGGAAGGCCCAACCCTAGCTGCACCCCTCCCCCTCCCCTAACCTTGTCACACCCTCCTCCCCTCCCCCATCACAGGTGCCCCACCCCTTCTCCATTGATCATAGCAGCTGTCCCCTCCCTTGCCCCAAAACCTAGCCTTCCTCCTCCCCTCCCTCACCCCCTAGTTACCCCTCCCTCATTCCCCTTGTGCAGCCACCCTCCCTATGCTAGAAACCAGCCATCCCCATCCTCACAGCTGCCTTGGAGGTGCCAAGGGTAGTGGAAAATCCAAGGATTGGAGTTTGGGTCTTGCGGGAGTGAGGAACGCGCGATCCGTGGGGCAATGCCGACATCATCGCTCCATTGAGTCTTTTGGTGCTGGTTAACCCTAGGACTGGCCTTTGTGGTGTTGTCGCTGTGTTAGGGTGGAATCTTGGTGGTTTTCTTGTTGGGTGTGGGTTGGGGTGATCATCAGATTATTTTGGGGAAGGGCTGGTTTTCAGGCAAGCGCTTGTTCGATCTTTGGGTCGAGTTTTGGGATAGTTCTGGTCAATTCCAGAGGCCCTGTAAGTTGTGAAATATGTATAGCTTTGTCTAAAGCTTCATTAGAGTACAAGAACGTAAACTTTAGTTAAATGGTTTAAAATTTATGACCTGTTGAAGCTTACTGTCCAGATTTAAATCGTTGTTGGTAGCAGTCATGGAAATCTGCAGATTAGAGCTGTTAAGTGGCCAAATTAAATTATCTCCACAACTAGAGAAAGCTAGATAATTTTTTGTAGATTTAAGAAATGTCATGGTTTGCTATTTTTGGAGTTGTATAAAAATAGTTATGAAATTGTGAAATTGGCTGTCTAGTGAGACGACAGATCGGTTTTCGAGGCTAAAATCATAGGGTTAGATGAATTAATTGAAAAAGATGGATAACTATAAAATTGTGGGTAATCTTCTGTAGTTTTTATAAGGTATATGTCTGTCCATGTTTAGGCTCTTGAGCTAAGAGTCATGGTCTTCTGACCATTGGGGCAGCAAAGGGGTGAGCTGCCCGACGAGTGAGAACGTTAAAAATGGGTTTGTGCGTAGGTGCAATGTCGTTATGTTGATGTTTGTACTATTAATGCATGGTTTTAAGATTGATAAATATGTTATTGCAAGAGGTGTGATTTTGGTAGCCTCAACCTCACACCACTCTATTCCTCGTGGATAAAGAGGCAAGTACTTAGAAATTTTACGGACATGCTGGACATAACCGTTAGCATTGCTCATTCCCTATTTTATCGCCTCTGTAACACCTCCGCACTCCATGCTGGACATAACCAGGAAATAAAACTAGATAAGGAAGATCAACTCTAATAGCTCAAATCCACTAAATATTTATCTTCCTAAAACTTGGACATCCACTCAGCAGACAAAAGACAATAATCATTCGATATCATCTACAACATGTCATGGAATCAATCAACCATCATGACCAACTAAGCACACAACTAAACATAATATCATCAATTAAACTTAACTACAACGCGATTACATAATGAATTCAACTAGTTTTAGAGTGAACTGATTAACCCAACTAATCTTTTAACATGTCATGAGCGTGAGTGGAGGTGCAGCTAAGTCCCATCCCGCAAGTCGCTCTCGTGGTACCTAAAAACATTAAACAAACAAGCATGAGTTCAAGACTCAAAGAAAGTGCATCACAAACCAATTTACACAATTAAATCAACAGTAAGAGCATACTTCTTATCCAAATCCATGAATTTATAAAACAATAATATCAACAACATTTACCTCTTTTCACTTCATTACTTACTTCCTACACGCACCTCATTAAACCTCTTTGGATGAGTCCACATTTCTATTGAACTCAAAATCATCGTTAGGATGCAATGCGACATGCATGCTCATGAATGCTCTTTTCTTTGCATCGCATCGGTATCGCCGAGTGCACACCGTCGGTGTGCACCCTCACGCCCCTTCCATCCCGTGGAAGGTGCCTACTTCATCGCTCGCCCCATTCACTTCGATAAATGGGACCACGAGGTAGGACTTTCATGTTCACTACGTGTGAACACAGAGGCCCGCATCGTAATGGGTCGCCTCTTCTATTATGAATGCACGATGCAATTTACATGAATACATGTGCAACTTCATTCATTTTCACCACTTGCATAGTCATGCCCGATTTCAGTAAACATCACCAATTCATCCATCCATGAATTACCGTTTTACTAGTCTAAGCAAATTCAAGAAATATGCATGGTAGCACATCATATCATATTCATATGCACAAGCAACCAATCAACATTATAATATCCTTCTAGTTGATATACTTGCCTTCTACCGAGAGGAATGGAGTGGCGGAAAGAAGAAGCCACTCCCGGTTACTCCACCTGGAAATACAATTGCGCACTCAAATTCACATGTTTTAGAGTCAACAAACAGCACTTTCACTCCTAAATCAAATTTGCCCAAAACTCTGAATTCATACAAAACTAGTTTAGATAGCCCACTTCACCACAGCATAACTACTGCTATATAACTTTAAATTGAGCAAAAGTAGACATTTTAAGCATCTACATAAAATTTTCCATGTATCTCTAGGCAATTGCAGATTTCAACTCGGCCTCTAACTTGTCCTAAATCACATAACAAAATTGAATCTGCTACTAGTCACAATTTGGACAGCAAAAGGTAAAACTTGCATAACTTTTTAATGGTTGAGCCAAATTGAGTGAACTCAGTTTGTAATTAATCACAAGAGGATAATCTACAACTATATTATAGCCATTTATTCAGAAGATGCATTACTAGTTCCCAGATTAGAGATGAACAGAAGTTATATACATTAACAGTAGTTCTGAACAGCTGGTACTAAAGGTTTGTTTCACCGGAGGAGCCCACCGCCCGGCTGGCCGGTCGGAGGAGGTCCGGCGGCTAGCTGGTCGGGAGCAGGCTTGGGAGGACGCCACTGCAGCTTGGAGCAAAAAAAAATTCGGTTGGGGCAAAATGAGGAGAGTTGGCTGGTTGCAAGATGGGGAAAAGTGATGAGGAGTTGGGTGAGTTGGGGAGAAAATTAAGGAAAAGGGTACCCACTCTCTCCTAACAAAAGGAAAATCTCCAACAGCCCTCAAAACACCTGCACAAAAACATAAATTTTTAAGCAAGTTAGAAACCACCACTTAAGTAGTTAAGAAAATGAAAATTTCCCAAATAAACGAAGGACATCAAAATAAATGTTTAATTGCGAGAATGGTATTACATTCTTCCCCTTAATGGAATTCGACCCAATTCAAGAACATCAACTACAACAAAACAAAGTTCACAAGGGCTTGCAACTCAAAGCAACCACGCCATTCAAATGAATCCAAACGACAAATCAAATTTCCAAGTCCAACTATTAACGAAAGTGATTTGACTCACCTCGCACCAAGCTTTCTCTTCTCAAAACTATATATTCACTCCAATTTCTACTTAAATTTGCAAGGACAAAACTCCTAGCATTGCAGATTCCAACGAAGTTCTGAACAAGGAATCTCACCGAATTATCTCAATCTTCATCCTCAAATTCACCCACTAAGGGACTCGATCAAATTAATTGATATGCCAAATCCTCATATCGAACATAACATACCACTATCGCGAATACTCGATGTACTCGTAAAACTTTCCTTGGTACTACAAAGACGTCATACCCTTTTAACCGATGATCCTTCTCAAAAGGATAGCGTACTAACCTCTAACTCAACTCCAATTTTCTTCTCAACGTAAATCATAAAACTTAAATCTCCTTTCTCACCCTCTTTGCCACGATTCATCTTATTCATGACAGTTAGAACGATACGAGGCTTTTCATTCTAACACGCCTAAACCAAATATCAACTAATCACTCTTACATTCATTTAAATCTTCCGGTTCCAACCTCAACCCCAAAGAATCAAATACACATAGTCCCATCTCTTCCAACAAAAGGGCCATAACCAACCAAGGCCATCAAGGAAATAGCCCACCTTGGCATAAATTTCCTTCAGCTTGTAAACCACGATATAAAATTCTTTTATTCTAACCTCTCCCAGGCATATACCACACCTAGTAACAAATAGTTAAAACAAATGTTCACAACAGGACATTTCACTTCAATTTGACATCACCTTAACAACCAACGCTACTTCCAAAAGATTTCGAACCGATATCACAAGCCTCCATCATACTCCACCAATAAACCACTAACGGTCAACGTCTAGCTCATGCTAGGACCAGAGATCATTACCAAACCACAAACGATTCCTTTCCTAAGAGGGTCTCGCCCTCACATTCTTTCACTCAAAAACCAAGTCCAAAAGTATAATCCTTTAATATACTCAACTCTAGACCATAAACACTCATATTCTTAACTCCAGCTAGAAAGCAAAAGAATTACAATTCTCTTGAACCAAGTGAACCACATACATCACCTTGAGCCCAACACACTAAAATTCATCTTGAGAGAACTCAAAAACCTAAAGATATCTCTCATTTTCTTTTCCCAAGTCAAAACGTAAAGGAAAAAAAAATTCAATTCTTTTACATCACATAAACCACTTTTATCATCTTCGAATCAATGTGATAAAATTCACACTGGGGAGAAACTCAAAGTAAAAGAGAGACTCACACAAATCTTCGACGTAAGCCCTCATAAAAACAAGGAACAAATCAGTTCGCTTTCACCAAAGCGTAACCTCTCACGCTTAACTAAAATCAACGCTTTGGAAGAGGAAACCGATTCAAGCCAAACATCTAAGCACCCAACCTGCATATTTTTCTTTCAAGAGGATGGGAAACTTATTCCCAACGGAAACCACTTCATCGTAAATCACTTGAATCAGTAAACCCATAAAAAAGATCCAACTCGAATCCCACCATTTCTAGTATTCCAATACTTTAGCCATTAAAGATTTCATATTCACAAAATCTGAAAAGTCCAACAGTTTGAACAAAAGTTACAAAACCCAATCTTCTTTTAATTTCCTTCTCCTATTCATATAACCACCACCAAATATATTATCATCAAACCCTAACCAAGTCTATCTCATGACAATCAACAAGGAGAACCACTTCCTTATTTCTTCAACATCAATAACTTGCGATTAATTCAACATAAGACATGCGCCATCATTTTCTTTTGATCTACTAACCATGACGAACCATCATTCATACAATGGTTTATTCCAAGCTTAATACATATCTTTTTCAACACTTATTTTGGCGCACACAACAATTACCTTTCGTACAATCCCCAATTCACATACTCAATATCCCCACTCATTCCACCAATAATTAATCCTAACCACGCTATACGATCTCCACTAGCCATATTTCATAAATACAGATCCTGCATGACATTTGTCAAGGACAAGCTCAACCTTTCATACAATCATTCCTTATCCCTATTCTTTGATTACACATCGATTAAGTCATTTTGTTGACCCAAAATACTAATCGACTCATGAGAAACATGGACCAACAACCCTCATGTCTTTACACCATTATACTCGGTACTTTACATCAACACCTTGCTATAATAAATTCATCTACAAAAGATTCTAGACCTTCTCACGGGATCAATACTAGCATTATCAGACACAATCCGCACTTCCAATTAATTTCCAGGACTCGCAACACTTCGCATAAAACAATAATCAACACTCACTTTAGATCAATTGCCATCTCAATTAATCTTTCTCTACCACACAATAAATTAGGTTGTTTTTAAACAACCTACAAATTCACTTTAATATAATCACCACCCACATCATCTCAAAGTTCTAACTACTAATCATACACTTAACGCCTTGAACATCTTCGTGGGTCACATACCCAACCTTTAAGGAAAACACAGCTCTTAAGCATGAATGAACATCGATAAATAGTTTCTTCTTTCCAGAAAAACCCAAATAGAAATTGCAACAGAGCGTAACTCTCAAATACCCAAACTCTGGCATGCAAAAGATCTTCATCAAATCTCAAAGTTACAACTTCCACAAGGGAAGATAATTGCAAGGGGAAAACCAAACAATCAACCACATCCTTTCTGATAAAACCTTAACACCAAGAATCCACAAGACTTAAGTTTTACATCAAGACTTCAATAATTTCTTTTAAACTCGGAGAATAACAACACAAGAATAAATCGATAACTTTCTCCGTAAAGCAATCCAATAAAACCAGGCGTCAAAGCTGGAATGGCAACCAAAAGAGGCGTCACACTAAACTCTTCTTCTTTGTCTTCAACCAAAGAAGGCAAAACCAAAAACCGTCGAAAGAACAATCAGCGAATACTCGTTACCAAACACCTTTCCTTTGTTTCCAACCAGTAAAGACCAAAATAAATCAACCAAACCGATCGACAAACGGTAGAAGAAATCCTAAAGGATCCACCACCAAACTTTCTATTGGACTCCAACCAATGAAGCTAAAAGGAACCAACAAACTCCATCCACTCTCTAAACCTTGTCGCAAAAGACGATGACTTTTACCTACGAGAGGCTCCAAACTTCCGGTTGTGGCTTTACCCAGCCACAACCACCACCATGGCCACTACCATGGCCACTCCACAATAGAAGAAGGTGACCAAACCTTCTGGCAAAGACAACTCACTTAATCTCAATAACAAGAACAACTCAATTCATTCCTTTCATAAACATAGCAACATACATTATCAAATGTAGTACTCAACATCAAAGCTTAAATACAACATTTAAGCGTAAAGCAACGATACCCATACCTTTTCCTACTGTGCATCAGAGTGTGTCAAGTTTTAAATTAATTAACCACTCTACTTCAGATTTTAAGGTTGTTGCCCTAAGGCCAAATTTTTTAAAAAAGTGGAAACCTATGCCTTGTTTCTAATTTTACGCAGCAATATTTTTAGTTTACTCTAGAGTAATTTGCTAAATTTACATGCCACGGACCATATAAGGTCATGCTAACCAAATTGAGTGAACTCAGTTTGTAATTAATCACAAGAGGATGAAACCTTTCCACAAGAGGATTCTAAGATGCCACAGCAACTTCAACATTCCAAAACTTTTGATCCCTAACTCCAAATCAAGGATACAAATACACTTTCTAAATCTACAGGAAATTTCCCACATTTATCTAGGCAATCAAAAATCTTAATTCGGCCTGTTGCTATATCAAATCTTCAGGAACCATGCTACTACACCCACTAAAGCTCCCCATACAGCAAGCTATAGTTGAGAGCTTGCTGTTTGGAGGGCTGCAGCAAGGGGGAGCTGCAACCGCCGGCTGGCCGGTCGGAGCAGGTCGCGGCGGCTAGCTGGTCGGGAGCAGGCTTTGGGACATGATGCACCACTCTCGGTTTTACCAAGCCACCACTTAAGTAGTATCTCATCTCCTCTCAGCCATTAGCCTAGCCTCCTTCTAGATGTTTATCACGAGGTGACCATCCATGGGTATCGCCATTAGCCTAGCCTCCGAGGTTTAGCTAGCCCACGACGCTACCATGGGATGGCGCCGAACCCACTTTTGGCATTGCACGACAGGGCATACATTGCCATCGTCCATCTCCGTCATGACCTCCCTGAGATGACGGAGATGTTCCCTTACTATCCCTCACGTGTGGGGGATAGCTTGGTGAATGTCTACGCAGTGGAGGACACTACGCCGGATTCACCACTTGCCAGGCTCGTGTGTTGGAAATATGCCCTAGAGGCAATCATAGAGATGATTATATTTCTATAAATGTTCATGAACTATGAGATTGTTCTTTGAATAACATCATGGATATTGATTAAGAAAGTGCGTGACTTGCTTGTGAAACTCTATATTCGTCTTTATGATGTTCATTCTAAAAGGGGTCCCTAATTGATAATCATATGAGGACACATATGAGTAGACTAGCATATGTATTGGTCGATGACCCATGTTTCACAGGTCATAGATATGGAGATATCAAACCAATAATATGGACACATGTTAGAGAACATGGTGTTGGACATCGACCCACTATGAGACACTGTGAGTACGTTGTCTTCTTTCATGTCATCAATTGGTCTCATACGATATGTATGCTATATCCTTTCACTTGAGATCGTCGAATGTTCTCAGTTTGCGTAATGGCTTAGGGGTCGTCAAACGCTACTCTGTAACTGGGTGGTTATAAAGATGACTTTTGGGTTTGTCATGAAACATGCTGCGAGGCATGGTCAATAAAGATAGGATTTGCGCCTCCAATACAATGGAAGAGATATCTCTAGGCCTCTCGAGTGGTCGGATTCCAGAAAAAGCATGGCCATCCTACTCGAGTCATCGAGTTAGAGAGTTAACTTGAGGTATTTGGGGATTCCGAGTCACGGCATCGAGAAAGAGTGGTCGAGCCATCCAAACAAGGATGAAAACAACTTGCCTTGGGTTTGATTGATATCGTGAGGCAAAAGGAAATACATATAGGACATTGTTGAGGTTCGTCCGATCTTTACATGTACTTGGGAGTCGGTAAGTCCTGCTAGGGGTAGCTATCGACTATTGGTCGAATGCTCGATAATCGATTAGGTGTACTCGATGGTTGAGTAGGAGTATTCAATGATTGATAGGGGTACTCCAGCTATGTCTGAGTGCACGTGAACCTATAGGGTCGCACGCTTAAGGGGTTGTAACCAATTCGGATAGGGATACGAGTTGTAATGGACTTAGAGTTTCTAATTGGCTTCAAGGGTTGAAAAACGTTATGGGACGTCTATATAAAGGGAGGAGGTGGTGGCTTTGCAAGGTGTGAGAGACATACACGAAGAGACACATCAGGAATTCGGAATTCCCATAACCCTAGCCACCACCCCTCCTCTGTCCAGAACCGCGCAGCCGGCGCTAGCACTCCGGCGCGTGGTGTTCTTGCCCCATATGTGTGGATACCTTGGTGGCATTGCTGGATGCTTCAACGCTAGGAGGATCCACAACCTGCGATAGTAACAAGGAGTTGTTGGGGAGGGCGAGGCTAGTACGACTACATCTGCACCATCGCGCTATATCGACTCTACTTCTGCTATGGGTCTACGCATCTAGAGGTAATTCTGTGATCTATAACTTCTAGTGCTTGCTTGGTTACGCGGTAGAAAATTTTGATTTTTCGCTATAGTAGCCTACCTATTCCCCAGCATCGTGGGCCTAGTGAGGTCCCTTGATAGGTACCTCCTTCACCTCCAAGATGACTTGATCCTTGCACGTCACCCGCATCACTAAGCTAGAGACTCACATGACCCCACTGCTCCACCACAGTTACTTCACCCCGGAGATAGTGTATGGGGAGCACGAGGCGTATGAGCCCGCGGAGGACCTTTCGCATCCCTATGGCTCCTACCACTGCTTGTCTGTCATGCTCGCATGCCAGTGGGAGGACATGGACACCGTGTTTTGGCAGCTCATTCTAGCGGTCCCGTGAACGCGGTGTGCAGGGAGAGCGCCTTCTTCAACAGGCGCGAGTATGAGCTGATGATGCCCATTGCAGCTCCTTCACCACCCGCTGCCCTCGACACTCCTGGCACCTCTGACGTCGCCAGTGATGGTGGCAATGCTTAGTTGAGGCTAGATGACTTAGCCATTAGAGGTCACTTTTGTGTTGTAGTAGGAGCTGACTTGTGATGTACTTTTATGGCACAAACATGTAAAAGACGATAATGGGATGGTCCATGTTAGTTGGCGATGACCCCATGATGTATCTCACCTATGTAAGGCGACCGAACTATGTTAGTGTCATAAAAAATCATCGAAATCTATGAAATCTATCCTTGCTGTCCGCAAGTTTACTTGAGCATGACAATTGGTTTCCAGACTTGAATCTGCATGCTTAATCATCCTACTTTCATTATACTTGTATCTCAAGTTGATACCTTATCCGCCATGCATATGTTGCTCAACTTTCATGTGTGTGACAGGATACCGATGACCCGATCTATGCATGTGCTCATGGCAAGTGGTGCCGCCCGTGAGGGCCGCATTCTAGAGGGTGAGGTGCCCAATCCAGCACACCCTAATCCGCTGCACCCGAGGTCTCACACCCATGAGGTGCAACACTCCGGCATGCCTATACGGGAACAAGGAAGCGCCCATGTTAATCAAGAAGCTCAAAGTGAGGAGTTGCCCCCTCTACCATCTATGGCGCAAGTTCTCGTGATGCAAACCCACCTCCTCGAGAGAATGGTGCAAAACACAGAGAATCTCAAAACCGCCATTGCATACGGCGGAATGGCAGCCAAGCCATCTCAATCAGGCTTGGCTCTGCGAGCTTCTCCACGTCAGTAGATCCATTGAATGCTGATGATTGGCTCCGCAACATTGAGGGCAAGCACGACATCGCACAATGCAATGATGAGGAAAAAGTGCAATATGCTGTGTACTACCTCCAAGGAGCTACCCCGGCTTGGTGGGATTAGGGATGGCAATCAGGTGCGGTGGACACGGGTAGTGCTTGCCCATACCCATATTTGCGAACCAAAATCTCCCCCACGGGTATACCCACGAAGGGTCATGGGCGAAGAATCTCGCCCATACCCGTCGCCCGCAGGTACCCGATACCCGCGGGTATACCCGTTTTCCCACCACCATCAACAATCCTTCCAACCAAATGGCACTAGGAGCTAATGAGCTATGGTACTAATACAATTCTTTTGACGAAATTATGGGAATCAGCTACATTCTATAGATTGAAGAATGATTATCATTTTTTCAAAATTTCAAATGTACATGAGAATAAGAATTAAAATAACACATGTAGACAAATAACACACAAATTCTCAAGTTCAACAATTACTGATATGAGGTACCACAAATTGGGGATCAGGGGGCTAACTAGGCACCTGTTCTAGCCCATATATCAATATAAGGTGGCGAGTAATCACACGGAATGGGTACGGGTGAAGCTCCCCCATACCCATACATGTTTGCCCATCGGGTAAAGTTTGGCCCCCACAAACATGCCCGCGATTAATACGAAAGGAACATACCCACCTCTATTATGGTTTTTACCGTGAGTACACAAGTAATCAGGTAAGATTGCCATCCCTGGGTGGGATAGCTACAAGGCTATTCACCCATCGGGCCAAGCAACCCCTTGGGAGGCCTTCAAGGACACCATATGCACCACGCATATTCCCTCGAGCCTTATGGAGATCAAGAAGAGGGAGTTTTACAACCTCAAGCAAGGCTCCATCTTCGTCATGGACTTCCTCCACCACTTCAATTACCTTGCCCGGTATGTCACTGATGAAATACCGAGCGAGGCAAGGCGGGTTGCTCTCTTTCGGGATCGCCTCAACGAAGAAGTGCAGCACTCTCTCGCTGCTCTTGACATCCCCAACATGCAAGTGTTCGTCGACAAAGCTATTCGGGCAGAGGATAGCGCTAAAGCTATGATCGAGAGCCGAAAGCGCAAGGGGATGGCATAAAAATCTGTTAGCAGCGGTTCCTCGAAACCACGTACTTGGCAGTCTTCTAGTGCTCGTTCCTCCGCCCCGCCACCTCCAAGACCTCAAGGGCCTAATTCTTGTCCCTCTCCACTATTGGTTCACCCATATAACCGTGGAGGGCAGCCATCTAGAGGTCAAACCAAGGCCGCTGCCGTCACATGCTTCGCTTGCAATGAGAAGAGGAACTATGCTAGTAATTGCTCGCAAAAGAAGCCACCGGCGACTCGTCCACAGCCCCAAAATGCTCCGCCTCATCCTCAAGGTCTAGCAAGTGGATGTGGAGGCCCTCAAGGAGGCTGGCCAGCCCCTAAGCCAACCCAAGGCTATGGGCGTGGCCGTGTCAACCATGTGACTGTCGAAGAAGCAAGCAATGCAACCGATGTGGTGCTGGGTATGTTTCTTGTGCACTCAACTCCCACCTTGGAATTATTTGATTCTAGATCATCTCATTCATTCTTATCCACAAAATTTGTTGAGCAACAAAAGATCAAAGTCAACTACTTAGACCACATGTTAATCTATTCACCCGCGTCAGTCATGAGAGCAAAACTCATAAGTTTAGGAGTTAGAATTGTGATTAATAGGGTAGAATTCAAGGGTGACTTAAACATCAATTCACCAGGACTTGATGTCATCCTCGGTATGGATTGACTATCCAAGAACAAAGGGCACATTGATTGTGCTAACCGAGCTATTTCTCTGGTTAATTCTAACGGTGTTCATGTCACCAACTCCTTCGATCGAGCCTCTACCTTGCAGCAGCCATCCCTCCACACTCTCTCAATTTTGGAGGTACATCAAGTGCCCGTGGTACGCGATTACCCCGATGTCTTCCCTGAGGAGCTACCGGGTATGCCACCGGACCGGGACATGGAGTTTGTTATCGATCTTTTGCCTAGAACAGCACCTACCTCCAAACGTCCTTATCGTATGCCACATATGAGTTTGTTGAATTAAAGAAACAACTCTAGGAGCAGCTGGACACGGGTTTCGTCCGCCCAAGCTCGTCACCATGGGGAAGTTCGGTACTATTTGTCAAGAAGAAAGACAATAGTATCCGAATGTTTTTCAACTATTGATCATTGAATGAATTCATCATCAAAAACAAGTACCCACTCCCGCGAATTGATGAATTATTTGGTCAAATAAGCGGGGCTAAGTTCTTTTCAAAGATTGACTTGAGACTTGGCTACTTCCAACTCAAAATCCGACTAGAGGACATCCCAAAGACCGCCTTTACCACTCGCTCTGGTTTGTACGAATACACCGTGGTTTCCTTTGGACTTACTAATGTATCTGCCACTTTCATGAATCTTATGAATAAGGTGTTCATGGAGTACTTGGACAAATTTGTGGTTGTGTTCATCAATGATATCCTTATCTACTCCAAAAGTGAAGAAGAGCAAGAACTTCACTTGCGTCTGGTGCTCGACAAGCTTTGCGAGCATCAACTTTATGTGAAGTTTAGCAAGTGCAAGTTTTGGCTAAAGGAAGTTGGCTTCCTAGGCCATGTCCTTTCTAAAGGAGGCGTCGTCGTTGATCTGAGCAAGGTGCAAGATGTGCTCGCTTGGTAGCAGCCCCAAACTATTCCAGAGATCCGAAGTTTTCTCGATCTTGCTGGATACTATTGTCGGTTTATCGAGAACTTCTCCAAAATTGCCAAGCCAATGACCGAATTACTCAAGAAAGAGAAGAAATTTAAGTAGTCACTGGCTTGCAAAGCAAGTTTCTAGGAGCTAAAGCAAAGACTCACAACAGCCCCAATACTCACTTTGCCAAACATACACAAGAGCTTCAATGTGTACTGCGATGCATCCCGTCAAGGCCTCAGTTGTGTGTTGATGCAAGAGGGCAAGGTTGTGGCCTATGCTTCCCATGAGTTAAAGCCTCATGCAGCCAATTATCCCACTCATGACTTAGAATTGGTAGCCGTTGTTCATGCTCTCAAGATATTGCGGCATTACCTTATTGGCAATCGGTGTGAAATATACACCGATCACAAAAGTTTGAAATATTTATTCACCCAACTAGATCTGAACCGTAGGCAACAAAGTTGGCTCGAGCTAATCAAGGATTATGATTTGGGCATCCATTATCACCTAGGCAAAGCAAATGTAGTGGCCGATGCGCTCAGTCGGAAGCTACACACAGTCAACACCTCTATCCTTGTCAATCCGCCAGAACTACTCAAAGAATTCCATAGACTCAACTTGGTAGTGGTTGAAAATGGGTACTTGGCAGCCCTGGCCCTACAACAAACCCTTGAATCACAAATTAAAGCTGCTTAGCTTAAGGACAAGGGGGTGGCTGAAATTAAGCGCAAGATGAATGAAGATGCACAATCGGGATTCTCTGATAATGCCGATGGGTTGGTCATGCATGCACAACAAATATGTGTTCTGGATGACCCTGAAATTAACCATTTGATCCTAAAAGAAGCTCATGAATCCCCTCTTTCAATCCATCCTGGGAGCACCAAGATGTACCAGGACCTTTGAGAAAAATTATGGTGGCCTGGTATGAAACGGGACATCGCCGCGCATGTTGCTATATGCGATGTGTGCCAACTCATTAAAGTAGAGCACTAGCGACCAGTGGGGATGCTCCAACCCTTGCGGGTTTCTAAATGGAAATGGGATGAAGTTGGCATGGACTTCATCATCGGCTTACCCAAGACGTCAAACGAGAATGACTCTATAAGGGTTATTGTCAACCGTTTGACTAAGGTGGCCCATTTTATCCCCATGCACGTCTCATATAACGAGGCCAAACTCGCCAAACTCTATATGAACAATATTGTTTGACTTCACGGTGTCCCTAAAGTCATCGTTTCCAACCGTGGCTCACAATTCACATCTTAGTTCTGGGAAAGTTTACATGAACTCCTCGGAACCAAGCTATTCTTCAGCATGGCCTTCCACCCGCAAACAGGAAGCCAAACCGAAAGGACAAATCAAATTCTACAAGACATGTTGAAAGCTTGTGTGCTATCATATAGCACCAATTGGGAGAAATGTTTGGCATTCGCTGAATTCTCTTACAACATCAGTTTTCAGACAAGTCTTCGAATGTCGCCATTTGAAGCACTATATCGAAGAAAGTGCCGAACTCCTCTATTTTGGTCTGAAGTTAGTGAAAGGCAATTCTTTGGACCAACCATAATCAAAGAGGCTGAAGACCATGTCAGACTAATAAGAAGTCGTTTGAAGGAGGCACAATCGCAACAAAAGAGTTACACCGACAATCGCCGCTGCGAATTGAGTTCTGAGGTGGATGACTTTGTTTAACTCAAGGTCTTACCGCTGCGTGGTACTCGACAATTTTGAGTCCACGGAAGACTAGCACCTCGATTTATCGGTCCATATCGGATCATTGCAAAAAGAGGTGAAATGGCATATCAACTAGAACTTCCGCATCAACTCTCAGATGTGCATGATGTATTCCATGTTTCACAACTAAAGAAGTGTCTTCGAGCTGTCACCGAACTCACTCCATTGGATGCTATCGATTTGCAGCCCGATCTCTCATATCGCGAACACCCAATTCGCATCCTTGATGAAGCTGAGCGTCATACTTGCAACCATACCATCAAAATACTCAAAATTCAGTGGAGTAATCACACCGAAGAAGTGGCTACTTGGGAATGTGAAGATCGCCTTAGAGCCGAATTCCCATCCTTTTTCGCCGAGTATAGTCAATCTCGAGGATGAAATTAATGTAAGGGGGTAGGTTTGTAACATCCCAAGAAAATGAGAAAATAGAATAAAGTGGTTTAGCATGATTTTTAATGTATATTTGGATTATCTTCTGAATTTATTTATTTTAAGGTTTTATTTTTGTTATATTTAAATTTCTTTTCACCCAATTTAGCACATTCAAAAGAAACTTACAAAAATCCCAATTAACCCAACCTAAAAAATAATTTCTTAAAATACTAGAACACATGAGATGAATAAATATAAATTTTTCAAGATTTTTACACAAAATTTATGTGCCTTTAAAATCGAAAAATAGTTAAAAATAGCAAATTTCAATAATTTTAACTTGAAAACTACAAAAGGTAAATGAATGAAACCAAGGAAAATGGAAACCCTATACATTGGTCTACCTACATAAATTTTTCTAGAAATTTTCAAATAACTTAAGGTCACTTTTGAACCACCAAAACCATCAAGCCAAATTCTACCAAAATAAAATTCACCACAGTGCACATGCAATCTGTTCGATGAAATGCTTGCAAAGACCATCATTGACAGCGGGCCATGCATGAGTTGGGACCCCACTGGCAGCCTCTCTAGCCTCACCCTCAGCCCTCTGCCCCTCTCCTTGCTCGGCCCTTGCCGCGACAAGGCTAAGCCTTGCCACTTGCGACCACGACAGGAAACGCCTGCCACGCAGCCGTCGCAAGCTGAAGCTTCACCAGCTCTGCCGAGCACCCATACTCTACCTCACCTGCTCCACTGCATTGCCATAAAGCCACCGAAGCCACCTCTCACCCGTTTGCTCGCCCGTGCTTCACCCCCACCGTCGAGAGCTTGTCAAGCTCGAGTAGAGGTAGGTGAGCACGCCTTTCGGCCATTCTCCCAAGGGTGAGCTCGCCCTTCAAATTCCAAGTGCTCGAGGCAATTTCCCGGTCCCCTACTCCCTGCTTTGGCTACAGTTTCCACCGGCTACACCGCCGTCACAACCATCTCATTCTCCGCCTCCGGCCATTTGGTGGCAGGCCTCCTCAGCCATTCCCCACCACATCGGGATAGCTAAATCAGTCCATCTCCATCCCCTGGATCTTCTCCCCTACCTAGCCGAACTCGAGTAAGCCTTCTTCCTCATTGCTAGCTATGGCCACCACCGAGCTCCACTCCTCTCCACCATCAACGCTCCTCACCACCATTTAGCCTCGACCGACCGGTGCCCTGGGGTCCCCACAACTCCCTTGTGCTCACCAAGCCGTCGGCCAAGCTCCATCCCCAGCAGCCTCCCCTGGTGCCGCCTCTGCTTCACTACCGCTGATGCGTGGGCCCGGCCTGTCATCCTCACGCGCGTTCGCTCTCACGCGGTCGCTGACAGTGGGCCCTGGCTGTCAGGTAGCAAAACGGCTTTGAAAGTTTGCCGAAAAGGGAAAGGTGGTTTTGTAACATCCCAAAAATTGTAAATAAGAAAAATATAAATATAAAAATTAGAAAATGAAATTGAATAGAATTTTTAATTAGAGTTTCAAGAATGAATTTAAAAGATCGAAATGGCGATCAAAGGGGGGGAGAATGATCCCAAATAAAATTTCCCCCCACTCAAAGTACTCCAAACAATCTCGTAATAAAAATCTGAAATACCCAAAGATTTTCCTTCAAACTACTGTTTCTCAGATTCGCACACATACCAAAACCCGAACAATTAGACAACTATGTGTACCCCTATCTTGCATGAATAAAACCCATGAATCATGTGAGGGATTTTTTAATCACAATCCTGGTTGTCAAGTGTCCAAACAAAGAGGAATCAATTCAAAGACTACTTTTCTAAAAGAGATAAAGCTAAAACACCAAAGTCTCTTTCCAGAAAAGTAAACGTAGATTTTAATGGAATTGTCCTTAATTGGAGCAGGTGATTGGTGAGTTTATGTTGCTCTAAAATTTTTGGACATTTTTATCCCTATGAGAAGTTGAGTCGTGAAACAGTCCACCAAAAATCACCTCAAAAAGCTTTGTAGAACAAACAAGAAAAATCAATCATTACAAATAGTCAGGAACTTCGATCAGAATGTTTGAGGCTCGGTTTTCACTTCATAGCGCTCAAACGGTGCGACCAGTGGACTCACAAATTTTTCTAGAGATGGATATATGAGTCATGCACCTTCTCCAATAAGAATCACATAAAAAGGATTTTTCTAGATTTTTATAAAAATCAAAGACTGACTGCTGCACGAAGAACAAGTTCTGGACAGATTTGCAATTCGTTAAAAACTTGATCTCTAGTCTATCCTAGGATGCAAGAAAGATGTAAAACCATATGAACACCCTCAAGACATCCTAGAAGAACATCATTTAGAACGAGGGGAGGCATATCCAAATTGCGAGATTGTAAATGTGAGAAAGTAAATGCTGAATTTAAATTGTGTAAAGTAAAGACATAGTGTAAATGCGTAATTTAAATTCGCAATCAGGTAAAGAAATTTTTGTATTTTCTAGATGGAAGGTTTACAAAGCCACACTTGATGTGGGGAAAGCTCAAAGGAGCAACTCAAACCTTCAAGGGGGAAGGCTACCCCTCCACCCCTATTTATACAACTCTTGGGCCACCTACCACCCTTAGATGAGCCTCTAAACCCTAGAGCATCCATCAAGGGCTAGGATTAACCTACTCAACCAACCATGCAAGGGTTCACCCAAAACCCACAACACATAATGGGTTTTCTTGCATGGTTCTCAAAGCACACTAACTAGACCCGCTAACCTATCAACTAGACCAAGATCCAATGGTCCTCATTGATCCACGCAGTGTCTAGCTAGCATCTCATCCGTTCCTTGTCTTCACGGCTTGCACGGACTCCGTATCCGATCATCTTTCGGCGATCCCCAACCGTCTGTACCTCCGATGCTCCTCGCCTAGTCCCAGCCATCCTTCACCTCACCATGACCTAGCACCGTCGTCCTGCAACCATAAAAAACAAGGAAATACCTCACATAGCAATGTTCAATCATCACAAATGCTCACAATTAATTATGTTTTAATCATCAGTCGGTTCTACCGCCAGCTACAGCTGGTAGTACCACAAGAAGCTAACACAACTCAAATTGCTTCTTTTTGAATTCCAATTAAAATCAAACTCAAACCTGAGTACACCTTGCTCAAATAAAGTCAAGTACTCATCATAAACATGGATGGACCTCCACATGGTCCTTCAATCTCCTCCTTGAAGAGTATATTGACAAACCACACAAAAGGCATAAATTTGAGTTTGAATAAGAGAAGAAGAAAGCAATTTGATTGAAAAACCACACATGGTCCAGAGAGAAGAGATTGAGAACATGACCAAGTTGGCAAGAAAGATTTTAGAGCAAGGTAATATAAAGAATAAGTTTTCCACAAAAAGCTCTAAAAATCCAATAAAAACTCATAAAAGTTTATGATTCTTAAGATTTGCAAATTTTCAACAAAATCATAAAATCCAAGATACATTTTTCATTTTTATCTTTTTAATGATGCCTTTTCTTCAATTTCTCCCCCTTTTGGCAATATAGGCATCAACATGACATTGTCTCCCCTTTTTTATGTATGCATGAAATGCAAGCTAAGGGAGCTTTGAAGATTATCCAATTGATAATAACAAGATATGACACCAAGCTAGTCAATTTTTAGATTCGACTAGTCTAAGACATGTCCAAGTGCAAATACAAGCTTAGTTTTGAATATTTCATTTTTGGCAAGATTTGACAAGTGCAACACTCAGCTTTAGTTTCAAAAATAGAAGAATAGCCACTCTAAGGATCAAAAGGAAAACCTAGAGCTCAACCTACTCAACACTTTGGGGAATTTAGAAGTGCATACAAGGTCCTTCGGGCTCATTTACCACTTAATTCAAATTGTGCTTTATCATCTTACAAGACATAGCGGGGTGCAAATGTTTGACATTATTTGCATTCTTTACCCAATTATGGTTTTCTTTATTTGCATTTTCTTTTGACAAGCAATTGACTCAAGCAATATGCGACCATCTCAAGATGAACTCTTAAGAGGATGATCTAGATCATATACGATGCATTCCAAGTTCATCCCAACTGCAATGGGAAGCAATCTTGTGAATATAAAGTGTTGAGATCAATTTTGCACAAACCGAGTCAATTTTTTTTGTTTTTCATTTTAAGCATATATGAGCGATTTGAAGGACTCTAGTATGCATCAAACTAGTTTCACCCAAGTTGCTATATGGACTCTAGAGAACTCCAAAATTTCTCAAATCATGGCATAAACCTCTAGAGAAGAAACTTAGCAAGTAAAAGCAACATGTTTCATCAAGTTTTCATTCAAAGCTTTAAATTGTCAAATTTTAACAAGCTTATCATGATAAATGAAATTGGACAAATCTAAGCTAGTGACTTTCTTCAAAAGATGTAGCATGGTGTTTTGCATGAAGATTAAATCATTTGCATAATAGACAAAGCTCGTAAAACATAAAATGCAGTCTATATGCAATGCATGAACAGATTCTCAAGCTCCCCCTTAATAAGTAAATCAATTTACACTCAAATCTGGTTAAAGTTGAGTTATTATCAAGATAAGGCATAAGGAAAACCCAAATGAACTCAAAAACAACCAGAAAGACAGAATGAGGAGAAGAAGTCGAGAAACTGCAAACTGGATGGCTATAGAGCATAGATAAGATAGAAGAGACTCACTACGGCTCAGACTCGCTCTTATCTTCCCCAGTGACTAACATAGGGAAGCTGACTCTAGATCCCAACTAAGGAGTTCACACAGACCCTGTCTACCCAGGAGGCCCAACACTTGCTAGTCTTTATAAGACTGTGAGGGAACTCAACCTAGAGAGAAGAGAGGACAGCTAATCACGCATGATAGCAACCTAAAGCACAAGATAAGAGGTCCGTGCAAAGCATGCCAGAATTCTAAGTGAGTGAACTCAACTCAGGAAAACAAGCCCAAAGTCACTCAAAAGAAACACAAAAAAAAAAGCTGGAAGAGAACATATTATACATAATATACAAACTAGCTCCCCCTCATGATAGGCCATAAGGGCTCACGACTCCAAGCTCACTCCTCAAGGCAACAAATCTGGAGCTATCCAAAGGCTTGGTGAAGATATCAGTTAAGTGGAGGTCACTCTCTACAAACTAAAGCGTGATATCCCCCTTCTCCACATGGTCTCTAAGGAAGTGATATCTAATATCAATGTGCTTGGTCCAGGAATGTTGCACTGGGTTTTTAGCAATGCAAATAGCAGAAGTGTTGTCACAGAAAAGTGGCACACTCTCCATCTCTAACCCAAAGTCCCGCAGGTCGATCTCATCCATAGCACTTGGCTACAGCAACTGGCTGCAGCAACATACTCGGCCTCAGCGGTGGACTGTGCAACACCGGACTGCTTCTTAGACAACCAAGAAACAAGAGAAGTGCCAATGAATTGGCAAGTGTCAGAAGTGCTCTTCCTATCTATCCTACAACCAGTAAAGTTGGCATCGAAAAAGGCTCGAAGGGACAGACAAGAACAAGAAGAGTACCAAACACCATAATCAGTGGTAGCACGAAGGTACCTGAAAATGCGCTTGACCGCCTGGCGGTGAGAGGTGCGAGGAGAGGCCTAAAATCGAGCACACAGAAACACAGCGAAATGTATGTCCGGCCTCGAAGCAGTGAGGTAAAGAGGGAGCCGATCATGCTCCGAAACTCCTTTTGATCAGCAAGCTCACCATCCTCATTGGGCTCGAGGACAATAGTAGTGGCCATATAAGTCATCACCGGCTTCCCATCAGACATATCGAAACGCCTCAGGAGGTCCCGGGTATACTTGCCTTGATGCAAGAAAGTACCCTCCCGAGTCTGCTTGATTTGGAAGCCAAGAAAGTAGCTCAACTCGCCCATCATACTCATCTCAAACTCTATGCTCATTACCTCAGAAAACTGAGACACAAGCGAATGAGATGAGCCACCAAAAATGATATCGTCCACATAAATCTGGACGAGAAGAAAATGCGACTCATGGTGTCTGATGAATAGAGTCTTGTCTACTACGCCCATTTTGAAGTCATGGCTGAGAAGATAAAACTTGAGCCTCTCATACCATGCTCTGGGTGTTAGTGCTATGCCCTTGAGGCAATCATTTAGATGATTGTAACATGACTATGTTTATGAATAATAATATGATTATTGGTCCAATGAATGTATATCATTGTATTGATCAACAAGTATGTGACTTGCTTATGAAGCTCTTTACTTATTGATATAATTCGATAAATATCTCTGATCGGATATCATCGTATAGGACAGCGATGAATAGATCAGCACATGTAGTGATCGATGATCATGCTTCATAGATCATGGGATATAGAGATATCATCTATACATTGTGGACGCATGTTGAAGAACATGGGTTAGATAGACCCGCAATTGGACATCTGCGAGAATGTTTCATTCTTATGTGTCATCGTGTATCTCATACCTAGTAGATGTATGATCCTTAGACCGAGATTGTCATATTCCCTACATGTGTAATAGTTTTCCTTGGGGCTATCAAACACTACTTCCTAACCGGATAGTTATAAAGGTAGCTTTCATGTTTACTATGAAACGTGCAGAGGGAAGTGAGCAGTCAAGATAGAATTTGCCACTCCAATGAAACGGAGATATATGACAAGGCCACTCGTGCGATATGATTAAGGAAGTGCATGGCCATGCCGTGATTGAGGAGTCAATCACAACTTATTAATATATCACGGATACGAGAGATGGATTGAATCATCAAAGGATGACATACTTCTCGCCTTGAGTTCAATCTTCATATACTTGGCAAAGGGATTATTACATGGGTACTTTTGATAGGTTCTGTCCGATTTGATCATAGTATGTTTGGGAGTTGGCATACTTTGCAAGGAGCCGCTACCAACTATTAGATTGAAAAGGAGTTTTTCAATCCATGTCCAAACGTCGTGAACCCGCAGGTCACACACTTAATGGGCTGGGACGCATTAATTTGGATTGGATCCATAATTAATGGACATCGTGGGTTTAGCATGCTGATGGGCCTTGATTTAGGGTTTCATCTCGAGGCTATATAAGGAGGGGAGGAGGGTGGGCGTAGGGTGTGCTTTCCCACGGTTTAGAAGTGATTCACTCGAAACCCTAGCCTCCTCTTCTCGTTGCCCCTGCCGAGCGACCATGTGCTTGCACACCGACGCACGGCGTTCCATCCCTGGACGTGTGGACTACTGCGGTGACGCTGTTGCGACTGCGGCATGGGAGGACGATCCACGGCGAGGCGAGTACGATCCGCTCTATCGACGCAATGACTGCGGTGAGGACGATCCACTACATCGACGCACGAAGAATTCCGCAACTGCGTGTCTAGTGGTAATCTTCTGTGATCCCCTTCTTGCGAGTAGCTTTCTGGTTACGCGGTAGATTTTTTTTGTGCTAGTGTAGCATATCGCATTCCTCTTCACTGGGGGCCTGCTTGAGTCCATACAGAGCTTTGGAAAGCTTGTATACATTACTCGAAAACTTGGGGTCCTCAAATCCTGAAGGTTGTTTGACATAAACCTCTTCCTCAATATAGCCATTGAGGAATGCACTCTTGACATCCATTTGATAGAGCTTGAAGCCCCGGGATGCAGAGAATACAAGTAGGATTCTAATAGCCTCTAGTCTAGCTATAGGTGCAAAGGTCTCCTCAAAGTCAAGACCCTCAACCTGAGAAAAGCCCTGTGCAACTAGCCTAGCCTTGTTGCGAATGACAACCCCATCCTCACTCTGCTTGTTTTTGAAAACCCACTTGGTCTCAATGACATTATGACCAGATGGACGTTCTACAAGCTGCCAGACTTTGTTCCTCTCAAGCTTCTCAAGTTCCTCATACATAGCATTAGTCCAAGACTCGTCAGATAATGCATGAGTCACATCGTTCAGCTCAAACGAGGCAACAAAGGCAGAGTGAAGGCAGAAACTAGACAAACTTGATTTTGAGCGAGTGACTCGCTCAAACAGATCACCGATGATCTGATCAGGTGGATGAGAATGTTGAATATGACAAAGAGGTCCAGAAGCAGAAGTGGCCTCTACCTCATGCACAGAAGAGGTAGGAGCAGAGCCACTAGCTGCATGAGAGTCAAAAGGCAAGGGCTAGCACCTCAGGAAACAGGAGGCACCTCAGGTGTAGAGGGGATTAGATCAGGTGGAACACCATCATCCTCATCCTCTACAAAGATGGTCTCAGAGGACGTAGAAAAGCCTGAAATGTCAGGTCTAGCTCCTGGGCTAGCCTCATCAAAGGTCACTTCACATGTCTCTATGATCCTATGCGCATCGCAACTCCAAACCCTATAGCTATGAGAAGAAGTCGAATAACCTAGAAAGATACCATCAGAAGAATGAGACTCAAACTTATCCAGATTACCAGACATCAAAATAAAACACTTGCAACCAAACACACGAAAATGAGAAACACTCGGCTTTCGCCCATACCTCAACTCGTAAGAAGTGCGGTGCAAATGTGCTCTCAAGAATACACGATTAGAAACATGGAAAGCAGAAGCTATAGCCTCAGCCCAAAACTTCCTAGGAGTACTATACTCATCTAGCATCGTCCTGGCCATCTCTACCAGGGTCCTATTCTTCCTTTCCACTAACCCATTTTGCTGAGGGACGTAGGGAGAGGAGAACTGATGCTCTAAACCAGACTCCACACAGAAACTCTCAAAATAGGAGTTCTTGAACTCCGTGCCATTGTCACTGCGTATAGCTCGTAGGGCACCAGGGAGCTCAAAAGACAACCTATGAACCAAACCCCTAAAATGGGTAAAAGTCTCATCCTTCAAGGACATGTAAAACACCCAAGAGTACTTCAAAAAATCATCAACAATGATAAGAACATACCACTTCCCACCCACTGATTGCACTCTAGCTGGACCAACAATGTCCATATGTAAAAGCTATCTTGGTGCATCAGTCATCACAATAGTGACTGGGGGATGAGAAGCAGCAACCATCTTGCCATGTTGACAAGGAGAGAAAACTAAGTCTTTGACCAATTTGAGTTTGGGCAAACCATGAATGAGATCATGGCTGCTGACTCGGGTCAAATGATCAAAACCAATGAGACCAAGTCTCCTATGCCAGAAGGAGTGATCACAAGACTCTGAAGCAATCAAACAACGAAGAGAGTCTCCAGAAGAAGCAGAAAAATCAGCACAAAAGACTCTCCCATATCTAGAAATCCCTCAAACTAACCTTCCTAAAGAATTGAGGATTCTACAGGTGCTATTCTTGAAACTCACCTCGAAAGAGTCATCAATAAGCTGAAAAACAGAAAGCAAATTGTATTGTAGCTTACTCACTAAGGCAACATTTTTAAGAATGAAATTGTCATTAATTCAGATGGTACCTTTAGCAATGACTCTACCTGAAGAAGCATCCCCACAAGTGATCAACTCATCACCGGGGGCTCGGACTAGGAAGAGAACCATCGAGAATCTCCGGTCATATGACGAGAACAACCGGAGTCGACAATCCAAACATCTCCCTTCTCCATCCGACGAACCTGATCAAGACATAAGAGAGAAAGATGACTCAATACTGGGATAGAGTGAAGACTTGGGAACCCAATACTGAACCACACGACGCCTGCAGTACCACCACGTAAGAAGACCGACTCGAGTGTCTCTCTGATGTTTAACCCTAACAAGATCAGTAGCAACTCTAGTAAATGATCTAGGAGCTGAAACTGGATTAGCTCGCCGTGATGCAAAAGCTGGACCACCCCTGTGAGGCTGCCTAAAACTCCTACTAGAAAACACCTCACGCCGCTGATATCTACCTCGATGAGAAAAACTGACCACGAGCAGCTCCAGGACTAAAACTCGAAGAAACATCATGAAAACCGAGTCCTGGATGCTACCCAAAAACAGGCGACTCTCTAACCTGTCTAGAAGCAGTGTGTACCTTAGGAGCACTCAGAGTCTGGGGATGACCCTGAATACCCCTAAGAGTATCAATACGCTCACGCCGAGTGTTCTTGGCCCGCCTGAGATAGAAATCTACTAGGTGACCATCCTTCTTACAGAAGGTGCATGTGTACTTCGCCTTGCTAGAGGCAGGAGCTACAGGAGTAACACCCTTCTGGTCAGAAGTCCTATGGACAACCCCAGCAGACCTAAACACAGTGGTACTCATCCTAGGAGCTACCACATTCTCACCACTCTTGGAGCCGCGCACAATGGTGAGAGGATGCGCCCTAGCGTGCTCCAATGGATCAAATCCTAGACCTTGATTAAATCTACTAATCTTGGATTAGTCTAGAATAAGATTGAGCTTCTTCTTGCCTCCTACAAACTTCTCGAGAGTGCTCATGAGATACTCACAATCTCGGAAGAAAGAGGCACATGAAGAACAGGAAAGAGAGGAAGAAGAAGAACCAGAAAGAGAAGCTCTCTCAACACGTGCATTTTTCTCCCTCAGCATGGCTGCCTTAATCTTGAGGGCCTCACAAGAAATGCAAGACGCATCTCTAATGCTATGGGCTTGGTCTTCTAACTTCTTCCTAAGTTCGACTTGGATTTTATCCAAGTCCCCCTCAATCACATTACATCGCAAGCAACTTTCTTGTGACTTAGCTACTAAGTCCTTAGCAAGATTAGCACACTTGATATTTAGAGATTCATTGTCAAATTTTAGTTGCCTACAACCCTCACATGAGCTGACTTGGTCCTTAGAAGTATGTATTTCAAATTCATCGTTTCTAGAAGAAAGCTTCCAAAGGTGATTTCTCATGGCATCAATTTTAGCAAGCAATTTAGGGAAATTAGAGCATGATGGAGTAGAGTGAGCATGAAGAAAACTAGCATCTAGTGGAATAGCATCAATAGAATCATCGCTAGCATTCTTCAACCTAAGACTATCTAGTTCAGATAACACACTATCATGCATAGTCCTTAGGTTCTCCAACTCCACAAGAAGTGCATCACACAAAGAACGGTCATCAGTAACTCGAGAGGGAGAAGATCTAAGAGAAGCTAACTCTCGAGTCAAGGTACCTACTTCCTTCTCTAGCTCCACACACCTAGCTCTAGCTCTAGCATGAAATTTTTCTAATGTGCAAAAAGCTTCATTGAGCTGGTCATAGGAGGGTACCTCATCCGAGTCGCTGTAGAGCTTGGAGTCGCTGATGCCTTTGGCATCGGCCATGAAGCACATGCCGGAGAAGTCGTCGCCACCTTTCTTCTCTTGCGGTTCATCCTCGCCCTCGTCGCTCCATGTCTCCATGTCGGAGAGGTTGATGTCATCAAGCGCGGTGAGGACGTGGTGGAAGGCTTCTTGTTCTTGGAGAAGTTGCGGTACTTCTTCTCATGCGTCGGCTCGCAAACTAGAGGCTTCTTATTGCGGTTCTTATCGATGTAGTCATTTTTTGCCGAACCGCCGGTGTCATTCTTTGTCTTCTCCATTTTGGGGCAATTAGCCCGAATGTGGTTGGGGCCACCACACTCGAAGCATGTGATCATGCCACCTCTCTTCCTCTCTCTCACCCTCTTGTATGCATGTGAAAATTTGCGAGTAAGAAGAGCAAGCTCATTTTCTAAAAAATTTCAGTTGGTCATCGCTTAGCTCGCAAAGGGCAGAAAGAGAGAAACCAGCAGAAAGATCAAGGGAAGATCCAGTGGGATCAGTAACCAAGGCCATCGACTGTGATTTTGTCTTGCGAGAGATGACGTCGATCTCATGAGTTTTGAGACGGGAGTAAAGCCCATCAAGAGTCATGGTCGACAAGTCAGTAGTGTCCTTGATGGTGGTCACTTTCATTTCCCAAACTCGAAGATCGAGTGCGGTTAAGAAATGTCGAGCATTATCCGAGTTAGGGTATATGCAACTTACTGCTCGGAGGTCACTCAAAATCTTCGTAAACCGACCAAAGCACTCGTCAAGACTCTCACCAACGTGTTGTTCAAACTAGTTGAACTGGTCCTGCCTCACGGTCTTGATTTGAGTAGTGCCCTCATGGTAAGCATCGAGGGTCACCCAAATCTCGTGAGCGGAACGGAGGTGAGAAATCCTATCATACTCACTGCAGCTAAGTCCCTGTATGAGAATGTTTCTTGCCTTAGCGTTCGCCTCAACGTCAGGCATATTTCCTGCCGTGACGTTTTCATCAGCAGGAACCTCATACGGGAGTTTCACCTTCTGCCATATCAGGGAGGCCTGGGCAGTGATGTATGAATCCATCCGTGATTTCCAAAACGGAAAATCAACTCCAGCAAAAATAGCAGGCTTGGTGGAATACTTGTTCATCCCTATGGCTCTTGAGACCGGTCAAGATCTATGAAAGAGCAAAACCGGCTCGGATACCAATTGAAAGATCGAAATGGCGATCAGAGGGGGGTGAATGATCCCAAATAAAATTTTCCCCCACTCAAAGTACTCCAAATAATCTCACAATAAAAATCTGAAACACCCAAAGATTTTCCTTCAAACTAGTGTTTCTCAGATTTGCACACAGACCAAAACCCGAAAAATTAGACAACTATGTGTACCCCTAGCTTACATGGATGAGAACCATGAATCATGTGAGCGATTTTTTAATCACAATCCTGGTTGTCAAGTGTCCAAATAATGAGGAATCAATTCAAAGACTACTTTTCTAAAAGAGATAAAGCTAAAACACCAAAGTCTCTTTCTAGAAAAGTAAAAACAGATTTTAAAGGAATTGTCCTCACTTGGAGCAGGTGATTGGTGCGTTTATGTTGCTCTACAATTTTTGGAAATTTTTCTCCCTGTGATCAGTTGAGACATGAAAAATTCCACCAAAAATCACCTCAAAAATCTTTGTAAAATAAACATGAAAAATCAAACATTACAGACAATCAGGAACTTCGATCAAAATGTTTAAGGCTCGGTTTTCACTTAATAGCACTCAAACGGTGCAAACCAGTGGACTCACAAATGTTTCCAAAGATGAATATATGAGTCGTGCACCTTCTCCAACAAGAATAACTTAAAAAGGATTTTTCTAGATTTTTATAAAAATCAAATACTGACTGCTGCGCGAAGAACAAGTCCTGGATAGATTTGCAATTCGATAAAAACTTGATCTCTAGTCTATCCTAGGGTGCAAGAAAGATGTAAAACCATATGAATACCCTCAAGAAATCCTAGAAGAACAGCAGTTAGAAGGAGGGGAGGCAAATCCAAATTGCGAGAAAGTAAATTGCAAGAATGTAAATGTGGGAAAGTAAATGCTGAATTTAAATTGCGTAAAGTAAAGACATAATGTAAATGCACAATTTAAATTCGCAATAAGGTAAAGAATTTTTTTTTATTTTCTGGATGGAAGGTTTAAAATCCACACTTGATGTGGGCAAAGCTCAAAGGAGCAACTCAAACCTTCAAGGGGGGAAGGCTACCCCTCCACCCCTATTTATACAACTCTTGGGCCACCTACCACGCTTGGATGAGCCTTTAAACCCTAGAGCATCCAACAAGGGCTAGGATTAACCCACTCAACTAGCCATGCAAGGGTTCACCCAAAACCCACAACACATAATGGGTTTTCTTGTACGGTTCTCAATGCACACTAATTAGACCCGCTAACCTATCGACTAGACCAAGATCCAATGGTCCTCATTGATCCACGCAGTGTCTATGTAGCATCTCATCCGTTCCTTATCTTCACGGCTTGCACAGACTCCGTCTCCGATCATCTTCCGGCGATCCCCGACCGTTTGGACCTCCGACGTCCTCGTCTAGTCCCGGCCATCCTTCACCTCACCATGACCTAGCACCGTCGTCCTGCAAACATCAAAAACAAGGAAATACCTCACATAGCAATGTTCAATCATCACAAATGCTCATAATTAATTATGTCTCAATCATCAGTCGGTTCTACCGTTAGCCACAGGCCGGTAGTACCGCAAGAAGCTAATACAAATCAAATTGCTCCTTTTTGAATTCCAATTCAAATCAAACTCAAACCTGAGCACACCTGGCTCAAATAAAGTCAAATACTCATCACAGACCGGGATGGACCTCCACATGGTCCTTCAGAATTAAAATATTATCTTCTATTTCAATATCTTGAAATCCAACCTTAATAAAAGGAGGTGTTGCATAATAAAACTTCAAATCAAACAAAATATGAAAATAAATTGGAAATATTAGTTCACTTTGAAATTTCATCCAATCTGAAATTCTTCTTAACTTTTTGGTTCTTAAGAAATCTTTTATTGTATTGATTTCATTTTCTCTTCATTGCAAAATGCAAAATATATAATGAGAAATTAACTTTTAAGATTTAATTATAACTAATGATGCTTATTCTTAATTTTTTGGAATCTCCTGACTTTCCTTTGATTTTCTTGATTATTGCTCCAAAGGAAAAATCCTTTAATATAATCCTAAGTAATAGATAAACAAAAGAGTAAAACTTTTATAACAATAAGATAAACAAAAAATTTATTTAATCCTAGAAAATCTTTAGAAATCTAATTATAAATTTAAAAAGTCATATCAAACCATTTAAATATGAAATGAAAGCTAATTATTGATTACAAACAATAAATATGTCAGAAATTAATCTATCATAAATTCAATTTGAAATTTTTATATTTTCTTCATTCTGGATCGGGCCATAAAAAGTAAAATATCAGGAAATAATGATTATATTTGATAATTATAAAAATTGAAAAACAGAAAAGCTGAAAATCTAAAAATACTAATGTCAGAATTTTAATAAATAAAATATAAATAATTTGAAGTTTAAAATTTTACAGAAGACCAATATGGCCATAAGGAATCTTTACAAAAAGTTTCAGAAATTATTCATAAGTTATAAACTCCCAGATAAATTAAATTCAGAAAACTAAAATTTGTGCATAGTGCACTGTCAGAATTTTTATAAAATATACATGCATCAAATAAGTCTGAAAATTTAACAGTATGATCTACCTTACCTCTAGCACAAGCAGTAAATATTTCATTAAATGTTAGATAAGATAGGTAACCGATTCAATGAACCAACTCAGCTAGATGCAGCAAAAATTCTCTCGGGTCACCAAGCCGCTCACTGCCAAATGGGACCCAAGTCACTGTGCGGCCCCCCGCCAGCCGAAGGCCATTGCTTTCATCTTCCTCCGATCGCAGGAGCCCCGAAGCGAAGAAGCAGAGTGCATCGCCTGTTGTAACCGCCATCCCTGTTGCTCGCGCCACTTAATGTCCTTGCGGCATCATCACCGTGCCACCCCGCCGCCCGTTGCCGCCCTGCCCGCAATTCCCATTGTGTCACCCATACCAACCTCTGTTCAGCACAGCAAAACTTCTGAAGTGTTCACACTAGTCATCAAGCTCCTCTACAGCAAATCGTCGGCTATAAAACTCGTCCCGGGATCGCCTTAGAGTGTCCTTCACTTCCCCTCTCACTCTATTCACCCATAACCACGGACAGCCTTCAATTTCTCTTGTTTTAGGATCTGCCGAAGAACCCTAGCATATTGATAATCTTCAAATTCTATCGGTACAGTGAGTTATATCTAAATTCCTTCTCGGTATAGAATGAGAAACTCATAAGCATCAAAACCCCTCAATTTGTTTTAGGTTTCATCCGTCGTAGCTCCGCCGCCTCTTTGACCCTTCTTCCCCAAGCACGGCACACGGTGGCAGCCTCAATCGAACCTCTTTCGAAGCCATTATCAGGTAAAATGGAACATTCTAAGCCCCCTGAAGCTCAAACTAGAACCCATCACACCCGGTCGGTTGTATTTCGCCGGTACGGCTTGACCGCCATGACTGCCGCTGCCTCCTCTCGGTGGCAGCACACCTCGGTTCACCTTCGACCGAATCGGTACCACCCCAGAGTGCGTACGGGTTCAGTGATGCTCACCGCACCGACGACTCGCTGTCTCCTGCGTCCCTCCGCCATCAGCAGCCATGGGAATCACCTCCCCTGCCTTCGGTCTCTGACCGGCGGGACCCCCGCGTCAGCCTCTTGGCCTCACATAGCCACTCCATCTCGCTGACCGGACAGGCCCACGCGACAGTCGGCTGACTTCAAAGAAATCCCGCGAAAAGTGAAAAGCCACTTTCAAAGTGTTGAAAGCGTATTTTCTATTTTCACTGGATTTTCATAACCGAGCCAACTTCAAATGTGAATATCTTTTGCGTCTTTAATCCAAATAAGATTAAACAAATTTGTATATTCATCTAAAATCAAGTACATTCAGAATATGCAAAAATATTTGAAAAAAGATCAATGGGTAAATTTGAAATTCAAATTGAAAGAAAAGGATGAAAGATAGGCTATGCATAAAAATGTTGCAAATGAACTGAGAATTGAATGAAACCAATTTTATTGAAATCCTTATATTTCCATGAACCCAAATATATATAAAATCCTTAAATATCATCTTTGTTTGAATCATTTTCTATTAATGGTTGTTCTCAATGCATTAAATATTCAAGAATGTATACTTTGTGCAAAAGAAATCTGAAATGAGCAAAAATTATGTTTATATATATATATATATATATATATATATATATATATATATATATATATATATATATATGTATGTATGTATGTATGTATGTATGTATGTATGTATATGTGTGTGTGTGTGTGTATATATATATATATATATATATATATATATATGACAGTAGGACTCCAAAGTATGTCAAAATGTTTAAATAATGGACTTGATTGGAATTGTTTCATGAATAAGGACACTTATATATATGCTTGTATTGAGTAAACTAGCAGTAGTAGTATACGCATAAGCATGTGTGCATATAATTCAGAATGACCATGAAGCTGATTTAATTCTGTTTTAATATTTCGAATACAGCAACAAAAGATTGCATGTGCATGTAACCTTATAAATTGTGTAACAGATTAGGCAGAATTAATTCTAGCATGTTCTTAAAAATAAGATCATGATAAACAACAGAAAGAACTAACTTGAATACAGTTTATAAAAGACTTTAATCTTCGTACGCTCATAAACTATCACGTCTAAAATCAAAATAATACAAAATCAGTTTTAAAATGCTTTTAGGATCATCACCTACTAATGCCAGAAAAATGATTGAATAATCACGTATGGTGTAGCCGCAAACTTAAATAAAAAACTAAACCTTTAATTGCAGAGATTTTAGAAACGCTTAAGCCTTTTCAGCAGTTCGTAAAACCTCTCGTCTAAGTGTAAATTTTGTTAAGAACAGCCCAGTAATGAACCTTAGGATTTGGACTACAATAATCTGGAAAAATATTATTATTACAACTTGCATTTCAGCTAAATCCTGCTAGTGCAATAACTGTAAGTGTTATGGTTCTAGTGTCGAGCATAAGAAACCTTTAGCTAAAATACTTATATCATGCAAATTATTGTGTAACCATGTAAATACAGCTAGTAGCCTTATTTTGTAAATCCTAACATGTGTGAATCACCCTGCAAGCAAAAACACATAAGGCTAAGTACTCTACACATTACTAATCCGATTCTTTATAACAAGAACCATAATACCGTATAAGCTATTTCAGAAATGAATAAAATATCTCATCTAAATCCTAAAATTTATGAAATCAGCTTGGGAATGCTCCCCAATATATAGACTACCTTATTATGAAGAAATAATCTTGTTTCATCTTGTTCTGCATATAAATCCTGCACCCAAATAACCTTAAGCATTATGATATCAGAAATCCGTACTACGAGTAAACAAACTTAGTAATAATAGAAAGATTAATACTTAAGATATTTGTTTCACCAAAACCTTCTTAAAAACCAGAATATGTAACCAATACCCAACCTAACAAATCTAGTATATATATATTCAAAACGAATTCTTATGTAAAGTCAGTTAAAGATTAAGTACTATTCGTACATAACATATAACATGATAACTAATGTCTTAATTCTATTAATCCAAATAATTTTAGCATCTAGAATTTGCAAGACAAGAATAAATAATCTATAAAAGAATTTGCGTATGTTCTTTATAACAGGTCTTTATTTGATATATTGTCTGTTTTCTTTTTGCCCTTATTGAAATTTGTTGTTCGCTATATTTCCATTGAACGACGTGTAGAACCCAACGTTACTAATTCCATCGTCGACCACGCCAGCTACAGTCACAACTTTGTCATAAACAACGAATAAGCAAGGCAAGCACCCCCTTTGATCATATTGATCCCAGTATTTAATTTTCATTGTGTTTATCAAAATGTTTTATGCATGTGTTTATTTTCTATAGATTCGCTATTTTGTGGTACTGGTAGATATACGTGTTGTCTCATGAAACTCCCTTGATAAATATGGACATGTGAACCTTGATAACCACAGAAAAGGGGTAGACAATACATAATGTCAACTTGGGTATATACGATTATTAATCATGCTTAGCCATGCTTAATTAGCAACGAAGTTGATGGTCAGATCAAAGTTGATTCTTGAAAATTTAAAAAGGTTGGTTATGACATGATGTCGATTGTTGGTATTTTGATTAAAAACCCCAAAATAAAACTATGGTTTAGATGCGGGCAATTATTGGCAATAGCCGGTTGTGCAAGGGTTGGACTTGTATGTAGTGTAGGGAGAAGTATTGTCTGTGTCGGATTAAGGACTGAGCTATGGGTTGCCTACAAGCCAAGAAATCCGTACATCCACAAGTGCTGGTGTGGGACAGCCTTAACCTATTAAGTTGCTTAGATCTGGCTCTGCACATTGATAGGTGGGAGTTAGTGGGAGCATTCTTGTTAGGTCTACTTGTGAGGGGCTTTCACACCTCGGTGTGGGTAAATGCATGTCGGTACAACAATGTACGCCTTGTTATGGGAAGAAATCCTTATTGCAGGGATTTACTACTCATGTTACCATTTTAATGACAGAGATTTACTGCCATGTTTCTTCTCCATAGCAAGGGCTTAACGTCACCGGGCTGGTACAAAGCTAGGTCTATGTAATGTAACGGTTATGTTATGATCACTCTGCGGCACACCAAAGGAAGTGTGCTAATAGCTTGCACAAAGTGCTGATCATTTCTTGTGGGTAAAACTGTACACCTCTGCAGAGTGTAAATCTAATTAATTAGCCGTATCTACGGTCAAAGGCACTTGGTAACATCATCACATGGTAAGAAGTTTTACTATTTTCAAAATAGGATGATTTTCACCTGATGTGCCTTGTTTTGGCAAAGATTGTGGTTATGCCACTAGTTGGCAGGATATTGGACATCTCGATGCTCACGTCATGGAGGACTGTGAGTTATTACTTATGCTTTACTTATTTCTTCTCAGTCAAACTTGCTCTTACAAATTCCGTTTGAGAAATTGCATCATGATTAACAATTTTAATTTTGCTTTATACAAATTAACTGTAGAAGTCTTTCCTTTGAAATGGCCTGTATATATTATAGGTTTTGCTAAAGTCTTGCAGAGTACGTAAAGTACTCACCCTTACTTAATATGTTGTTTTAGGTGGGAAAAGATAGCGAAGCTTCGAAGATTTCTTTTCGTCGCAGGATGCGGGAATTTAAATAAAGCGATATTTCTAGGGATTATGCCTTGGCAGTTGCCTGAGGGATTGGATTACTCTGAGTTGTAAAATACAATGTATAAATAGCTTCCGCTTTAATAACATCATGTATGGTTTTGATTCTAATTGTTGTCAATGTGCGTACTAGCTACTGATCATGAGACTAGTACTGAATGCACATGAGATTTCTATTTTTGCATTTATGCGAAAATGGGGGTCGTTGTAGCTTTCTGTGAAGGAAAGCATACTATCTGTTTTCGGAAATTTCCTATTTTCTAGCGATTTTGTAAACCCTAACATATTAAAATGCCCATAACTTTTGCTAGGAAACTCCAAATCCAGTTAAACAAATTTATAAATTCGTGTAAATTCATGTAGAATATGAATATGCAAAAATATTTTAGTTTTGGTTAATGTGTAGTAAATGATCACAAATATATTCTTTAGGCCTAAAATGTGCTAAATACAAAATTTCCACAAATCAAGTCTAAAAATGATGAAACAAATTTAACATATTCCTGAGATCACAAGCTTTCCAAATATATAAAAACATTTCAATTTTGACTTAGTTTGCACCAAATGTGTAAATAGACAAACTTCAATGCACGCAAAAATTCAAATGTTTGTAACTTGTGCAAATGAATTCCAAATTCAATGAAACGAAGTTCTGAATTCACATTGAGCCATGTAGTTCCATAATATGCAAAAAAAATCATGTGATCACTGGGTAAAATATAAGGTTTAAAAGTAAACTAAGGGCTTCAAATGTGTCATATACTAGATTTTTGCAAAATGGGCTCGGAATAGAATGAAACAGGTTTTGTTAGAACCTTAGGTCACAAGTAACCCAAATGTACAGAAATATTTGAGTTTCAACTTGTTTTAGATCATTCTCCAACAAAAGGTAGATTCTATATGTTGAAAGTTCGAATAATCAATAGTAATGCAAGAGAGCTCTAGATTGAGTATGATCATTTTCTATGTATCTTTAAGTTAGTAAATTACCCATATAAGCAAAAATACTTAGGGTGAACTACTGAGTTTATATATATTATGTCATGAAGGAATTAAATAGTTTAATAGTAATCCAAATAATTTTAGCCTCTTGAATTCTTAAATATTCAAACACAAACATAATTTTAGCCTCTTGAATTTGAAAGTTAAAAACAACACATCTATAAGAATCAAGGAGTCGTGTCTTAGAATGTACTCAAGGTTTGTCTTACGACCGAATGATACACATAAAACAAACTATGAACAAAGAACTAAAGAAACCGTCATGCATGAAACAATAACTACATAACCCTAAAGACACCATCAAGTTTCTTAGTAGATTTCATTTTGGTTTTACATCTGATTTCTTTTTGCCCTTAATGACAATTTGTTGTTTGCTATTTGCCGTGCTTCTTATTGAATACGAGTAGACACCGATGATTCGAGAAATGCCGATGACGACAACACCTACGACCCAGACTACGTACCGGACAACGATCAACAAGGCAAGAACCCTCCTTTGATCATGTTGATCCCACTATTTTACGGAGTTTATGTTGTTTTATCAAATGTTATATGCATGCGTGTATGTTACAATAAACTTCCTATTTTGTGGGTACCGATAGATACTTCCTACTTGTATGCATCATCGTTACCTTGACACTTGTTTTCCTGCTATTGTAACCTTAGTTTATGGTTTAGACAATAGATAATGTCACTATGGGTGTCGCTAGTGAAATATCTCATTTATAAGCTTAGTCATACTTAGAACATCTTTTAAATGTTGAGATACACTTCTATTCAGGCTTGAGCAATTTTTAAAGGTACGGAGCTGAGTTATGGTCTCCGTGTATTTTGATAAAAATCCAACCCAAAAACTTATGGTTTAGACGCAGGCGAGTTACTGTTAAACTTGAGGCGTGAGGAGGGACCTCGCGCGTAGTTAAGGGGAGATTCTCACCCGGTCGGTTAAGGACCGAACTTGATGCTATCACCTAAGTGAAATAGTGCAACCACATGCGCTAGTATGGGATAGACTTAGCTTAGTAGATTAGCTAGAGTTTAACCTTGCATTTTGGTAGACTGAAGTAGTAAGGGCACTCTGGGGTACGGTGTCGCTCGTAGATGCTCCCTTCACCGAGGTGTTGGGGTTAAAGCATTCCAATATAACAGTGTATGCCTTGCCATGGGGGAAAGGACGTGACGGGGCTTAAACTATCGTTAGTACTGTGTGTACAGGTATAGATTTCTAGCGCCATGCCAAGGGTTTGTCATCACTGGGCTGGTGCAAGGCTAAGCTTTAGCAAGTTGAACAGTTTCGTCACAATCTAGCAAATCGAGTACTGTAGGTATCGCGAGGTATGGTTGACATGATTGCTAGAATGTATCATGTGGGTAAAGTGTACACTCTCTGTAGAGATTTAAACCTAATTAATTAGCCGTGCTCATGGTCACGAGCAACTCAGGGAAGTAATGTCAAGTATATATAGATTTGTTTTTGCGAAATTTTTGGAAACGGTATTGTGACGGGTTGGTATATTTGTAAGCCATGGTTGGCTGTGATTTACTCGTTGGTCATGGCCAAGGAGGGATATGAAATGATGGTATTGAACTTTACTTACCATTATTAATTTCACATCAAGTGCTCTTTTCAATTCCGTTACCTTTTGATGAACTACTCTCTTGCAAATAAAATCTGCTTTATGCTGAAAATGAGACTTAGTGTAGTGGCTTGATATCCTTGGACTAACCTTGCATGTATTGTATTTCCATACACTAAAGTCTTGCAAGTACATACATGTACTCACCGTTACGGGTGTAATCGGATCAGATAATTTCCGACCGACCGACCGGATGTGTTCGGATCGGATTTGGATAATTTTTTCAGATAGTTCTCGGATTCGGCTTTGGATTCGGGAGATCACTATCCGTCAGGTCAGGATATTCCGAACATTTTCTCAGATATATCCAGTTACAATTATTCGGATATCTGACCGAGGTTACAAACCAATCAACCTCGTAACCAAATAAGTAAACCTAGATCTTATCTCCTAGTCTCCACTCCCATCTAAGACTCGAGCGGGCCTCCCGCCGCCACCCTGTCGCCGCCCGGGCCTTCCACCATCACCGTCCTGCCACCACCCTGCCGCCACCCAGGCCACCTTGCGCCAATCCCGAGCCTCCCGGTGCCCTCTGCGGCTCCGCCTGAGCCCCGACTTCCTCCTCCCACCTCGCCTCCTAGTGCCCTCCGCGGCTCCGCCTGAACCCCAGCTTCCTCCTCCCACCTCGCCTCCCGGCGCCCTCCGCTAGTCAAGCCGCATGGATGGATCTTGGACATGCGGTTTACCTCATATGGGTAATCGGACTCGGAGCGGCGGGCATTCCTGAAGGCACAACACCCACAGGAGCAGATGCAGATGAGGATAACGAGCACAATGACGTTGAGGACAGAGATCTTGTGCGCCCTGAGCACTGCTCCATCACGCCGCCTTGCATGAGTTGCACTGGTAGCACAGGATATTTGGAGCATTGTTCCACCGATAGCAATCCTCATCCTGCGCTCCGACCGGCATTCCCCCGCTGTAGGTGCATGATGTTGGTGGCTTGTAGCAACCGGACTGAAGCATAGTTTAGAGTTTAGAGCAGTAGAGGTATGAGCTAGAGCAAGCTTGTCTTACAGTCTTAGAGTGACAAAAGTGCAAGATCAGTAAAAACATTATGAGTGAGAAGTCATCAATTTACCCAGTTTCTTTAGTACTTAAGTGTAGCTGATAAGGGGCCAAAGCCAAGCCTTGTCAGTCCTGAGGTCACTCCTTATATTATTTTCCAGTCTCTGTGGCCAATTCACTGTTTTTGATGACCAGGCGACAATAAACATGTGTGCGACCTGGCTTAATCTCACATAGCCAAGATGCTGTATGTGATGAATTATATCATGTTTTGCTATTTTTTATTTTCCCATTGTCGACAATCTGCTGGTTCTTGAATGAATAGAGCTGGGTTCGATTATCAACTAAGTTACAATACAAATCATCAAAGCAAGAGTAATATCAAGAGGAACAAGTATGCAAGAAAATAAACCATTGGCTAATCCGCAAACTCAGATTGGTGTGAGATCATGTTGCAGGTAATCCATGTGAGTCCAATTGGAAATCTTGGTGCAGGCCTTGGACCCAACGACACAGGCTAGTGCTGGCCTCCAGTATTTGATGTCCTGCATATGCTTCTGGAGCCATGAAGAGTAGTTTGTGATGTGGTACTGATAATATATCCCTGAAATGGGTATTTCACTATGAATGTAATCGCTTTAGGGGAGGTAGAATGATATCATCTAGAAGAGAGAAGAATGATGTGTGTGGTAACTATTGTCATACATTTCTCCAATGGAGCAGACCATATTATGGCCTAAATTTTGCTTCGTAGTATTATAAAATAGTAAAACAGCATTTTTTATTAATGTCATTGTGTCATTGTTATATAAGATTGTCCTTGTTAAGTCTTCTGTCTGTATGTCTGCATGATGTAATCCAAATATTATCAACTTGTCTTATTGTCTCTTTCATGAAAATATGGAGTTATGGACCTCATGGTCATGTTATCGACTTATCGTGATATTATTTACATATCATTCTATGTTTCAAAATTTGTCATGTGTGTACCGTTCAAATTTAATGTACTTTTGCAACTTTGTTGGACTACCCGATAAAATGACTTGTTAGATTGCGATAATCTTGTTGCATGTTGAACTCATACGGTTGGTTAATCAGTGCTAGTGCTTTATGCGGTATCTGTTTTCTCGCATTATCCGACAAAAATTATTCGATACCGTATCGATTCTGCTCCGTATTCAATTCGAATTCGCGACCGATATTATCTGCGCCGTATTTGTATCCGGTACTATCCGAATCCGATTCCAAATCCAACAAAAAATATGATTTAGAATATGGAAAGAGAGATATCCAACTGAATCCAAGCCGATTGCACCCCTACTCGCCGTTGCTTAATTCATAATATATAGATGAAGGTACAGAAGAGATCCCGATGATTCGTATTTTGCACTGGGGTCCGACTACTACTTGGATGGATGAACTAGGGCTCTTCCTAGTTGATTTCCTTTGGGTTATAGATGGGCATACCACTGTCCTACTTTTGCTTTGTGCTTAATTTCCATTGTGAATTACTTTTCTGTGTAATATTTGGCCCGTCGGCCACATACTTGTAACTTTAAGTAGTTGTAATAGCTTCTAGTCTATGTTTGCTATGTCAAATGCTTAGACATGTGTGTATGTGTAATGGTACATATCGAATACGGGATATGTGGGTGCTAGGCGTTGATCTTGGGAACTAGCGCCGGTCACATATCCGGGTACCTGAAATTGCTCTCAACCGTCTAACGTGTGGACACGTGCGATCGTCGTTCCTTGTCTATTGCGACGCACACCCCTTGGTGGGTGTGGACAATACCAATGTTTTGAGACGGTCGACGCGTGTTACGCTCGAAAGGGTTAGTTTCAATCCTGGTATGGTTATTCGGAAAAGAATCAGAAATCTCTTGGTCGCGTAAGTATGTACGGTGCAACTAGGTGGCTCATATTTGTTTGAGAGGAGGCTATCTGGTTAATACTCCGTGCACGGGACTATTGGTGGCAGTGAGCATACACTTAAGTGGAGTATGGTTGTCACTTCTAGTCCAACGCACAAGTCTGGTTTGATTCATATTTCCGGGTGCCTACAGGATCCAAGTATAGTATTGTTGTCGTTGGTTTTGTTGTTGTTGTTATTCTTATTGTCATTACTTGTTGAAAATACATTGTAGTTGTTGTTTAGTGTCTAGAAATGAATGTATGTTGTTGCTAAAATTTTATTGATATTGGTTAAATATAAGTGTAAAGTCATGATGAAATGACATTCAAGACACATGTGGTGCCGGGCAATTACAGTTTGTTAGGTAGTTTGTTGTGTTTGTTAATGGTTTGTTAAGTAGTTTGTTTGATATGATTTCTTCTCTAATTTTTTAGAGGTGGGACATGTGCGCGAGGGGTAAGACCCATATATCAGTGATGAGTCTTGGCGAAAAGGGGAGGTGAGAGAATGAATAACATCCAATACTATAGAGAAGGCTATTATAGACAATTCGGAACCGTCATCACAGACGGTTTTTCGAACCGTCTGTATCAAAGTGTCAGTGATGATAATACGTCATCACAGACAGTTTTGCAACCGTCTGTGAAAAAATACATCTCAGACGGTTCCAAGCTAGAACCATCTATGATGATCACACATCACAGATGGTTCCATTTTGGAACCATCTGTCATGAGCTCTAAATCCCAGACGGTTTTAAACTGGAATCGTCTGTGATGAGATCTCCATCCTAGACGGTTCCAGTTTGAAACCATATGTGATATGGAGATCATCCCAGACAGTTCCAAACTGAAACCGTTTGAGATGATCTCCATATCACAGACAGTTCCAAACTGGAACAGTCTGGGATGTACAGATCACAAATGGTTCCAATTTGGAACCGTCTGGGATGTTGATTTTCCATTTTTTTCTTTAATTTTGTTTTATTGGCTAGCCTCAGGAAATGCTAGTCATGCCCTCTGAAAAAAGGACAATACAAAGCATCACCAAGCATTATTATGACATACAATTCAGAAATGAGATCGGATCTCATATGAAAATACGGCGCATCCATTATAGAAATGAAGACTGGTCGCACAATAAAAAGTACAGCGATATCCATTTGAGAAATCAACTCATATATACAAAAACCAATTGAATTGAGAGCTAGAAATTACAAATTCATAGCACAAGGTTTACAAATTAATCCAAACGGTATCTAACAAATTCGAAACTCATCAAGCGAGCTTGAGTGGTATTCGCCTTTTGAATTAATGACCTCACGTATGAAGAAGGCGCATAGTTGTCCTCGGATACCTAGGAGGTCAGCTTGTTCAAACGCCGATTCAGCGCATTGCCAAGCCTATCGATAGAAAGAGTAAAGTCTTGCGTGTACATAAATTTGTAGGTGGAAACAGTTGTTGCAAGATTGACAAACCTCTACGACGTTGGTCTCCTTTGAACCAATGAGGAGTTGCATGTTGTGGCAAGCGTAGAATCCACATAGGTTAGTCACCTTTGGCTGCTGGTGGCACTGCCAAAATATAATAGGTTAATTAGTTCGGATGGTATTATTATGGAGTGTGAAGGATTATTACGTACTAGCGCATACCAAAAACATATAAATATGCTTCAGCGCCGCTGGTTCTTCTTGTGTGGACCTCCACGAGCTTTGTAGACACCAAACGATGTGTTGAGTAAATCTTTGATAGGCTTCAAGTCGTGCATGCTATCCTTTTTGAAATCAAGGTAAATTACTTGGTTCCGTCTTGGTATAATTACGAGTAGAACCTAGTGATACCTGCACAGGTATGTCACCATGGTCATTCAACCTAACTTCAAGCTGCGTTAAATAGTACAAATCAACGAGTATAGAAACTGGTTGAAGAACTTACCCCGGGTTGTGGGGTAAAAGTATGAAGTTTTTTTCCAGTGAGCCAGCAATACTCTTTCCACGTACTCGTGGATGACTTGTAAATTTTCGTCCATGGTTTGCTTGGACACCATGTGTGCATCGACGAAACCCACCGGTTGTTTCCTTGCTTCTGCTTCCTTGACCATATATCTACTACATATACAAAATCAAGGATCATATATATCTGACATTTATCAGTACGACACGAATGTACGCCGTGATTGCACGCACTTATAATGTCCAGCATCTCATGAGCGATGCGTCAAGGGTGTTGAGGTTGTACAGATCGAATAGGTCATTGAAGCCGACCACGAAGAAGCCATCAAAAAACTGGTGGAAGAAATGCTCCTCCTTGAATCTAACTGAGATACTCGATGCACATTGTGCCACCAGCTTGTTGGCTTGTTCCATGCACCAATCTTGCAATCTAATGCAAGCTACTGTAAGCGTGTCCTCATGCTCTTTCGGTATGAACGACTATCCCAGCTCGAATTGTCATGCCAACGAGGCGAATGAAAAATCATGGTCTGATGTGGTCCACCCTTTTAATTTTCCCTTGTCGTCGCCTCGCCGTCTACCAAATTTTGTCTTCATGGGAGACGACTTGGCCCAAACTGCAGCTTCGGCCTGTGCCTGACGGGACACGATAGCCGATTTGGCGGGCTTCTTCGGTGCAGCACATGGCTCCAGTAGTGCTAGTAGCTTCGATGCAACACGTGGCTCCGGTACGACTTGTAGCTCCAGTGCTTCTTGGCAGGCGTCGAAGGAGATGTCCTTCTTGAGGCACTGGATGAATGTGCTGATGGCATCCCCTAGTGTGACGATCTCGTCATTTGGGGGCATCTCCAGCGTGATGGCCTTGAAAATTTCATTTACACCATCAACATGGACCTTCACGTAGCAAGGCTCTAAAGTACGATCGTACACAAATACCCCTACATCGGATGTATACGCTCGTCCCCAAGCAACCTGCAGGGGAACAGAGCCGTTGGGAAGCCTCACTTGCAGATTGCACGGCATGACCACCTACATAAGGGTACACAAGTAATTAGGTAACACGTCCAACAGGTCTATGTAAGGAGCATTGCAGACATGTTACCCGGGAGTCATCAGGAGGAAATTTGGCTTCATCCACGTCCGTCTCAGGGGCAGACGCACAGTTGCTCGACGGTTGGCTGGGCTAAACTACGCCTGTGCTTCTTGGGCTTGCACGTCCTGTGCCTGCCTCTTCGTAGCCACCCTTTGCTCCATCATTTCCTCAAGGCATGTAGCTGATTATCGAACTGCGCTTTGAGCCTTTCCTCACCCTTTCCTCAATCAGGGCTACTAGCCGTTCCTCGCGCTCGGCTTTGCTTCTCTTCCTACTCTGGTGCGTGTCTGAGTCATGTGGGAATCCCATTTTACAGGGAACGAAAACACCTAGGCCTCGGGTGCGACCCGGGTGCTCCTTTTTTCCCAAGGGCGTGGAGAGTATATCTTTCTCTCTCTTTAAAGTGAAAGAGCCCTGGGAAGATTCTGTGCTCAACGATATTAGGCGTTGGGAACTTCATCATCAACGGGGTTGGCAAAGGACACATCTCCTATCGATGTTTCTCCACTGTGTGGAATCAGTAGGGTGTCTAATCCTTCAATCATTCTTACACTCGTCCGAGTGCCACCAAAGCAATTTTTCCTCTTTCGGGTTCGCAAACAAACGCTTCAAATGGGGAATTATAGGCAGATACCATGTCACCTTAGCGGGAGGTCCTTTCCTCACCTCCATGCTCTCGTCATCATCATCCGATCTATCTTTACGCTTGTACCGGGATGCGTTGCACATCGGACATACATGCAAGTTTGCGTACTCATTGCGGTAGAGGATACAATTGTTTGGACAGGCATGTATTCTTTCTACTTCCACTCCCAAGGGACAAAGAACCTTTTTGGCTTTGTAGGTAGTTATCGGCAACTCGTTTCCCTCCGGAAGCATATCCACTAACAGACCTAAAAGCGTCGTGAAACTCTTGTTGAACCAACCGTTGCTTGCCTTTAATTTCAGCAGTTCCAGCACAGATGACAACCTTGTGTATTTGGACTTACAACCCGGGAACAAAGGTTTCTCCGAGTCGTCCATCAAGCCCCAGAATTTTACGTACTCCCGCTCATCACGGCTCCCTTCTGCATCACGTAGCATCTGATCCAGATTATCATCGTGAAACCTATCCTTATCGAAAGCACAGTCGATATCATCCGGAGTACTATCGTTGACTTCGTTGACGATATCCAGAGTATCATTGACTTCATCGATGATGGTAGTACTATTTGGTCCCAGCATAATCTACTCTTCACCGTGATTGGTCCAACATGTATACCCCCTTTTGAAACCCTGTAGAATCAAGTATGCTTCGGTCTGCACCGGGTTTCGAAACATCCTCAGATTCTCGCAGTCAATGCATGGACAAGGCATAAATTCCACCCCCTTGTTCAACATATCTTCCTCTATAGCTCTTTTAAAAGTGGAGACACCATTAATGTACTCGGCGCTCACATGGTTCTTAGGGTACATCCAGCTTCGGTCCATCTATGCTACATATGTAATAATAGGTGTTAAATAATGAATTAAGTACACTAGGAGTGCACATGTGCACATATGCTACATGTAGGCCACATTTCAACTTGCTGATTAACTTATATAGCTCCTGACATAAAAAAGAACGAATGGATATGTAATACAATTAGAACCAATTAACTTATATAGCTCATAACATCAAATTACTAATTTAGATCAAAAGAACAAATGGATCTACAGAAAGCTATATCAAAACCATCTTCAATTCCCTCTTTACCAGGCTAGATGTATATGACTTCAATATAAAGCTATTACAACCAATTATTAGCCTAAATCACCTTCCTTTAAGTAACTATCTACATATTGAGTATAACACAATTAGAACCAATTACTACTTTACATCACGAAGAACAAATGTGTCTACACCAAGCTAGATCTAGAAACCAGCTTCATTTCCCTCTTTACCAAACTAGATCTTAAATATAACGCAAAATTGAACCAATTACTACTTTACATCACAGAGAACAAATGGATCTACACCAAGCTAGATTTAGAAACCAGCTTCATTTCCCTCTTTACCAAGCTAGATCTAAAATATAATGCAAATTTGAAGCAATTACTAGCCTTAGATGACCTAGAGCACAAGGATCTATAATTACACATCCAAATCTAGGGTCTCTTTCAACCAGATGTGCCTCTCAATCGCAGCCACCTCAAAAATATCTAGGAAACCCTAAAAATACAGAGAAGGTCGAGGCTCTCTGTTTTTATTTATCAGAATTAATCGATCATCACAGATGGTTTGTGGATAAAACAATCTGTGATAGCGCCCTCATCACAGACGGTTTTATCCACAAACTGTTTGTGATATTCTCCATGTCATCACAGACGGTTTGTGGATAAAACCGTCTGTGATGACATAATCACAGACGGTTTTAACCACAAACCGTCTGTGATGTTACCGAGGAGTTTCGTTTCCCAACGTACGACGTCGTAATTGCGGCACTTCCGCCTTTCGTGTTCCTGGCGCTAGTTTCTGAGGAATTCCAGACCTTTGGTCTTCCCGGCATTTCGTTTCCCAACGAAGGTAGCACTGGATCGAAAATGTACTCTACTCTACCTCTGATCAATCGATCGACTGCATTCCACTGCACCGCCATGAGCTGCTCAAACTCCATTCCCTCCTCTGTCGCTCCTCCGCCCCATCTTTATGTCCACTATCACCGTCGCCTCCGACGTCGGCTCCGGCACCACCACGCCCTCGCCATCGTCGACTTACCCTCCGCCACCGCCACCATCTCCACCTCATCTGCTCCTGCGGCAATGGCTGCGGCACCACGGCGCCATATCATCGAATCCGCTGGCCGCGGCTTATGCCTGCCATGCGTACGTCGCTCCCGCCTTGGGCACCGCCGCTTCCTCCAACTCAAGCGTTGTCGAAAACAAGCGTCCGCCAACAAGCGCAATCTCCGACGACGACGATAGCTTCAACTCGTTGGAGGGCTATCATGATGGCTGGGAGCTGGAGGATGACCCAGACATAGCAGGTTTGAGCGAGGACCCCGACGGCCGCAGCGATGACTCCGACGATGACAACTCTAGCGACAACGAGGACCAGATCGACTAGATATATAGCTAGCTAGCTTTTGTAGCTTTCCGAGCTTTTGTAGTGAAAATTTTTGTAAATTGTGATGCATGCATGCAAGAAGCTAGCTAGCTAGTCCTTATATATGAAACATTTAATTGTTCGCAAACATTCACTGATAGCTGGGGTTCACCAGCTTTTTGATAAATTAATCATCAGAGACGGTTCGTAGGTAAAACTGCATGTGATATTGTCCTAATCACAGACAATTTTATCTGTGAAGTTCTCCACCTCATCACAAATGGTTTGTGGCTAAAACCGTCTATGATGTAGCCCTCATCAAAGACGATTTTAACCACAAACCGTATGTGATGATATCTGCTTCATCGCAGACGGTTTGTGGATAAAACTGTCTCATCACAGACGGTTTTATCCACAAACCGTCTGCGTGTGGCCAAGTCTCTTCTTAGATGGTTTTCTTAAAAAACCTTCTATGATGACGTGTCTAATATAACCCTTTTTGTAGTAGTGGTCCCAACCACCACTACCTTCTTTTTAAGTAGCAAATATTATTTGTGCGTGGAATCAAGATATCGACGTGTCCAGGAGTTCCTCTCCATGCTTCACCCTGTCCTTTGTGTCCACCTGGTCAGGGTTCACAAAACCGAAACCGTGAAAAAACACAAAAAACGAAACCGTGAGAACCGCAAAAATCGATCGAAAAACCACTTGAAAACCGTAGGGTTAAGAAATAAAAAAATTCAAAAAAGTTCAAAAAAATCTAAAACCGTTCGGTTTTTCACGAAAAATCGCTCGGTTTTCGCGGTTTATTGCAGTTTTTCACGAAAAACTAGCCGACCAATTGAATGTTCCTGAAAAACGGTTTTTCGAGCGGTTTTTTGCGAAAACCGCGGTTTTTCAACGATTTTCGAGCAGTTTTCAACAAATAAATTTTTCAATTTTTTGAATTTTTTTTAATTAGATTAGTTTATCGAACAGTTTTGGATCTCGAGCCGACGTGGTAAGATCGAAAACGCGAAAACCGAGCGGTTTTTCGTGGTTTTGTGAACCCTGCACGTGGTTAGGGCTCACCTATAGTAATATCAACTTAGTCGATCAAGTTAGGATGGCACATCGGGATAAGTATCAATTCCAATGCCAAACAAACATACTCGAAAAACAATTACAATAAATAAACAGTGGATATAGATGATCTCAATTCTTTCCTTTTTATTGACTGTAGATTGATTCGCTTATACAATGGGGTGCTATATTTATACCCAAAACACCTTAGTGCTAGTTTCAAAATTTTCCCACCAAAACCAAGAGTTTGATTATATCTCAACACTCCCCCTTGGGCGCATACCATGTAATGTATATGCCTCGTCAAAAACTCCTCACAAATACCGAGCGGGAAAAAGAGATAGAGAAAAGAGTACATTGCCTCATTAAAAACATTCATCTAAGAAAACCTTAAAAAAACTCAATAAGGGAACACTACAAGAAACAGAGAAAAATTAGTAGGTTTTTTAAATTCGTGGGCCCAAAAAAAACCCACGAATTTATTTATTTAAATTCGTCGGTTTGTATAAAACCCACGTTTTTAATTAAATTCGTGGGCCAAAATGAAACCCACAAATTTAATCATTTAAATTTGTGGGCCAGAAGTAACCCACGAATTTAAATATTTAAATTCGTGTGCCAAAAAATTACCCACGAATTTAAAATTTTAAATTCGTGGGCCACCAATTACCCACGAATTTAAGTTTTTAAATTCGTGGCCCACCTTACCCACGAATTTATCCCGGCAAAAAACCCTACGGGCCCAATGAGCGCTTTGCCTCCCTCCCCACGCCCGCCGCGCCGCCTTGCCGCCGCGCCGCCGCGCCCGCCCATACGGCTGCGCGCTCGCCCCGCCTGTCCCCAGCGCCGTCGGCCGCCCACCTCGCCCGCTGCTGCGCGCCACGCCCCCCCTGCGACGGTCCACTCGGCCCGGAGCCACCCACCCGCCGCCCCCGCTGCGTGCCTCCCCGCTGCCGCCGAGAGACCCGCCCTGCCGGCCACCCACGCCGCCCCTCGCCGTCGGCCGCCCGCCCGCGCCCCCTCGCTGGTCGGCCACAGAGCTTGACCCGCCGCCGCCACTCGCCGCCGCCCCGCCGCCTATCCTCCCATCTCCCTCCCTCGCTCGCCGCCGACGCAGAAGTTCCCGTCGTCGCTGCCCTTGCCACCTCCTCCTCCATGGTCAGGCTCTCTCACCTTCGTTCCTCTCCCATGTTAGTTAAGCCTTGACACATGCACTTTCCATTCATATTTTTTGCATGCATGGCAAGATTAGATCGTGCATGCCTTAATTCACGATTGACGCAGAAATCACTGCGATTCCTTTCCTTTGTAAGCTTCCTTTCCTTTGTAAGCTTTCTTTCCTTTGCATGCAAGCTCGTTTTCCCTCCTATAAATAGAGGAGAAGAAGAATAGAAAAGCATCAAGTATTGCAAAGACAAACTCATTGTGTGTTTAGTGTCCACTCGTGTGCACATTCGTGTTCTTGTGCAGAGGAGTTCATCCTCACCGCGGCGTTCACTGGCGATCCAACAAGTGGTATCGAGCTCATTATCGGCGTTGGCGGCGTGATCGTCGTCCGAAATGCCTCGAGCACGAACAGCTTCGCCACCACCCTCGGCTCGGCGATCGCTCCACGGGAGGTGGAGACGACGAGGCGGCCGCTGGTGGTCGTGTACCGCGTGGTCAAGGAAGGGGAGGCGGGTCGGTGAACTACCCCACGCCGACCAAGACAAACTACAACGACCGGGCCTTGTTGATGAAGATCAAGCCGCGGGCCGGAACCTCAGGTGCGCCATCGATCCGGCAACGACATCGGCGTGCACGAGGACCGGATGGCGCTCGATGCTATCTGCAGCGCAGTGCCACCGGAGATGATCTCCACTGTCGCGGTCAAGCCGTCCGCGAAGGAGGCGTGGGTGTGTCTCGAGTCATGCGGATCGGCGACGACCGCATCCGGAAGACAGCGCTTTGCTCGATGCGGCGCCAATCGAGCACTGGCGTTCCGGGACGGCGAGGGCGTCGAGGACTTCGCTCTGCGTCTCACGGGCCTCGTCAATCAACTCGCCACCCTCAGCGATCCAGAGCCCCCCGTCAAGGTCGTCGAGAAGTACCTCCGCATCGCGCGTGGCAGGTATAAACAATTGGTTATTTCCATGGAAACCCTGCTCGACATCTCCACCCTCTCCGTCGAGGAGATCACCGGCCGACTTCTGGCGTCGGAGGACGATCCCGAGCCGCCTCGGCCAGGCGGGGCAAGTCAGACCTCACGGAGGAGCAATGGCTGGAGCGGTACAAGCAGAAGGAGCAGGAGAGCCCTCGAACCAGCGGCACCTCCTACAACCGCGGCAAGCGCCGCGGTCCAAAGGGGAAACAACGCGGCGGTGGGAACGCAGACGCGCGGGAAGGGTCCAGCCCGGCGCCGGCCCGCAACGGCGACAAATGTCGCTCTCAAGGGCAAAATTGGCCATTTGGGCCAAGGAGTGCGAGAGCGTGGAAGAGGGACGAGCAGGCCCACGTGGCCCACATGGCCCGAGACGACGAGCCCAGTCTCCTCTTGATCCAAGACGGTGCCATCCTCACCAAATCACCGCCACCGCTACCAGAGCTCACCGTGCAGGCCCCAGCAGGCCATGCCGGCCAAGCTGCCCTCAATCCGGGGGCACCTGCACCTCATGCGACACCTCATCCACAGCCACTGTCTAAGCATGTTGAGCTGGTGGAGAGCAAGGTGTTCGCGGCGCTCGACGGTGAGGAGGACCGCGACTCCAAGCGATGGATCTTCGACACTGGGGCCACCAACCACATGACAGGGTCCCGGGCGGCGTTCTCCGACCTCGACACAGGCATCACCGGCTCTGTGCGATTCGGAGACGGATCTATGGTCCGGATCGAGGGATGCGGAACCGTGCTCTTCGCATGCAAGAACGGCGAGCACCGGACCCTTCCCAATACCTACTTCATCCCGCGCCTCACCGCCAACATCGTCAGCTGCGGTCAACTGGACGAAGGTGGGTTCCAAATCCTGATTGAGGACGGGATACTGCGGGTACGTGATGACCAGCGGCGCCTCCTCGCCAAGATCCACGGGCGTGGGTGGTACATGCGTGCTCGACATCAACATTGCACGGCCAGTCTGCCTTGCCTCGCGTGCCGGTGAGGACGCCTGGCGTTGGCACGCTAGGTTCGGCCATGTCAACTTCGCCGCATTGCGCAAGATGGGGCGCGAAGGCCTCGTCCGTGGCCTTCCCATGCTGTCCCAAGTGGAGCAGGTGTGCGAGGCTTGTCTCGCCGGCAAGCATCGTCGCGCACCGTTCCCGCACCAAGCACAGCGCCGTTCCACCGAAGCACTCGAGCTGATCCACGGCGATCTTTGCGGCCCGATCAGCCCCGCGACACCGAGCGGGAACCGCTACTTCCTCCTCCTCGTCGACGACTACAGCCGGTTCATGTGGGTGGTGTTGCTGCCCACCAAAGACGCCGCACCAGACGCCATCAAGCGCATCCAAGCGGCGGCAGAGCGCAAGAGCGGCAAGCAGCTGCGCGCTCTACGCACGGATCGCGGGGGAGAGTTCACAGCGGCAGACTTCAACAGATACTGCGCCGAGCTCGGAGTATGGCGTGAGGTGACCGCGCCGTACGCACCACAGCAAAACGGCGTCGTCGAGCGGCGGAACCAGACGGTGGTCGGGACCGCCAGAAGCATGCTTAAGGCGAAGGGGCTCCCGGGCAAATTTTGGGGGGAGGCAATCACCACGGCGGTGTACATCCTCAATCGAACGACGACGAAGGGTACTGGCGGCAAGACCCCGTACGAGTTCTGGAACGGGAGTACGCCGGCAGTACATCACCTACGCACGTTCGGATGCGTCGCCCATGTCAAGGTTGTCAAGCCCAACCTCAAGAAGCTGGATGACCGCAGTCGGCCAATGATCTTCGTCGGCTACGAACCCGGCTCCAAGGCATATCGGGTCTACGACCCGGTGGCGAGGCGAGTCCACATCAGCCGCGACGTCGTCTTTGACGAAGAGGCGCGGTGGGAGTGGAGCGGTGATCAAGCGGGCGGCGGCGACGCGAGTTCGTCATCGAGTACACCACCGTGGTCCACCGAGGTGGTGACCACGCTTCGGCCAGGCGACCTCAGCGAGGATCGCGACGCCCTCCAACTCATACGCGACGCCATCATCGCCACGATCACCAACATGCGCCAAGCCCGGCGGCGGGTCGTCCACACCGCACCGCGACACGCCCGATCGAGTTCGCTTCACCGCCGCTAATGTGGAGGAGGCCTCGGATGTTGAACACGATGACGACGCCCCGCCGCTTTGCGCTTATCGACAACATTCTCGGTCCAACGACACCACCCGGATGGCGCGCCGGGATCTGGACGAGGATCTGCTCCTAGCGAGCATCGACGAACCGACCACATTCGAGCAGGCTCAAGCGCACGAGTGCTGGAGGACGGCCATGCTTGATGAAATGACATCGATCGAGTCGAACGGTACCTGGGAGCTCGTCGACCCACCACCGCGCCAACACCCAATTGGGCTCAAGTGGGTCTTCAAGACGAAGAAGGACGCCACGGGCATCGTCATCAAGCACAAAGCCCGGCTTGTGGCAAAGGGGTACGTGCAACGTCAAGGGATCGACTACGACGAGGTTTTCGCGCCGGTGGCAAGGCTCGAGTCTGTCCGACTCCTGTTGGCACTCGCGGCGAGCGAGGGCTGGCCGGTCCATCACATGGATGTTAAATCGGCCTTCCTCAACGGGGAGCTGCGGGAGGAAGTCTATGTCGCCCAGCCACCGGGGTTCGTGGTCGCCGGCAAGGAGCAGAAGGTGCTGCGTCTGATCCATGCTCTCTACGGCCTACGTCAAGCGCCGCGCGCATGGTACGCCAAGCTGGACGCCTCTCTAGTGTCGCTCGGGTTCCAGGTAGCGGCGCAGGCATGCATCTTTGTGTATGTCGCGGGCGGCACACACCGGTTACTCATGGGCGTCTACGTCGACGACCTCGTCATCACTGGCGGTGACAACATCGAGCTCAAGCAGTTCAAGAAGGAGATGATGAACACATTCCAGATGAGTGATCTGGGGCTGCTCCACTACTACCTCGGCACGAGGTGAACCGCATCAAGCGAGCATCACCATCAGTCAGGGTGCCTACGCGATGAAGATCTTGGAGGCAGCAGGGCTGGCAAACTGCAATGTCAACATCACACCCATGGAGTCACGCCTCAAACTCAGTAAGTTGAGTTCACCCACCGATTGATGCTATCGAATATAGGCGGATCGTGGGGCGCTCGCTACAGTGAACACGAGACCGATTTGGCGTCTGCGATGGGCTATGTCTCCGGTTCATGGAGAAGCCCACCACCGAGCACCTAGTGGCCGTTAAGCGCATCTGCGGTATGTCGCGGACAAATGCACTATGGTCGCCACTACGGAGGAAGGAAGGAGGCGTTGCTCTTCTTGGCTACAATGCGATGATCATGGCGCAGACGTCGACGGCCGCAAGAGCACCACCGAGTCTGTTCTTCCTCGGCGACAACATCATCACTGGCACCCCGAAGCGTAAGGTGGTGGCTCTGTCTAGGCTGCGGCCGAGTACATTGCAGCCGCGACTGCTGCTTGTCAGGGGGTTTGGCTGGCGCGCCTCCTTGCAGAGCTCAGGGGAGAGGAGGCCGACGCTGTCACACTCAAGATCGACAACCAGTCCGCGATCCAACTGAGTAAAAACCCTGTCTTTCACGACCGCAGTAAACACATCGACGTCAAATACCACTACATTAGAGAGTGCGTCGAAGAAGGCAGGGTGAAGGTCGAGCCAATCAGCACCAAAGTTCAGCTGGCGGACATCCTGACAAAAGCTCTTGGGCGAGATCAGTTCGTGCAGCTGCGGTCCAAGCTCGGCCTCGTCGACATCAAGCAAGTGTGCAGGGCTTAGGGGGAGATTTGTTAGTTAAGCCTTGACACATGCACTTTCCATTCATATTTTTTGCATGCATGGCAAGATTAGATCGTGCATGCCTTAATTCACGATTGACGCAGAAATCACTGCGATTCCTTTCCTTTGTAAGCTTCCTTTTCTTTGTAAGCTTTCTTTCCTTTGCATGCAAGCTCGTTTTCCCTCCTATAAATAGTGGAGAAGAAGAATAGAAAAGCATCAAGTATTGTAGCACAAACTCATTGTGTGTTTAGTGTCCAGCTCGTGTGCACATTCGTGTTCTTGTGCAGAGGAGTTCATCCTCACCGGCGGCGTTCACCTGGGCGATCCAACATCCCAAACCTACGATCCCCAATCCTCATGAAGCTAACCTGTGCTGTGCGTCCAGGCGTGTCCATGCGTGCTCTCGCAGGGTCGGAGAAGACGCAGTCGAACCCGATGAGGGAGATCAAGGTGCAGAAGCTGGTGATCTACATCTCCGTCGGAGAGAGCGGAGATCGCCTCACCCGTGTCGTGCCTCCCAGGTTGGGTCCGTTCCCGTTCTTGCGCTTCAGACCCTTGCGCGAACCAAATGTTTATGCTGTTATAGCTGTTCGTGTAGCACGTGAGCTTTGTTTTGCTACAACCTGATGCGGTATTAGGTGGTTTGTGATCGTGATTTGATTGTATGGTCTTTGTAGTGACGTGTGCTCTGAGTTGTTTTAGTAACCGTTGATATGTTCAAAGTAAGCTATTCTTGGCAGTGCAAGGATGGATTTGGGGCAAAGGGATTTTGAAATTAGTGTGTTGTTCCTTTTCTTGTCTCACCAACTAAACGGATCAGGTATACAGCTAGCTACTTAATTGTCAGTAGTCAATTGTTCAGTCTTCAGACAAGTTCCCTGGCGTCTTATAGTCGCAAGATAACTTATTGATAATTTTGGTAGAAATGCGAATTATTGATTGTAGAATGAGAGCTCAAAGCAGCATGATTTGTAATTGCAGTTTATAAAATTCGTGGGACAAGGACGAATTTTTGCTGTGTATACATAAAAGCTTGTCTGTTGTTCTAGTGTGAACCGCAGTTGTTGAAACTGGATAGTGGTTATTGGCTGTTTTCCCTTTTCATGGTTCTGTCGCATAAGGAAAGTAATGCCTTTGTTAAGGATGTCGTATAGATCATCCTAGGTTGCTCTGCCCAGAATGGATTGAGCCGTTTGCTTTAATTGCATTTATAGCCTAAAGCCAAATTGTGAACCGCATATTTAATTTGCATATGCTGATAAGTCAATCATGCATCATAGTGTTTTAGATTTTGGTCACTGTAGTTGATGCCATTTTACTCTTACTTACCTTAAACTAGTACCAGTAAATCTATTTTTGCTTCCACACTTGCAGGTCTTGAAGCAACTGAGTGGACAGTCACCAGTGTTCTCTAAGGGTATATATCTTTATCTTCTACCTGTTTTGTTTTCTCTTTTCATAACAGCTAGAAGATTCTTCCCTTGTTTCACATTTTCTCACTGTCCACATTCTTCCGCTGGATACACTGTCCGCTCCTTTGGTATCAGGTGTAATGAGAAGATTGCCTGCTATGTATCTGTAAGGGGTGAGAAGGCAATGCAACTTCTTGGGAGTGGACTAAAGGTGAAGGAATTTGAACTACTGAGAAGAAACTTCAGTCATACAGGTTGCTTTGGTTTTGGGATCCAGGAGCACATTGATCTTGGCATCAAATGAGATCTTCAACCTGTTCTTCATAATTTACTAAAACTTACGGGAATCCTCATGTGAATATAACTTTGAGAAAGGCGTAGCTTTGTTGTCTTTGATTGGCAATATATTATAACTGCAAATGTTTTTTCGTCTGCTGAGTGGATGTCCTATTTACAAGAGAGGTCATGCCGAAATTTTGTACATTTCGGAGACTTAGTTTTAAGCCGGTTTTGAAGAGTTAAAAGGTTGGTTTCAGTATTTTAGTACTGGTAATAGGTTTGGTGTCTCGTTTGTTAATTCTTCGTTCGCTTGAACTTCATCGTGGAGTTTATCTTTTGTGTTAGTGTTTCTGATCAGATTTGAACAAAATAGATGATCCTTCTTATTTATTCTTCGCTTAGCAATTTTTAGTTTCAATTTTCTTTTTGCCTTTTCTTTTCTTCTTTAGTTGTTATATGTATTGAGTGCGATACATATATATATATATATATATATATATATATATATATATATATATATATATATATATATATATATATATATATATATATATATATATATATAAATACATACATTTGGATATATGTATATATGTATTGAGTATACATATATATATATAAAAATATATACATTTGGATATATATACATTTTTTTGTAAAAATGACAGTTAAATTCGTGGGTTTATTAAACCCACTTAATTTATCTGCTTAAATTGTGGGTTTATTAAACACACGAATTTATCGAATTAAATTGGGCTAAAAAACCCACAATTTATCGATTAAATTGTGGGCTAAAAACTCACGAATTTATCGATTAAATTAGTGGGTTTAATAAACCCACGAATTTAATCTGCTTAAATTGCGGGTTTATTAAACCCACGAATTTAACTCGAAACCCAATTAAATTCGTGGGCTTAGCGAAACCCACGAATTTAACATAAATTGTGGTACCCACGAATTTAATTAATTAATTTCGTTGAGTTAAATTCGTGAACTAAATTCGACGGTTTGCTCACGAATTTAAATTAAATTCGTGGGTTTTAGCTTAAATTCGTGGGTTTTTGGCCCACGAATTTTTCCCTGATTCTTGTAGTGGAAAAATGGTACAACTTATAACTTATAATCTTCTAAATTAGGATAGTATCTTTATGACTATAATAAGGGTTATGGTTTCAGGGAATCTCCCCCTAACTCTATATCTCTCTAAGTTGTCTCATTACAATGTTACGAATACGTCTTAGGAAACTAGATGTTGGAAAAAACTTAGTAAAAAAATAAGCAAGATTTTCACATAACATAGTCTGTAAGATATTTATCTCACCGTTCTTCTAGAATTTATAAGAATAGAAAAAGTTCGCTTTTAACATAACCTTCGTGCATTTGTGTAACATAAACAGCCTTACGACTAGAGTAGACATAACAACTGCGAGAAAATCCTCCTCGCTAAGCTAAGTATCTTGGTCTCAGGTCAGCAGTTGTGCTTGCATGATGAGAGACCTTACAACTAAAGTTGAAAGAAAGAGGAAAAAGAAAGATGAATCTACACGCGTAAAAGCAGACGCACTAGAAGGTAAGAAGTTCCTTGTAGCCTGTAAAGAACATACATATAGACTCGGACCACTCTTTTAAGAAAAAAAATAACAAGTGGCGTCTCATGTCTATATAGATATACATATATTGTCCACGTACGGCTGCATATAAATATCTGACGTATCAACACCTCCATGCTGACGTGGACGCCAGCTCGTAGCCGTGCCAGCACAGCACCAGGGCGCCGTCCCGCCGGACGACGTGGTAGCCCTCCACCGGCGCCCGGCGCACGATCCACTCAGCCTGCGCAGCTGCGAGGTCGCTCAGTGCCGCCGGCACCCACCTCGCGCGCACGGCGGCTTCCTTCCACAGCTCACACCGGCCCCACCAAGACCGTACTGCCGCAAGGGCCCTCGGGCGGACGATGCCGCGCTCCACCCGCCGCACGGCTTCCTCACCCGCGCCGACGGCAGCCGCGGCCGCCTCGATGCACTCTGTCAGTACCGCGCATGACTCAACACTGCGCATGAGGGACGACACACCGTCCCCGCCGCCTGGTGCCGCCTCGGCGTCGACGAAGACCACGACCTGTGGGGCGGTGCGCCCGATGAACTGGAGCAGGGCATCGGAGGCGTCCGCGCTGGTTCCGGCGAGGTGGCGGAAGATGGCTGGCGAGAGGACGACGGCGACCGCCTCGCCACCGGAGGCTCGGATGCTATCGACGGAAAGGGTGCCGAGGCCGCCAAGTCGGACGACGTCGATGGCAAAGCGCACCCCGAGGCCGCATGCAAAGTCCCGGAGGTTCTCGGCGGCCAGCAACGTCTCCGAAGTCTCCTCGTGCACGACAGCGGTCACGTGGACAACCGGCACGTGCTGCGACGGCAGCCGTCGCGCGGCGACCTCCTCGACGAAGGAAGACCACTGCCCGCCAAGGCCGAGGTCGAAGTCAATGATGTGGAACGGTGCCAACGCGCCACTGGCCACCTCAAATGCCTCGAGGAGGGTCTGGTTTGCCGTGAAGCTGGCGAACTGGGGAATAGGAGACAGGCACGCGAAGGAACGCTGCGCGTCGATGCGGCGCACCACGTCGGAGGCGGATGGCGGAGGGTGGTTGACCTCCGCCATGAACTGATCCGGTGCGGAGAGGAGGGACTGGAGCGCTTCCCTGATGTGGGATGCTGCGCGCTGCGGTGACGTCCGGGGAGGGTACGGGATGGCCTGGTTGAGACGAGCCAGCATCCGGTTCGCAGCGACTGAGTCCCCCGACCAGAGGGCCTCCGCGGCGGCACGGAGAATCTGCTCATAGGACTCCACCGGAGAGCAGTACGAATCGAACGGGTCAGCCAGGACGTCGAACGGCACGTGTACGGAGGAGCACTGCGCCTGCTGGAGCGGAAAGAGCTCGCCGGTGCTGCCGCCGTCCTTGTGGTCCGAGGACAGGAGCCAGGACAGCGCGTCCCAGTCCTCGGACGGATGATGCGTCAGCTCGGCCTGCACGTGATTTTGATGCTGGCTGCCGGCGCGCGTGTGCTCCACCGCTGCACCGCAGGTGGCGGGGCTTGAGGTGGCGTTTGGATCAAGCACGGAGGTGGGCTCGTAGCTGCAGAGGCGGTGGTGGCCGTGGCTGGCTGGGGAGGAGGAATCGGAGAGTGACTGCTTCGTTTTCGCGGTCGTACTAGACTTCATGTGCGCGCCCTTCTTTATAGCTCTTGAGCTGCAAGGCTGTCGCGTTACGTGGTTTGCTTCTAGTCGTGTTGAACGAACAAGGCCAGTTGAGGGGCTTTGGTTGTAGTGGAAAACGGGATTTTATAGGACTCAGCTTGCTCTTTTGCTGGTCTGCTCTTGTACACTCTGTATGTAACTATGTTTCCACATGTCAACCGTCAAATGGCCATGCAATCTAACGCATGCATGCACTGATGCACCATGGGATTGCCATGCATGCATGGACGACAGGAGTCAAAAGTACACTTTTGTCGGCTTGGAGGCTTCGGGGAGAAGCGCTGGTCTGCGTTCACACTGCATGCTATTATTTTGTTTTTTGAAGCCACACTTCATGCTTTAGTTATTGGGCTCTCCCCTGACCGGAGAGGTGGGCACTCGTGCCGAGTTTTTTGGGTCGGTCCGAGGCACGACGTCACGGTCCGGCACGAAGTGGATCGTGCGAGGCCGCACGACATCGTAGTGTCTGGCCGCATCGACCGAATCGGGTATGATGGGCGCCCGACCGGCATGATCTCAGAGAATGGGTCGTCTGCGGGCCCGATGACTCAGGACGTGAGGAAGAAGCCTAGCATGAAGGTCACTGACTCATAGAGCATGATCGCCATGGTTGCACCCAATAGCATGAACGCCACCCCTATCGCCGACACCTGAGAGAGATGGACAAAACGGGAGAGAAAGCTGAGAGAGATTGAGAGACGGTACAAGAAGCTGCTCTCTCTCGCTCGTCCCTCTCAATCTCTCTCAGCTCTCTCTCTCACCCGTCTCTCTCAATCTCTCTCGTCTGTCTCGCTCACTCTCTTTCTCGCCCGTGTTGAGCACATCCCCCTCGCTTTATGTAACTGTTCAAGAATAATAAATTTTAGTTCTTTTTCTCATAATATTTGAATCTACTGCCTCAACTACATGCGTTTTCGGCTACTTTCCTCTAGTTGAAATAGTGCAAATGGGTCGGACCTGGACCAACACGGCATGAAGCAGGCACGAAGCGCAAATGGACCGTGCCTGGGCTCACCGAAAGCGAGCCGGACCGGCCCGGCACGGTTCAGGCACGAAACACGATGGATCCGTGCCGTGCCGGCCCGGTCCGGCACGACGCCCACCTCTCGGTCATTGTCTCACTGAGTGTCGATCATGGAGGTCGTGTGGTCGTCGGTCGTCGTTGTCGTGCCTAGTTGCACAGCGCATTTTATCGCAGGGTAACGGACTTAAACATACACAAATTGCCTGGCACATTAAACTCAGAGAAGCACACAGAAAGATATATTAACAGGGGTTGCCTATGTAACAATCACCTATTTATTTTCTTTTTGACAAAAATCGTCAATATTTCTCACCATTGGTCTCCAACGTACCTCCGCTTTCCCATCTTCCCATGATCCTAACAACCAAGCAGCCACCACCCCCTCATCCCCATCAATGCGCCATCTCCCATAGCCTCGCCGGCGACACCCTATGCATTGGCATTTTGGCACCGTACGTACACTGACAATCGTACGTATTATAGTCGCAATTGCCAACTCAACACACAGCTACCGGTGTTGAGAGCGGCGACTGAGCTACCCATCTACTCAGCTGACGAACACCTTCTCTAGCCACAAGAATGCTGACACCCAAAAATCTAGCTCGATCACGAACCTAGAAAATCTATTCAGAGCAAAGTCAATCTCCGGAGCATGAATTTCTTTTCGGCATTAGCTTAGAATTTGGGATCTGAGTTGAAAAAATTTGGGGAATGTAAAAAGAGGTTTAGAGAAATTAGGAATCGGTGTTTTAGTGTCACGTAAACAACCAATTGGCGATTTAGCATTTCAATCCCGCCACTTAGGAGAAATGCAAGAATTCACCGACCTTAGCCATTTGTTGCAGTGTATCGGCTCAAGAAAGCCGATTCTTGATCTAAAGTATTTAAAGACAGATTTAAGAACAATAATAGCAATAATAAAGAGAAGGATAAGGCCAAGGTTAATATGGTTGAGTATTGTCCTAGTGATTCGTCGGAGGATGAGGAAGCGAGTAAACATAGCGAATGGATAAGAGGGTCTAAGAAATCCTTAGTGCATTCTTGGTGAATGGGCCGACTAGGAACAAGTCGGAGGCCAAATACTCTTTGAGCGTTTCCAAGTGCGATCGCATTTTTGATTTACTTTTGCAAGAAAAATAATACGGATTCTTTGGAGGGACATGTAATACCATCAGCAAGCGAGATCAAAAAGCGCAGTATTGCAAGTGGCATCATTCTTATTCACATAACACTAATGACGCAATATCTTGAGTCAGCAGATCGATCCGCCATTGAAGATGGTGGTTGAAGTTCGCCGATGAGCCGACCATGCGGTGGGCGTCGATCCATTTCCTATTAATGTGGTACAATGCTCGGCTAAAGGAAAGAGCCGATGCAAAATGAGCGAAGAAGGATCAACAAGGCGATATACAATCGAGCTCGGACGGCGGCGGACACTAAAGATTACCATCGGCTCCGCACAAATAGAAGCCGATCGAGGCGGAAAAATTCAAGGACCATTAAACCTAAGGGAATCCCGGATAGGCAAATGGTACAAAGCGAAAAGGTTCCATTAAGGCAACCGTGAAAAGGCGAGTCCTCGTTCGCTCACAATTAATGGAGAAATATGAAGGGATGAATAGCCGACCACGGTACCACACCGCGGTCGGATAATTTGTACCGCCTGAGAGAAGCGTGGAGAGGCACATAGAAGGTGTCCCTTTTGGCAATTTCTTTGGGAGAGGAGAGTAGCGTTGCCATCACCGTATACTGCCGATGGAACATTATCCTCGACGGTTAGCCAACACAATCGGCGGAACCACGAGCTATCCGGGCGATCGAGAGAGCAAGGCGAAGTCACTGAAGGCGGTCCATGAAAGATTATCTAAACCAAATCAAGAGCAAAGCCAAGCCAAGACACACACAGCAGTTCTCAAGAAGACTTGGTGATGGAATCTGGCGGTGGAACCTAAACCAGTGGTGCCCATCAGGGCTGAGCAAATCCAGCGACAGCGGCTTCAGAGGCTAAGGACACAAGAAATTCGTGAAGCCGCGAGAAAGAAAGAGACGAAGTGTTTAATGAACTTCGTCCAATGAGATCGTCAGAAAGAGTGGAGAAGAAAAGATCAAGCGAAGAAGATTTGAATCGGTGATGACCTGAACTCTCCCATGATTAGATTTACAAGCAAATTGCTCGGCTAAAAGTTCAACAGATTTTTTCAACATAAATGGGACAAATATACAACTATTATTTTCATTCATAGGACAAATCTAAATAGTTTATGTACATTATTTTGGAACCGAGGTAGTAATTACTAGAAAATCGTATCTAATATGTTGCAAAGAAATATTGATAGACAAATCAGAAGTTGTTCACAAATGGCATTATCTTAATTTTGTAAAACGGGGTAAATTAATAATGATGCTTGTTTTGCACTTTATTAAGAAGATCGTTTTGATGTAATTGTGATAATTTAATTTCTGTCTTTTTGTCTCTATGTTTTTTTTTCCTTGTAAGATGATGTTAATTTGCGTCGGTGGAGAGTCACAATTTTGTTTGGAAAGATTCTGCCTCGTTGCATCTGTGATCTAACCATATATATAGCTGGAGGGCTCTAATCTAGGTCTCTTCAGATTACCAGCTCTTGCACACTGAAGAAAAGTAAAAAACTAGTGAAGGATAACGGGTAGGCCACTCTAGCATAAATTCAAAATTTTCTACTGCTTAACCAAGGAACCACTACTGCAAGTTATAGATCACGCTACCACTAAATGCACAGACCTATAGCGGAAGTAGAGTCAATGTAGCGTGTTGGTACGGTTATAGTCGTACTAGCCTCACTCCTCCAATAGCTCCTTGTGACCATCACAGATTTTGGATCGTCCTAGCATTGAAACCTCGCAGCAATACCTCCAAGGTATCCACATGGCCCGATTACTCCCACTCAACCATTAATCAGTAGCGGTCTCTAGTAGGATAAGCCGACTCCTGAGTATATCTAAAGATCACATCGGACGAACCTTAACAATGCTTAGTTATATGCATTTCCTTTTGCCTCATGACATCGATCAAACTCAAGGCGATTATGTGCCACCTGTGTTTAGTTAGCTCGATCACTCCTTCTCGATTACTTGACTCAGAATCCTTAACTACGGTTAACTCTTTAATCGTGAGTAGCAATGCCATGCATTTGTAGAATCTAACCACTCAACACTACTACAGGAATATACATCACAATCGGTTCTTTTTTGTCATCAAAGTCGGTTCTAGTGGCGACACAAAGTCATTAGACAGTGATGAGGCGAGGCTATCACAGTCGGTTGTCGCCGGATAGAGATGAGACCTAATCACTATCAGTTTATTTATGGAGCTGACATAGATGACAAGAGTTTTCCAATCGGTTTATTTATAGAACCGACATAGATGACGAGTTTTTACAATCGGTTTTTGTATGAAACCACACAAATAATCAATTTTTCCAATCGGTTTTTATAGTGTAACTAATAGAAAACTTTCTCTATCGGTTTATTTACGGAACCGACATAGATGACAATATTTTTCGAATCGGTTTGTTTATAGAACCGACACAGATGACGTGTTTTTGCAATCGATTTTTTTATGAAACCGACACAAATAATCACTTTTTTCCAATCGGTTTTTACAGTGTAGCCGACACCAATAGAAGACTCTCTCTATCGTTTTATTTATGGAACCAACACAGATGATTATAGTTTTCCAATCATTTTGTTTATAGAACCGACACACATAAAATTTTTTTGCAATCGATTTTTTTATGAAACCGACACAAATAATCACGTTTTTCCAATCGATTTTTACAATGTAACCGACACTGATAGAAAACTATCTCTATCGGTTTATTTATAGAACAGACACAAATGACTGTAATTTTCCAATCGGTTTGTTTGTACAACCGACACAGATGATGGGGTGTGTTGTTTTCCAATTCACCCTCCTAAACACAGCATATATTACACACAGTATGCACATATCATATTCACACAGCATAGATTACACACATATCACATTCACATAACACAAACACTTTATTACAACACACATATCACATTCGTTCACAAAATAGAACTCAAACATGCAATCGCACACTACTACAGAATTGTACATCAGAATCGGTTCTTTTTTGTCATTACAGTCGGTTCAAGTGGCGATACAAAGTCTTTGGATAGTGATGAGGTGGAGTTATCACAGTCGGTTTTGCCCCGATTGTGATAAAGCCTCATTAGAATCGGTTCTTAGATCAAACCGATTCGATGAACACATTATCTGTCGGTTTTTAATAACCGATTACGATAAAGGGTCATCGAATCGGTTCTTTAAAGAAGCGATTACGATGACCTCATCATTAGAATCGGTTCTTTTGTCAAACGATTACGATAACCACGTTATCGAATCGGTTCAAAAGAACCGATTCTAATGAAGTCATCGTAATCGCTTCCTTTAGAACCGATTCGATGACCCCTCATTAGAATCGATTCTTTTGTGGAACCGACTCGATAACCACGTTATCGTAATCGGTTCAAAAAGAACCGATTCTAATGAAGAGTCATCGAAATCGCTTCCTTTAAAGAACCGATTACGATAATGTATCATCACAATCGCTTTATTCCAAGAACCGATTGTAATGGTATGGTTATCACTATCGCTTAGTAAAGAACCGATTCTACTAATGTGGTCATCACAATCGCTTTCTTAAAAGAACCGATTCGATGAGAGGTCATCTGTCAGTTCCTCATAAGAACCGATTCGATGACCCTCATGGGGTGTTTCAATTTTGCATATTATCCAAAATAACACACATATTAACATTGGGCATATATATATCACATTGACAATACATAACACGTAATGCACATATCACATTCACGAACACGAATCGTAAATTGCAATACATATAGCCCATTCGTTCACAACATACAAACACAAACATGCTTAACAATCGAGACACGTGCATATATATCACATTGACATATACAATTAATATTGTTTCCATATGGACTAGTAGGACGCTTGGGATCTCTAAACCTACCATCCTCCGATATAACTTCTAACCAGCACCATTGGCATAAGTGATCTCGTAAATTGTTGAGTGCTTTCTTGTCTAAGCTCTTCTCGGGATATTGATCATCGCAAAACATAAATGAGTGCATAAATTTAAGTTTCAAAATTTGTATGTGAAAGGCTAAGTATGCATGTACATATACCTTAGGAAAAGGTGTGAGCCACGACCACAACCAACATGTGTTGCATGACATAGAAGCCGCACAGTCATCGTTGCCTGTTGATGACAACGTGATGAGAGAAAAGAAATTAACACACGAAGATTAGATGACAAAAAATTAAGCGTATATATGCTAGGCACTTGTACCGTGAATTTCTTATACTCCAAATCTTGCCCTTTTTGTTATTGTGTGACCCTCCTTCATCGACATAGTCAGAAACCCCTACATATATTGGAGAGATGCCATTGAGTAAAAAAATATAGTTAAATTCGAAAGTGTTAGGTTACGGTAATGTACTTATACGCAAAGGACACTTGATCGCGTAGGCCATCGGTCTCTTCTTGATTGAGTTAAAAATGTAGACTGTGTTTTCACTCGGACGAGGACGAGTAGAACCCAATGGTTGCTTATTAAATGGAATGTAGTGCAAGGAAATAAGTTCGCATACGGTTTAAGTGCGTACAAGTAATTGAAGGGTTTGTACTACTTACTCCTCGTGGTACGGTATTACAACGAAGTCCTTCGTCGACTCAGTATGCAATACCCTCTTGACGTAGCCAGCAACAAACACCGGATGTATCCTAGCCGTGGTCGCAGACACTAGCTCGGGTCGATTTAACCCAACTTGGTTTAGATTAAATCACGGCTCATTGTCTCATTGCCCTACAACTTGTGTTGATATTAGAAAACATAATGCAAAATCCTATAAAAGTCGTCAGCTCATGTTGTATGGTGCGATACTCACAGCGTCCAAGATCGTAAAGTAGAAATATCGACGGCTTTTAATTGGTACACAAGAAACAGATCCTCAAAACTGACAGGGAATATCCCATTCTCGTCACGGTGGAAATGTACCCTTTTATACATCACATTGAAGTCAACTCGACGCTCTTCCTCATTCACCTTATCAATATACCATCCATGGAGCTTGCGAGTCCACCTGCCTAGACCATTTAGTTCGTTGGATGCAAGTAGGGGCTTTCCATGTATGTAGGCCTTAAAATCATAAGGGATGTCTGTGGCCTGTGCTGACTTTTCTTTCTGGGTCGAAGGAGTCTTTGAGGTGAGGGTAGTTTTGGCTTTTCAAGTACCTCAAGGGGCTTTGTGGCCTTTATCAGCTTTGCCTTCTTGGTGGAAGGAGTCTCAGAGGCCTCTTGTGGTTCTGTTGGTGTCGTGCTTGTCCTTTTACACGTGAGCTCTGCACTCCGTGTAGGACTCATCACGGTGGTGGGAACAGAATCAGGAGCACGAATAAGCACAGGTACGGTAGGAACGTACAAAGCACGCGCATATTTAACTTATTGCAGTACTACTGGAATGGTAGAGAAGACGCGGGATTTTACCTTGACCAAGATCGACACCGTCGTGGGCCACTTGATGAGCGACATGCGTGCTTCCCGAGAGTCTTGATATCTTCGTTGGGGAACTCGAGCACATGTGATAAGAAGTGTTCGTGGGCGTAATCCACCGCACCCTCATGTAGCCCTTCCCAAAGGTGACCATGCAGTGTCGGTCTCCTTGCACGAAAATGCAACCCAGCGTGCACCTCGGCAGAAATCCGTCCTCCGTCGGTGGTGGTGGCACTTAGCGGGGTGCGGGATGTACGCAACTTGAGGAGAAACATTGTGGGAGTTACACTTGTAGATTTAATTTAGGAAAAATTAATTATTACCTTGAGATGGGGATCGGTCTTATCATTTTGGAACCACAATGCTAGGTCGGGCACGAGCTTCTCTACAAGAGGTGAGGATTACTGCTCGACTGCAGGAGATCATCGCCATCATCTCAGCCCTCAGCGCTCCTCACGTGCCATCATCTCAGCCCTTATCTCATCTTCACGTGCCATCATCTCCCCTCATCTCATCCTTGATCTCCTCCTCACCGCTCCACGGCGTCTCCTTGAGCGCTCGCGCGTGCCTCCCATGATCTTGATCTAGCACTCAAACGTCATCTTGGAAGTAGGACTTCTTCAGATGCCCGACCTGCGCCGAGCACCGGCCCTTATGATCGGGCTTCCGATCGCAGGCGACGAGATATCCTTCGACCCTTGGCTCTCGAAGGTCCCTGCTCTTCCGTGGCTTACCTCCTCCTGCAATAGCGAGTGCGAATTAGATCGAAATACAACAAGCTAGGCCAACTGCAATGTACTAAGTCGGATGTCTTACGATGGCGAGACGCAGCGTGCGTAGTAGCGGGTTTTGCGACTACAAGCTGCCCGTCGGGTTTTCTTTGTCCTCGCTAATACCCGATTCGTGCCGTTCCTCACATATGTGGGAGTAAGGCATCGTCGTCCCGAGTTCGCGCACTCCTCGGCTAGTCGCGCCCACTCGCCTTCTTCCCCTCATAGCCGCTGTGTCAGAGGTGGTGCGGGTGCGTGTTGTGCCTCTGGATAGCGGTATTCCTCTCTCTTAGCTGCTCTGCCTCGGGCGTACCCTTCATCGTCGTGAACTCCTCCCAAACATCTGTAGTAACGAACGGATACCTCTCGAATGGTGTACGATCTTTTAGTACGTACTCACTGTGCATGAGGACCCTGAAGTGCCTCAAGGCCACACCCATCCTCTTTAAGGCGTACCGTCTCGCGTTGCGTTCATCTTCCTCCTCTATAATTCATTTGCCCTTAACCTCATCCCACAGTCGATTCTTCTGCTCGGCGCTGACTTCCTTCCTCCAATCCTTAATCGTTATGGGCACTCTCTCCCTCACCAATTGACCGAGGAATGAATGGTATCGCCCCTTGTACTTAGGAGGGCCTGTGCAGACCCCCGTGGCATTGAAGTGGAGAACCTGCGGTGTTCTCCTTGTGGCCCCTTTGTTCGGTCCTCGGGCCTTCCTCACCTTACTCGGCCCCTCAACATTTGGAACTTGGCTCGGCCCCTGGGAGCACCTTCTACTGCATGCGCGAGGAGCCGATGCTCTCTAATTGTGACATTTTGAGTTTTCTTATCGATAAGGTCATATATTTGACATGAGAAAAAGCAATTCGTACCTATTTTGTGAACTTGACAATAAATCATGTAAAGCAAAAATTTGAATAGATAAGTAATAAGATGTAAGCTGTTCTAGCATATTTCAAGAGAGTAACAAATGAGCGAATGATCTTCAAAAAAGTTTATCTGTTGACCACCTAAATACGTACCAACGATAACCCCTACTCTCTAAATAGGTTTGGTCTAATCCCATTCGAGGATATGTAGTTCGAGCAAGTTCCTAAGCGTTGTACAACTCGGAGAAAATTTGGCGACATCTCCCTGTTCTCGGTGTACACGTCTCGACAACAGGTCAAGAGGGTGTATACCCGAGAACACCGTGGGATATGCTACCAAATCTACTCTGCGGCTTGTACAACACTCAGAACTTGCTCGAACCACATATCCTCGAACTGTCCAAAAACGTGGACAATTGAGATCGCTTGCTTATGAATGTGACGAAATGGCATATTCATAAACAAGCACTCTCGAATGGGAGACGTAGGTTACGATTTTTAACTCTAACGTAGATCATATTACAGAGCAATAACAACATGTAGGTAAAAATTAATTCTTGTATTTGCGTTGGTGACGAAAGCATGCATTGTAAAGTGAGCATCATCGATAGGTGAAATTTCAACTTAGAAATGTTTGCAATAGAATCACAAACAAGTAGATGTAAAGTGAGCATGATAATTGAAGAATTCGGAACAATTGTCCATGTATTTACGCAATTGGTGATTCTATGACCTTTTACCTTTTATCAAGATTGTTAGACAATAAGCATGGCGAGAAAACTTATCGCTTTTATTATAGAAAAAATAGAACTCACTTCTCACGAAAAGAATGTTAACTGTTCTCCACGCCTAGGTACCAAGTACCAACCCTCAACATTGTCTCTATGGAATAACGTATTTATCCGCTTTATATTTGAGTATCTTGATGTATACAATACACAAAGAGCTATATATTCATGTGCAAATAACACAATATTTGTACTGATGTTTGGATCATGAGTAGTAATAATTCATCACATTACATAATTTCCTCATATACACAGGAAAATATGTTAACTTACGATGAGAAATAAAGTGAGTAAGTGAAAAATAAGCACCATAGTTCGAGACAACACATTAAACCAAGCATGACATGAATTGGAGACAGAATCTGAAACCAACATTTTAAAAAGAAGAAAAGAATCACAGTTCATAATTCCATCCTTTCAAATTGCATCTATAAAGGGTACAAAACTTGGAGCAAATCACAAAACTGCATCTTTGTAATCAATAAATTATTTATAACTTCTAAGAGCCCAAGTAGCAACCTCACCACTCCTTTACATAGAAATTAGAGTTTAAAAACTTCCATGGAAGTTCGGACTTGTTAATTAGATCTGTTTCCAAAAAAAGACATTGATAAACAACAAAGTTATCCATGTCGCGGACATATAAGATGGAATGATCGTCGATCGGTGACCACATCACGTAAGATAATTAATATAGCCAGAAAAACAATATCGGTGAACTCACCTAGTGGCGGTTGCATCAACAGATAATTCACGTGGCTCACAAGGTCAAATCGCAATATAAAGATCTGTAATGAAATTTGTTCAAGTCATCGATCCAACGGCGGATGGAATCTTGAAAGGAAGAATCTTATGAACTCAAATAATGTTATATACACCATCTTAGTACATAGGTTGTTGCAAATAAAACCACCGATAACAAGCATAGAGAGCAAAAGTGGCTTAATTGCAAAACAAGAAAAAGCTGAATCAATGATTAAAATTTTGAAACTGCAAAGGTTAAATATTGTGAACTAAAATCAACCAAAGATCGGATCCTATATATATTAATAATCACATTTGGTGTGGTTGCAATTGCATGATGTGTATCTTTGTGTTGTAGTGAGTTTGTCTTGTCACGAGTGTCATCTGTGAATTTAAACTAGGGATTGTCTACTAGTATAGTGATAGTGTGCTAATCTGCACCCATTTTGGACAAGCACGAGTTACTACAATCAAATGAATCATCACAGGCATGAATAAACACTCGACATTTACTCCTGTAAGAAACAGATCGAAAAACCTAAAATATGACAGTTTATGAACCTATCTCCTCACAAACGCAGATAAAAAATTTACAAGTCTTCACAACCAAATCCATCAACAAACTTGACATTGACAACAAATATTGAAGAATGTAACCCATGAACTCACGAAATGCATTATGAAGATCGTCGTCTGTGCTTCTTCATGAACACCGATGACGGCGGGCGTCGGCCGGGCGGGGTGGGCGCCAGGCGTCGGGTCCCAGTGGCTGGCGGCGCGGGGCGAGGCGAGGGCGGGGCTGCGGGCAAGGAAGCGAGGCGGGCGAAGATGGGGCGGCGCGCGGCGGGCGTCGGGCCGGGCGTGGGGCGCCGGCGTCGGGTCCCAGTATGGGGCTGCAGGCGTGAGGCGGGGCGGGCGAGAGGCAGATGCGCGCGGGCACGGAAGGTTGGGCGCGCTAGGGTTGCATGCGCGTGAGAAATGGCAGTTCGCGGGAATAAAAGGGCCAGAAGCATCATCAGTATCGCTTTTTCAACAAAACCGACACCGTAGTAACATCATCAATATCACTTTTATATCTAAAACCGACACTGATACTGCTACACATCTGTATCACTTTTTTATATAAAACCGACACGGATGTGTCTCAATATCCGTATCGTTTTTCAAATAAAACCGACACAGATGTTAATAGTCATCAGTATCGCTTTTACATATAAAACCGACACTGATAAGGTCATACATCCATATCGCTTTTTTACAGATAACCGACGCTGATGTTTCTAATCCGTATTGCTTTTTTAAAGAAAACTGTCTGTATCGCTTTTTTAAATAAAACCGACACCGATGTGTAGCATTATCCGTATCACTTTTTTAAATAAAACCGACACTGATACCATTTCACAATTGCCTTTCTAGACAAACCATGAAGTTAAATTTTCAGAATTAGATCAAAGAGTGAAAAACTTTTGCAAATATAGTTGGAATTATTTAAAATTTTGCAGAAACATACTTTGAGATAATACAAATCATGTTGCAAAAGAATTTTGCCAAAAGAGTTAGCATTGAAAAAGATGCCAAAATTCGCTTTCTAGACATGAGTTTTCCTTAAATAGTTGAAAAGTCAAAACTTTCTCAAATGAAGACCAGGTTTTTTGAAAATTTCCAAAAATGATTTCATATAGTTTAGCTTCATTTCTGTGTCTCAGAAATATGTAAATTGTACATCACATCGAGACTACACCATATGTAGGTTCTGAATTTTCAGCATTTCACCAAAGAGAGAAAATACCATAACTTTTTTATACATTGTTGAATTTATTAGAAATTTTGCAGAAACATATTTCAGGATACTGCAAAACTTTTCATACAAGAATTTTTGGAAAAAGCGACCTCATTCAATAAATATGCCGAAATTCATTTCGTAGACATGATTTGTGCGTAAAGCGTTGAAAAGTCAAAAAAATTTCAAAATAATCCAGAATTGTACAAAAAGTTCCAGAAATGAACTTTCGACTATTTACAATCGTCAAATGGAATTTTCTTTCACAACATGTGGCACAAAGTGCAGGCACAAAGAGAAATTGCATTTCCATCAAAGCCTCCAACAACAAGTCACCCTGGATTTTTACTTTGATAACAATTCAAACTATTTTACATACATAATAGAACAATGAAATTAACAACAAACATTATAATAGTCCATTTATTTACAATACTGTCCTTCATGATGATCTACTCGCATGTAATTGGCTCCATGTGTGTCGTCATCCCCGCTAAGACAGGCCCCATCGCAAATGAAGGTATCTCATCGAATTGGTTGTACTCTTCTTCATCTACAACATCTTCAACTCCTACAATCCGTCTCTTGCCATGAAGAACGACGTGCAACCTCGGATTGGCCGGATCAAGCACGTAGAAGACTTGAGTTGTTTGTTTCGCAAGGATGAACGGGTCATCTTTGTAGGCGAGTCTACTGAGATCCACAATAGTAAAACCTCTCTTGTCGACCTTTACTCCATGTGGAAGTCCTACCCACTTACATCGGAACAATGGAACTTGGTATATTCCGTAATCGAGCTCCCAAATTTCTTGATCAACCCATAGTAGGAGTTCATTGTGGTGGGAGACTCTTTTCGAGTGATGATAGTCGAGAAAGCATTTATGCACACACCACTGTTTTGGACAAGACTTTTGGCATCTTGACTCTCGGTGTAAAAGGTGTAACCATTAATATCGCACCCTTGCCATGTCTCAGACATTAAATCTTGGTCCGTCACCAACCATTTTACATTCTCACTAAAGGAGACCTCCGCTTTTCTTTGAACCATGTGAGGAATCGAGCATTGTGTTCTTGTGCGATGGAAAGCTCATCCATTTGTGGATTCTCTTCCGTAATATCAACTTATGCTTTCGATGTATGGACGAACTTACGCCTTTGCTCGCAAAAGCACAAATGCGCTTTGCAATACATATCAAACCTCGGACTCATTAGTTTGGACCCAAGGGTTCCTTTACCAAGAAAGTCTGCCGTCGTGACGAGATACAGGAACATCGATTGCTTGTCTTTTACCTAGGTAGTCCACACAGAACTCAATAACCTCTTCAGTCCCATAACCTTCAACAATACTACCCTCGAGGCTTGACCGATTCCTCACGTAGGACTTTAATATACCCATGTACCTCTCGAGCGGATACATGTAACGAGGAAAGCGGGTCCACATATCTTAATCTCTCTGACTAGGTGAACCACAAGGTGGACCATTACATCGAAGAACGACGGTGGGAAATGCATCTCAAGCTGACATAGAGTCTGCACCACCTCACTTTGCAAGTTGTCTAGCACGTCGGGGTCAATAACTTTGTAGGAGATCGCATTGAAGAAGTAACAGAGCTTCATGATTGCAAACCTGACATCCTCTGGTAGAATATTTCGGATTGCAACTGGGAGCATTTGGATCATCAAGACATGGCAGTCGTGGGACTTCATGCCCAGCAACTTCAAATCATCCAAGGACACAAGCTTCTTAATGTTCATGAGTAGCGGATGGAACTTTAATACCTTGCAGACATTTGCAAAAGTCCTCTTTCTCCTTCTTGGATAGGGTGTAGCATGCAGCGGGGATGTACGGACCTTTTCCATCCTCCTCTATCACCGCAAGCCTAGGCCTGATTCCCATGTAGGCCATGTCGCGACAAGCATTCACACCATCCTTTGTCTTTCTAGGTATGTTCAGCAGGATGCCAACCAAATTGTCGCAGACATTCTTCTCAACGTGCATGACATCAATACAACGCCGGACATCTAACTCCTTCCAGGTACGGTAAGTCCCAAAATATTGACCTCTTCTTCCAAATGGACCTAGAACAAACAGATTTACGGCTCTTTCTGTACTGAACATCGATATCCTCTACACGTGAATATACTTGCCTTCCACTCATAGGCTGCGGTGCCCAACGGACTTCCCTCTTCCCATCAAATTTGTCATCCATCTTACGGTATCGATGACTGCGAGGTAGAAACCTACGGTGACCCATATACACAGTTTTGTTGGAATTTGGCAGCCATAGGCTCTCGGTCTCCTCTTCACAAATAGGACACGCTTTTGCTCCTTTCGTACTGTAGCCCGCCAAATTACCAAGAGCCGGGAAATCATTTACGGTGCAAAATACCATAGCCCGTAGGGTGAAATGCTCTCTTCAGACGCATCCCACACAATGACCCGTCTATTCCACAATTTTACCAAATCCTCGATCGGTGGAGCGAGGTACACATCAATATCATTTCCTACTGTTTGGGTCCCGAGATTAGCAACGACATCATGATATACTTCCGCTTCATGCACAACCAAGGAGGAGGTTGTAGATGCACATGAATCGCCACGTCTTTGTGACGATCGCTCATGTTACCAAATGGATTCATTCCATCGGTACTCAACCCAAATCTTATGTTCCTCATTTCGCACCAAACTCCTCATGTTTCCAATCGATGTTTCTCCATTGAGCCGAATCGTGGGTGTCTCAACTTTCCATCTTCCTTTCGAGACTCATAATGCCAACACAACAATTTTGCCTCTCCGGATTTGCAAACAACCTCTCTAGACGGGAATGATGGGCAAGTACCACAATACCTTGGCGGTGCACCTTTAGTGACCTCTTCACCGTCGTTGCCCGGCTCTTACGCTTCTTGTCGTTACACTTCTCCTTTTGTTTGTACCGGGCACACATAAAAACCGGACAAGCGTGTAGCTCTGATGTGCGTTACGGTACAAGATGCAATCATTCGGACATGCATGTATCCTTTCTATTTCCATTCCCATGGGACATAGTAGCTTCTTCGCTTCATAAATGCTTGTTGGCAACTCGTTTCCCTCGGGAAGCAGATCCGATAGAAGAACTAGAAGTGCATTGAAACTTGTATCATCCAACGGTGTTTTGCCTTGATTCGAACAATGCAAGGACCGAACCCAACTTGGTGTATTCTCGCTTTGCAACTTTGTGAACAGCGGTTTGGCATCGTCTTCCATCAAGCTTTTAAACTTTTCAAACTCTCTTCCGTATAATTACCCTCCACATCCCGCAAAGATTTGGTCCAAATTCTCCTCCTCAAACATATCAGGCTGCAACTCATCATCCGGTTCCACCGTGTCTTCATTGCATACCGGTAGGGTACTACCTGTCTCCCCATGATGGATCCAACACGTGTAATTCCTCATGAAGCCACGTCGAATCAGGTGGTCCTCAATTTGAGCTGGGTTGTTAAATCTTCTCAGATTGGTGCAATCAATGCAAGGACAAGATATGAAGTTTACACCCTCCTCACCCAGTCTGTTCGGCAATTTTTTGAACTCCTTAACACCCTCCAAATTCAAGACTCACACGACTTTTGTCATACATCCATTCCTTACGGTCCATCCGCAATTAAACTTCACACAATAAATTAAGGAAGAATGGAGCGACGACAAGCTAGCTAGCTATTTGAAATATTGAGACATCATTTCATTTAATATTACCTTTGCAAAATAGAGGACTGCAAGTTCTGCAAGATATATAAAATGTGTTCTCCCAATCGATACCTAGATTCTTCCCAGTTTAGAGCTTCCAATTCCCAAGATAGGAGACATACATTTTTAACATCAACAATGATATCAAACAATCTAATTATATAGTGCAAGAGCCTCATGATCTTTTGACTACAACGAAACAAAACAAGGGTACCAACAATGACTCCTAATCTCTAAATAGGTTTGGTCCTAATCCCATTCGAGGATATGTGGTTCGACAAGTTCCTAAGCCGCTTTACAACTCAGAGAAAATTTGAAGATCTCGCTATTCTCCATATACACGTCTCGACAACAGGTCAAGAGGGTGTGTATCCGAGAATACCAGGAGACGCTACCAAATCTCTACTCTGAGCTTGTACAACACAACTTAGAACTTGCCCAAGCACATATCCTCAAACTAATCAAAGAACGTGGACAATTGAGATCGCTCGCTTATAAATATGCCATTTCGTTCTAAGATATTTATAAACAAGCATCCTCGAGCGGGAGACGAGGTTCCGCACCCTAAACTCTAGCATTCATCGGTGACAACAATAATAATTCCATATTAACATCAAAGCACTACAAATTAAGATAATTAAATACATGTGTGTACATGCTTGTGAAATAAAGGGTGTGAAATCGATAGGACATACACAATACCAAAGCAATCTAGACTTTCTTCATGACATATCAAAATTACATAGTGCAAAATTAAAGGGGTTTGAAGGAATGCTCACATTTTGAAGAAAACCACAAATTATGCAAAATGAGGGGAAATCTTCCCAAGTTAGGGCTTCAAATTAACCCTCTTAACACCCACCCTTGAGGATTTCAAATTTTCTCACCCAAGTATTGCTTCCAACCACAGAATATGAGCTATTTTTTCTGGTGGCTGCGGAGAAACCTCCTCTGGAACAATAACAGAGAAGAGTTCAGCTCGAGTGGTATAAATAACCTAACGGGCACATCACTATCGGTTCTCATATAAAAAGCGATAGTGATGTGATCATGCACATCACAGTCGGTTCTTATAAGCCAAGCGATAGTGATTATCATAGTCATCACAATCGGTTCCCACATAAGAAGCGATAGTGATGAGCCGACACATCACTATCGGTTCTTATTGAAGAAGCGATAGTGATGATAATACACATCACTATCGCTTCGCAAAAGAACCGATAGTGATGACGCGTTATCATCACTATCGGTTCTTTTGCGAGAAGCGATAGTGATGTGTATTATCATCACTATCGCTTCTTCAATAAGAACCGATAGTGATGTGTCTGAGCTCATCACTATCGCTTATATGAAAACCGATAGTGATGATAATGCACATCACTATCACTTCTCGCATAAGAACCGATTGTGATGTTCCCAGTGCTACATCACTATCACTTCTAACCTGAGAACCGATAGTGATTATGATTAATGCCTCTCCTAAGTCATCTATCACAATCATTTTTTCCTAAAAACTTAAGAACCGACACAGATGAAGCGATAGTGATGTACCATTCTGTAGTAGTGGCATTCACATATATAATATTGTTTACATATGGACTAGTAAGAGCTTTCATGATCTCTAACGCACCGTCCTCCGAGATAACTTTCATCCAGTACCACTGGCATTAGTGGTCTCGTAATTTGTTGAGTTCTTTGCTTTCTAAGCTCTTCTGGGGGATATTGATCTTCTCCAAAATAGAAATGAGTGCTCTAATTTACTCTAATTTAAGTTTTCAAATTTCTATGTGAAAGGCTAAGTGTATTATTATGCATGTACATACACCTTAGGGAAAAGGTTTGTGCCACCGACTAGGATTAGCATTTGATGCATGACGTAGAAGCCGCACAAGTCGTCGCTGCCCTGTTGATGACACTGTGAAGAAAGAAAAAGAGATTAAGAGATGAAGAATAGATGTTAGAAAATACTAATCCTATATATGATAGGCACTTGTACCTTTAAGCGCACATACTCCAACTTGGAGCCCTTTTTGTCATCGTGTGTCCCTCCTTCAGTGACGTAGTCTGAGAAACCCCTGTACACATTGGAGAGATGCTGTTGAGTCAAAAAAAATGAACGTAGTTAAATAAAGAAAGTGTTAGGTAAGAGTAGTGCACTTACTTCTCCAAAGCAGGCTTGATCGCGTAGGCCATTAGTCTCTTCTCGATGGAGTTAAAAGTGTAGACATTGTTGTCACTCGGAATGAGCATGAGTAGAACCCAATGGTTGCTTATTAAATTGTATGCAGTGCAAGGAAATAAGTCCACATACGGTTTAAGTGCGTACAAGTAGTTGAAGGGTAAAGTAGTACTTACTCCTCATGGTACGGGGGGAGAACGAAGTCCTTCTTCGACTTAACTTTCAATGCCCCCTTGATCACACTCCGGTTGAAGCCTAGCCATGGTCACAAACACAACCTCAGGGTTGACGAACCCAACTAGTTGTCGATTATTCACGGCTCTCTGCCTCAATGCCCTGCAACTCGTGTTGAATGTTAAAAAACATAATGCAAAATGCTATAGAAGTCATAAGCTCGTGCTGTATGGTGAGATACTCACAACATCCAGGATAGTACAACAGAAATATCGATGGCTATCAGTTGGTAAAAACAGGATAGATCCTCAAAATTGACTGGGAATGTCCCATGGTCCTTGCAGTGGAAATGTACCTTTCTATACCTCACATTGAAATGGACATGCGCTCGGCCTCTTTCACTTTGTCAATGTACCATCCATAGAGTAAGTGAGTCCACTTGCCTAGAGGATTCAATTGGTTGGTAGGCAAAAGGGGCTTTCCATGTACGTAGGTCTTAAAATAAAAAAGGGTGCATGTGGCTTGTGCTAAGTTTCCTTTCTGGGCAGAAGGAGTCTCTGAGGTTGGGGCAGGGGGCTTTTCATGTACCTCAGGGGGGTGATGTGGCCTCTGTTAGCTTTGCCTTCTTAGCAGAAGGAGTCTCCGAGGCCTCTAGTGGTTCTGTGGTTGTCGTGCTAGTCCTTTTATGCACCAGTTGTGCACTCTGCGTAGGACACATCACAGTGGTGGGAGCAAGAGCAGCAGTAGGAGTAGGAGCAGGAGCAGGCGCAAGTACGGTAGGAACCTACGAAGCACGTGCATATGTAACTTGTTGCAGTACTACTGGAATGGTAGAAAAGACGCGGGGGATTTTTACCTTGACCAGTATGACACCCGTCGTGGACAACTTGATGAATGATATCCCACTACTACAGAATGGTGCATCACTATCGCTTCATCTGTGTCGGTTCTTAAGTTTTTAGGAAGAAACGATTGTGATAGATGACTTAGGAGAGGCATTAATCATAATCACTATCGGTTCTCAGGTTAGAAGTGATAGTCATGTGCACTGGGAACATTACAATCGGTTCTTATGCGAGAAGTGATAGTGATATGCATTACCATCACTATCGGTTCCCACATAAGAAGCGATAGTGATGAGCACGTACACATCACTATCGGTTCTTATTTAAGAAGCGATAGTGATGATAATGCACATCACTATCACTTCTCACAAAGAACCGATAGTGATGAGAACTGCTCATCACTATCGGTTCTTTTGCATTGGTGGGCGACTTAATAGTACTCATTGACCAATACCTGTCGGAAGATCGGGCCACCGTTTCCATCAAGTGGTATCAGAGCTTTGGTTGCCCGATAGGTAATTCTTGTATCCCCACTTTTGTTTTGCCATCGTCCTAGAGTCCAGAAAAAAAAATTGCCCTACAAAAAGTTCTTCATCGGTTCCGCTGTCCTACAACCCCTTGTGCCTTTGCAATTTTTGTTTTTAGTTTCGCTTGTTGAGTTTGTGTCCATCGTCATCGTCTTGTTGCTGGTTTGAGGTTGTGATCCTAGTTTCTAGTGGTCCTTTTCCGTTGCCCTAGTTCTTGTTTTGCACCATTAGTCATCTCACCTCCGCCAACCCTAAAACCGAACTGTTTGCCTTTGCCGCCCTCTTATATTTTCTGTTCCGCAAGTCCTAGATAGGATGCGAGCTGCCTTGTACCAATCGCCCTGCAGTGCTGGCCACCCTTGTTCACCTACGATCCTATTGCTATTTTAGCCCTAACCGAAAGAAAGAAGTGAAGTCGCAGGCAATTGTGCAGTGTTCAGTAAAACAACCATAACTTTTGCATATGAACTCCGATTGGGGCGTACTTTTTTTTGTTTCGAAGAGAACGACAACGCGCATCTGAAACAACATTAGGTCAAAGACCTAATCTAGATCCTCAAAATCAGCCCATGAGACTGCGTTCCGAGCCCCGGAATGTTCCTGTGCTGTTTTTGCCAATTTTTCGGTCATCTGTTTAACGTTTTCTCTTGTTCCAAAACGTGAGATTTTTGTTTTGTTTTTGAGTTAGAAGAAAGGAAAACAAAAGGCAAGTGCAAAAAAAAAGCCGCACTGAAAAAAAGATCAGAGAGAAGAAAAGAAGCAAAAAGAAGCAGAAAGAGGGAAAAAGAAGCAGATAATCAGAATTGCTTGCATCCATTGAGTCCTATGTGCTTTGATATAACCCTTGCTAGGTTGAACTAGTTCTAGGAACACGTTTAGGACAGCAACTGTGATGAGTACATTGGACATTTATTCAGCTTGCTAATCTGATTTCGATATTGCTTATTCCTTACTACTAAATATTACCTTCCGAGCTCCACATACTTCTTATCAGTTCAGGTTCTCCTTTGCAATCGCTTCGCTCACGCCCTCACGGTATCACGAACCAGCCACCGGTTGTACCACCTGCTGCTTTGGTAAGAACATTTGTAAGGGTGTGGTAAGACGCGTGAGAGTTTGTGATCCCACTGTCCAGTACCTAGTAGTTGATAGGGATAATACTTTGGGCTATCTTCTGTTTTCTACTAGTAATTGCAGGGGTACCGGAGGACCAAGACAGTAACACGAGCCCCGAGAGATGCTTCGAGAGATGAATGAGACTATGAACAAGCAAATTCAAAACAGGAAGAATGCACTTGATAGAAAAGAGCATAAGCACCAACCAAACTTTAATTCATCTCCTTCTGCTGGTAAAGGTAAGAATTTTCCAGTTCTTCCTTCTTATAATGGATTTGGTGTTGATGCTTATATTGATTGGGAAATAGAGGTAGATAAAATTCTTTCGCAATGTAACCTCTGTAATAAACGAAAAATTAAAGTTGCCGCTAGTGCTTTAACTCTCTGTGCATCAATTTGGTGGAACGATTTTTGTACTTATAAACCAGTACCACAAACATGGAAACATATGAAACGACTTATGAGAGATGAATTTGTTCCTGCTTATCATTCTAAAAAGTTACTTTATGAAATGCAATGTCTACAACAATGTGATAAAACTGTCAAGTCATATTACGAGGAATTAGAAACTTTGTTATTGCGTTGTGGGTTAGATGAATCTGAAGAAGCTAAGGAAATAAAATTCTTAAATGGACTTGATATGAAAATTCATGGTATTCTTGTTGATAAGGAATATAGTTCTCTCTCTAGTTTATTTAATCTTGCTTGTGAGATTGAAAATCAAATTGAACATGAAAGACATCTTGCTGAAATTAATGTCTATAATTGCCAAAGTGAAGAATTTTCTTTGGAAGAACAAAGATCTTGTCGAGTTTCCACTTGCTACTAACTTTTCACGAACATTGAGAACAAGAACGAGAAGGAAAACACGCAAGAGAAGGAGGGACAGGAGATACTTGCTATCCCATCCATGCCTCAACTAGTGAATGAACATGTCAGTTTTATTTCTAATCTAAACACGTGTGCTGAAAATAATCATGTTATTCACCTTGCTAATGAAAAGGATGAGATTAAACTGTTGTCTTCCTTTAATACTTTGGGTTACATTGAATTTGATGTCATATGTGATCTCAATTGTTTAGAGGAGAGATTTTTTATACCTACTAATTTGTCATGGTCATCCAGTGTTAGTTTTCATGCTATTGGCAAATATAATGATAAACAAAAGTACATGGTGCATCGAGTTTATATTTGTACCATTTTGAAATCTTCTTTTAATGTGCCATTCTATCAACAACCAAAGAATATGTTGCATTCTTTGCCGCCTCTTGTTACTAACCTTTTGCAGGTCAATGAGCTTGAGTCGAGGACGACTCAAAATCAAGAAGGGGAGGATGATAAGACCATGAAGGCCCAGCAAGCCATGCTTCTATCTCAAGCCAAGACAAGGGCCCAACAACTTCTGATGCTCCAATCCCAGCCCAAGATCAAGCTCAATTCGTTCACGAGTCCAGTTCGGCCCCCAGGACAGCATATCAATAAAACAACCATATCTAGGTCATACGAAGTCCAATTGAGGCGTTCTTGGACTCTACGGAGAAGCCCACGACGAGAGCTTTCCAACAGAAGTGGTTTCAGGTCGAGAATCTTTCTGGATCAATGGGAATCGTCAAATCAATATGACGAACAGAATATGCCAGGTGCTGCGTCACCTCCACTTAGGCCCAAAGGCCTTGTACGACCTAGGGTTTCACGGCCACCCCCTTGGCCACCTCCCTTGCCCTCTTCCTCATATATATTCAGTAGCCGTCGCTAGAATAGATGGGTTTTGCTTAGATTACAACTAGACACTTTGTCAGTTCTTCGCCGTTCATCGGTTTGTGGAACCCCAACTCGTGTGCTTAATATTATTCGCAATTTCAGATTGCATCTTCTACGTTCTTGCTTGTGTTCTCGATTCGCATGTAGGGATAAGCCTTCTTGGCGAGGTCAACCGTGTTTGTGTGTGGTTGATAACCAACGGAGCCGTGGTGTAGCGATTGCAGGGTTCGAATCAATTCTGATTGGAAGTCGGATCGTCAACGTCTAGTTCTCCACCAATCGACTTACCAGTACCTGTCGGAAGGGTATCCTAGGATACGCTTTGACTCCATTCGTTGATCGTCAACGTCTAGTTCTCCACCAATCGACTTACTTCGAGGTAGAAACCTACGATGACTTCGAGGTAGAAACCTACGGTGACCCACCAATCCACCAATCGACTTACCAGTACCTGTCGAATGGAGTCAAAGCGTATCCTACGGTGACCCTTGGTAATTTTGTAGGCTACAATACGAATGGAGTCAAAGCGTACCCATGTACTTAGTCTCCTCTTCACAAATAGGATACGCTTTGACTCCATTCGTATTGTAGCCTACAAAATTACCAAGGGTCGAGAAATCAATTATGGTGCGAAATACCATAGCTCGTAGGGTAAAGTGTTCTCTTTTGTATGCATTCCACACTGCGACCCCCTCATTCCACAATTTTACCAAATCCTCGATTAGTGGTGCAAGGTACAAATTAATATAATTTCCTGACTATTTGGGTCCTGAGATTAGGAACGACATCATGATATACTTCCGCTTCATGCACAACCAAGGAGAGAGTTGTAGATACACAACAGAACTGGCCAGGTGCTGTGACGAGTGCTTATATTACCAAACGGATTCATTCCATCGGTACTCAATCCAAATCTTATATTCCTCATCTCGGCACCAAACTCCTCATGTTTCCAATCGATGTTTCTCCACAGAGCCGAATCAGCAGGGTGTCTCAGCTTGCCATCTTCCTTTCGAGATTCGTAATGGCAACACAACAATTTTCCTCTTTGGGTTTTGCAAACAACTGCTCCAAACGGGGAATGATGGGCAAGTACCATAATATCTTGGTCGGTGACCCTTTAATGACCACTTCACCATCATCGCCCCGACTCTTACGCTTCTTGTCATTACACTTCTCCTTTTATTTGTACCGGGGCACACCGCAAACTGGACAAACATGCAGTTCCTGATGTGCGTTATGGTACAAGATGCAATCATTCGAACATGCATGTATCCTTTCTATTTCCATTCTTTGCTTCATAAATGCTTGTTGTCAACTCGTTTCTCTCCAAAAGCAGATCTGATAGAAGAAATAAAAGTGCATTGAAACTTGTATCTGTCCAACGGTGTTTTGCCTTCAGTTCGAACAATACAAGGACCTAACCCAATTGAGTGTATTCCGCTTTGCAACCCAAGAACAGCGGTTTGGCATCGTCTTCCATCAAACTTTTAAACTTTTCAAACTCTCTTTTCGTGTAATTTCCCTCCACATCCCGCAACATTTGCTCTAAATTCTCCTCAAACATATCACGCTGCAACTCATCACCGGGTTCCACCATATCTTCGTTGCATACCAGAAGGGTACTACCTGTCTCCCCGTAATGGATCCAACATGTGTAATTACTCACGAAGCCTCGTTGAATCAGGTGGTCCTCAATTTGAGCAGAGTTGTTAAATCTCCTGAATTGGTGCAATCATTGTAAGGACAATATATGAAGTTTGCACCCATCTTCACCATGTCTTCTTCTGCAATTTTTTTGAAGTCCTTAACACCCCTCTAAATTTAGCACTCACATGAATTTTTTGATACATCCATTCCTCACGGTCCATCTGCAATTAAACTACGCACAATAAATTAAGGAAAAACTGGAGCGATAGCTAGCTAGCTATTCCAAATATTGAGGCATCATTTCAATTAATATTACATTTGCAAAATAGAGGACGGGTTCCAAGATATATAAATGTACTCCCGATCGATACCTTCTTCCATGTTAAGACCTTCCAATTCCCTAGTTAGGTGACATACATTTTAAACATCAACAATGATATCGAATAACCTTATTATATAGTCTAGTAGCTTGCAAATCTTTTGACTTCAATGAAACAAAACAAGAGTACCAATGATGACTCCTAATATCTAAATAGGTTAGATCCTAATCTCATTTGAGAATATGTTGTTCGGGGCAAGTTCCTAAGCCGTTGTACAACTGCAGATAAAATTTCGGTAGTATCTCCCCGCTGTTCTCCAGATACACGTCTCGATAACAAGTCAAGAGGGGTGTGTACTCGGAGAACACTAGGGAGATGCTACTGAAATCTACTCTAGAGTTGTACAACAGCTCAGGAACTTGTTCGAACCACATATCCTCGAACTATCCAAAAAACGTGGACAATTCGAGACTGCTTGCTTATAAATATGCCATTTCGATCGACATATTTATAAACAAGCACCCTCGAATGGGAGACGTAAGTTCTGCAGCCTAAACTCTAACATTCATCATATGACAGAAACAATAATTCTAGATTAACATGAGAGTGCTACAAAAATAATTAAATAGATGTGTGCTTGTCAAATAAAGGGTGTATATCTGATATGATATACACAATTCTAGTGCAATCTAAACTTTCTTCGTGACATATTGAAATTACCTAGTGCAAAATTGAAGTGGTTTGAAGGAATGCTCGTATTTTGAAGAAAACCACAAATTCTACAAAAAGAGGGGAAATCTCCTCAAGCTAGGGCTTTAAATTTACGCTCTTAACACCCACCCTTGAGGATTTCAAATTTTCTCACCCAAGTATTCTTCCAACCAAAATATGTACTGTTTTTTCGGGTGGTGATGGAGAAATCTCCTATGGAACAACAATAGAGGAGAGTTCAACCCGAGGGGTATAAATAACCTAGCGAGGCACATCACAATCGATTCTCACTTGAGAACGGATAGTGATGTAATCATGCACATCACAATCGGTTCTTATCTGAGAAGCGATAGTGATGTGCATGCTCATCACTATCGGTTCCCACAAAAGTAGTGATAGTGATGAGCACGTGCACATCACTATCGGTTCTTTTGTGAGAACCGATAGTGATGTGCATGAACATCACTATCACTTCTCACATAAGAACCGATAGTGATGAGCAAGCACTATCCAAGTTCTCTAACATGTGTCCATATTATTGGATTGATATTTCCATATCCATGATCCATGAAACATGGTCATCAACCAATACATATGCTAGTATATTCGTATGTGTCCCCATATGTTTATCCACTAGGGATCATTTTTAGAATAATCATCACAAATTCATATATAGAGTTTCACAAACAAGTCACATACTTGCTAATAAATAATAATAACATTATTCAAAACCCGAAAGCCAACTTTAAAACTACCCAGTTATTGAGTAGCATTTGGAAAAGCCTAAGTAAGTCATTACACATCTCGAGTACATGCGTCAATCTCAGGTTTAAGGATATAGTATACACATTGTATATAAGACGGATTGATGACAAGTAAGATTACAACATTTTCGCGGTGTCTCAAAGTGGGGTCGATCCAACTCCACGTTCTCTTACATGTGCCATATTATTGGATTGATATTTGCATATCCATGATTTGTGAAACCTAGTAATTTTCAACGAATACATATGCTAGTATATTCGTATGTGTCCCCATATATTTATCCACTAGGGATCACTTTTAGAATAATCATCACAAAGTCCTATACAGAGTTTCACAAACAAGTCACATACTTGCTAATAAATAATAACGATATTATTCAAGGAACAAGATAGTAAATCACGAACATAAGGAAATATAATCATGTCTATGATTGCCACTAGGGTATATCTCCAACAATCTCCCACTTGCACTAGATTCAGTCATTTATTATCTGATACCCATAGCTCCTATGTGCGCCTCATGGTTTAGCTGTGTCAGAGGCTTAATCCAATTAGCCTTTTCTCTCTATCTCTATAGATCTTTATGCCCAAGATATATAGTGCTTCTCCTAAGTCCTTAATAGAAAAACTATTTTTCAGTGAGACCTTTCTGATTCCAGCATAGGAATGTCATTCCCAATCAATAATATATCATCCACATACAATATTAAAATTACAAGTGCTCTCCCACTAAACTTCTTATAAACACAAGGTTGTCTATTGAGCTCTCAGGTGCCTTACGAGCTATTCCAAGTGACAATGGAATAGAGTTTAAGAACTCCTACTTTGAGAGTTTCTATGAGGAGTCAGTTATTGGGCCTCAGTTCTATTCTCCATATGTCTCTCAGCAGAATGGTGAAGTGGAGAGAAAGAACAGGGACCTTAGTCGAGATGGCAGGACGATGTTGGATGAGTACAATACTCCTAGCAAGTTTTTCACTGAGGCTGTAGCTACTGCTTGCCATATGTCCAACAGAGTTTTCTTGAGGGCACACTTGCACCGCACTTCATATGAGTTGAGATATGGGCGAAAGGCCAGTGTTTCTCATTTTCATGTTTTTGGTTGCAAGTGTTTCATATTGAAGTCTATGAAGCTAGATACGTTTGAGTCACGTTCTTTTGAAGGTATCTTTCTAGGTTACTCTACTTCTTCTCGTAGATACAGGGTCTGGAATTGTGAGGTAAGTAGGATTATAGAGACCTGTCAGGTGACCTTTGATGAGGCTAGTCCAGGCACTAGACCAGATATTTCAGGCTCTTCTCCTCTTTTTGAGACCATCTTTGTAGAGGATGAGGATGATGGAGATGATGGTACTCTACCTGATCCAATCCCCTCTACACCTAAGGTGACTCTTGTTTCTATCTCTGCAACTCAGGGAGGCCAGCCCTTACCTTCAAACTCTTCTGTAGCTAGTGGCTCTGTTCCTACTTCTTTATTGCATAAGGTAGATGTCACTTCTGCTTCTAGACCTCCACGCCTTATTCAACGGGCTCATCCGCCTGATCAGATGATTGGTGATTTATTTGAGTGTGCCACACTCTCAAAGACTGGTCTTTCTCATTTCTGTCTCCATTATGCCTTCATTGCTTCCTTTGAGTCGAAGGATGTTTCTAATTATCCGATGACTCCTGGATCAATGCAATGCATGAGGTATTGGAGAACTTCGAGAGAAACAAGGTTTGGCAGCTTATTGCACCCCCATTGGGTCATAATATCATTGGTACCAAGTGGGTGGTCAAGAACAAGTAAAGTGAGGATGGTGTTGTCAGTAGGAACAAGGCTAGGCTAGTTCCACGGGGCTTTAGTTAGGTTGAGGGTCTTGACTTTGAGGAGACATTTGTGCTTGTGGCTAGACTAGAGGCTATTAGGGCCCTACTTGCATTTTCGACGTCCAAGGGCTTCAAGCTATATCAGATAGATGTCAAGAGTGCATTCCTCAATGGGTATATTGAGGAAGAGGTTTGTGTGAGGAAATCTCTAGGATTTGAGAACCCCAAATACCTAAATCATATCTATAAGCTTTCCAAGGCTTCGTATGGACTTAAGTAGGCCCCTAGAGCTTGGTACGAGAGGCTTAAGTCCTACCTTTTTAGTTATGGTTTTGAGATGGGTAAGGTAAATAAGATCTTGTTCGTCAGACACGTAGACTCGGACTTTCACCTTGTCCAGATCTATGTGGATGACATTATCTTTAGTGGCTCCTCGCATGCTCTTGTATCTCAGTTTTCAGATGTGATGAGTACAGAGTTTGAGATGAACATGATGGGTGAGTTGAGCTACTTTCTCGGCTTCCAGATCAAGCACACTCGAGAAGGTATTTTCTTGCATCAAGACAAGTATACTCGAGACCTTCTAAGACGCTTTGACATTTCTGAAGGGAAGCTAGTGATGACTCCATGGCCACCATGACCATTCTTGAGCCTGATAGGGATGGTGAGCCAGTTGATCAGATGTATTTCAGGAGTACGATTGGTTCCCTCTTGTACCTTACTACTTTGGGGCTGGACATACACTTTGTTGTATGTTTGTGCGCTTGATTTCAGCCCTCTCCCCATGCCTCTCACCGCCAAGTGGTGAAGCACATTTTCAGGTACCTTCAAACTACCATTGACTATGGTATTTAATACTCTTTCTCTTCTTGTATGTACCTTAGAACCTTTTTCGATATAGACTTTGCTGGCTGTAGGATAGATATGAAGACACTACTACAGAAAGGCTTATCACAGATAGTTCAAAAACCTAATCACTGACGATTTTGTGAACCGTCTATAAACCTGTGTCAATGACAAGAAAGCACATCACAGAAGGTTTCCGAACCGTCAATGAAAACTATTATCAAAGACGGTTCTATCTACGAACCGTCTGTGATGAGGAAATATCTTAGACGTTTCTATGATACAACCGTCTCTAATGACAAGTAATCACACGCAGTTTTTAATTATAACCATATGTGATAATAGACTATCATAGACGGCTTTTAAATAGAACCGTTTATGATATAATTTTTTCCCCTAACTCTCTTGGCAGAACTTCCATGATTAGTATATATTGTTTGAAATTTTCTTCTCTTAGATATTTCTGTAACGACATTTATAAGACACAACTAGTTATAGATTTTGCAACTGAATATCAAAATATCCTATATGCATCGAGGCAACAACTTGTCTGATGAGGAGAGTCTTAAAATATGAACATTTGTACCTTCTTATTCTAATATTGATGGATTCAACGCAATATCCAATCCCATCAACAATTCGCACCATGTTATGAAGGCTTCCAAATGTAGTTGGGCCGGCCTAGTGGCCTTGTGGAAGGGCTGTCCACAAGGGAGAAGAGTTGAAGCCGTCGGCCTAGGCTAGACTTCTAATCCTCATTGTGGCCCTTCGTCTTGTAGAATTCCTTCTCGTATTCTGACCTATTGTAGTCCCCTCCATGATTTTTTGAGGATAAGTAAATCACACACATCAGGTAACATCATATTCTCATTAGAAACAGAATTCACTCCCAAAAACAAAGTTACCTGATAATTCAACTAACGTGCACGTGCTCATGTGATTGGTCCTTGCCTAGCATCTTGTGGAGGAGTATTGTATGTGTCCGAGGAAGTGATGTCCTCATCAATAGGGGAAAGTAGTGATACGACTACAACAGCATGATCGTGGAACAATGATCTTGAACCCATCTATGACCACTGAACATGAATCAATCTAATTGACCAGTGCCAAAACCGATCTATCAAGTTGAATGACCAACAAAACAGTAATAGATTACATCTACTACTACCACATATAACCATATCCATATATTCTGAATCTAAAACTAGGTAGTGTGGCTTTGATACTACTGAAAGAGAATGGGTAGGCTACTCTAGCACAAATTTAAAATTTTCTACCATGAAACCAAGGAAACACTGTAAGTTATAGATTACGGAATTACTAGTAGATGTGCATACTAGTAGCGGAAGGCCTGAGTACTCTTACTTGACCATTAATCGATAGCAATCCCTAGCAGGATGTGCCAACTCTCGAGTATGTAAAGATCACATCGGATGAACCTTACGAATGCTTAGTCATATGCATTTTCCCTTTGCCTCATGATATCAGTCAAACTCAAGGCGAGTATGTGCCATTCTTGTTTAGTTAGCTCGACAACTCTTTATCGATTACTTCACTTGGAATCCCCAACTACGGTTAGCTCTTTAACCATGAGCAGCATGGTCCTGCATTTTCGGAATCTGACCACTCGAGAGGCTTAGAGATATCTCTCCCATTGTATAGAGGGGCAAATCTCGTCTTGGTCAACCATGCCTCGCAGCATGCTTCATGATAAACTTGAAATCCACCTTTATAACTACCCAGTTACGGAGTAGCGTTCGGTAAACAATAAGTCATTACACATCTTGAGTACATTTGTCAACCTCAAGTCTAAGGATATAGTATACACATTGTATATAAGACCAAATAAAGATAAGATTACAACTTTCTAGCAGTGTCTCTGTAACATCCCAAAATTTGGCTTAATTAAGTTTTTATTGCTTAAATGTGCATTTGTGATTTTTTGGAATTTATTTGGATTTTGCTGGAATTATTTGAATTAATTTGAAATCAAGTTTGTTGCCTTTTATTCAAATCTATTTAAATCTATGCAAAGTTAAAATAAATATTTGCCAAAAATATTTTATTTGAGTCCAGAATGTCTCAAAGTATTTTTGAGATTTTTCTTGGATTTTCCCTAATAGTTTTATTGCCTGAAACAAATAAAATGAATTTCTTCAATTATTTTAAATAAGAAATCATTAAAAGTCTTGTGAGCATGTTGTTGGGCCGAGCCCAACACTGTATCTTATTAACTCGCGTCGGTGCGGCCCATCCGGCCGTGAGGCGCAAAATGGGCAAAACCCTAGATCCGTGGCCGCTTGTGTGCGATCCAGCGGTCCAATGAAGGCGCGTGTGCGTTCACGCTTTGGCCGTCGGATCATGACACGCGTCGCGCGGTCGGTCGTCATCTCCGTTCGGGACTCGGATTCGGCCGCCGTAACGACGTCGAACTTCTTTGCCGTGTAGAGCTTGGACGCCGAGGCTATTTAAGGGCGGGGTAGACCCCGAGGTTCTCCGTGGTGACGCGCGCCGCCCGAAAGCTCAGAGAAGCCGCTCGACCTCGCCGAAGTAGAACGCCGGAGCCGCCGCGGTTTTTGCTCAAGATCATCGCCGGTTCATCGGCTTTTCGACGTTTTGGTCCCAGATCTGAACTCGTCGGGGTGTGCCGCGTCGACCAATCATCTTCTTCACGTCGAGAACGCGCCGGAACGCCGTCGCCGAAGCTTCTTCTTCGTCTCCGGTGGACTTCTTCACCGTCGCTTCGCCATTAATCTCGGGTAAGTTTGTGACCGTCAGATCTGAGTGATCGGGGGAGATCGAGTCGCGTTGCGAGTAGTTGAAACCGTTGGATCTGATCAAGGCGTGGATGTGCGCCGCGTGTCATGCATCGGCGGGGCGGTACTGCGACCAATCGGATTGGGACACGTGTCGGGCGCAAGCGCCGAAGCGTCGTGGACCGGGTCTGCGGTAGACCAGAGGAGGTCTCGTGGACTCAGTCTATGCGCCGGGCCACGCGTCGGTCTCCGATTGGTTCGGGCCAGGGCTGACGCCAGCATGACGTCATGATGACGCAATAATCTGTTTTTCAGTATAAAAATAAATCTGTTAATTTCGAAATTCTATTTTCTGATTTCAGTATTTATTTCAAACTTCAAAAGGCTATATCTTTTGCATCTTAACTCGGATTTGAGTGATTCCAATTTCTAAAAATTTGTAAAATTGAGATCTATTTAATGGTGAATTTTATTTGATTTTTGGAGTTCAATTGCTCTCTGTTTTGGCATTTATTTGCTTTTCTTCTTCGGTACGCGTAGATGTTGAATTGTGCGACGCTTCGGAGGAAGATCCAGCAACTCAAGAGCAAGTTCCAGAACCAGATCAGGACCTATTCCAAGGCAATTTTTGCTTTGATCATGTTGAACCCATGTTTATAAAATTGCTATGTTGTTTTACCCTATTGCATGTATTTCAAATATACAATGGTTTCAAATTAGATTGGGCTTAGCTATTATACCAATTTGATCTACACCCTACCTTGTCATTGTATGCCATGATCCATTGTCACCCTAGATTGGTTAAACATAGTTGGTTAATAATTATAATCAACATTGGAGGATTAGTTCGTATTAGTTGCTTAGTCATGCCACATCATCACATGTGTCAGAATCATTGATAATTAATCTTGATTAAAGGAATATGGAACAATATTATGAACTTGTGTGTCATGTGGGATCACACGATGAGATTGAGTTGTTGTGCCGAGTCATGTCACGCAACGATGTTGAATTATTGATGGCACGTGGTGCTTGATAATCAACTGGGTGATAATAACTTGGATTGGGGCAAGTGACAAGGGGCGAGGATGCCAAGGTGGGCCCGATGGGCAGAGGGTATGTGGATGTCTTGCCCTGATCATTCTAAGGACTTAACCTTGCAAGCCTTTGACCTGAGTCAATCATGCAACCACATGTCTGGTATGGGCCAGCCTAGCTGAGTAACTTGCAATGTCTTGATTTTGGTACTATCGTGGTCGGTGTGAGTTCCCGAGTTATGGTGTAATTCACATGGCGCTAGAGGGGCCCCGGTTATGGTTTTCGCACCCACGAGGTTGAAACCTTAGCGGGTAGTATCCGGTTAAGCGAGCATTGTAAAGGCTTTGTTATAATCACTCGCCTTGGTGGTGTTTGGTTGTATCACGTGGGTAAAGTGCATAACCTCTGCAGAGTGTGAAACTATTCTGATAGCCGTGCTCATGTATTGAGCAATGCTCGGGAATTACAGTTAAGGGTTAGTGTAATTAATTGGACAACTTGGTTGGGATGGCGGAATGCCATATGGAAGATGGAATTTGACTTAGGATTGGAAACTTGGTTTACTTGAGAAATACTGAATTTATTTACTATTGATATTTGTTTTACAGTCTTTACAATCTATTTACTGTATTCGTTCATAAATGCTGCTTATTGCAAAATAGCCATGATAGCCTATCCATTGGAATAAGCCTTGCATATAGATACATAGAATTGCATTCTGTGCACAACTTGTTGAGTGCTTAAGTACTCACCCTTGCCAAACAACAATAATCAACAGTTGAAGAATCTACACCTGTGTTGGAAGATGAAGTTCAGGAAGACACGAGTCATTAGGGTCCGAGCCTTGTCGGTTGCCTGTGGTGAACTGATGAGCTATCTACGTTTTCTACTTTCCGCTGCTTAATTATTAGTTTATATTTCCAGTCTTGCCCTGCATGGCTTAATAATGTAAGTCGGTCATAAGATCATACATTTAGCTATATCAATGAGTGAACTATTATTCTATTATCGTTGTGTATGATGTGATATGTACCAATGTTAAGCTGTGTGCACTAGCGTTGATCCTGGGACTAGTGCGGTAAACACGGTGGGTTCAATCGATGGATTCGGGTCCTTCTGAGGTGGTATCGAGCATCTTGACCGTAGGTCTTGGCCCTAGATAGTGTGGAGGTGTCCTGTGTGAGTCCAAAATTATTTTCTAAAAGAAAATCTGAACTTGACTAATAAAACACTCTCGACTCATCTCATTCTCTACTTCTCGCCTTTGCTGAATTTACCCGTTTTACTTGCCGTTTCGGGAGGAGAACTTATTCAAAGTTCTTGTGAAGCAGATGCCGATCGTTCCGACCTTTGAGGAGTCGGTGGTGGCTACGCCATGGAGCCAGGAGAGTTCTTCGACGCCGGAGTCTTCTATTATCCGCTTTACCGAGGAGGCAGCTGGTCAGTCAATGGTGTACACCGAGGATTTATTTGCAAGCTGATTATCTACGCTCGAGAGAACGAGGAAGCTAGCAGACCAATCAACATCTCCGCCAGAAGATTCTCGTACGAGGTTGCAATTCAGGAGGTCGCTCGACTTGCTCTTCGCCGTGTCTGCCGCGACTACGCCGACGAGCTTCACGACTCAGTGTTCCGACTTCACCCAGACGTTCAAGCATGCCGACGCCGACGGATCGTGGAGGACGAGTGTGCCACTGCCACACACCTTGCGGAGTTCACCCTTGCCCAAGAGGATCATATGAGAGATACTACTCAGGAGCTGGAGACTATGTACGAGGCACTCAGAGTTGCAGAGCAGGAGCTTGAGGTGACCCGTGCTTCAGCCATCGGGATGATCACTGAGCTGGGAGAGGCCCTAGAGGCGGTCGAGGACGAGTTGGAGCACGTGACTCGAGGAGTTCGAGAGCAGTTGGAGAGTCCGAGGAGGATCCCGAGGAGCGAGTGGGAGCCAGAGGAGAGTGTAGACCTGTTGTCGCAGAGGACCCGATGAGTAGGTCATCGGGATAGGTTCGCTCCCATGCCGGCTCACCCACCGGTGTATCGCCGGTCGACCTCACCCGGTGGTGGTGGATGAGTGAGTGTCGACCTTGAGCCGTGTTGAGACTCGAGTGTGAGTCGCGTCTTTAAGTTAGTCTTTACCTTTTAGTTGGCGTTAAGGTTTCGTGTTTAGTTTGCTTCTTTGTAATCTTTGAGTGTGCGTTATGTGTTGCAAAGCTTGTAGGCTTAAATAAGTGGCCATACCAAGAATAATAAAGAATTATTTCAGTTGGGTATAACCTATCTCCCGCTTTAGAAAGTCTTACTTCTTATCTATGCTACATCTACCTTTCCTAACCCAAGAGGCAATCATCGGATGGTGAATACTGAGAAACATCGGTGCCGAAGTGGATGCGCGAACGACAACCCCAATGACGGAGGCAGCCCTCAACCACCGCCAATCGACATGCGAGAATCTGGGAGCGTTTCTTGCAAATAAGCAGACTCAAGCGATGCGGACTATGATCGCAACAGATCAGAGAGATGACCAACGCAGACCAACAACAACAACCTCAGAGCTCGGAACAACCATGGTGGACCCGACCTCACTCAAGGCTATCGATTTTATGAGGACTAGGCCACCAACCTTCTCGAGAAATGTGAATCCTTTGGAAGCCGATGGTGGCTTAGAACTATTGAAAAGAAGCCGCACATCACGCAATGTGAAGGCAATGAGAAGGTGCTCTCGCCTCTCATCAACTTGAAGGAACCGCCGCAGAATGGTGGGAGAATTATCGTGCCGCTCATGGAGCCCCACAAGAGATCACTTGGGAGGAGTTTACTATTGCTTTCGCCATATCATGTCCCGAGGGAATGATGGACCTTAAGAAGGAAGAGTTCGTGGCTTTGAAACAAGGAGGCCAACCAGTGGCGAGTACACGAACAAGTTTACTCGCTTAGCTCGCTATGCCCTCAAGGCGTAGCGACAGATATAAAGCTAAGCGATCTCGTTTCATGAAGGGACTGAATTCAGGACGCAGTGGGGTGATCACCCACAATTTTCGGACTTTCGGAACTAGTCAATAAGGCTTTGATCCTAGAAGATAAGCGCAAAGAGTCGGGTGAGAATCGTGGCGCTTAATGACTAATCAGTGGGCGTCCAAACCACCTACGTTTGAGGATGTCACCACAAAGAATTTGCTAGATTCCAACCACCACCGTGAACAAGATATCAACCCCTGCGCCTCGCCCTGCCAATCAGAACTTCCAGACACCAGCACAGGGCAACAATGCACCAGGAGGGAATCAACAGTCTGCAGTGAAAAGATGCTACACATGCAATGAGCCAGGGCACTTTTCTAATAGGTGTCCACAGAAGGGAGGCATCACGCCAGTTCATTTCAACTTGGGAACAACACCTGCCAAGGCACCAACCTCAGGAGGAAATCGTGCGCCAGTCAATGCGAGCAACCCGCAATCAACGGTCGCGGAAGGATTAACCACATCACCGCGGATGGAGCTCAGGAGGCTATAGACGTCGTACTAGGTAAGTTTCTAGTCAACTCAGTACCTGCTACAGTTTTGTTTGATTCTGGAGCTTCGCATTCGTTCGTTTCTCAAAGTTTTGCAACCAAGAATGGATTTAAAGTGGTGAATCTTAAGTGTGTGCTCTTAGTCCAAGCCCCTGGATCTGAGCTTAGATCTAGCCTTGGGTGTTTGGGAGCTAAGTTGCTTATGGATGGGATAGAATTTCTAGCGAATCTTATCTTGATAGATGCGCAATCCCTAGACGTAATCCTTGGAATGGATTGGCTATCTAAGCATAAGGCTGTTTTGGATTGTGGCCGAAGGATCGTAACATTGGAAGGCCCTAGTGGCAAGAAGGTAGAATTTCAAGCAACCGCAGTTCGTGATGGGCAGTTAGTGGTCAACAGCGTGAAAGCCATCAGCATGGAAGATGTGCCAGTAGTCAGAGAATACCCGGACGTGTTTCCAGAAGATTTACCAGGATTGCCACCGGACCGGGATATCGAGTTTGTCATTGAATTAGCACCAGGGACAGCACCGATATCAAAGAGACCATATCGGATGCCTACCGACGAGTTAGTGGAAATGAAGAAGCAGATTGAGGAGCTGCAAGAAAAAGGTTTCATTAGACCTAGTTCATCGCCGTGGGGAGCCCCGGTTTTGTTTGTTCGTAAAAAGGACGAAAGTCTTAGAATGTGCATCGATTATCGTGCACTGAATGAAGTAACGATCAAGAATAAGTATCCGTTGCCCAGGATCGATGACTTATTTGATCAGTTAAGAGGAGCTGGAGTTTTCTCCAAGATAGATCTTCGTTCGGGATACCATCAGTTGAAGATCCGAGCAGAGGATGTGCCTAAGACTGCGTTTTCTACGCGATATGGACATTATGAGTTCACAAATCATGTCATTTGGATTGACGAATGCCCTGCATATTTCATGAACATGATGAATAAGGTTTTCATGGAATATTTGGATAAGTTCGTTGTAGTCTTTATAGACGATATCTTGGTTTACTCGAAGACAGAGGAAGAGCATGCAGAACATCTGAGGATGGTTCTAGAGAGGCTACGAGAGCATCAGCTGTATGCTAAGTTTAGCAAGTGTGAATTTTGGAAGGAAAAAGTCGAATTTCTTGGTCATGTAATGACTACTAAAGGAGTGGCGATCGACCCAAGCAAAGTGGACGCATGTTGCATTGGGAGCAACAAGTCTGCATTACCCAGTTCGTAGTTTTACGGGAATGGCGGGATACTACCGTCGGTTCATAGAAGGATTCTCGACAATTGCTAAACCCACGCAGATTGTTGAAGAAGGAAAAGAAGTTTGCATGGGCGCCAGAGCGAGAAAAGCTTTATGGAATTAAAGAAGCGTTTAACGACAGCCCCCGTATTAGTGTTGCCAGATGTGCGGAATGGATTTGATATTTATTGCGATGCTTCAAAGCAAGGCTTGGGATGCGTGTTAATGCAAGAAGGCAAAGTCGTTGCTTATGCGTCGAGACAGTTAAGACCGCATGAAGTGAACTACCCAACGCATGATTTGGAGTTAGCAGCCGTAGTGCATGCTTTAAAGATATGGCGTCATTATCTCATAGGAAATAGATGTGAGATATATACAGACCATAAAGAGCCTGAAATACATATTCACTCAAGCAGATCTGAATATGAGACAGCGAAGATGGCTAGAGCTAATTAAGGATTATAATGTGGAATTCATTATCATCCCGGAAAGCCAATGTGGTAGCGGATGCTCGAGTCGAAGAGCCATAGCGCAAATCGCTAACAATGGAAGATCAACCGAACTATGCAAGGAATTTGAGAACTAAGGTTGGAAGTCGTTCGCAAGGAATGGTAATCAGATCTTTGAAGTGAGGCCAACACTGGAGGATCGGATTAGTGAAGGCGAGACAGATAACGATAAAATTTCTAAGATCAAGGCTAAAAGGAAGAAGGCCTAGCCATAGATTTCACTCTGGATGAGCAAGGAACCATGTTTTCAAAGGCGAATTTGTGTCTGGGATAAAAGGAATTAAAACAGCTGATTCTTGAGGAAGCTCACGATTCGAAGTACTCGATTCATCCAGGAAGTGCCAAGATGTACCAGGATTTGAAAGAGAGATTTTGGTGGCCTAACATGAAGCGTGAAGTAGCTGAGCATGTTGCTTTATGCGACGTATGTCAGAGGGTAAAAGCTATGCATCAAAGACCCGCTGGTTTGTTGCAACCATTGAAAATTCCGGAATGGAAGTGGGAGGAAATCGGAATGGACTTTATCACCGGTTTACCTAAAACTCAGAGAGGTTACGATTCCATTTGGGTTATTGTGGATCGTCTAACCAAGGTCGCCCATTTTATCCTAGTAAAGACCACTTATTCGGGAGATCGTTTAGCGGAGTTGTACATGTCAAGGATTGTATGCTTGCATGGAGTGCCCAAGAAGATTGTGTTGGACAGAGGTACCCAATTCACCTCAAGGTTTTGGAACAAGTTGCATGAAGCAATGGGGACTCATCTGAATTTTAGTACAGCATATCACCCGCAGACAGATGGTCAGACTGAAGGAGTAAATCAGATTTTAGGGGATATGTTGAGAGCTTGTGCTTTAGCTTATGCTACGTCTTGGGATAAATGTTTGCCGTATGGAGAGTTCAGTTACAATAATAGTTATCAAGCTAGCCTGCAGATGTCACCATTTGAGGCGTTGTATGGACGTGCTTGTCGTACTCCATAAAATTGGAATGAAACAGGAGAGCGTTTGGTTTTCGGGCCAGATATCCTCGAGGAAGCCGAAAGTCAAGTCTCAATGATCAGAGAAAGGTTGAAGATAGCACAGTCAAGACAGAAAAGCTACGCAGATAACCGTCATCGAGATTTGAGTTTTGAACCAGAAGATCATGTGTATCTCAGGGTTACCCCTCTTAAGGGCGTTAAAAGATTTCACGTTAAAGGGAAGATTGCACCAAGATATGTTGGTCCGTCAAAGATTCTGAGCCGTCGAGGAGAGGTAGCGTATCAGTTAGAGTTGCCTCAGTCCTTGGCAGGAGTGCATAATGTATTCCATGTGTCGCAAGCTTAAGAAGTGTCTCAGAGTGCCAACAGAGCAAACCCCGTTGGATGCAATAGAGCTGCAAGAAGATTTGACGTACAAAGAGCAACCGGTCGAATTTTGGATGTTATGGGCGCAAGACCGAAACAAGTCTATTAAGCTTTGCGAGTTCAGTGGAGCAATCATTCCGAAAGTGAAGCCACTTGGGAGCGAGAAGAAGATTTGAAGTCAGAATTTCCGAACCTATTCTCTAGCTAGCCCTAAATCTCGGGTTGAGATTCTGTTAAGGGGGGAGGTTTGTAACATCCCAAAATTTGGCTTAATTGGCTTAATTAAGTTTTTATTGCTTAAATGTGCATTTGTGATTTTTTGGAATTTATTTGGATTTTGCTGGAATTATTTGAATTAATTTGAAATCAAGTTTGTTGCCTTTTATTCAAATCTATTTAAATCTATTCAAAGTTAAAATAAATATTTGTTAAAAATATTTTATTTGAGTCCAGAATGTCTCAAAGTATTTTTGAGATTTTTCTTGGATTTTTCCTAATAGTTTTATTGCCTGAAACAAATAAAATGAATTTCTTCAATTATTTTAAATAAGAAATCATTAAAAGTCTTGTGAGCAGTGTTGGGCCGAGCCCAACACATGTATTAAGCCAGCGTCGGTGCGGCCAGTCCGGCCCGTGAGGCGCAAATAGGGCAAAACCCTAGATCCGTGGCGTTTGTGTGCGATCCAACGGTCCAGCGAAGGCCGCGTGTGCGTTCACGTTTTGGCCGTCGGATCGTGACACGCGTCGCGCGGTCGGTCGTCATCTCCGTTCGGGACTCGGATTCGGCCGCCGTAACGACGTCGAACTTCTTCGCCGTGTAGAGCTCGGACGCCGAGGCTATTTAAGGGCGGGGTAGACCCCGAGGTTCTCCGTGAGCTGACGCGCCGTCGCCCGAGAAGCTCTTTAGAAGCCGCTCGACCTCGCCGAAGTAGAACGCCGGAGCCACCGCGGTTTTTGCTCAAGATCATCGCCGGTTCATCGGCTTTTCGACGTTTTGGTCCTAGATCTGAACTCGTCGGGGTGTGCCGCGTCGACCAATCATCTTCTTCACGTCGGGAACGCGCCGGAACGCCGTCGCCGAAGCTTCTTCTTCGTCTCCGGTGGACTTCTTCGCCGTCGCTTCGCCATTAATCTCGGGTAAGTTTGTGACCGTCAGATCTGAGTGATCGGGGGAGATCGAGCCGCGTTGCGAGTAGTTGTCACCGTTGGATCTGATCAAGGCGTGGATGTGCTCCGCGTGTCATTCATCGGCGGGGCGGTACTGCGACCAATCGGATCGGGACGCGTGTCGGGCGCAAGCGCCGAAGCGTCGTGGACCGGGTCTGCGGTAGACCAGAGGAGGTCTCGTGGACTCAGTCTATGCGCCGGGCCACGCGTCGGTCTCCGATTGGTTCGGGCCAGGGCTGACGCCAGCATGACGTCATGATGACGCAATAATCTGTTTTTCAGTATAAAAATAAATCTGTTAATTTCGAAATTCTATTTTCGATTTGATATTTATTTCAAACTTCAAAAGGCTATATCTTTTGCATCTTAACTCGGATTTGAGTGATTCCAATTTCTAAAAATTTGTAAAATTGAGATCTATTTAATGGTGAATTTTATTTGATTTTGGAGTTCAATTGCTCTCTGTTTTGGCATTTATTTGCTTTTCTTCTTGATGCAGCGTAGATGTTGAATTGTGCGGCGCTTGGAGGAAGATCCGGCAACTCAAGAGCAAGTTCCAGAACCAGATCAGGACCTATTCCAAGGCAAGTTGTGCTTTGATCATGTTGAACCCATGTTTATAAAATTGCTATGTTGTTTTACCCTATTGCATGTATTTCAAATATACAATGGTTTCAAATTAGATTGGGCTTAGCTATTATACCAATTTGATCTACACCCTACCTTGTCATTGTATGCCATGATCCATTGTCACCCTAGATTGGTTAAACATAGTTGGTTAATAATTATAATCAACATTGGAGGATTAGTTCGTATTAGTTGCTTAGTCATGCCACATCATCACATGTGTCAGAATCATTGATAATTAATCTTGATTAATGGAATATGGAACAATATTATGAACTTGTGTGTCATGTGGGATCACGATGAGATTGAGTTGTTGTGCGAGTCATGTCACGCAGCGATGTTGAATTGTTGATGGCACGTGGTGCTTGGTAATCAACTGGGTGATAATAACTTGGATTGGGGCAAGTGACAAGGCGAGGATGCCAAGGTGGGCCCGATGGGCGAGAGGTATGTGGATGTCTTGCCTGATCATTCAAAGGACTTAACCTTGCAAGCCTTTGACTGAGTCAATCATGCAACCACATGTCCGGTATGGGCCACCTAGCCGAGTAACTTGCAATGTCTTGATTTTGGTACTATCGTGGTCGGTGTGAGTTCCCGAGTTATGGTGTAATTCACATGGCGCAAGAGGGGCCCCGTTATGGTTTCGGACCCACGGTGTTGAAACCTTAGCGGGTAGTATCCGGTTAAGCGAGCATTGTAAAGGCTTTGTTATAATCACTCGCCTTGGTGGTGTTTGGTTGTATCACGTGGGTAAAGTGCATAACCTCTGCAGTGTGAAACTATTCGGATAGCCGTGCTCGCATGGTATTGAGCAATGCTCGGAATTCTGATTAAGGGTTAGTGTAATTAATTGGACAACTTGGTTGGGATGGCGGAATGCCATATGGAAGATGGAATTTGACTTAGGATTGGAAACTTGGTTTACTTGAGAAATCTGAATTTATTTACTATTGATATTTGTTTCTGATCTTTACAATCTATTTCTTGTATTCGTTCATAAATCTTTGCTTATTGCAAAATAGCCATGATAGCCTATCCATTGGAATAAGCCTTGCATATAGATACATAGAATTGCATTCATGCACAACTTGTTGAGTGCTTAAGTACTCACCCTTGCCAAACAACAATAATCAACATTGAAGAATCTACACTGTGTTGGAAGATGAAGTTCGGAAGACACGAGTCATTAGGGTTAGAGCCTTGTCGGTTGCTGTGGTGAACTGATGAGCTATCTCGTTTTCTACTTTCCATTTGCTTAATTATTAGTTTATATTTCGGTCTTGCCTGCATGGCTTAATAATGTAAGTCGGTCATAAGATCATACATTTAGCTATATCAATGAGTGAACTATTATTCTATTATCGTTGTGTATGATGTGATATGTACCAATGTTAAGCTGTGTGCACTAGCGTTGATCCTGGGACTAGTGCGGTAAACACAGTGGGTTCGAATCAGTGGATTCGGGTCCTTACAGTCTCAAGGTGGGCCGATCCAACATCATGTTCTCTAACATGTGTCTATATTTTTGGTTTGATATCTTCATATCCATGACCCGTGAAACATGGTGTTGGCGCCAAAAACTTGAAGTAGGGTTTATCGGCCACAACAAACCTGACGAACGCCGGGTTCTGAGGTTCTTGGCGTGCCAACCAATTTGATCCCGCAATCAGTAAGATAACTAAAATTTTGCTCAAAGCGGATCTAGTAAAATAATCGTCTTAGATCTAAATAGCTAAAAATTCGATCAAATTGAGGGTAACGATAATTCTAATAAGCTGATTTGGGCTAGCCAGATGGTAAAGGTAGATCTTTTCCAAAGAAGGTGATGTGCAACAAAATCAGATAAAAATCAAACCTGATGGCGTAATTGATAAAGATCAACAATCGGCGATGCGCAACTTTATTTATCAAGACCAAATTACAAAGATTCTAAATTACAGAGGCTACTCCTAGTTGACAGAAAAGTAGATAAAAAAATAATGCGAGTTGGTTGATTGGATTGTGTGTCTTTTTCGCTCGCTCTTGACCATCTTTTATAGCTATCGGCCGATCGAGTCTATCTCCAACACGTTGCAAACTATGATCCGTATAGGCCTCTACCCGGACAGTATCCTTCTTGTTGATAAATATCTGTCCCAATCTGTATTTAAACTTATTTCCCCATATCCAACGTCGGCTACAAATATCTCTTAATCCTTAGCCTGATAATTTTGACCACACTTGCCAAATCTTGATGCAAACATATGCCCCCTATTTTTGGGAGATAACTTGTTATCTTCCAAAAATCTTGACTATTGGCCTATTCGATATCGGCTTGATGTGACACCTTCACCAGTAACCATCCCATTTATGGCGCTGTAAAAATCTCGATATGTGCATCGTACGTTTTAACTGCACACGCCCCTCAAAATCTCTTCCCGCCATTTCAACTTTTTACCCTGCTATAAATATGACGCCCCCACACTGTCATTCACACACGCACGAGCTCTCAGAACCCTTGACATCGGCTTTCGAACACCTTTTTGCTGACAAGCTCTTTAGTGCTCTTCATCAATCCTTAATCAACTTCTGCTCAAATCGGCTGAATGGATCCCAGTTAGGTACTCATTCTGATCCACAACAGTAATGACCAGTACTACCTAGGCCCGGTAGGAAACTTAGACTTCGACACGGTCATAAATCAGGAAATACCTCATCTCCCCCTGTCGGCTTCTGGATATAATATAAAGGGGTGGATCAAGAGCTTTAGGGCTTGGTCGACGGTATTGAGAGGATGGAGAACTTGGTACAATCGGGTAACAGCTTAGAAGAGAGATATTTGGGAGATGATGGGCATAGCTGAATGTCTCCCATTGTCCTTAGCCGATCCAGAGGCCAACAAGCCCTTAGTGGCCACAGCTTGTTATTTCTGGTCGGATACTTTAAACGCTTCCATGTTCATAACCAGTCCAATCGGCCCAACCCTCTTAGATGTGGCCCAATTATGCTTCCTGGGGCATAATGGGGAGCAGGTATCGGCTTACAGTGCCACGCCAAAACTCAAGCTGATCAGATCCAAGGGTGAGGGATGGAGTAAATACATCAGCAATAACAACCAAGTCAGTGGGCCAGTATCGGACGAAAAGCACATCGCCTTCCTTAACCTTTGGCTAGACATATTTCTTTTCTATGGAGCGTCTCTTGGGCTGACCCAAGTCTACCAAAGCATGGAAGAACAGCTGGTAGAGGGCTGTCGGCTAGCCCTAGGAAAAATATTGCTAGGAGCAGTGTACCAAATGATGTATGTTATAAGAAGTCGACTTTTCACGGGCTTCAGTAATTTTACTATCGGCAATGTAGGAGGGCCACTTTGGTTTGTACAGATCTAGCTGTATTGTATATTCAACCGATCGTTTGCTTTGAACTCAGCCGATAACACTCCATTTCCACAGGAGGAAGTCCCAAAGGACACAAAGCCCTAGTTCAGAGCAAGCAGATCCTTCAGCAAAAGATTCATAATGTGCTCTGGGAATGAGACAAAGGTAACACCCGTCAGCTCAAGGAAGTATTTGTCATTCTTCTTACAGCTTGACAACGAAGACTTCAAGCAACAAGACTTTTTTAGTTACAGTAATGCAGCCGACTTCTCTTGGCCATCATTTCTGCACTTGGAAGCCGACAGCTCTTTAATGCCCCAAGAAACTTTGGATTTTTACAAGCTATTCATCTCCCAAAGTATATTGCATGCCGGCCTTCAGACTAGAAATCGGACATTCCAGCCCTCATATGAGTTTTATGACCCGTCAGTTTATGCTAGGCAGTTGGGATTCGGACAACTCATCCCTAGCTTCCAACTCCTTGATCAGCTTCAGCCAAGGGCCCGGGTCCGTAATGCAGCAGTGGCTAACATCGTTTTGGAAATAGCCAATGATTTTTAGATTCAAGACTTGCCACTCTTTGTGCTGAATACATGTCGGGCAGGACACTTCTCCTCTTGGTGGTCAGCAGTTGCAGAGGCGCTTTATTATGACAAGACGCCGTCAGCCATTATTAACGAATTCTTTCCAAATCTACCTGAGCCAACAGTAGTTACTAACAGCGACTCAAGCGATGACGCTAGCTCTTCGGGGTACACTAGCACAAAACTTGTAGACATTACTGGCGAGGTATCGGCTTGAATGAATTCTTTTGCTACATATTTTTAACTTTGCTCAACTACTTTTCACTAACTGGCTTTACTCCTGTTTTGCAGACCAAAGCAGTTGGGAAGAAACCAGCATCTGGCCCACCGGGTAGCGACCATCAAGCCAAAAGGCCACACCAGTCGACAGGCCTTACAGGATATACCTCTGGCACGTTAGGAGTCCAAAGCCCTTCTCTATCAGACATAGAGAAGCAGCAACAACCCAGTTAGTATTTTCAATCGGCTAGTACCTTATTTCAAGTATTTTCAAAAACTAATACTTTTCAGCCGATTACTTTTAGAGAAGAAGCGAGGTAAATATACCAAGGCTCCCACAAAAAGAGGCTCAAAGCCGCAAGAACAGAGCGATGAAAGTTCGCCGCATGCGTTGGCTACTGGAGGGGTAAGTTACATTCATAATTTTTTCTTCTTAGGTATTTCAATGTAATCGGCTTTAACTTACTTTGAATTCCTTTCTAGCCAACTCCCTCAGTGCAAGTGGCAAATATCCTAGCTGATCATCTGACTTCCTTGAGCCTCCGCCACCATCTTAGCGATCGACCTTTGCCCATTTCTCGTTCTTTGCCACCTCCCTAGCATCGTCTAATCCAACAAATCTGTTGACATTTTCATTGGCCGATTTGGAACACCCGGAGGTGATGGCCAAGGATGACTACCCTGCTAACATAAAAAAATCTTTGAAGTATCAAAGGAAGTATCGACTACGGTGACTTTTGCACCTAGGATTTCGAAGCGGCTGAACAGGCTTTTTGATCAAGTCATGAAGCCTGAAGCCGATCTCCTTAACTATACTCAGCCTCTCCAAGATGCCATTGTGGCTACGGAAGCCGATCTGCCTCTGAAAGCTAAGGCGGCGCTTCTGAACGTCTGCCACTTAGACGACAAGAAGACGGAGGTGGATGCTACTAGATTTAGGATGGCTCAGAGAGAGGCACAAGAGGCCGACCAGAAGCTGCTTGACCAAATCGTGCCAGAGACCAAGGCAAAGAAGAAAATTTTTGATGCAGACGCCTTGGCCCTCGAGACAAACAAGGAAGCCTTACAAAAGCTTGAGTCGGACAAGAAGCTCCTGGAAGACGAAATGGCTAGGCTGACAAAACAAATAGCCGATGGCCAAGAGATGATTTCCGCATCGGCCACATTCATCAAGGATCAGAAACTTGATATTGGCTTTGCCGTTGCTCAAGTCAAGAATCAATTGGCCAAGATCATCCCCATTCTTGGAAACACTAAGGAGGACGAGAAGATCCTTGATGATGTCCATATTACAACTGCCAAGGCTGCAGGGGCTCTGTCAGCTCTGGGCGCAAGACTTCCAAGCTCTGGCTTGTAATTTTAATTTTGACTTGTAATGAATCAACAAACACTTCGGTCCGCTTTGATTGAAACTTTGCTTGAAAACACTTTTGTAACCCCAATCAGTTGTTTAACCGATCGTTTATTAAGTCTTGATTTTGCAATGTCTGTAATTAACTTTATATTTTTACTTTAGCCAAAATTAAGTGCATTGAGTTAATTTGGCCTTTTCAAGTGATAAACTTTTCTAGCCGATTAGGAACCAATTCAAATGCTAGGGTAGTATTTCTTCAAGTATTTTCCATTGATCGCCTTAGGAAACACCACACCTTCCAACGTTTCCAAAATATAGAAATTCCCATCAACAAGCCGATTTATTTTGTATGGTCCTTCCCACGTAGGAGACCATTTGCTAAATCGGTTATCCCTAGAGTCGACAGGTAATATAGTTTTCTAGACCAAATCGGCTTCATAAAAAGACTTAGGCACCACTTTCCTGTTGTAAGCTTTAGCAACTCTCTCCTTATTTCTCTTAAGCCGATCTAATGTGCACAACCGTAACTCTGCCAAATCATCTAAGTTGTTAATCATTAAATCCTTGTAATCTTGAGCCGACAGACCACTTTGTCTGGCTACCGATATGGAGTCGATATTAATCTCTATAGGCAAAATGGCTTCTTGACCATATACTAGCTGATAGGGTGAAAGCTTGGTTGCTCTATGATATGCAAGCCGATAAGACCACAACGACTCTGACAAAGTTGAGTGCCATTTCCTTGGATTTTCATCAATCTTCCTCTTAATCAGCTTAATCAATGTCTCATTAGATGATTCAGCTTGACCGTTGGCTTGAGCGTAATAAGGTGATGAATTGAACAGCTTAATGCCCAAACTTTTAGCAAAACCTTGAAACTCATCAGACATAAACAATGTACCTTGATCGGTCGTGATGGTTCGTGGAATTCCAAACCGATAGATAATGTGCTTTGTGATAAATCCGATGGCTTCAACACTTGTAACCTTTTAAGCGGTATTACTTCAACCCATTTAGAAAATAATCGGTCATGGCCAGAATGAACTTATGGCCTTTACTTGAGGTAGGAAATATTTGGCCGATTACGTCTATCCCCAAGCCTCTAAACGACCAAGGCTTAATAATAGGATGCAAAGCCGATGCTGGAGCCAGCTGTATGTTGCCAAATTTCTGACAAGTCTGGCATCCTTTGTAATACTTGAAGCAGTCCTCCAACATTGTCGGCCAAAAGTATCCAGTACGCCTTAGCATCCATTTCATCTTATAAGCCGATTGATGGGATCCACAGATACCTTCGTGTACTTCACCCATTGTGATTTTGGCTTCATCGGTTTCTAGACACCTTAACAGTAGACCTTCTAATGTCCGGTAGTACAACACGTTGTCAAGGACCACATACCTTAAAGCTTGCCACCTAATTTTTTGCTTAGTCGGCCTTGAAGGATCAATCAGGTATTCCATTATTTTTGTCCTTCAATCATGTGACGACACACATTACTGTTTTCTCAATCGGTTCGTACTCCTCAAGTCAGCCAAAAACTTTATAACCCGATGCTTGCTGAGCTAATAAGTTGGCCTTGTCATTCATCTATCGAGGAATATGATTAATAGAAAAACTTGTAAATGAGCCGATTACAGTAAGACATTGTTCTAAGTATTTAACCAAAACTTCATCATAGCAATTATATTCTCCCTAGGCCTCAACATAGGCCTCAACAGTGTCCACTCCAATATTTTTGAGAAACTATAGGCCTCTAAGCAATGCCTTATACTCTGCTTGATTTTTTTAGCATCGGCAATTTAGTCGAAATGCAAACTCAAAACTATGTTCCTTGGTTGAAACAAGTACTATTCCAATACCATCACCCTCTCGACAAAACGATCCATCAAAATACAGTTGCCACGGTGCTACAGATACAAAATCGACAGTAGTCTCATGACCTATTATAAAATTGGTTATTGCCTGCCCTTTACTGCCTTAGCCGACTGATATGTTATGTCGAATTCGATGAGTGCATAAACCCATTTAACAAGTCAATCACGTAAAATTGGAGATGATAGCATATATTTTATAACATCGGTTTTACAGATAACCTTACAAGCCGATGCTAAAATATAAAGCCTTACAAGCAAAATATAAAGATAGGCAAAGTTTCTCTACAAAGGGATACTTGGTTTTAACATCAAGTAAGCATCAGCTTAAGTAGAAAATCACCCTTTCTTTATCATCAACTTCTCGTGCCAAAACAGCTACGATAGTTTTCTCCTTAGCCGATAGATATAATTTGAAAGGTATATCTTTTTGTGGTGCGGCCAAAACTGGAGGATTAGTCAAATATTCCTTGATGTTGTCAAAAGCTTTCTGTTGATCGGCTCCCCACATAAACTCTTGATTGTCCTTCAATTCAAACAACGGGGTAAACACACGAATTCGACCAAAAATATTTGAAATAAACCGCCGCAAGTAATTGATTTTGCCAATCAATTTCTGCAACTCATTTTTGTATGTCCCCAGCTTTGTTTTGGCTATGGCTTTTACCCTTTCTTGATTGACTTCAATTCCTCTCTCATGAACCATAAAGCCTAAAAATTGCCCAACCGACATGCCAAAAGCACACTTGTAAGGATTCATCTTCAAACCATGCGCTATTGTATTCTTGAAGACAGTTTCCAAATCGGCTAAATGCTGCAAGTCTTCTTTAGACTTCACCACAACATGGTCGATATAAATCTCTACGATATGGCCAATTAAATCATGGAAAATCATATTCATGGCTCGCTGATATGTGGCACCAACATTCTTCAAGCCAAATATCATTACAGCTCACTCAAATAACCCCAAGGCACCAGGGCACCTAAAGGCTGTTTTAGGTATATCGGCTTCTGCCATAAATATCTGATTATATCCAGCATTACTGTCAAGAAAGCTAATAATCTTTTTTCCTGATACAACATCGATAATCATATCGGCTATTGGCATCGGATATTTATCTTTCGGTGTAGTTTTGTTTAAATCCCTAAAATCCACACACACCATGAGTTTACCATTTTTCTTCATGACAGGAACAATATTACAAACCCACTCAGCATATCGGCAAGGCCTGATAAACCTGGTCTCCAACAATCATTCGATTTCCTCTTTTATAAAATTATACAAGACCGGATTAAATCTTCGAGGAGACTGTTTAAATGGCCGATAGCCTGACTTTATAGGTAGCCAATGTTCAACCAGCTGTCGGCTTAAACCAGGCATCTCATGGTATTCCTAAGCAAAACAATCTTTATAATTTCTAAGAATTTTGACCAACTTATCCTTATAACTTACATCTAATTTTGCATTAACAAAAGTTGGTCTTTTTCTATCTCCATCACCTATATCGACTTCTTCAAGCAAATCCGTCGATGTAAACCCTTGGTCTAATTTCTCGATTTCTTGAAAATCTTCAATGGCCTCATAGCTATCCGTTTTTTGCCGATGGCTTTGTATTTTATCTTGTAATTTTTTCACTGCTCGCTTGGACTCCATCGGTGTAAAACTTCACTTGTCTGATCAAAAGTGCTAGGCCTCACATTGATCGGCATAAGTCCAGTCTTACTGATACAGATGAAATCACAATCATCCAAAACTTTTCCCGATATGCACTCGGCTTCCTCATGTTGCCAATTCGCATCTGAACTAGCCATAGCAATGTGAGCCGATGTGTCGTCTTGAAAAACCTCGACCTCGTCCCCATTCCATTGGACGAGTAACTGGTGTATAGTCGATGGTATACAGTAATTAGCGTGAATCCAATCTCGCCCAACCAAGACATTGTAATTGCCTTTGGCATCGACTACAAAAAAAGCAGTCGGTAATGTTTTGCTGCCGACAGTTAACTCAGTTACCATGACACCCTTGCCTTAGTGGGATTGCCTGTGAAATCATTCAAAACCATATTAGTTTTAATAAGGTCTTCATCAGTCTTACCCAATTTCTTGCTTGTGGTGTATGGCATTAAGTTAACTGTTGCTCCACCATCAACAAGCATTCTTGATATCAGCTTGTCATTAATATGCCCCTTTAAATACGACGGCTTAAGATGCCGATGATCGTCTTGGGGCTTCTCAAAGACTGCATCTTGTGCCCCTAACCATAACTGAGCAAGTGTTTCTTTGGCCGATTTTGTCTTACTTTTAATTCAGTTGGTAAGGTGAACACCATGTTGATGTCCATCGGTGGAGTATCGTCCCAAATCATTAAGGAGTCTAGGAGATCGACTGAATCCAATTCTTCTTCAACCGGCTCTTTCTTCCTCCACTCTCTTTTAACAGTTTTAATCGGCCAAAGCTCATCAAAAGCTTGATCCCTCTGTTTTTCTTGCTCGGCCTCTCTGATCTCCTGAGTTCTTAGTCTATGTAACCGTCTACACTGTGATCGACTGATACCAGAAGGACACCATCTTGGCTTGGGTTCAATCGGCTTTCGAATTTTGCCAGCCAGATTTTCTTGGGTCGCAGAACTCGATCCTTGTGCTTCTGCCTTAGCCTGACTTGGCACAGAAATTCTTTAGTGCATCGGCTTTTTATAACTTATGTTGTGGTAGTCTAGCACTAGTCTAGACAATCTGTCTTTAGCTGATCACCTTGGCTAATCGTCCCGCTGTAATGCTCCATCAGACAAGTATATGGTGATAGCAAAGCTACTCCCCTCTCCCAACAGAACTGCCAAAAAGGGAAACATTGATGAGCTCTCCCCAAATTTTTAGGCCAATAAAGATTATCTGGTCGACACACAGGATAACGTGACTTGTTGCTTCTCCTTTCATACTTTTCAAGCAATTGGGAGAAGGTTGGCTTAGGCTTATTCATCGTTTGTCGTTGTGGCGATTTTTCCACCTTGCACCACTTGCCGGTTTGCAGATCTCCCTTAGGTCTGACAGTTATAGAGTTTTTACCCTCACAGTCAATTTCTATTTGTAACGAATTGACAATGATCTTTAGGGTCTCCTTGCCGGTGGAGGTCGATTGGACGTCAACATGTCGAGCCTTTTTGGTTGCTCATCTTGCATCGGCTCTTTCCCTTTTCCGGAGCATTGTACCATATTTATTGGAAAAGGGTTGACATCAACCTGTATTTTTGGCTCTTTAGCAAAATTAAGCCGACCATCTTCTATAGCTAATTGTATCTGCTGTCGAAAAATATTACAATCAATTGTATTATGAGAAAAAGAATGGTGCCACTTGAATTACCTTCGCTTTTTGATCTCGTTGGCTAACGGTATAACAAGTCCCTTAGGTAACCGTATAATCTTTTCTTGTAATAATAAATCAAAAATATGATTACACCTGGAGACATCAAATGCATATTTTATTTCAGACTTACTTTTCGTCGGCTTAAGACATGAAGAGACCAAGGACTTTTTAGATCCCTTAACCCATTCAGCTATGTTTATTTCCACCACATCATCGTCAGAGGATTTACTTGAGCAATAATCGACATGGTTAACTTTGGCCTTATCTTTATCCTTATTATTAATCTTGAACTTATCCTTGAATCCTCTGTTATCTGGAAATCAGCTTTCTTGGGCTGATACCCTATGAAGTAGATGATTTAAATCGATGAATTCCTGCCCACCAAAATTTTCCCTTAGTGGGGGAATCAATCCCTGGAAGGCCAAATCGGCCAGTTGGTTATCGGGTAGGGTAACACTAAAGCATCGATTTCTTACTTCTGGCGGATGGAGCTCAAATTAGAAATCCTGATTTCCAGACTATTAGAGAAAAAGTACTTATGAAATCGTCTTTTCTAATCGTTCCAGAAGTGAACCGAATTTGGGGGTAAACTAGTGAACCAAGTAAAAGCAACTCCTGATAATGACAATGGGAATAATCTAATTTTGAGGCCGTCGGACTGAGCGGCTTCACCACATTGTGCGATAAAACATCCGATGTGTTCTAATGTGGTAACAGAATCATCCCCAGAAAACTTAGCAAAATTAGAAACTCTAAAATTATTAGGATAAGACATAGGTCAATAAAATCAGGATACGTCTTCCTATAGCTGATAATCTTCCCCTTGGGCTGTATGCCAAATTGATCTCTTAACACGACAGATATTTGGTCAGCCCAATTAACAATATTATCCGATGTCATAGTAGGGTTTTGCCAATCATGATCGTAATTGGTATTCTGCCTCGCGAGCGTATGCTCAGGTTGACAATTTGGTTGAGCCGACATTATTGAGGAAGTTGCTCATATCCATTGTTCTTCTAATAGTCGGTTCTAGAGCTAGGACAAAAGGCTCTGAGTATGTTACAACCTTGTACGGGGCCGTATTCCTATGTGGAATCGGCTCAGCATACTGTAGAGGCATGTTATATTCAATCGGTTGTGGAACTAATTGGGGAAAGCATAGATTTGCGAAAGACAGGAAGCAGACTGATGCATCTAACTTGGTGGCATCGGTATACACTTGATAATGCGCAACCCCACTCGGGCAAGGATCCCTTGGTAGTATGATAGTGGGTTGGGTTGGCATCATAGTTAAGGGCAAACTTACAACTGATGATTTAGGATCGACTACTATTCCTTCGATGTTATGTGGCATTGAGTAAACAGGATAATTTGGTAAAGCTTGCATCGGGTCGAGTAGGCTCCCAATTAATGCTAACTCTTGAGCTATGCTCTTTACGCTATTAGTTATCATCGGCTTAAGCGTTGTGACTAGAACCGACGACTGATTAACCAAAGCGTGATGTATAGAATGATTAATCATATTCGATAATTCAGCTTGTGTATGCATGTACCAACTTACCAGGCTATCCATGACTCCTGCATCGCCAAGGGCGTTGACCATCGGCAATGCGGCCTTCTGAGTGACGCCGTGTCGGGTTTTTTTATAACAACCCAGCATCATCTCCTCCAGAGCATCTTTCTGATCTTCAATCTCTTTGCATTGTTCTGGCATTAAATCGTCCAATGTAGGGACAATTATGGCTTCGGCATTGAGATCAGATGGTGGAATCGTCTTGCCGGATGAAGACATCTTCGGGTCCCACCGGGCGTGCCAAGAGTGTGTTGACGCCAAAAACATTAAGTAGGGTTTATCGGCCACAACATACCTAATGAACACCGAGTTCTGAGGTTTGTGGCGTTCCAACCGATTTGATCCTACAATCGGTAAGATAACTAAAATTTTGCTCAAAGCCAATCTAGTAAAATAATCAACTTAGATCTAAACAGCTAAAAAGTTGATTAAATCGAGGGTAATGATAAGTCTCAGTATTCGATTAGGCTAACCAGATGGTAAATGTAGATCTTTTTCGAAGAAGGCGATACGCAACAAAATCAGAGTAGAATCAAACCTGATGTTGTAATTGATGAAGATTGTCGAATATCTAAATATGGGGTATGAGCATGTGTAGGATACTCGAAGGATATTTCCTAACGACGTACAGAGACTACAGATATCACAGGCCCGATTCTACGGGATAAGATATACGCGGAGCAGATGTTTCCATACTAGGAAAGACTTGATCGTTTTCCCATTACAAGGAACCCAACTCGAGTACTCCTAGTATCCGGGGAAGTTTAGATATGCTGCGAAGATCACGCGACGATGGACTCCTCATCGGCTACGATCTAGTACTCCAAACCGACTATGACTCAACTTAGGGCAACGCTACCCTGACTATATAAGGCAGCAGGTAGGTGTCCTCAGAGGGAGAGAAGAAGACTTTTTAGAGCTTTGAGAAAGCGCAGAGCAACTAGGAGCTGACGAATGAAGCTTCGCCAACCTCGACCAAAAGCTTAGCCCTTGCCTAGATCCAATCCTTATTGTAACTACGGCTAGACACATTGCTTTGTACTTGAGATTCCAGATACATACATCATCAGCACAGATTGTAGGGTGTTACTCCTCCGAGGGGGCCTGAACCTGTATACATCTCATGTCATTGTTTTTGTGCTTGACTTTGCTAAACCGATGGTACCCTTACATATAAGTTTATTATCGATTTCTAACCTTCGACAGTTGGCGCGCTAGGTAAGGGCCTTCATCTGTTTTTACAGATTAAGCATGTCTTTAGCGCCCGCTCACATTGGTCTCTCCATCGACCAAGCACCCATAGTTGGATTTGTGATCGCCTTTAGAGTCATGCTCTATCGATGGGGACCAGGCGGAGACCAATTGCACGTCGGCTTTATCGAGTCCCGCTCTTGGGATCCACACCGAGAGGTAGGATTTATCGAGTCCCGCTCTTGGGATCCATGTTCTCAAGTGCGTCGAGACAGAGAATGATAGCGAATGCGATGACCGAAGCAGCCGAAACAACAGCCAAGGCAGTAGTCGAACAGATCGATGCGTGTTTGTAGCCGGAGCCAGCAATGGTGCTACTGCTGGCAATTCCCAGAAAGAAATCCAGGGTAGACACCACAAGGGGTCAGGGACACCAGATCCCTCCGTACATGCCTCAAGATCCTGTCACAGTGGCAGTTGTAGCTCGGGTGGCCGCAAACGCTCCTAATACTACAGATCATCACCGAGATCTAGCAGCCGTGGACACAGCTGGAATCGTGGCCAACTTGTCGAAGCATCTTGATCTCGATGATCCAACGACGCCACGCCCGCGGGCATGGGATCTCTAGGGACAGCAAATCCCTCGACAGCGTAACCACGTTGGAAGGCCCAGCCGCGCCCTGGGAGCAGCGTCCCGCCAGAGTCACAACAACGACATTTTCAACACCCCTGAGGTAAATGTCTAGTGCGCTCACATGCTGCTAAAATCCCTTCCACTACTGGATCCGGACAACCTGATTACTCCAGTGTTCGATCAGATGAAGACACTACTCAATGCAGTGTAAGCTCAGACTGCTCAAGTAGTCAACTCGAGATTTGGACGGCCCAGCTAGCAGGGCACCAGAAGCCAGCTGGCTGGACAATCTCACAGTCGTTAACAAGCAGTAAGATTGGCGGTGGCTAGCTTCAACCACCGCGCTTCCAAGATTGTTCATTCCAATCCCCAACGGAGACATCCCGAAGATCTTCGAGATCGTATTCCTCACGATCGACAAGATTTGCGTGACGTCCTTCGCGATCAAAGGGAAGAACACGACCAGGAAGACCATGAGCGATGGGAAAACGAGTCCCCATCTTCGAGGGACCAATCTCCTGTATGACGGGCCCAACGGGGCAAATCTCCACCTTCAAGGGACCACTCACTGGCACGGCATAGGTTCCCTTCTCGACAAGTAGGACAGCAAGGTCTATGATGACAAAGACCCCAGAAGATGTCGATGAAGGATGCAAAGCTTTCACCCCCGAGCTACGCGCAGTCAGATGGCCAGATAAGTTTAAGCCAGGCCCTATCGAGAAATACTCAGGTAAGATCAACCCCATCGAGTGGCTGTAGATTTATACTACAGTCATGAGGGAAGCCAAAGGAAGCGAGAAGGTAATGGGCAATTACTTGCTGACCACCCTGGATGGTGCGGCAAGATCTTAGTTACTCAACCTCCCACCTCAATCAATATCATCATGGGCGAAGTTGCGGGCCCAGTTTATCGCCAACTTTCAAGGCTCGTATGAACGCCCTGGAACGCGCAACGACTTGCATCAGGTGATACAAAAGCCAGGAGTGTCATTGCGTGGCTTCATCCGACGCTTCAGCGACAAGCGCAACTCGATCCCTGATATCTCAGACGGGGCAGTTATAGTGGCCTCAAGGATAGGGAGTTAAAAGGATAGCTTGCCACTTGAAAGATCCAAGCCACCAAGGAGCTCTTCGAGTTGGCACACAAATACGCCATACGTGCCAAGGCTCGAGACCATCTCGACGACCCCAAGTCAGGCGATGATAAGCCCGAGTCGTTCAAGCAGGGGTGAAGAGGAATAAGAACCACAGGGAGAAGTGGAAAGGTGACTCCACCGTAGCCGCGCTCAAAAGGGGCAAGGCGCGCAACACCGACGACAATAAGGGTCGAAGCCGTGGGGGAGGCAAATACTGCCTAGTCCATCACACGGACAAACACGACTTCGACGAGTGCCAGGTGATCAGTGAGAAGGTCTAGAAGAAACTCAAAGCTGCCCTCACCGAGCATGGGGTCGAGCATGCCAAAGAGAAGCCCCAGGACAATGAGCCTGAATACCGCGGGCATGATCACAAGTTGGCACATATCTTTGGGGGATCTACCACATATGAGTCAAAAAGACAGTACAAGGCAGTCGAACGGGAGGTCAACTTGGCCACACCAGCTCCCCCCAGATTTCTCAAGTGGTCGAAAGTACCGATCACCTTCGACCAATCAAATCACCTAGCTGTGGCGCCGCATTCGGGTCGATACCCTATGGTGGTCGAACCAACCATCGTCAACATTAAGGTCGCCCAAAACATGGTCGATGAAGGTAGTTCGTTGAACCTTGTGTTCACTAAAACGCTGGAGAACATGTGGATTCCCCGAATAAAGATCAAGGCCACAACCGAGCCCTTCCATGGCATAACTCCACATTCGTCATCGATGCCACTTCGCTAGATTGAGCTGCCCGTCACGTTCGGCACACCAGACAATTTTAGCACCAAAAAGATCCTCTTTGACGTGGCGGACTTTGAGACTACCTGCAATGTGATCCTAGGCCACCCAATGCTAGCCAAATTCATGGCAGTGGTGCACTACATGTGCCAGACCATCAAGATGTCGGCACCAAAAGGAGTCTATACAATTAAGGGGGACCAACGTGCGGTAGTTAGGTGCGATAAGAAGAGCCTAGAGATAGTCGAGCATCTCTGCAGATCGGTAGCCATTGCCAACGGCGAGGGAGCTAAGTGCCAAAAATCCAAGAGCATCGAGAAGGCTCCTATATACAACAGCGCCGCCAAGGACCCAGTTGACAATGACAAGAAGGATAAGAAGACCGATGGTGGTGTCAAAACAGTGCCCTTAGACCCGTCGGAACATTCTAAGACAGTCAAGGTAGGTGTTGACCTTGACCCCAAATAGGAGCTTGAGCTCGTCACTCTTCTTCGGGCAAACCGCGACGTGTTTGCATAGCAATCGTCTGACATGCCCGGGGTCCCCAAGGAGGTGATTGAGCATCGACTAGCTGTGGAACCTAGTGCCAAACCCGTGGTGTAGAAGCAGCATAGATTTGCGGAAGACAGGAAAGAGGCCATACAAGAGGAGGTCGGCAAACTCCTGGAGGTTGGCTTCATCCGAGAAGTCCGTCATCCGACGTGGCTGGCGAATCCTGTCCTCATCAAGAAACTCAACGGCAAGTGGAGGATGTGTGTTGACTACAGTGACCTCAACAAGGCTTGCCCTAAACACCCTTTTCCTCTTCCTCGCATCGACCAAATAGTGGATTCTACTACGGGCTGTGAACTGCTAAGTTTTCTAGATGTCTACTCGGGGTATCACCAAATTAGCATGTCAGCAGAGGATGAGGAAAAAACTGCTTTTACTACTCCCTTTGGTGTATTCTATTATATTAAGATGCCTTTTGATTTGAAGTGTACTGGGGATACGTATCAATGTTGTATCTAAAATTGCTTGAGATCCCAAATCGGGTGCAACGTGGAAGTATACGTCGATGATATCGTACTCAAGTCGAAAACCGGGAGCACCTTAATCAGCGACCTCGATTAGACATCCGACAACCTCAGGAAGTATTGCATGATGCTTAACCCCGTGAATTGTATGTTCGGTGTTCCGTCCGGCAAGCTTCTCAGTTTCCTGGTGTCCAGTCGAGGCATCGAGGCCAACCCATGTAAAATTGGTGCCATCGACCAGATGCGTTCTCCGCAGACGCTGAGGGAAGTGCAAAAGCTCACAGGTTGCATTGCAGCCTGTAGTCGATCCATCTCTCAGATGGGCGAACGAGGGCTACCCTTCTTCAAATTACTCAAGAAGTAGTACACTTTCGAGTGGACCAAGGAGGCAGAAAAAGCTTTTCGGGATTTGAAAAGGTACTTATCATCTTCATCAGTTTTAACCTCGCCTAATGAAAAAGAAGAGCTCTTTTTGTACATTGCATCTACCCCTCAAGTAGTAAGCACAGTCTTGGTGGTCGAGCGGGATTGCACTGAGAAAAAGGCCAAGGTCCAGAAGCTGGTGTACTACATGAGCAAGGTCTTACATGATGCCAAGCTGTGATACCCTCAAGTGCAGAAGATGTTGTACACGGTCTTAATGACTTCCCGAAAGCTACGGCACTACTTCTAGGCACACAAGATTATGGTCATGATGACGTATCCACTCAAAGAGGTAATACACAATCAAGAGGCGACGGGGTGAATTGCACAGTGGGCAGTCAAACTCAACGAGTTCGAGGTTGATTTCGCGCCATGGACCAGCATCAAGTTAGGAGCCTTGGTGGACTTCATCGCGAAATGGATGCACGTCGAAGAAAAGGAGAGCAAGACGGTCGATGACCACTAGACTATGTTCTTTGATGGGTCACTCACGCTTCAGGGCTTGGGTTCTAGCATCATGCTCAAATCCCCAACAGGTGAGGAGCTTAACTATGTTATCCAGCTTGATTTTTAAGCCTCAAACAATGTTGTAAAATATGGAGGACTGGTTAACTGGCTCCGTATAGCTGCGTCACTTGGGATCAAACGATTACTCATGAAAGGGGACTCACAGCTAGTCGTAAACCAAGTGTAGAAGGAATACCAGTGCTCGGATGATAACATTGTTGCATATCTAAATGAGGTTCGCAAGCTAGAGCACAAGTTCAAAGGGCTCGAGGTAAGGCAAATTAGGCGAAGTGACAAATCCACCGCTGACGAACTTGCCAGGCTCGCTTCGTCTCATTTGCCCACACACACAGGAGTCTTCGTTGAGAAACTCCTCGTAACATCCCAAAATTACCTTTAATATTATTTTATTGGTTATTTGTGCATTTTAGATTTTCTGGAATTTATTGGATTTTTTTGGATTTATTTGAATTAATTTTAAATTATGTATGTTGGCCTTTTATGAAAACTATTTAAATTTATGCAAAGTTAAAATAAAGTTTTGCCAAAAATATTTTATTTGAGTTCAAAATGCTTCAAAGTATTTTTGGGAATTTTCTTGGATTTTTCTTGATAATTTATTGCCTAAAACCAATTAAATGAATTTTTGGAATTATTTTAAATAATAAAATTTCGAAATTCCATATGAAAAGTGTTGGGCCGAAGCCCAACACTGTGCGTGTAAGGCCTGCTTCGGCGCTGCCAAGTCAGCCCGCGAGGCCGATGCTAGAAACCCTAGCTCGGTAGCCATTTGATCGCAGTCCCTCGGTCCAGAGGATGCCGCGTATGCGCTCGCGTCTTGGCCGTCGGATCGGGGACACACGTCGCGCCGTCGTTCATAGTCTCCGAAGCGAACTCGGAGTTCGCCGCCGTGTTGATGTCAGACTTCTTCACCGTGTAGGGCTCGATCTCCTAGGCTATTTAAGGGGCGGGTAGACCCCCGAGGATCGCAAGATCGAGCCGCACTTTTGCCCTAACGCGCCGCCGCCAGAGAAGCTCTGTAGCGCCCGTGCGACCTCTCCGTAGTTATTTTCTTGCGCCGTTGCCGGTTTCACTGCGTTGCGCCGCCGGGAAGGCCACCCTTGCCGCTTGGGCTCCACATTCGGGTTCACTGAGGTGTTGCGCGTCGGATCTGTCACTTCTTTGTCACTGGAAGGGCCTGGTTCGTCACCGGGAGGGTCATCGTCTTCGTCTCCGGGAGTGGAGCGCCGCCGCGACATCATCGGAGGTTGGAGCTTCGCGCGACCGTTAGATCCTCAATCAACGCCCGCCAGTGTGCCACGTCGTCGCATCTGCAGTGAACGGCTCGGGTAAAGTTTCAACCGTTTGATTAGATTCATCGATATAGATCGTGCCGCGTCTCACCCTTCGGGCAGCCGTCGGATCCGTGGGGAGATGGCCATGATCTCACCAAGCGTTGCCAATCGGGAACAGCCACGTGTCGGCACGGGTGCCGAAGGGACGTGGACCGGGTCCATGGTGGACCAGATCCAAACCATGGATCGGGTCTATGGACTAGTGCGACGTGTTGCCACGGGATTGGTCCGAGTGGCTGTGACATCTGCGTGACGCAACAATGCGGTTTTTCAGAATAAAATTAATTCGGTTATTTATTGATTTTCAATTTTCAGATTTTCAGAATATTTGAATCTTCCACGAGCCCGTTCTCCCTCATACGAGCTCCGCTTGAGGTGATTCAAATTTCTAAAAATTTGTAAAATTGAGATCTATTTAATGATGAATTTTATTTGATTTTTAGAGTTTGTTTGCTCTCTGTTCTGGTGTATATTTGTTGTTCTTTCTCATTTCGCGTAGACGTTGAATTTTGCAACGCATCCAAGCAAGATTCGTCGACTCAATACCAAGGTGCAGAACAAGAACAAGGGCTTTCATAAGGCAAGTTGTGCTTTGATCATGTTGAACCCATGTTTATACAAATGCTATATTGTTTTACTTTATTGCATAGTATTTCAAGTATACAATTGTTCAATTTAAATTGGGATCTAGTTAATCTACCCATTTGATCTATATACCCTACCTTGTCATTTGTATGCCATGATCTAATTGTCACCCTAGGATGGTAAACTAATAGTTGGTTAATATTGATAATCAACAGGGGTTGGTTAGACCGTTGTAGAATGCTTAGCTATGCCACGTCATCATATGTACATGAATCATCAATGATTAATCTTGACTAATGGAATATGGAACAATGATGTGAACTTGTGCGTCAAGTGAAATCGTACAATGAGATTGAGTTGTAGTGGCGAGCAATGTCACATAGCGATGTTGAATTGTTGATGGCACGTGGTGCTTGTAATCAAGCGGGGTGATAATCATTTGGATTGGGGCAAGTGGCAAGGGGCGAGTATGCCAAGGTGGGCCCGATGGGTAGAGGGTATGCGGATGTCTTGCCTTGATCACTCTAAGGACTTAACCTTGCAAGCCTTTGACCTGAGTCAATCATGCAACCACATGTCTGGTATGGGACAACCTAGCTGATTAATTTGCAATGTCTTAACTTTGGTACTATCTTGGCGGTGTGAGTTCGAGTTATGGAGTAATTCACATGGCGCAAGAGGGGGGCCCTGGATGTGGTAACCAGTCCCACCAGTGTTGAAACCTTAGTGGGTAGTACGAGGTTAAGTTAGCGCATTGTAAAGGCTTTGTCGTGATCTCTCTGCCGACACACCAAAGGAAGCATGTCAATTGCATGGAAACAAGAGACGATCATGTCGTGTGGGTAAAGTGCATAACCTCTGCAGAGTGTGAACCTATTTGAATAGCCGTGCTTGCGGTATTGAGCAAAGCTCGGGAATTACAGTTAAGGGTTAGTTTAATTAAATGGAATACTTGGTTGGGATGGCAGGAAGCCATAAGAAAGGTTGAACTTGGCTTAGGATTGGAAACTTGGTTTACTTGAAATCTTCAATCTATTTATTCTGCTATTTGTTTCTGATCTTTATAATCTATTTCTTGTATGTGTTCGTAATCTTTGCTTTGTTGCAAAATAGCCTATCCTTTGGAATAAGCCTTGCATATAACTATGTTAGAATTGCATTCTGTGCACAACTTGTTGAGTGCTTTATGTACTTACCCTTGCCAACAACAACATCATCAGTTGAGGAATCTACATCTATGATGGAGGAGGAGTTCCAGGAAGAGACGAATGTTTAGGGCGCAAGCCTTGTCAGTTGCCTGTGGTAGACTGAGGGGTTGTCTACATTTTCATTCCGCTTCAGTTTAATATGTTATTCAACCTTGCGAGGCATAGTCATGTAAGTTGACCATAAGGTCATCCAACTAGTTTCCGTTGTGTATGATTGTGATATTCACCGATGTTGAGCCTGTGTGCACTTGCGTGATCCTGGACTAGTGCAGTTTACACAGAGGGTCCGAGTTTGCATATTTGGGTCCCGACAGAAGTGGTATCAGAGCCATACTGATTGTAGTTCTTGACCCTAGATAGTCTGGTCGTCTCTATAGGGCCTTCAAAATTATTTTCTAAAGTAAAGAATCAACTCAAAAGGATAAATATGTTCTTGACTTATCTCATTCTTCTATTCCTTTTCTTGCCAAAATTTCTCTCTTTTCCCCTACTGAATTTCTTTCTCTCTCCCTTGCTGGATCGAGTTAAAAACCTTATCTGAGTTGTCTTAGTAGTTGAGGATATACCACATCATTGAAGAAAGCATCAAGTGTTTGCTGTCAACCCTGAAGATCATGAAGGAATCGTCGTGCTCAAGGAAGGAGTAGGTTGATGAAGTGTTCCAGAAGCTAGAAGACCTATGCTTCGAGTAGCCAGTTGAGACTCATTTGTGGGAGTCGCGTATGCTTAAGATAGAAGTGTTACCCCTGTAGGCGGTAGTTTTTTGTGTATAGGTTGAATTGGTTCTTCCTTGATTGCTGAGTGTGCAGTATGTGTTGCAGAGCCTTTAGGCTTATATAAGCAATCATACCAAGTTATTAATATTGTTTACTTAAGTTATTGGGTTAAACCTATCTCCCCTGCTTTTAGGATCCCTGCTTCTTACCTATGCTATTTCCCTCTTCCCTAACCCAGTGGAGCAGTCAAGCAGATGGTTCAGATTTGTGGAAACAACAGAATCAGTGGAAGTGAAAATCAATCCAAGAAGAATCTCAATAATGGATTAGTTCTTCAACCGTTAGTACAGGGGATATGCAGAGTTCTAGAGAGTTCTTGACTGCTCAGACTCAGTTGATGCATGCAATGATGAAACAAATGCAGAATATGACTGACCAAGCCAATGTCAACAAAGTGTTCCAAGCTGCTACCAATGATTTCCGTTCCTACTCAAGGTTATCAGAATTCATAAGGACTCGTCCGCCGGCGTTTTTAGGAAATGTGTTACCTTCGAAAGCGGATGATCGTCTCAAGACCATTGAGAGGAAGCTTCTCATTGCTTAGTGTAAAGGTGATGAGAAAGTCCTGTATGCTTCTTATCAGTTACTAGGAATTATCGCTGAATGGTGGAAGAAATATTGTGCTGTTCATGAAGCCCCGCGGAATATCACATGGAATGAATTTGTTGTTGCTTTTCGTAATCTCTTTGCCTCACCTGGAGACAGTATGGTCACGGTAAATACGGAGCATAATACTATCCCTGCACCTCGTTCGACATCTAAGTGTTGCTCTCTGAAGTGCTGTCAACCAAACAAGTCAGAAGATCGTGCGTGCATTCGCTGTGGAGAAATAGGACATACAGCTGACGAGCATGCGATCAATTGCTCCAGCTGTGAAGGAAGACATTCTCTTGGAGAGTGCCCTATGAGCAGCATCACATGTTACCTTTGTGAAGGACAAAATCATTGTCCAGCTCAATGTCCCTTGGATCCGATAGTTACTGTTGTAACCCAGCATCAACAAAAGAATCTTCAAGCCATAGTTGCTCAAGAATTGTCAAGAAGAGGCGGGCGTCAGCTGCAAAAGTGGTGCCGCTCGAAGAGCTAAAGACACAATACCTTAATCCTGTTGACCCTCATCAAGAAAGAAGTAATTGGCAATCACCAACAGCATGTTTCCTGTGTGATGAAGAAGGTCATTGGGCTAGGGAATGCCCTACGAAGCAATCAACTCCGATGCAACAAGAAGACAACAATGTACATGTAGCTACACAACAGCGAACACGTGTGTGCTACAACTGTCACAAGGAAGGCCATTATGCTAATCGATGCCCACAGAGAAGGCAATCATTGTCTGTGTCCATGGATGTTCCAGAAGTTACCTCAGTCAAGTTCATAACGCCAAACGAGAGTAGTAAGGTTGCAAGAGAAGTTGGTGCAGAGGATCAATTGAAGAAGAGGCGTCTGAATGAGGACACTGCCCTGGTTGACGAATGCTCAAGGAAGAGAGGTGGCCCTAAGCTTTGTTATACCTGCTGCAAGTCCGGACATCTTGCCCGCAATTGCCCTCAAAAGAAAGCAACCATGCCAGTTCAAGTCAATCTCAACTCTATTCCACTCAAAACTTCAGCGCCAAAGTCAATCGAGGAAGTTTAGATTGATGATCTTATCCTATGCAAGTGTCATACCCTCGTTTGTAAAGGAAAAGCGACTAGTGATAAATTCTATGTAAATTTTTTTTTGCCTAAATAAATAAAGTAAAGATGGTTGAGATGTTGGTATGTGAAGAGTTGGAATAAAAGCATTAATGGTGAATGAAGAGTCCGATATTTGTGAGTATTCACCTGTGTTGATGGTTCATCTGAAGATGTTGCGCATACAATAATGGTCAGTTCAGTGGTGTTTGTAAAGCTTGTCAGCCCCGAAAGAATTGCCGTTGTCAAAAAGTACAGTATTGCTGGATCTAACCTAGAATGTTATGGGTTAAGTTGCTTGTTGTTGGAGAAAAGTTTCTAGCGAACTATATTGGATACCAGAACCGAGATGCTACCCCTGAAATGAATTGGTCGTCCGGACATAAGGCTGTCCTGGAGTTTGGTCGAAGAATTGTGTCAGCTAAAAGCCCTGAAAGCGGGAAAATGGAATTTCAATCGACCGCGGTTCGTGTTGGTCAGTTAAAGGTCAATAGTGTGGAAGTTGTCAGCTTTGAAGATGTGTCAGTTGTTAGAGAGTATCAAGATGTGTTTCCTAAGAATCCCACCAGATCGAGAGATCAAGTTTGTTATTGAGTTAGTGCCTGGTACAACGCCAAAAGTAAAGAGACTTCATCGAATGCCTACTGATGAGCTAGTTGAGATGAAGAAGAAGATCAAAGAGTTGTTAGGAAAATGTTTCGCCAGAATCAGTTTGTCACCATAGGAAGCACCTATTCTGGTTGAAGATGGGAGCTTGAGAATGTGTATCGACCGTTGAGCATTTAATGAAGTGATGATTAAAGAGTAAGTATTCATTGCCTAGGATCGATAATTTGTTTGATCAGTCAAAAGGAGCTGGAGTTTTCTCAAGGATATATTTTCGATTGAGTTATCATTAGTTAAGAATTCGTGCAAAGAATGTTCTTAGGTCAGAGTTTTCTACGCGATATGGACAATATGAGTTTACAGTTGTGTCTGCTAGAATGATCAATGCCATGGCATAATTTATGAACTAGATGAATGAAGTTTCATGAGATAATTAGACAAGCCATTGTAGTGCACATAGATGACATTCTTGTTACTCCAAGACAAGGGAAGAGCATGCCGAGTAATTGAGAATGTTTCTGGAAAAGCTGCAAGAGCGACAGTTGTGCGCTAAGTGTGATTGTTGGAAGGAGGAAGTTGAGTTTCTTGGTCATGTGATGGCTTCAAAAAGGGTTGTTGTTGATCTGAGCAAGTGAAAGTAATATTGTATTGCGAGCAACCGAAGTCTGTTACCTGGATTCGTGATTTTCTGGAAATGATAGGGTGCTACCATTGATTTATTGAAGGATTCTTGACGATTGCGAGACCGCTTAAGCAATTGTTGAAAAAGGAGAAGAAGTTTGCATGGACGCCGTAGTGCATGCTTTGAAGTTATTGCGTCATTATATTGTTGGAAATATGTACAGACCATAAGAATTCAAAATGCAGACCTTAATATGGAACGAAGAGGATGGTTGGAGATGATTAAGTGTTATAATGCTGGGATCCGTTATCATCCTGGTAAGGCTAATGTGGTATCCGATGTCTTAAGTCGTAAAGGCCATAGTGCTAGTACACTGATATCAAGTGATCAATCGAAATTGTGCAAGGAATTTCAAAAGTTGAAATTAGAAGTGGTTTCACAAGGATTTATATCTGCATTGGAAGTTAAGCCAATGCTTGAAGATCAAATCAAAGTGGGTCAGAAGGATGAAGGCTTAGCTGAGGATTTTACCGTGGATGACCAAGGAACCACACGGTTTAAAGGTCGAATCTATGTATCGAACAAGAAGGAGCTTAAGCAGTTGATTTTGGAAGAAGCTTATGATTTTAGGTATTCGATTCATCCAGAAAAAGTGCTAAGATATATCAAGGTCTTAAGGAAAGGTTTTGGTAGCTTAAGATGAAGCGTGAAGTTACTGAAAATATCTCTTTGTGTGATGTGTGTTAGAGAATGAAAGCAATGCAACAGAGATCAGTAAGTTTGTTACAGCCGGTGCAGATTTCTGAGTGGAAGAAAGAGGCAAATCAGTAATAAGATACCTAGCATTGAGAATTGTCGAGAAATCCAGAAGGGATATGATTATATTTGGGTCATCGTGGATCGTTTGACCGAGGTCACTCACTTCATACCAGTGAAGACAACTTATTCAGGAGATCATTTAGCAGAGCTATATATGACAAGGATAGTGTGTTTGCATGGTCTATCTAGAAAGATTATGTTCGATAGAGGTACCCAATTCATCTCAAGATTCTAGAAGAAGTTGCGTGAAGCGAGGGGAACTCGCCTGAAATTCAGTATAGTGTATTATCCGCAGACAGATGGTCAAAATGAGGGAGTCAATCAGATTCTTGAGGATATGCTGAGAATTTATGCTTTAGCCTGTGCTATTTCATGGGATAAGTATTTGTCGTATGCAGAGTTCAGCTATAATAACGATTATCAGGCTAGTTTTCAAATGTCACTGTTTGAGGCTCTATATAGTCGAGCCTGTCGTACCCGTTGAATTGGAATGAGATAAGAGAGCATTTGGTGTTTTGGCATGAAATTCTTAAGGAAGCCGAAGAGTAAATTGCTATGATAAAAGAGAGGTTGAAGATAGCATAGCTGAGGCAAAAGAGCTACGCGGATAATCGTCGTTGTGATTTAAGCTTTGAGTCCAATGATTAGGTGTATCTCAGAGTTACCCCTCTTAAAGGTGTTAAAAGGTTTCACGTTGAAGGGAAGCTTGCGTCAAGATATGTTAGTTCGTTCAAGATTTTGAGCCGTCAAGGACAGGTTGCTTATCAGTTGGAATTGCCGCATCAATGGCAGGAGTGCATGATGTGTTCTATGTGTCACAGTTCAAGAAATGTCTCAGAGTGCTAGCAGAGCAGACGCCATTAGAAGCAATTGAACTACAGAAGTATTTGGTCTACAAGGAGCAGCCGATCAAAATTTTGGATGTATGGATCGCAAGACCAGGAATAAGTCTATTCGCTTTTGTAGAGTTTAGTGGAGCAATCATTTCGAAAGCAAAGCCACTTGGGAGCGTGAAAATGATCTGAATTCTGAATTCCCAAACCTATTATCTAGCTAGCCATGAATCTCAAGGTCGAGATTCTATTAAGGGGGAGGTTTGTAACATCCCAAAATTAGCTTTAATATTATTTTATTGGTTATTTGTGCATTTTAGATTTTCTGGAATTTATTGGATTTTTTTTGGATTTATTTGAATTAATTTTAAATTATGTATGTTGGCCTTTTATGAAAACTATTTAACTTTATGCAAAGTTAAAATAAAGTTTTGCCAAAAATATTTTATTTGAGTTCAAAATGCTTCAAAGTATTTTTGGGAATTTTCATGGATTTTTCCTCATAATTTTATTGCCTAAAACCAAATAAATGAATTTTTGGAATTATTTTAAATAATAAAATTTCGAAATTCCATATGAACAGTGTTGGGTCGAAGCCCAACACTGTGCGCGTAAGGCCTGCTTCGGCGCTGCCAAGTTAGCCCGCGAGGCCGATGCTAGAAACCCTAGCTCGGCAGCCATTTGATCGCAATCCATCGATCCAGAGGATGACGCGTATGCACTCGCGTCTTGGCCGTCGGATCGGGGACACGCGTTGCGCCGTCGTTCATCGTCTCCGAAGCGAACTCAAAGTTCGCCGCTGTGTTGACATCGGACTTCTTCACCGTGTAGAGCTCGATCTCCTAGGCTATTTAAGGGGCGGGTAGACCCCCGAGGATCGCAAGATCGAGCCGCACTTTTGCCCTAACGCGCCGCCGCCAGAGAAGCTCTGTAGCGCCCGTGCAACCTCGCCGTAGAAATTTTTTTGAGCCGCCGCCGTTTTCACCGTGTTGCGCCGGTGGGAAGGCCACCCTTGCCGCTTGGGCACCAGATTCGGGTTCACCGAGGTGCTGCGCGTCGGATCTGTCACTTCTTTGTCACCGGAAGGGCTTGGTTCGTCACCGGGAGGGTCATCGTCTTCGTCTTCGGGAGTGGAGCGCCGCCGCGACATCATCGGAGGTTGGAGCTTCGCGCGACCGTTAGATCTTCAATCAACGCCCGCCAGTGCGCCACGTCGTCTCATCTGCAGTGAACGGCTCGGGTAAAGTTTCAACCATTGGATTAGATTCATTGGTCTAGATCGTGCCGCGTCTCACCCTTTCGGCAGCCATCGGATCCGTGGGGAGATGGGCCTGATCTTGCCAAGCGTTGCCAATCGGGAACAACTGCGTGTTGGCACGGGTGCCGAAGGGACGTGGACCGGGTCCATGGAGGACCAGATCCAAACCATGGACTGGGTCTATGGACCAGTGCGACGTGTCACCACAGGATTGGTCCGAGTGGCTGTGACGTCAGCGTGACGCAATAATGCGGTTTTTCAGAATAAAATTAATTCGGTTATTTATTGATTTTCAATTTTCTGATTTTCAGAATATTTGAATCTTCCACAAGCCCGTTCTCCCTCATACGAGCTCCGATTGAGGTGATTCAAATTTCTACATTTTTTTAAAATTGAGATATATTTAATGGTGAATTTTATTTGATTTTTAAAGTTTGTTTGCTCTCTGTTTTGGTGTATATTTGTTGTTCTCTCTCATTTCGCGTAGAAGTTGAATTTTGCAACGCATCCAAGCAAGATTCGTCGACTCAATACCAAGGTGCAGAACAAGAACAAGGGCTTTCATAAGGCAAGTTGTGCTTTGATCATGTTGAACCCATGTTTATACAAATGCTATATTGTTTTACTTTATTGCATAGTATTTCAAGTATACAATTGTTCAATTTAAATTGGGATCTAGTTAATCTACCCATTTGATCTATATACCCTACCTTGTCATTTGTATGCCATGATCTAATTGTCACCCTAGGATGGTAAACTAATAGTTGGTTAATATTGATAATCAACAGGGGTTGGTTAGACCGTTGTAGAATGCTTAGCTATGCCACGTCATCATATGTACATGAATCATCAATGATTAATCTTGACTAATGGAATATGGAACAATGATGTGAACTTGTGCGTCAAGTGAAATCGTACAATGAGATTGAGTTGTAGTGGCGAGCAATGTCACGCAACGATGTTGAATTGTTGATGGCACGTGGTGCTTGGTAATCAACTGGGGTGATAATCATTTGGATTGGGGCAAGTGGCAAGGGGCGAGTATGCCAAGGTGGGCCCGATGGGTAGAGGGTATGCGGATGTCTTGCCTTGATCACTCTAAGGACTTAACCTTGCAAGCCTTTGACCTGAGTCAATCATGCAACCACATGTCTGGTATGGGACAACCTAGCTGATTAATTTGCAATGTCTTAACTTTGGTACTATCTTGGCCGGTGTGAGTTCCCGAGTTATGGAGTAATTCACATGGCGCAAGAGGGGGGCCCTGGATGTGGTAACCAGTCCCACCAGTGTTGAAACCTTAGTGGGTAGTACGAGGTTAAGTTAGCGCATTGTAAAGGCTTTGTCGTGATCTCTCTGCTGACACACCAAAGGAAGCATGTCAATTGCATGGAAACAAGAGACGATCATGTCGTGTGGGTAAAGTGCATAACCTTTGCAGAGTGTGAACCTATTTGAATAGCCGTGCTTGCGGTATTGAGCAAAGCTCGGGAATTACAGTTAAGGGTTAGTTTAATTAAATGGAATACTTGGTTGGGATGGCAGGAAGCCATAGGAAAGGTTGAACTTGGCTTAGGATTGGAAACTTGGTTTACTTGAGAAATACTGAATCTATTTATTACTGCTATTTGTTTTACAGTCTTTATAATCTATTTATTGTATTTGTTCATAAATGCTGCTTTGTTGCAAAATAGCCTATCCTTTGGAATAAGCCTTGCATAAAGCTATGTTAGAATTGCATTCTGTGCACAACTTGTTGAGTGCTTTATGTACTCACCCTTGCCAACAACAACATCATCAGTTGAGGAGTCTACATCTATGATGGAGGAGGAGTTCCAGGAAGAGACGAATGTATAGGGCGCAAGCCTTGTCAGTTGCTTGTGGTACACTGAGGGGTTGTCTACGTATTCATTCTGCTTCAGTTTAATATGTTATTCAGCCTTGCGAGGCATAGTCATGTAAGTTGACCATAAGGTCATCCAACTAGTAATATTTGATATATGATGTCTTTCATAATGTTTCCGCTGTGTATGATTGTGATATTCACCGATGTTGAGCCTGTGTGCACTAGTGTGATCCTGGACTAGTGCAGTTTACACAGAGGGTCCGAGTTTGCATATTCGGGTCCCGACACTCCTCGAACCATCCGTCTCCCCTGTACGGGAGACAGATGCTGCCCAACTCGACCAGCAGCCAGTCGAGTGAGCGAGGCAGAATCCGCAGACATGGAAGCTGCACTACTCAAATACGAGATGACTTAGATGACTCCATTCCAAGCCTATCTCGAAGGTCGAGAGATCCCTGACGATGATGCATCAGCTGAGAAAATTGCACTTAAGTCCAAGCTATACGCATTGGTAGACGGCAAGCTTTACAGAAAGGGGAGTAACCAAATTTTGATGAAGTGCATCATCACTCAGGAAGAGGGCAATACGATATTGCTCGATGTCCATGGAGGCATCTGTGGCAACCATGCATGCTATCACACCTTAGTCGGAAAGGTTTTCTAGCAAGTGTTCTATTGGCTGACTACCCTCCAGGATGCTTGCGAGCTGGTGTAAAAGTACAAGAGCTACCAATTTTACAATAAGCAAACCACCAGACCAGCTCAAGCCCTGCAAACTATTCCTCTATCTTGGCCTTTCTCCGTCTGGGGCTTGGATATCTTGGGACCGTTCCTAAGAGCCCAAGGAGGTTACAAGTTCATGTTCGTGGCTATCGACACGTTCATTATGTGGATCGGCGAACCTGTCAGGAACATCACTTCAGAAGCCGCTAAGAAGTTCATGAGGAGCATTGTTACTCAATTCAGCATCCCTAATAGAGTAATCACAGACAACGGTAGCCAGTTCAAATGTAATGATTTTATAGTCTTTAGCGAAGAATTGGGTATCAAACTTTGCTTCATTTTCATCGCTCACCCTCAGAGTAACAGACATGTCGAACGTGCCAATGGCATAATCATGCAGGGAATCAAGACTTGTGTGTTCGATAGGCTCAAGGCTTACTCGACTCGGTGGGCGAAAGAACTCCCTCGGTGCTGTGGGCTGTTCTTATATCGACTAGTCGAGCCAATGTTGAAACGCCATTTTTCTTTGTCTGTGGAGCAGAAGCGGTGCTTCTGATTGTGTTAACATTTAGATCACCTCGTGTGGACAAATACTCGAAAGAGGAACAGGAGTAGGTGCGAGCAGATAATGTAAATCTACTCGAGGAGTATAGGGATCGTGCGTCCATTCGAGCAGCTAAGTATCAACAAGCCTTGCGTCGATACCATAGCCAGAAAATCCAGGAAAGTGCACTCATCGCTGGGGACTTAGTGCTAAGAAAGGTACAGAATCAAGATAACCGTTATAATCTATCACCTAAATGGGAAGGACCCTATGTGGTGGTCGAGGTGACTCAACTCGGATCAGTACGGCTATCGACGATAGAAGGAGCGGTGTTTGGCAACTCATGGAACATCAATCAGTTGAGAAAATTTCATGCATTAATAATAAAGATAGTGCATTATAGCCAAAATTCAGGTAAGTACGATTTCATTAAAATTTGATAACAAAAGCTATCCTATTACATGTGAGGCAGGTACTCTACTACTACTTGTCCTCAGAGGTATCGCACTGCCTCCTTGCATCCATGGGGACTAGAAAAGGATGGTCCCCAGGAAGGGCCTGCGCCCTCTGTATGGACTAAAGGAGCACGCGAAGACTCGGCCGCCTACCGACGGAAAAGACAACCTCTACGTCGTCAAAAGCCTCCGAGGACCGAGAGGGCTTGGAGGGTGAGCAAGTGCCGGGCTGATGAAGCTGTTTTGAGATTCACCTCCTTCTCCAGCATCGGTGGCTTCACCTTTTTCTCCTCGTGTGCCGACGGTAGCATCTGCTCTCGCGAAGGTAGCAGGGGTGGCATCATCTTCTTCAACGACGACGTTCAGCTTGCTAGTCACCTCTTCTTCTTCCTCCGGCCAAACATCCCTCTCGATAGCCGCTCAGTTGATCTCCTCCTCCTCATCGGAGGAGATGATGATCCTCCACGGACAAACTACGGCTAGCGGCGTAGGGGGAGGGGACTCTCCAAGGATGATCACGGATGGGAACGATGGTGGAGTGGTGGCCATTGAAGAGCTAAAGCATCGCGAGCAGGAGGGCAAGAAAGAAGATGAGTTGTGGCATATGACTATGACTCCCATCTATTTATAGCTCTGAGAACGAGTCATACCGCAGCAACGAATCCGTTTAGATTCACGTCGGTCCCAATCCATGAGGCGTATGTGCATTTCCACATAAGTGCGAAAACCGAAGAGACGCTACTTTATGACGTGCCGCGTGGAAGCTGAAGGGGCGTGAAAACTATAACAGAATTCAATCACTGCAATGGAGTTATATTGTTCATCTACTCCGACCGTTTGGATTTTTCTAGGCCCCACAAAAATACTCGGGGGCTCATGCGCTCGAGCGTATGATCAAGGGCTATTATAACCAATGCTTACGCTCTGCTCTCTTCTCGATGCAGCAATCGAGTAGAGAGTTGGGGGCTACATCATGCATTTTTTGACGCATATACTCTACAATCTAATCGATGCACCCATCGAGTAGAGAGTTAGTGGCTACATCGCTCAATCATTTCTTTGCCTACCTGGCTCCATTCTCGGGTCGATACGTCTATCGAATAAGGGTTTCGGAGTCACAACAAGTATTTGTGGTGCTGATGCTTCACGTTTTGCTCGATCCAACTATCGGGCAAATAGTTGAGGGCTACATCATGACGTTGTGCTTACGACATTCTACTCCCTACTCGATGATATCATCGAGTAATGAGTCGGGAGCAACAGGTACATCGGTACCTTGTTGTTCTATTTCCTAGTCGATACTGTTATCGAGCGGAGTGCTGTATGCATAGTTTCTTTATTTTTTTACATGCGGTTTTTTTGCACGCATTTACTCGATCGAATACTTAGTATGTCAGCAAACAAAACCAAAGGGTGGCCATGCCTGAACCCGACGATGAGCAATTCTATCCTGCGCGCATACAAGCACTAGATTGTCAAAAATCTAACGCTCAACGGACGGCGGGAGACAATGACTCTAGTCGATTCTACATGCGCTGCTCAGCAAGTTCATGTTTGCTACAAAGTCTAAGTTGTATGGTCGAGGAAGACTTGCAAAAACCATATAGTTTCACTTTAAACTATATAGCATCTATTTTATATACGGCCTCTCCGAGTATGCACTCGGGGGCTAAGTCATTTAATGAATGTTTTTTCTAGCCCTGTGTACAGATGCAATCATGCATACGCTTGGCTACAAAGTTACTTATTGAGGGTCTATGAGTGCTAAATCAGATTTGCATCTACTTGTGCTACTCTATTACATCGACAAGGAAATAGCAGGCAAAGCATAATAGACAAGCAGATTAATTGGCATTATCATTAAAGACAACAGTAGCAACATTACATCAGTGAATTCAGGCCTAAGAATTCTAGCTAGCATCGTCATCATCACCGGTGAGAGACAGCTCCAACTGGGCCATGACCCCCTCAGCAAGGTCTTTGGAGGACTCGATATAGCCGGCAACCTCGTTTGCCTGGCATGTGAATCCTTCGTTTAGTATCGAGAGGTCCAGGCCCGGATGGTGGCTCTTCACCAGGCCAAGCATGTGAGAAGTCGCAAGACATGCAAATGAAGTCATGTGCTCGAGGGTCTCCGACTGCAGAGTGGCAAGCACCGCATCTACTGCAGCCTTTTCTCCCTTGACCACCTTCCTGCTTGCCTCTGCCTTGTCTCGGCTGATCTTGGCCTTGAGCCATGCAACGTCGACAGCAGCTTTCTCGGCCTTCAGCTTCTCTGCCTCCGCCTTCAATTTCTTTGCCTCACCCTTCTATTTCTCGACCTCAGCTTTGGTAGTTTTCAACTCGGCTCTGAGTGCCCCCAATTCAGTGTTTTTCATCTCAAGCACTTGTTGGCTGGAAGCCGTGAGCAGCTCATTTTGTTGATAAACCTGCTCACAGAAAGTTTCAACTTTATGCAAGGTATCCGTTGCGCGCTGTAGAAAGAATCCAAGATGTGTCAAAAAGCAAAACAGAGGATAAAGCAGAATATGGAAAAAAAGATTGGTTGTAATCGCATACCCGAAACTGGGGCTTCAGGATAGAACAATATTCTAGAGGCGCTTGAGAAGTTGGGGGAGATGGAGCCGTTGTTGTACCAGTAGCTGGCGAAGAGGGAGTTGCAACGACGGCAACCGTGCCGAGAGACGATAAGGCAGCTGCAGTGATATCATCGATATTGCCGCTAGGCGGCACATTTCCTACAGGAAATTTTCTACATGACATCTCTAAAAAAGGGAAAAGAATCATGAAAAGAAAGCAGAGGTAACTTACTTTGCTAGACAAAACTTCACATGCACATTCTTCTTCTGCGCAGTGACTTTCGCCAGGGCAGGTTTGGTTCCGATAGCCGCCACCGGCAGATCAATGGTCAACGGTGGAACCTACAAACAGATGGTTGCTATGAACAGAAAGTTTATGAATTTACAAGCGCTGACCGATAGTGGTGTTACCTGCCCGATCGCTCTAGTCGATGGGGATCCCGCTCAAGGAGACGTTTGCGCAGGAGTCGCCAACTTCTGCACATCGACCCCTTAGGTGGCCCGCTAGTCGTCCAACATCTGTTGGATTACGTCAAAAGAAATCTCATAACATCGAAGCAAGTGATTGAAGGTCACCTAGTCGACGGGACGCTGGAGATACCGACCTCCTTGCTCGAGGGGACTCGGTTGCCTCTTGCTCCAAAGCCGCCTCACCCTCGCTTGGGTTGATGATAGGAGCTGGATCGACCAAGGGAGGAACGACATCGGCGAGGATAGAGCCCGATGCTTGATCATCATCTCAGATCGGCTCGTCATCCTCTAGGCTGATGACACCCTCAATGGGCCCTCTCTCATCATCAAACTTGGCTTCCTAAGGTGATGCTGGGTTAAGGTGGATGCCAGATGCACGGACGATGCATTACAAGCCACGATGCAGTACTCACCTCTGGCCGAGGATTGGCCAGCGAATACGCTTCGATGCCACAAGCACCAGGTTCTGAACCTTGGAACATCTTGCCCAGCCTGGGGGAGATGTCCGAGTCCGATAGATCTAGCGAACAATGAGTTAGCACACCACTCATCGACTAAAGCAAAGAAAACAAGTATATTATAAGTGCTTACTTTCAGGATTGTCCCTAGTGGCATCATCGGCTCCGGAGTAGTCCCAAGCCAAGTGGTCCCAGCACTTGAGTGAACTCGACCTGCGTGTGAGGAAGTCTTTAGCGACATGCCACCCAGTCAGCCCAGTTTTCCTCAACTCCTCGATCTTCCGGACGTAATAAGCATTGCGAGCGAACGAAGGAGGGACTGTCCTCCAGTGGTCAATCGGATGAAGGAAGAGTGGTCGATAAGCTAGAGGGAAGTTCACGTTGTGCAAAGAGGTGATGTAAAACCACCGTTTCTTTCAGTCCGATTGCCAGGAAGAGGTAACGGGGACAGTAATATATGCATTCGACACACCACTACGGAGGTGGAAACTATCACCCCCAATAGCCTCATTCTTCGTCGCTCATTTTAAAATGTAAAAATGGCGGAACAGGTTGAGGCTGGGCTGGATACCCAGATAAGCCTCACAAAGATGGACAAACATGCTGAGCATTGTGATCAATTTGGGGCTCAAGTGGAAAAGCTGGATTTGATAGTAGTCAAGAACCAAAAGCAAGAACGGAGAAGGGGGAAAGTTGAGTCCGCAGCGGAAGAAGGCTTCAAAAACGACGGTCTCATCCTCATTATCGGGGGTGGGGTACAACTCACCTTGTGACGGCCTCTAGTGGAAGAACTCCCGTAGAGGGACGAAGCTGTCTTTCTCCAGCTCGATAAGGTGCTTCTCCGTCATCATCGATTTCTGCCACACCCTCTGGAGGGCCTCATCTTCGAAGACCACCTCAGCCGTCTCAGGTTTCTTCTCTGACGGCAGAGCAACTCCGATGCTGGTTGAATAGTTGGATGCCATAGAGGAAAATATGGGACAGATTCTTTGAAAATGGTGGTGCTAGGGTTTAAGGGCTGTGATGGAGGCTTCGAGAGTAAGACTGGAGGCAAAAGGGAGGAGAATGGCTATAGTTCTAGATCTGGGAATTTATAGACCAAAATCTTCTCTCCAAGCGAACGATTCATTCCCCGTGGCATGGCGCTTCGATCAACGTGAAAGGCAGAATGATGGCGCTGCACCAATCTTAATGTTGTAGACGAGAGCAATAAATGCTCAACTGCCCAACGTTTAGATTTTTTGAATTTTTTCTAACTCTGCTAAGAGTCAAGTCGATAGGTCGACATCAAGTAACTTGTGGCTACCCTAAAGACTCGAGTTGGGCTGATGGCAGGGCGCTCGACCCGGCAACATCCCTACTCGATACTTAGCAATTCACAATCTACTCGAATCATTCAACCACAAGCCAGCGTGGTATCACTCGACCAAGTCAGAACTTGGCAGCAATCGACCAAGCGCTTAAACGGACCTTCCACTAGGTAGAGTTCGAGGGCTACTGTCGAATATCTAAATATAGGGTATGAGCACGTGCAGGATACTCGAAGGATATTTCCTAACGATGTACAGAGACTCCGAATAGCACTGGCCCAATTCTACGGGATAAGATATACGCGGAGGAGATGTTTCCATACTAGGAAGGACTTGAACGTTTTCTCGTTACGAGGAAACCAACTCGAGTACGTCTAGTATCCGAGAAGTTTGGATATGCTGCGAAGATTACGCGACGATGGACTCCTCATCAGCTACGATCTGGTACTCCAAACCGACTATAACTCGACTTGGGGCAAGGCTACCCTGATTATATAAGGCAGGCGGTAGGTGTCCTCAGGGGGAGAAGAGAAGACTTTTTAGAGCTTTGAGAAAGCGTAGAGCAACTAGGAGCCGACAAATGAAGCTTCGCCAACCTCCAGCCATAAGCTTAGCCCTTACCTAGATCCAATCCTCATTGTAACTAGGGCTAGACACATTGCTTTGTACTTGAGATTCCAGATACATACATCATCAGCATAGGACGTAGGGTGTTACTCCTTTGGGAGGCCTAAACCTATCTACATCTCGTGTCGCTGTTTCCGTGCTTGACTTTGCTAAACCGAAGGTACACGTAAATATAAGTTTATTGTCGCACTACTACAGAAAAGCTCATCACAGACGGTTCAGAAACCTCATCACTGACGGTTTTGTGAACCGTCTGCAAAAATATGTCAGTGATGAGAAGGCACATCACAGACGGTTTTCGAACCATCAGTAAAACTAATATCAGAGACGGTTCTATCTACGAACCGTCTATAATGATCTTTTGTCTTAGACGGTTCTACAATAGAACCGTCTCTAATGATAAATAATCACAGACGGTTTTTAATTAGAACCGTGTGTGATATGATTATCACAGACGGTTTTTAAATAGAACTGTCTATGTTATAGTTTTTTCCTCCTAACTCTCTTGGCAGAACTTCCATGATTAGTATATGATGTTCGAAATTTTATTCTCCTTAGATATTTATGCAATGACATTTACAAGACACAACCAATTATAGATTTTGCAATTCAATATGAAAACATCCTAGATGCATTGAGGCAACAGCTTGTCTGATGAGAGGGTCATAAAAATCTCTGTGGTACTCTGCTAAATATCTAAGGAGAATAAAATTTCGAACATCAGATACTAATCACGGAAGTTCTGCCAAGAGAGTTAGGGGGGGAAACATTATTTCATAGTTCAAGGTGAGAAGACCTTACCACAAATATGATACCACAAATATGGTAATAAAATATTTCATAGTTCAGGTAACAATACATTAACAAAATATGATATATACCACAAATATCAATAAGTGTTTAGCTAGAAACCACATTATTTCGTAATTCAAGACATGAAAACCTTATAGCTTTTCATGTCTTCCATCATATGTGTCATAGCTTCTGCAATAGAGGCTTCTCGGTTCTCTCTGAAGTTCCATAACTCCAGTACAGTGCCGATATATTTGACACCAATAACTGATTGATCTTCAGTCATATCTCTCAATCCCTACAAATTAAAAGCGATCATGTTGTTGTGAGAAGGGCAGTAACCACATTGAATTCAGTACTAGAAACCTTCATATTACATCTATATGCTTAGCTTTAGCTTCTTCCAGCTCTGCATTCGCCTTGCGGTCCTTACTGATGAGTGCCTTGTTAAGGGATTTGATATCTTGCAACCGATCATCTATGTCTTTCAGTTCTTGTTTGATCTCACAAATCTTCTCTGTTATCTTAGATTTCCCCTTCAGTTGTTCGATCTCCACGTCAAGTTTTTGTTTAGTTTCTAACAGCTTTTCCATGTCTTTACCATAAATATATTATAATGAATTAGGTGTTCACTTCAATATGAGGATGCAAGATAGAGATAGGATCACACGTACATAAGTTTCAAACATTATCACCTAGTATAGGCACAAAAGAAGCATTGAACATTCAACACATAGTAGCTCCAAGACATCAATCCTTGTGTGATATAACAAGTTTAATGTTGAGTTCTAGATTATATGAATTTTATGTTCTGCTATACATATACCTCAGGACTAGCAAACTAATCCATACAAAGAAATAAAGATCCCAATATATTGACATAGAAAAATGAAATTGCGTTGCGGTGACCTAATGAGGCATTAGAGCTTGCTAAGCTATATATGCAGCCTGCTAAGCTATATATATGGAGCTTGCTAAGAATTTTATGTTTGACCTCTCATAAATCTTATATCCAATTTTGTTCAACCATCATGAATCCTATATACAGCCTCATTCCTTCTAAACATCATTCAGAAACATCATTAATTTACAAACTCAAAATGGTTTCCCTAGTCAAGCATATCAGTTTCCCTAGTGAAGCATTTGAGCTACAATTCTTTAGTTACAGCCTCATTCTTTCTAAACATCATTTACAAATATCATTAACAAACACAATAACCTAGTCAAGCATATCGGTTTCATACACAACTCACCGACGGAGATGAGGAGGAGGTGCTCGCGGACGAGGAGGTAGCTGACGGGGAGGAGGAGGTGCTCATGGACGAGGAGGTAGCCGATGGGGAGAAGCAGGTGTCGCGAAAGTCGCCGAGGAGGAGGTCGCCGGGAAGGAGGATTGCCAGGGGGCTAGGGTTTGCAGGAGACAAAATGCATTGCTCTGGCGGTCTCAGGTCATATCCCAGACATTTCCTAGTTAGAACCATCTGTGATATTACCTTATCACAGACGGTTCCTAGTTAAAACCGTCTGTGATATGATCACAGATGAGTTTTAACTAAAACCGTCTGTGATATGACTGACGGTTCATAAAGAGAACTGCCTGTGACTAAATCACTGACGGTTACATTAGAGAACCGTCTGTGATGTTTGTCATAACAGACGGTTTTTTAAAACCGTCTGTGAAGAGGAGTCTAATATAAACCTTTCTGTAGTAGTGTCGATTTCTAACCTTCAACAAAGATCAACAATCGGCGATGCACAACTTTATTGATTAGGACCAAATTACAAACATTCTAAATTATAGAGGCTACTCCTAGTTGACAGAAAAGTAGATAAAAAAAATAATGCGAGTTGGTTGATTGGATTGTGTGACTTTTTCGCTCGCCCTTGACCATCTTTTATAGCTATCAGCCGATCGTGTCTATCTCCAACACGTTGCAAACTATGATCCGTATTGGCCTCTACCCAGACAGTATCCTTCTTGTTGACAAATATATGTCCCAATCGATATTCAAACTTCTCTTTCCATATCCGACGTCAGCTACACATATCTCTTAATCCTTAGCCTGACAATTTTGACCACACCTGCCTAATCTTGGTGCAAACACATGGTCATCAATCAATACATTTGCTAGTCTATTCATATGTGTCCTTATGTGTTCATCGATTAGGGATCACTTTAATAATCATCACAAAATCATATGTAGAGTTTCACAAACAAGTCACATACTTGCTAATAAATAATAATGATATTATTCAAGGAACACAATAATAAAATATGGACATAAGGAAACATAATCATTTCTATGATTTCCTCTAGATCTCCAACAACTAGAGCACTGTCGGAGTAGCTAGGCTCCTCCGTTATACTCCCTCTTATTTCATATATAAATTGTTTAAATCTTGAGCACAAGAATTAAGGAAGTGGATGAAATGACCTTGCTATGCTTGAACCATTCCCACATTATCTTCCTTTTGTTTGCCATTAATTCTGTGATCGAACTCGCTCTATATCTCTCATGGGTAATAGACGTAGGAAATCTGCTCATCTCTCCACATGAAATTAAGGAAGGGTGTAACAGGAAAAAAAGAAGCAAAAGTACTTAGGAACTCTTGAACGACAGCTTATATTTAAAGAGAAGTTAGAAATGCTAAAACGACCTACATCTGGGAGTATATGTATCCGAATCCATGCCTGCTAGCTACAAAATGGGGCTGAAAGGTTGCTCAGCCATTGCATCGGTCCTGCACATGCCGTCGGATTGAAAATCAATGCACGTGTTCAGCTTAGTCTGACAAGAGCTCAGGATCAGTAATTTGATCTGGGTTGACGGATTGTCTCGTTTTCAAGAATTACATTAACGATCGCAGATCCAAGTCGGCCGGCGTGGCAAACGTACACAGACTATATGTGCTGCCATAAATAATTCCTTAGGGCATGTACAATAAGGTCACGTCAGCTGTCTCTTAGTCTGTATACATTAACTTTGGTCTATATGGAGGAGTGAGAAAAAGGATAGAGAAGAGAGCTGGCTCTTATTTAGTAGCCAGCTTTATACGGGAGCATAGGTAGATCATTTATGTACAAGAGAGAAAAGATAGTTATTGCATAACATCTAGAGACAATATTTAAAGACAGTTATTGTACAAACTGACTTTTAGCTTACTATTAGCCAGTAATTGGCTTTGCTATTGTACTTGCCCAACCAAGTGACTCAGAAACACACAGAGAGAGATCGGCCATCCTGATTCCTGAATATTTTCCCCATGCATGCAGCCGTTGTCACACAAAGGAACAAGGGCGCGCCTTCTTTAACCCCAAGGGCATGGACGTGTACCAGCAGGCCAGGTCTCCTCCAATCCTTTCTTTCCCTCCCAGTGCTAGTAGGCATGATGCAAATGATGTCCCCTTTTTTTTCCATGTGATGAACTGCCTTTAATCTCCTCATCTCGCTCAGAATCTCCTGTCACAAACTACCCATCTTTTGTGTGTGGGAAGCCAAGCTAACAAAGCGAAGCTATCGTCCGGCCGGCTGTCGTCTTGTCGTGTCACAACCGCGTGCAAGCTGATGCGTGGGGAATTAATGGTGTGATCCAGGAAGCCCGCGGCGAAGATATACCTAGAATATGATCACTTATTGAGCTAGCAGGCAAGCAGGCAGGAAAGCGGCGATCGAGCACATTATGAGAATATTTCCGTGCATTATTATTGCCCTGCGCTCGCATGTTATTCCCCCTAGTCTGGATCGATCAACTTACTCGGTGATCGGGTATGCTTGCTGCGTAGCTAGTGGAGATCGGAATCGCAGAAAAAGGCAATTAGATTTTTTCTTTCTTTTTTTTTCATGTCAGTTCACGAGGAGAGAGAGCATCTACGTAGCCCATACATAGCCCGCTTCCTGTGGTCTTCTACGATCATGGGATTGACTGTCATCAGTACTGTTGTATGAAATTAGTGTTTTCCCCAAATTTTAGAAAAGGAAAAAAAATAGAGATTGGGCCAACTAGACCGGCAAGGCCCATCGGGCCAAGCTAGCCCAACCGGCCTAGCCACTGAGGCTAAAGCACCGGAAAATAGCACCCTAGCTCTAGTCTGCGTCAAGACGAGAGGGATGGAGGTGGCGGTGACTGCGTCACGGTGGCGACCGCGTCTTGCAGCTCGGCTCCCCCGTGTTCGGCGTCAGTTCCCGGCGCTCCTGATTGCCATTGCTCCATCTCCTCCTCTTCCCATGCTCCTATTTATCCTAGGTCCATCACTACTACAGAAAGGCTTATATTAGACGTCTTATCACAGACGGTTTCTCAAAACCGTCTGTGATGATGAACATCACTGACGGTTCTATATTGCAACCGTCAGTGACATTATCACAGACGGTACTCTTCAAAAACCGCCAGTGATATACATCAACATCACAGACGGTTTTAGTTAAAAACCGTCTGTGATATCATGTATTATCTCAGACGGTTTTATAATAAAACCGTCAGCGACTTATCACAGACGGTTCGTTATAATAACTGTCTGTGATATACCACATCACAGACGGTTTATCCAGACAGAACCGTTAGTGATAATATTTCAACTTTTGCGCTCTCACCAAATTTGAAATTCCCGCTCATCTCGTTTTTTACTTCCTTTAAAATACCAGCCCGCGGCTCTTCTCCTGCTACTTTCTTCTCACTTCTCCTGCTCTCCTCTTCTCTTCTCTTATCTTCTCTCTTCTCACTTCTCACTTCCTTTTCCTCAGGGGGCTACATCAGAAGTACACGCGAGGCTCCGAAAAAACGTCGTTTAGGGCCTCAAAACGGCCTCCGAAGTTTTTTTTCGTCAATTTTGCGTTTTCAAGTTCTTCAGAGCAGTGACATGGGATATCTCACATCCATTAGCTCTTCTATTATGCCTGAACTAGCATAGAGCAGCTGGATCACAGAAATATCATCTATACGTGACGATTTTTTTTTTCCAAAAGTAACATCACAGGCGGTTCATAGTAAAAACCGTCTGTAATAGTTGTTATCACAGACGGTTCTTAGTAAAAACCGTCTGTGATAATTTGCATATCACAGACGGTTCTTAGTTTGAAACCGTCTGTGATATGTTCTATCACAGACGGTTCATAAACCGTCTGTTATGTTCCGTAACATCACTGACCCATGGTTACAGACGGTTCAAAAAACCGTCTGTGATGACGGTTCCGAACCATCAGTGATAACCTTTTCTGTAGTAGTGCATGTTCCTCTTTGTGAGATGCAGAGAAGTGAGAAGTGAATCGACATGATTTTTTGCTTTTGCCTACTTTGAATCTACCTCTATTTCTTGTGTTCTCCAGCAAGAATCTCCGCTACCCAATGTCCTCTTGTGTTCTTTGACCTCGATCCATACTCAATCACACTACTACAAGAATGTACATCACAATCGGTTCTTTTTCGTCATCACAGTCGATTCTGGTGGCGATACAAAGTCATTAGACAGTGATGAAGGGACGTTATCACAGTCGATTTTTGCCCGATTGTGATAGCAGCATCATCACAATTAGTTCTTACTCAAAACCGATAGTGATGAGGCCTCATCACTATCGGATTCTTATAAGATGCGATAGTGATGACACCCCATCACTATTGCTTCTTATAAAGAACCGATAGTGATGGGGGTGTCATCACTATCGTTTCTTATAAAGAACCGATAGTGATGAGGGGGTGTGCAATCTCATTTGTCCACCCTCCCGAAAAACATCACATATCACAGTATGCAAGGATTTAGTTTGTAAGCCAAATACCCATATATTTAAAAGTATCTAGTTTAAGTAAAAGGATGGTAGTAAAATCTCATACAATAAGATTATGAGATGATTACATAATATTTGTTGTTATGTCAAACAGTAGAAGGCAAATTTAGATATCATTTTGCCAAGGTTATGTCAGAAATTTCATGTAAAGCCAAACATATCAGACAGAGATGTTATAAAAAAAGAAAATCACCTTATCGCGTGAGTTGGCTTAGCAATTCCTGAGATGTTTGCTAGCTCTGCTTCTAACTCTTTTTTCTACAAACAAAAGGAAGCATGGTTATAATATTCACTCACAATACACATGATCAATATAGGTATTGTACTGGTACGAATAATCCCACCATTGTATCTCTCATCTTCTCAAATAAAATTGCTTTTACTGACTCTTTGCCAATCCACCGACAAAGCTCAAGTGTCAAACCCTTGGAAGAAGCCCGAACATTCTGGTCTGGATGATCAAAAAACTCAGCAAGCATCTTTAGAATTTTTTTTAGGTGGTACTACCTTAGCTCCGAATTCACTAGCAAGAAAAAAAGATGTTAGAGGAGTTCAATAAAAATTTGTCACAAGGAGCCAAAATATAAGCTAGGAACTTACCTAAGTGCTTGAAACATCACGTCAATAGCTGATTGTCCATGCCAAAATGTAAGCGGTTAGTAATCACACCTACAATAATCACCAGTATCTAATTGACCATCACCACCAAAACAGCTAACCTGTAAAAGTTCACATCCAAGCTTCAGGGCGTATAGCTGCATACTTAATTTAAGAAACACAGAATAAGACACAATGTTGTCTTCCATGGCAAAGCATTCTCAACATATTGTTCTTATGATTTTAGTCAAAATAACAAAGATGGCAATCTACTTCACTGTAAGGAAATTTGAGATATATTCAGAACATCCTTAATCATGTAATGATCGTAGGTAACAGTTACTAAATACCACCTTGTTTAGCCGAGGAATCTGGAGTAGGCCTCACGATCTGCAAGAGTACAAAGTATGTCAATCATAGATATTGAACAGCATCAGAACTTTTGTGATCCATTCATCTTCTTAATGTCGTATCACAGCAATAGCTACATAAGTATCCAATGAATTTAATTCAGCGGTTTCCACAATATGAACAATCGATGCATAAAGATTTGTATTTCCATCGATATCCTATGCTCTTGCCATTCTCAATACAATTTTTCTGGCTTTTTTACAATCACAAACTTATTTGCACTCTGAATTCAGAACAAGTTGGCAGAACAGAACATTTGCATTCTGAAAAAGAACGGACGATTCAATTCATTCTAATTCTGGCTTGCTAAATCCAAAGAATCAATTTGGAAACCTCAATATGACATGGATTTGGAAGATCGTAGAAATTTAGGCACTAGGAGGGACCAGAATAGATTCACAGAATGAGACCATGAGAGCGAGATGGGGATGCACCCAGTAGATATTGGAGTATTCGACTTTGGGGAAGCCGGTGACGAACTGCTGGCCACTGCTAGAGCTTCGTCTTATCGTGCATCAGCTTCACCGTGCTCCTGTACGTCACCTGGAAAGCCACACACAGATCCAGATCAAACCCAATCCTAATTAAAAGGGAAGCAATCTTTTCGCCAGATCATAAGATCTAGGAAGCGGACCTCGAGACCCTCTTCCGCCATGGTGGCAGTGGTGCCCTTCTCGACCCCGGAGCTGGCGCTTAGGAGGAGTGCGACGGCGAGCACAAAGATGGATCAAAACGTTCACAAACTAGACAGTATCACATCGCAGGAATCGAGCTGGGAAATGCTAAAAAAGGAAAGGGAAAAGCGTGCGGAGCAGGGGGAGCGACCTGGGTGTTTTCTTCCTATTCGTCATTATCGTCGCGAAAGATGCTCTCGGGGTCGAGGTTCATGGCGTCAATTGCCGATGATATGCGGGGAGAGGGGGGCGCTTCGGGAACCTTCCGGTAGCTTCTAGAAGCATGCTAGGGTTTAGGGCGCCAAGCGGGGGAGGCAGGGGGCAAGGGGGTCGCGGCGGAGGCAGGGGTCGGGCAGGCCGACGGGGGAGGAAGAGGGCAAGGGCGCATGCCGGCGGGAGGGTAGATCGGGGATGAGTGCCGGAGGGAAGTAGCGGGCCGAAACACAGAACGTCCCCTATGCACTCTGCAAAAACACATTTAAGTCGGTTCTCTACCGGAACCGATGCAGTTATACACCAATACAATCTGTTCTCGGTAGAAACCGATACAAATGGAAATATCATCCAATCGGTTCTACATAAAAACCGACATAGATGTAAATTCCATCACAATCGGTTCTCAATCAGAACCGACATAGATGTAACATGAATTGCAATCAGTTTTTCAATGAGAACTGACACAGATGTAACATGTAGTGCAATCGGTTTTTCAATGAGAACCGACACAGATGTAACATGTATTGCATTCGGTTTTTCAATGAGATCCGACACTAATAACTAATTTTCTCTATGGGTTTTATAAAAAACCGACATTAATAACGATTATCTCTGTCGGTATTTTGAGAAAACCTACATTAATAATCAAACTACCTCTATCGGTTTTTTAAAAAAACAGACAATAATAATAAGTTATCTCTATCGGTGTTTTGAAAAAACCGACACTAGTAAGAACATTATCTCTATCGGTTTTTTGAGAAAACTGACACTAATAAGTAAATTATCTTTATCGGTTTTTTAAAAAACCCGACATTAATAAGTACATTAACTCTATCGGTTTTATTGAAAAACTGACACTAATAACGATTATCTCTATCGGTTTGTTAAAAATACCGACACTAATAATTAAACTATCTCTATCAATTTTTAAAAAAAAACTGACACTAATAAGTACATTAACTATATCGATTTTCTAAAAAAACCGAAACAATTGAGCAATTTATCTATATCCATTTTTTACATAAACCGACACCACTGACAACTATCTCTACCGGTTGTTTAAGAAACCGACACCACTAAGGATATATCTTGTCGGTTCTCTTGAGAACTGATTGCAATATTTGTAGTGGTATTCTCACCCTTTTAGCAAGTTTCTGACCTAGTTCATTTTGGAAAACTGAGATGTTGCATTCAAAGATCACATATAAGACACCATCCATGACCATGAGACTAGCTAGTTCATCACTCTACATGCACATAAAAGACACCATCCATAACCATCAGACTAGCTTATCATTTTCAGCATGCATGTCATCACAATCGGTTCTCACTTAAGAAGCACTATTAAGAAGCGATAGTGATGTGATCACACATCACTATCGGTTCTTATATGAGAAGCGATAGTGATGAGAATGCTCATCACTATCAGTTCTTATGTGAGAAGCGATAGTGATGTGCACGTGCTCATCACTATCGGTTCTTATGTGGGAACCGATTGTGATGTGCCCAGTACTACATCACAATCGCTTCTAACCTGAAAATCGATAGTAATTATTATTAACACCCCTCCTAAGTCATCTATCAGAATCAGTTTTTCCTAAAAACTTAAGAACCGACCCAGATGAAGCGATAGTGATGTAGCATTCTGTAGTAGTGTCACCTTGTAGATGGCACTTTTGTGAGTAACTCTAGGTGATTGAAGGGTTGATTTGGTCGGCAACTTGCGGAATTCTGCAGAGGGCGAGGTGCGTTGGGAGCTCTCTGTTGCTTAGTCTTTGCACTGACCTTGCTTGGTTGGTTGGTTGGTTGGTTGGCTTGGCTCCTTGGTGGATTGTTCCTCGATTTTGTGCTGACTTTTTTGGAGCAAGTCCTTTGAGACTTGCTGTCCTTGTTTGATGTGGTCTTCTTCTCTACCAGGAAGTTGGTTCTTTGGTTATGTACAGTTTCGGCTGCATCTCGGGACTACATGGTGATTTTCCTCACTCGATGGTTTGCGGCTTTGTATCTTTGAAACATTCATTGGTGAGTCTATGGTATTACAACAACGATATTGTTTTTTGCGACATTGTCTTTGACGAGCCTAGCCTTCAACACTAATAGCCAGCCGGTGCTTTCTGAGTATACTCAGCCTCCTGTCATTTTGTTATGTATATTGTGCAAAGGGGCTAGACATTATATTGCCTCGGGGACCTTGCATGCTGGGGTGGCTATTGCTCGAGGAGGATTGGCCTAAGTGAGATAATTTGTGATAATATAGTTATCTACTGAAACTCTAATTCTTGTCTAGTTAATTATTCTCAGTCAATTGTATAATTGTTCAGTTCAGTTCTGCATATATATATATATTCTTACGAGCACCCAAAAATGTGAATCGAACCTCACTTGTGCGTTGGACTAGAGGTGACACCCATACTCCACTTAAGTGTATGCTCACTACCACCAATAGTTTCGTGCACGGAGTATTAACCAAATGGCCCTCACTCAAACAAATATGAGCCATCCGGTTGCACCGTACACACTTACGCTACCAAGAGAGTTCCAATTCTTTTCTGAATAGGCATACCAGGATTGAAAACAACCCTTTCGGGCATAGCGCACGCCGGCCACCTCAGAACCTTGGTATCACCCACACCAACCGAGGGGTGTGTGTCGCAATAGGCAAGGAATGACGGTCGCACTTGTCCATGCGATAGATGGTTGAGAACAATTCCGGGTACCCGGATATGTGGTGGCGCTAGTTTCCAACACTACTACACAACCCCTCATCACAGACGGTTCATAAACCTCATCGCAGACGGTTTTGTGAACTGTCTGTAACAAAGTGTCAGTGATGGAAAGGGCACATCACAGACGGTTTTGGAAGCTTCTGTGAAAAGAGACATCACAGATGGTTCTTTTTAGAACCGTCTGTGATGACTACTCATCACAGGCTGTTCTTGTTTAGAACCGTCTGTGATGTGTGATGGTAAGAGATCCAAGCATACATCAGGGTCACAGATACAAGCATATATCAGGGTCACAGATCCAAATCAATAGAGCTATTTGCTAGCTTATATTTGCAAAATCTCTCTTACATTCAGCAATTGTACACTCATCCTAAATGCTAGAAAAATTAACAATCATAACATCAGGTAAAGAGCTAAAGCGTACAATTTGATTGGAAGGTGAATCCAACATCAGCGATATCAGAATGTAAGACGATGTGCACAATGAACATCAATTAATGCAACAGGAAAGACACTGTTAACTTTAGAGCACTACAACTAAAATTTGATTTTGATTGCCATAAAATACCTTTAGAATACATAAGAAGGTTCATGCTCTCAACAATGTCCAAGAAAACCTGACAACAGAGAAGTTACTCCATTAGAAAAACCAAGTTAATAAAAGAATCAAGAATAGGGTAAAAGAAAGAGCAGTAATGAAAAAAAAATGGACGAAGTATGGGCCATTTTAACAGGCAAATTAGTACATATGCACATTATGTATGAGAACTGAGATGCATTTTGAAATATACTAGGTAGGATCACGCGCTACGTCGCTTTGTGCGAAATTTGGTAATAGCACAAATTTATATTAATACTTTTTGAAACTAATGTTTTTCTCAAAAAAGTGATAGTTCAACTTGATGAATTAACGCTAAAACTAATAGCTGTGATATTCTTATCAATGCTTCAAATTTGATTTTCGCATCCCCATGGAACAGGAAAACCCCTTTAAGACATTTAACTGTAAAAGACTAATATAAATAAGTTTAGAAACTAATCCAATATGTCAGTGCACCAAACAACGTAACAAATAATTCAATAGGAACAAACAGAAATGAAGACAGGTAGCAAACCTTGGGGGCCATCTAGTATGGAGTTCCAACCATTGAATGTGTATTGATATCAGCTTCAATTAATTTAGTAGCAACTCCAAAATCAGCAAGTTTGGCAAGGCCCTAAACATGAAATTGTATACAAATGAGAAAGAGAGAAAGTTACATGATTGTAGCCAAATCTGATTTGTAATGCCCTTGGCCCTTGGTTGTCTACTGTAAGTATATATTTCAAGTTTAGCCATGAGCTATATCAATCATGTTATATATTCCCATTTAAAATGTTAGTAGCTAACTATCTACATAGTATTCATTACACTAAGTTTAACACATAGTCTGAGAATCAACTGATAATTTTATCCATTGTGTTACTTTCCAAAAAATCAAGTATAGATAATTTTATCCGCTATCATTAGTTGATTGTACATTTACAGTTCCCTGCTTCCATAATTTCTGTTAGACTATTATTTGCCCATGAGTTAATCTCAAGGTGCCCTTTCTTAACTCTTTTCTTTTTTGCATTCTTCATTTTCAAAGAAAATTTATGCAAGAGGTAGCTTTTAAATATGCTATTGAAAACATATTTCTCAAGACTAGTGTCCTCTTTATCTTCCTTCCACAAATTTCCATTATTAGCTAACTTCAGGGGCCATGACAAACAGTGGAATTACGACGCAATAGAATAGGAATGGCAGGATGGGGGCGACGACCCTCAGTACAAAGAAAAATTTGTACAGACTCTGAGGGGAGAGCGAGCGAGAGGACCGAACACGCTTAAACATTTTAGGACTCTATGTCCAACACATAAAAAGATCAATAGGCTATCATGAATCAGGTATGCTAACTGCGTAGACCCCTTAACAATAACATTTCTCATCTAACACAAGGGTAGTTGTAGCAATTTTTCATTAGAGGAAACCAATACAACAATGTGGGGCAACAAAATGTGTTCTAAGAGGAGAAAGTTCTAAGCATCGCACAAGAAACTTTAAACTTCATAGTATTTGATATTGTCCAAACCTCAGGACTCTCAAATTCCCATTGAAGTGAGGTGTTCCTTAAGAAGCTTCTCAGGACATACCTTTTTCATAGTATTGGCAGATCCGGCCATCAGTTTCTTGCCAACAGCTATTGATCCTGTGAATGAAATCTTTCTAACCTAATAAAGCAAATAATTATCATGTCAGTTAAACTATTCCTACATAATCAATTAACAATAGAAGAAATAATTGTTGCGGATGCAATAGAAAATAGGAGGAAATCAAACCTGTGTACTCTGCAGTAGTGCATATCAGAGAAACCCTAGCTACTGATTATACATGAAAAGAACTTACGTTTTCTTGAATCGCGAAGGTGGCTAGGGCGAGGGCGAGGACGAGGCGTACGGCTCTGGAGAGGAGACAAAGGCGAAGACAGCTAGGCCGAGGGCGGTGTAAAAACCTGGCCAAAATCCTATTTCTAAAGACCAGTTCATCTATTCTAAATCCTCCCTCAGTAGCATCTCAAGATAAAGTCAAACAGCAGTGCACAATAAGACATCATGCGGAAGATTCCGTATCATTTCGGCATTATATTTGTACTCATTTAATTCTTTTTACTCCCTAATCACAGCATATATGTAGATACATTCACATCTTAGCTCTTACTCATTAACTCAATACAAATTCTATGATAGTAAATTATAACCCCAACAAATAAATAAACTTCACATCCATAAACAATTATGTCTTAAACCACCCCAACTCAACGTGTTTAGATATCCAATTTAAAACTTTCATTCACAAGCAGAAATATATTCTAGTGGGGTGCATTTTTAAATGCAAAGGAAATGATTAAACATACATTACAGCATAACTGTCATTCCTCAACCCATTCTCGCACTCAAACCAAAGTTCAGTACCTATCTAGAAAGGAGGCACACTTTTCAAATCATTCCCAAATTAGTACACTCAGTTTCCAGAATGATCAGAAGATTACTCTCTTACATCTAGTTACACCACTCATTACAGAACACATTACATTCAAATCAAACTCAATTACCTACTAACGCCACCAGAATGAAATCAAATCCTGTTGTGGAAACCGACCTAGCTAGCCAGCCAACAACCACCATCTCTTCTTTTGCCCATTCTCTGCACCAGCTGGCTGCTAGCACTCTCCTTTGCCCATCTTTCCATCTAACTGCCAGCAAGCTTCTAGCCCATTCCTCCTAGCCAAGTGGCAGGTTGAAGAGCTGCATGCTCACCACGTATACCTCCAACCCACAGTTTTACCCCTGCACCATACCCAGTTTTCAACCTCACGGCAGTAGAATCCAGCACTATATATGTTCAGGTCAAACAACACTCAGGAAACTTTATTACTCACCATTACTCAATCCCCTAGTGGCAGATATCCTTGATGGTTCTTCTATGCCGAAAGAAATGGTAGGCCCAGGGAGGAGTGGAGGCAGTCGGTAGCCATATCCCATCTCCTCATCATCTCCTTCCTGTTGTCCCTACAACCATAAGGTGCCCATTAATTGATGTGTTATTCACTTTTTGGGTCATTTAAGGAAGTCAGATGTTAATCATTAAATAAAGTCAAAGCGCATTTCAGCACATATATCTTTAAGCTAACATCAAACACAATTGCAAAGCACTGAAGATAGTCATTCATATTCTGAGGCCAAATTTCTAGTTCATACTCTTACAATCATCTTAACACTTGGAAGACAATCATATGAAAAGACAAAATCACAGATAACCTGACATTTATTCAATGTTCAAACATTATAATTTTACTCTTGCACACACTAGTACATAATATTTCAAGCCTCTAATCTATTTCACAAATGAAATTATAGACAATCAAAGCATATATTATAATAAACGTGATTTCTGTTAAGGCATTGCTATAAGTTATAATCTAGAAGAAATCAACCCATATGTGTATGATTTAACTTATCAGAGACATATCAAAGTAATACCAATCTGATCACCACAAAAGGGACAGGGTGAGATAAGAACTTAATGCAATGTTACATCAGAATATATCAAGCTGCTATGCATGTGAACTCCAGTAGCAAATTTTTGTTAATCACATGCTTAGTATTTGAGTAACCAAATCAAGTAAGGCAGAATCTATATGTATACACATATGCATGGTCATAGATTAAGTTGAGTGAATCAAAAAGGCATCGCGGATTAGAACATGATGACATCTTGATAAATATGGAATAATACTCAATCAACAGAATAATCATGGCGGAAGACAACATTATATCTTCCTATGCCTTAATAAGCAAACTGGAGGCATACTCTTCTCCCTGAGTTTAATCTTCAAAAGTATCAGTATATATATATAAGTCTAACCTAACATCAAAACCTTAAAATCAATTCACCTAAGCATTCAACCAAGCAAATTCATATGAAATACTCATTTATTCAGGCTTATGTATACCACTAACAATCATCAACCCAGAAGTGATAATCACAAGTTACTAGCAAGTACATCACAATTGGTATCGAGCAAATAACATACGCATCACAAATGGGGTAAAGTAAAAATAGTTCTGGCAGGAATAAAATAAGTCCACACTTGACTAAGCACAACTTTCTCGTAAAGGTAAGGACATCAGTGTGCACATATCTAACCAGCATGATCAGCACATCAAGTTCTAAGCTACATTAAAATTGTTGGCCATCATATCAAGATTCTAACCAACATGAAAATATGCACATACACTTCTGACCATAATAGCACCATATTCACTAATCTCCAGTTCTGATAATCAAGCATGGAGAACAAAGATCCTTAAGCAACATTCACCATGCACATAAACAGTTTGCATACTTGTATAGCAAAAACATCTAGAAGGCATATAAACCAGTAAGCAAGAACATACATATATAGAACAATAGTCAGGCATAAATTTCTCTCACAAAATTTGGCAGTGTATTAATTTCCTTCTTGCACAAAGCTCAACATAGATCACAGCATAAAGACTACAACAAAAATGTAGGCTCACATAGGGATTAGAACTACTAGTATATTAGTTAATCACTCAGGGGAGGAGCACTTAGCTCGTAGAAAGCCGTGTGGTGGGATTAAACCCTAGCCATGGCTGCAGAGCGAGCAGGCCGAGGCTGGTGTGGGAAGAGGGGTGAGGTCGCCGTGCCCAACACCTGCGGCCCAGGGGTCGGGCTCCCATCGCCGGCGAGAAGGCTGCCGTAGCGACGATGCCGCCCCGTCTGCACTAGTAAAAAAGAGAAAAGAATAAGCAAAAAAATAAAGAGAGAAAGAATAGAAGAATAGAGGGGAAGATCCGATGCTTAGCTTATTGTAGAGGCGAGGGGGAGACCTTGGGCGGCGGCGCCGGTAGGGAGGAGCTCCTCGGTGTCGGCCACCACTAGATCGGGTCGGGTTGGCGGCAGCGTCGGGGGAGGGCTTCGGTGGTGTCGTACAGGAGAGGGGGAGAGGCTCTTGGGCGTGGCCGGCCGGGGGCAACGAAGGCGGCGGCGCTTGGCGTGGGGCAGAAGCGGCGACGCTCGGAGGGGAAACCCAGAAGGAGGCGGCTTGAGGGAGAGTTGAGGGCGAGAGAGAGGTGTGGAAAAAGGGAGCGGGTGAGGCAGCCGAGCGGATAAAAAAAATGAGGAGGGGGACTCAGGTCTAGAGTTAGGTTTAGGGATCGAAAGGCCAGTTGGACCGAAAAAAAAAACTAGGCCTACCGGACCCATAAAATACTATATATACACACACACAAATAAAGATACTTATATAAACAGATAAATACCTACATGAATAAGGTAAAATAACAATAAATATAAAGACAAGTAAATAAATAAATTGGTAGAATAAATACATGAATAATTAGGTAAATAAATTACAGAATAAAATAACAGATGTTTTACCTGAACCAATTTATCAGAATAAGAAAAACAGTGAAATTTAAATCCAAAATTTATTTCTTGTTTCTCTTTTTATTTGCTCAAAATTAATTGATGATCCGGCTTCCAATCAAACATATATAGATAAGCATGTAAAACATTACAAATTTCAATTGTAGGCATTAATAAAATTGTTTCGCAATTCTCTCAACAGAAAAAGTTATAAATTCAACCAAATCTGAGAATTCATGAATATTAAAATCCTTGGTTCTCTCATTTAGGAAAACTCTATGATAATACCAGAAGTCATCTAGAGCCATTTCCTGCTGTGGACAACTCTGTGATCTCGCATCCAGGCAAGTTGCCCTTCGACCATGTCTTGTGAACTGATTTTGTGGCTTGGGTTATTTGAAAATCTTGCATTCATCTGAAAAGCTAATTTCTAAAAGAAATTAAATCACACTAATTGGATCAGCTAGATCCAGTGTTAGAACCATAACCTTGGTGAGGCTATGGAGTAAGTGGTGGGTGGAGGAGTTCAGGGTATGAGCAACCCCGGTTGGGTTGCTATGAAAGTCAGGGCTCCTCCACATAGGATACCATTTAAGGACAAACCAAACTGGCACTTACCTCAAAATCGGCGCAAGCCGTGCTGACCATAGACCCGGTATGGGACGGGCTGAACTAAGTAACCAACAAGTAGCTGACTCTGCCAAGGTGAGAAAGGTGACTATGCCAGGTGAGGGCAGTCACCCTAGGGCGAGACGTAGGGGGAGGAGTCTCAACCCGCGTGCCTTTGGTGAGGCAAGGAGGTATGGCAGAGGTCAGAGTACGGTTGGCCAAACGTTCTGTTTCCTTGGTTTATTAGTGTGCCTATGGAAGCGCACTGTGACAATAAGTCAAAGTGATGCTATGGGCAAAGCAGTACACCTCTGATCAGGGTCAAATGTGATATCACTCCTAGCTTCCGGGTTTTGGAAGTGCGTCGCGTGAGTTTTCCTCTAACACAGGATGTAAGACCCCACGTTGTTTTGCTGTCAGTAGATTTAAAAGTTAAAACTTGACACTTTCAAACAAATGGGTAAAGGGGTACTTTGGATAAAGTACTACTTTGGGGTAGCGGCTTGGTGGCTGAGAAATATATTTATATACCCATGCATAAAGGTTTCGTGGCTTGCTGAGTACTGGAGTACTCAGCCTTGATTTCTTTGCTATTTTTCAGAACATGTCGATTCGACCCACCCAGATGAGGTAGAAGGCGATTTTCTTGATGATATGAATTTTTATGATGATACTAATGTTGCTGTGGAGGGATATGAATATGAGGGGGCTGACGACCAAGACCTGGCGAAATAAATCTACCCTCAGGAGGTAGGCATCTAGAATAATATTGTAATATTAGGCGGGCGGTGTAGAAATCACTGTAGCCAGACCTAAGACAGTACTATATGTACTTTAAGAATAATTCTCTGATTACTATTCGGTGGAAATTTCTATCCGTGCATGTGTTGTTTTCCTTAGCCTGATCCTGGCGCACTCTGCTCTGTGATGTTTCCACTGGTTCTGGCCTGGTCAGGCGTAGTGGGGGCGTCACAGGCGACTAGGGCGAGGGCGAGGCGAAGGAGGCTAGTGTGAGGACGGCTAGGGCGAGGGCGAGGTGTCAGGCTCCAGAGAGGAGATGGAGGCGAAGGCGGGAGAGCGAGCGAGAGGGCCGAACGGGGGCGGCACTCGCTCGGGCTAGGGTTCGCAAACGCTCACTTGGGCTAGGGTTTGTGAATTTGGAGAGCAAAAACTCACGGCCGGTGGAGTCTCACTTAAACGACATAAGCCATAGCTATGCTCATCATAAACGTTTTTGGCTAAAACCGTCTGTGATGTGTCTCTCATCACAGACAGTTTTAGCTAAAAACCATCTATGATGACACCGTTCTCATCACAAAGGGTTTTTGGCTAAAATTATCTGTGATGTGCCCAAGACTCATCATTGAATGTTTTTGCAAAAGACCGTCTGTGATAACACCTTGTCACAGACGGTTTTTGAAAACTGTCAATGATGAGGGGTCTAATATAAGTCCTTTTGTAGTAGTGCAAGATCAACGCCTAGCACCCACATATGCAGCATTCAAGATGTATTATTACTCATACACACATGTCTAAACATTTGACAAAGCATAAACATAGGCTAGAAAGCTATTACAACTACTTAATATTACAAGTAAGCGGCCGACCGGCCAAATATTACACACAAAAGTATATTGCAGCGGAAATTAAGCATAAAACAAAGGTAGGACAGTGGTATGCCCATCCATAACCCAAAGGCAACCGACTAGGAAGAGCCCTAGTTCATCCATCCAAGTAATCGTCGGACCCCAGTGCGAAGTACGAATCATCGAGGAGTTCTTCTGTACCTTCATCTATATATTATGAATTAAGCAACGGCGAGTACACGTATATACTCCTAAGACTTTAGTGTATGGTAATAAAATACATGCAAGGTTAGTCCAAGGAAATCAATTCACTGCACTAAGTTTTATTTTCAGCATAAGGCAGATTTTATTTACAAGAGAGTAGTTCAGCAAATGGTATCGAAATTTGAAATGAGAACTTGATATGAAACTAATAACAGTAAGTAAAGTTCAATTCCATCATTTCACAGCCCTCCATGGCCATGAACAGTGAGTAAATCACAGCCAACCTTGGTTTACAAATATACCAACCCGTCAGAAAACATTTTCCAAAACCTCCGCAAAAACAAAGCTATACTTGAGATTACTTCTGAAGGACCATGTGGAAGTCCATCCATGTTTGTGATGAGTATTTGACTTTATTTGAGCAAGGTGTGCTCAGGTTTGAGTTTGATTTGAATTGGAATTCAAAAGGATGCAATTTGAGTTGTGTTAGCTTCTAGCGGTACAACCGGCCTGTGGCTGGCGGTAGAACCGACTGATGATTAAGACATAATTAATTGTGAGCATTTGTGATGATTGAACATTGCTATGTGAGGAGTTTCCTTGTTTTTGATGGTTGTAGGACGACGGTGCAAGGTCATGGTGAGGCGAAGGATGGCCGGGACTAGGCGAGGAGCGTTGGAGGTCTAGACGGTCGGGGATCGCCGGAAGATGATCGGAGACAGAGTCGTGGCAAGCCGTGAAGACAAGGAACGGTTGAGATGCTAGATAGACGCTGCATGGATCAATGAGGGCCATTGGATCTTGGTCTAGTTGATAGGTTAGCGGGTCTAGTTAGTGTGCTTTGAGAACCGTGCAAGAAAACCCATTATGTATTGTGGGTTTTGGTGAACTCTTGCATGGCTGGTTGAGTGGGTTAATCCTAGCCCTTGATGGATGCTCTAGGGTTTACAGGCTCATCCAAGGGTGGTAGGTGGCCCAAGAGTTGTATAAATAGGGGTGGAGGGGTAGCCTTCCCCTCTTGAAGGTTTTGAGGTTTTTGATGCTCCTTTGAGCTTTCCCCACATGAAATGTGAGGCTTTGTAACCTCTCCTTCCAGAAATGAAATATTCTTCATTTATGTTCATGTTTCATTTCCTTTACGCATTTACATTACGCATTTAAATTACGCAATTTAAATTCAGCATTTACTTTCTCGCATTTACATTCTTGCAATTTACTTTATCGTAATTTGGATTTGCCTCCCCTCCTTCTAAATGATCTTCTTCTAGGATGTCTTGAGGGTGTTCATATGGTTTTACAACTTTCTTGTACCCTAGGATAGACTAGAGATCATGTTTTTATCAAATTGCAAATCTGTCCAGAAATTGTTCTTCGCGCAGCAGTCAGTCTTTGATTTTTATAAAAATATAGAAAAATCCTTTTTTAAGTGATTCTTGTTGAAGATGGTGCATGACTCATATATCCATCTCTGAAAAAATTTGTGATTCCACTGGTTGCACCGTTTGAGCGTTATGAAGTGAAAACAGAGCCTCAAACATTCTGGTCGAAGTTCCTGACTGTCTGTAATGCTTGATTTTTCATGTTTATTCTACAAAGCTTTTTGAGGTGATGTTTGGTGGAGTGTTTTAAATTCAACTGCTCAGAGGGAGAAAAATTCCCAAAAATTTTAGAGCAACAAAAACTCACCAACCACTAGCTCCAATTGAGGATAATTCCTGGCAAATCTGCTTTTACTTTTCTGGAAAGAGACTTTGGTGTTTTAGCTTTATCTCTTTTAGAAAAGTAGTTTTTGAGTTGATTCCTCTTTGTTTGGACACTTGACAACCAGGATTGTGATTAAAAAATCCCTCACATGATTCATGGTTCTCATCCATGCAAGCTAGGGGTAACATAGTTGTTTAATTCTTTGGGTTTTGGAGGGTGTGCGAATCTGAGAAACACCAATTTGAAGAAAAATCATTGGGTGTTTCAGATTTTTATTGCGAGATTGTTTGGAGTACTTTGAGTAGGGGAAAATTTTATTTGGGATCATTCACCCTCCCCTCTGATCGCCATTTTGATCTTTCAATTGGTATCAGAGTCGGTTTTGCTCTTTTATAGATCTTGACCAGTCTCAAGAGCTACGGCGATGGACAAGTATTCCACCAAGCCACCTATTTTTGCTGGAGTTGATTTCCATTTTAGAAATCGCGGATAGAGTCATACATCACTGCCCGGGCTTCCTGATATGGCAGAAGGTGAAACTCCCTTATGAGGTTCCTGCTGATGAAAACGTCACGGCCGAAAATATGGTTGACGTTGAGACGAACGCTAAGGCAAGGAACATCCTCATACAGGGTCTTAGCCGCAGTGAGTATGATACGATTTCTCACCTTCGTTCCTCTCACGACATTTGGGTGACCCTCGATGCTTACTATGAGGGCACTACTCAAATAAAGACCGTGAGGCAGGATCAGTTCAAGCGTGAGTTCAACAAGTTTGAACAACACGCTGGTGAGAGTCTTGACGAGTGCTTTGGTCGGTTTACGAAGATTTTGAGTGACCTCCGAGCAGTCAGTTGTATATACCTTGACTCGGATAATGCTCAACATTTCTTGACCGCACTCAATCTTCAAGTTTGGGAAATGAAAGTGACCACCATCAAGGACAATACTGACTTGTCGACCTTGACTCTTGATGGGCTTTACTCCCGTCTCAAAACTCATGAGATCGACGTCGTCTCTCGCAAGACGAAATCACAGTCGATGGCCTTGGTCACTGATCCCACTGGATCTTCCATTGATCTTTCTGTTCGTTTCTCTCTTTCCGCCCTTTGTGAGCTCAGCGATGACCAACTAAAAAAATTTCCAGAAAATGAGCTTGCTCTTCTTGCTCGCAAGTTTTCTCATGCATACAAGAGGGTTGATGTGAAGAGGGTGCCTGATCTTTCGATGAGGTAGATAAATATCGATTCGGTGGAATTGACCCTCACGATCCGACTACAACCGCACGACGATGTTTGCGCCTTAGCAATCGCTGAACCAACTCCAAAAGGTTATTGACTTTGTCGAAGGCGCGGAACCTGAACACGAAGTTCAATTCCTGCGAGCAATCGAAGAACTAGCAAGAATAAGATGAAAAGCAATCTAAAAAACACAAGGTGGGATTCCGATTAAGCTGTCTTTACAGGTGGTCAACCAACACAACTGAAGAACAGAAGTTTGCACAAGGGCTAAACCTAAACTCAATGAAATCCGAGTTCTTTGGAGGCCGGTCGTGGTATAAAAAGAAGTGGGGGGAGGGCTGTTCGGCCATGCCTTGATTTGTGGCCGAAAATCAGACCTTCCCTCTGATTCCTTTCCATCTTTAGCAAGGCCTCCTTCCTATTATTCTTATCTCTAAATAAAGACTCTATTACATGGTAAGGGCCAATTTATGCGGCCAATTTGTGGGTGATGCAGCACCACTCTCTTTCTTCTTAGAAATCATGGAGACTTGAGGATCTTGTGGTCAAATGGAGAACTCCTTCCCTTACGCAATCATCTTCGTGTCCATTCACCATCATCACGCTAGGACCTTCATTCCTTAACGAGAATAACACAATCTATTTGATGACATCAAATAGTTCTTCAAGTCATTAGATATACCAAGAAACGAAAGTACGTGATAATTCAGTTTACGTGCACGAGCTCGAGTGATCGGTCCTTGTATAGGATGAGGAGTTGTGGCAGCAGGTGCTGTTGGCATACCCGAAGAAGTGATGTCCTCATCAAGGGTGAGAGAGAAAAAGAGAGGTGGCATGATCACATGCTTCGAGTATGGTGGCCCAACCACATTCGGGCTAATTGCCCCAAACTGGAGAAGACAAAGAACGACACCAGCGGTTCGGCAAAGAATGACTACATCGACAAGAACCGCAACAAGAAGCCTCCAGTTCGCGAGCCGGCGCGTGAAAAGAAGTACCGCAACTTCTCAAAGAACAAGAAGCTCTTCCACCGCGTCCTCGCCGCGCTTGACGACATCAACCTCTCCGACACGGAGACATGGAGCAACGAGGGCGAGGATGATCCGCAAGAGAAGAAAGGCGACGATAACTTCTCCGACATGTGCTTCATGGCCGACACCAACAGCATCAGCGACTCTGAGCTCTACAGCGACTCGGACGAGGTACCCTCCTATGACCAGCTCAATGAAGCTTTCTGCAAATTAGGAAAATTTCATGCTAGAGCTAGAGCTAGGTGTATGGAGCTAGAGAAGGAAGTAGGTACCTTGACTCGGGAGTTAGCTTCTCTTAGATCTTCTCCCTCTCGAGTCACTGATGATTGTTCTTTGTGTGATGCTGTGCTTGAGGAGTTAGAGAAACTAAGGACCATACATGATAGTGTGCTTGTTGAACTTGATGGTCTTAGGTTGAAGAATGCTAGCACTAGTTCTGATGATGCTATTCCTGTTGAGGCTAGTTTTCTTCATGCTCACTCTACTCCTTCATGTTCAAATTGCCCTAAATTGCTTGCCGAAATTGATGCCATGAGCGATAACCTTAGGAAGCTTTCTTCTAGAAACGATGAACTTGAAATGCATGCTTCTAAGGACCTAGTCAGCTCATGTGAGGGTTGTAGGCAACTAAAACTTGACAATGAATCCTTAAATGTCAAGTGTACTAAACTTGCTAAGGACTTACTAGATAAGTCACAAGAAAGTTGCTTGCGATGTTGTGTGATTAAGGGGGACATGGATAAAATCCATGTCGAGCTTAGGAAGAAATTAGAAGACCAAGCCCATAGAATTAGAAATGCGTCTTGCATTTCTTGTGAGGCCTTCAAGATTGAGGCAGCTGTGCTGAGGGAGAAAAATGCACGTGCGGAGAGAGCTCATCTTTCTAGTTCTTCTTCTTCTTCCCCCTGTTCTTCTTGTGCTTCTTTCTTTCGAGATTGCCAGTATCTTATGAGCACTCTCGAGAAGTTTGTTGGAGGCAAGAAGAAGCTCAATCTTATTCTAGACCAATCCAAGATTAGTAGATTCAATCAAGGTCTAGAATTTGATCCCTTGGAGTACGCTCGGGTGCATCCTCCCACCATTGTGCACGGCTCCAAGAGTGGTGAGATTGTGGTAGCTCCCAGAGTGAGTACCACCGTGTTTAGGTCTGCTGGGGTTGTCCATAGGACTTCTAACCAGAAGGGTGTTACTCCTGTTGCTTCTGCCTCTAGCAAGGTGTCGACTTTTTAGTCGGCAATAAATTTATGGGGCAGGCGCTAAATCTCAAACTCGAATGTCATACAAGACAAGGGGTTAGACAGGTTCAGGCTCTCGCGGAGGAGATAATACCCTAATCCTGTGTGCTGGGATTATATGGATCTCTTGGATCCAAGATAGCACAAAGCGCAACGTGCTCTGGGCGAAAAGCAATATGTCTGTGTTGAGGCGATTGCTCGATTTCTTGATGCCTATGTTATTGCCCACCCTCTCCCTTATATAGCGGGGGTGGGGCGGCTTACAGTGTCCCGATCGGTTACTAGATTCTAGTCGGTTACAGGATAGAGTTTACATCTTTATCTACCCTATTAACGACTCAGATTACAGCCGTATCTTTTATATCTAAATATACATACAACTGTATATAGGATGTGCCCCCTTTCTGTACGGCAGCAAGACTTGGCGTGGGGCTTATCCTTTTGGCCTTCTACTTGGGCTTGTCCTCTCTTCAGGCAATGCTGGGCCGACCATGAAGATACCTGGTTTCATATATTCCACAGTAGCCCCCGAGTGATTCATGATCCGGTTGCTATGTCTCTTTCCGGGTCTCGACTTGAATCATTGTTCTAAGCTTCCCGCGTAGACTCCCGACTGGTTTTTTTTTCAGCTTCTTCTTGCAGCAAGTGGATTATGAAGGACTCGAATATAACCCTTGATTTTTTACTTAAACTGGGTATAATCTTCTGTCAGATGTGTTTGTCACGAGCGGCTTCGTGAAACTGACCCATATTTCAATTGTGGATTGAATACTTCTTCTCGCTCGAGGTGAAGCTTTAATATCCTTTCTCTTCGTGGATAAACACCGAACAGTCTTCAAGGCTGCTCTGGTTTTCTGTGTCAACCCAAATTCTGAAAACCTCTTTGGCTTCTGAAACTATATTAACTCCAAATCTCCTCGGCTTCTGATGCATTTACTTCATCCTCACTGTACTAGCTATAAAAGGTGAACCAGCGCTTGTAAAATGCATTCCTTCACGCTTAGTTCTCCATTCTCTTGCTCTGAGATCCACCTCTTTTCGGAGAGATCTCCATGGCAACCAAGGTCCTTCGACTGCTGAGTTGTGGGCGCTTTTCGACCTCGCTATGGCGGAGTGGGTGGAAGATAAAGCCGCCGCCCTCGATCGCGTCGCCATCGACACCCTCCTGGAGATCTTCCCTGCCCTTTACAGGGCCATGGAGGCTCTTGTGGAGGCGCTCGGCCACGTGCGCCGGGGTGAGGTTTAGGGCCCCTGTAAATATAATATAATAAAGAATTACCTTTTCCAAGTATCCTTCGTGATTGTCATTTGTCTTGGCTCTGACCCAACTTGGGGTACATCGAAGCTTGCATGTCTCTTTGGTCGAGCGACATCCATATCCGATCGTTGTAGGATACATCCTTAGGTCCAAACCTCGGGACATATTAGCTTCACACGTGGCTCTTGGCCGAGCGACACCCACGTCCGATTGCTGTAGGATATAGCTTAAACCTGACCTGAGGCATATCAGGATTTTCATGGCTCTTGGCCGAATGATGCCCATATCCGACTGCTGTAGGATATAGCTTAGGCTCGTCTTGGATCGCACCATGCTTACGTGTCTCTTGGCCGAGTGATACCCATATCCGACTAGTGTAGGATATAGCTTAGGCTCAACTTGGAGCGTACCATACATACGTGGCTCTTGGCCGAGTGATACCTATACCCGACTGATGTAGGATATAGCTTAGGCTCAACTTGGAGCGTATCAAAGTTTTCTTGGCTCATGGCCGAATGATTCCCATGCCCGACTGATGTAGGATATGGCTCTGGCCCAACTTGGGAGACATCGAGGTTTATCCGAACGGTATCCGTACTCGCTTATTACGACGCACAACTTTTTGACCCTCATGGGGCATACCATTGGATTCGTGCCCGTTTAGGCTCAACCTATGATATATGATTCCGTCATGTGGTAACCACCTAGCGGCCCAGCGTGGGGCATATCACAAGAAGATATATTTTTTATACAAATCAGAGGATATCCACGTCCCGCTTAGCACGGTAAGTGGTTAAACATCCCATCGTGGGGAGCAACGTGTCCCCAGTATGACTTGGTCAAACCGCGACCATCTTGATATGTCGGGGCCTTGGCTAGCAAATCATTCTGAAGCATAGAGTAGGGCTAGGGTTCCGCAATCTTTTCCCACCGTTTTGGCGGCTTGATTTCCCCCTTTAAGACTGAGCCGATGGTTCATTTTTCCCATCGCTTACTCTTGCCTCTTCTGCTTCCTTTGTCTCTCCGCCTTCTCGACCGCTAGGGTTAACTGCTGCTGCACCCGCATTTTTGCGCCGCCATTGATCTCTCCTCCGAAGATGTCTTCTCATCCTTCCAAGGTCTCCTCCTCGCAGCCTTTGCCCCAGGATTGGACGACCTCGATCACGACAGAGGAGAAACTGCAGTCCATGGTGAATGACGGGGTTCTCCCAGACTTGGCTTTGATCTCCGCTCGGGCCTGCAGGTGAATCCATCCCCACTCCTCGTCCTAAAGAAGTTGTGGTATTTGAGTCTTTCTTCCAACACGGGCTGGGTCTTCCGGCCTGCGCTTTTCTCCGCGGCCTTCTCTTCTTCTATGGCATCGAGTTGGTGAACTTGAATCCCAACTCTATATTGCTAATCTCTATCTTTATTCATCTTTGCGAAGCTTTTTTGGGCATTCGTCCTCATTTTGATCTTTTCCGCCATTTTTACCTTCTGAAGCCCTATCCCTCAAGGAGCGACCCCAAGGTAATTGGGGCAGTTCAACCGGGAGGGCTAAAGAAATCATACTTTGCTATTCCTTTCAAGTCTTGAATAAAGGTGGCACGAGTGGTTTTATTGTGCCAATCTGATCCGCTCTCCTTCTTTCATCGAACGCCGGCGAAGGTGTCCCTCTCTTGGTCTTACATCGGTGGCGCTTTGCAACATGGATCAAGTGCAAGACCTCTTGGTGCTCATGGGCAAATTAAAGGAAGGGGCCTCACAAGGGTTAGTCGGCCCTTCGCCGTTGCTTTCGCGGATTGACCCACGAAGGAGCGCGACCATCTGGGGTATCAGTTTGAGTGAAGGGACGATCCGACCCGGGAATTGTTCGATTTAATAACGAAAGAGCAAATTTTTGCTCAAGTAGGCGATTTTTTTATCCCGAGCATCAAGATGCCCACCAGATGCCCCAAGGCCTTCTCTGCATCGAATCCTCCTCCTGAGGTGAGAATGTTTTGCCGATAGATTTTTACATCCGTCTCTTGAATGACTTCTGAATTTTAATCTTCCTTTCCAGGATCGAGTGGCCTTCTTTAGCGACGCGCCTCTTCCGAAAATGTCCACTCGCATAGGCGATTCCCTGAAGCAGCCAACGAGCTCTCCTGCGGGAGATCCCGCCGCCAAGAAGGGGGAGAAAATGATGGCCAAGGACCCTGCGAAGCTCCGGCGCCCGACTGGTGGTCCCAAGATCCAGGAACCGTCAGCACGAGCCCCGATGCCTTCGGCTCCCCTTTCCAGCGAGCCCACTACCCGGTCGAGTTCAACTCCGAAGGACTCTGGCGATCGGGAGGAGCCCAGCGTACCGGTCGGCGGCGCCTTGAGTGGTTCCTCCGGGAGCGGCTCGGCCACTCGGAAGAAGCCCCCGATGAGGATGAAGATACGTCCCTGATGGTGTTCTTCTTTTGCATGAAACGCCGAATGAAATCTCTCAGCGTCTCGTCCTTCTTCTGGTGAAGCTGGTATTAATCCCACAGGGTGCCAGGTCTCTCGTAGGTTCCCTGAAAGTTCGTGATAAATTGATCGCAAAGATCGCTCGAGGAGTCCACCGAGTTCGCAGGAAGTCCCGTGAGCCATGCTTGAGTCGAGGGGGTGAGATTGACTGGTAGATAATTTGCCATGATATTCTGATTGCCCCCGGCCGCTTTGACCGCCAGGGCATAGACCTGCAGCCAAGCTTCCTGATCTCGCTCCCCATCAAACTTGACGATGCCCTTGGGATTGAATCCTTTGGGCCATACCACTCGGCGTAGCCGAGCAGTGAACGCTCGGATCCCGTCAATGGATCTCTCATCATGATGAGGGGGAGACCGGCGTGGCGAGCCTCTGGCTCGGCGATTGTCTTCAATGCGTCGTGGTGGAGTTCAGCGCGGCGAGTCCATGACTCGGCGATCGTCGTCGTTCCAACCCTGGCGATGATAGTCTCTGTGGTCGTCGTAGTCTTCATACCTTCGATCACTTCGTCGATTGTGGCCAGTGCCGAAGCGCTCGTAGTCGTCGTGGCGCCCATGTCATTATTCCTCGTCCCGCTCTTGCCGTCTGGCGGTGATGTCTTGGCGGAGGTCGCGGTTGAGAATTCGACGAGCGTCTCCAACTGGTGGTGTGGCGTCGATCGCTGAATTCGATCGGTTGCGGTCGATCGCTAGCGACACGAGTGGCCGCGTGGGAGCGTGAGTGCGCTTCCCCTACCGACTTCTCCTGATTCTGCTAAATCGCTGCCGCCGTCACCATGGCCTTGATCTGGGCCACGATCATTGCTGCCGGGCTGTTAGACGCAATCATTAGATCCAGTGTATCAAGAAGCGTCTTGGAGGCGACAACATTCTACAGCGGTGTATGGAAGACAGCTTGGTCTCCCAACCTGGACTGCAGGATGTCCTCGCGGACATCGCGGCCGCGCGATTGAAGCGATCGTGTATGTACCTCCTTTCCCTTACAAAGACGATCTTCCTCCACAGCTTCTTGATCTTCTTGTTGGCGTTGGAGATCGATCCTATGCTCCTCTATCGTGAAGACGCCACGAAGGTCGCAGTGATTCCTCAAGGTGCCGACTGGTTCGCTAGATGAATTTTAGCAGCATACCTGAGATGGGTTGGCCTGATCTCCACCAGATTGGATCTGGTTTTGGACCAGGCAAACAAGCTCTCCGCGCGTATCTGCGACGAAGTCCAGTCTTCCGAAGAGGAAAGCCTGGCCGGAGACGAAGGTGGCGATGATCCCGCCGATAGCTGCCATCGAGTCTGTAGGAAAAGATTTTAGCGCTTCCCCTACCTGGCGCGCCAACTGTCGACTTTTGTAGTCGGCAATAAATTTATGGGGCAGGCGCTAGATCTCAAACTCGAAGGTCACACAAGACAAGGGGTTAGACAGGTTCAGGCTCTCGCGGATGAGATAATACCCTAATCCTGTGTGCTAGGATTATATAGATCTCTTGGATCTAAGATCGCACAAAGCGCAACGTGCTCTGGGCGAAAAGCAATATGTGTGTGTTGAGGCGATTGCTCAATTGCTTGATTCCTATGTTGTTGCCCACCCTCTCCCTTATATAGCGGGGGTGGGACGGCTTACAGAGTCCCGATCGGTTAGGAGATTTCGATCAGTTACTAGATTCTAGTCGGTTACAGGATAGAGTTTACATCTTTATCTACCCTATTAACGACTCGGATTACAGCCGTATCTTTTATATCTAAATATACATACAACAATATATAGGATGTGCCCCCTTTCCGTACGGCAGCAAGGCTTGGCGCGGGGCTTATTCTTTGGGCCTTCTACTTGGGCTTGTCTTCTCTTCAGTTGATGCTGGGCCGACCATGAAGATACCTGGTTTCATATATTCCACACAAGGCGAAGTACACATGCACCTTCTGTAAGAAGGATGGTCACCTAGTAGATTTACGCTCAGCGCACCGGGATCACTCGGCGTGGCGTGTTCTCGCTCTTAGGGTATTGAGGTCATCCCGGACTTGAGTGCTCCTAAGGCACACACCGCTTCTAAGCAGTTAGAGAGTCGCTTGTTTTGGGCAGCGTCGAGACTTAGTTTTCATGCTAGTTCTTGAGTTTTAGTCTGGAGCTGTTCGTAGTCGATCTTTCGCCGTTCTCTTGATATTCCTCGTTTTCTCATCGAGGTAGATATCGTGGCGTGAGGTGTTTTCTCGGTAGGAGTTTTAGGCAGCTTCACCGGGTGGTTCGGCTTTTGCACCACGGCGAGACCAACCCGATTTCACTCCTAGATCATCTACTAGAGTTGCTACTGAGATCTTGTTAGGGTTAAACGTCAGAGAGACACTTCAGTCCAGTCTTCTTCTGTGACTAGTACTCTGAGGTGTCATATGGTTCAGTATTGGGTTCCTAAGTCTTCACTCTATCCCAGTACTGAGTCATCTTTCTCTCTTGTGTCTTGATCAGGTTCGTCAGATGGGGAAGGGAGATGTTTGGATTGTCGACTCCGGTTGTTCTCGTCATATGATCGGAGATTCTCGATGGTTCTCTTCCCTAGTCCGAGCCCACGATGTTGAGTTGATCACTTTCGGGGATGCTTCTTCAGGTAGAGTCATTGCTAAAGGTATCATTTGCATTAATGATAATTTCATTCTTAAAGATGTTGCCTTAGTAAGTAGCAATACAATTTGCTTTCTGTTTCTCAGCTTATTGATGACTCTTTCGAGGTGAGTTTTAAGAGTAATGCCTGTAGAATTCTCGATTCATCAGGAGGGTTAGTTTACGGGATTTCTAGATTTGGGAGAGTCTTCCGTGCTGATTTTTCTGTTTCTTCTGAAGACTCTCTTCAGTGTTTGATTGCTTCAGAGTCCCGTGATCTCTCCTTATGGCATAGGAGACTTGGTCACATTGGATTTGATCATTTGACCCGAGTTAGCATCTACGATCTCATTCGTGGTTTGCCCAAACTCAAAATGGTCAAAGACTTAGTTTGCTCTCCCTGCTGAAATGGCAAGATGGTTACCGCTTCTCATCCCCCGGTCACTGTTGTGATGACTGATGCACCAGGACAGCTTTTACATATGGACACTGTTGGTCCAACTAGAGTGCAGTCAGTGGGTGAGAAGTGGTATGTCCTTGTCATTGTTGATGATTTTTCGAGGTATTCTTGGGTGTTTTTATGTCCTCGAAGGATGAGACTTTTACCTATTTTTGGGGTTTGGTTCATAGGTTGTCTTTTGAGCTCCCTGGTGCCCTACGAGCTATACGAAGTGACAATGGCACAGAGTTCAAGAACTCTTATTTTGAGAGTTTCTGTGTGGAGTGCAGTTTAGAGCATCGCCTCCTCTCCTCGTCCCTCAACAAAATAGCATAGTGGAAAGGAAGAACAGGACCCTAGTAGAGATGGCCAGGACGATGCTAGACGAGTACAACACTCCTAGGAAGTTTTGGGCTGAGGCTATAGCTACTGCTTGCCATATTTCTAATCACGTATTTTTGAGAGCACATTTTCACCGCACATCTTACGAGTTGAGGTATTGTAACATCCCAAAATTTTGGTTTTCAAAAATCTTTTGTTTAGTTCATCTTTCCAAAAATCCCCCCTGATTTTCTCGCTTTAATAAAGCTTAATCCGGAATTTTCTAATGCTAAAACAATTTAATTTGACTAATATAGACTTCAATTAAAATAAATTTAGTTTTATTTGAGTTCATTGTGCTTCAAGGAATTTTTTGTAATTTTTTGAGATTTTTCGGAGTTCGTTTGCTATTCATTTGGATTTATTTGGAAATTAATTTAAATTAAGCCTTTTGTTAAATTTAATTAAATATTACATAATTTTAAATAAAATTTGGTTAAAAATATTTTATTCGAGCTCCAAATGTCTTAAAATATTTCCTACAATTTTTTTAGAATTTGTCAGGTATTTTTATTGCTCTAAATGAATTATTTTAGTTGTTGGAATTATTTTAATTCGGAAATTGGGTTAAATCCACGTGTCATCTCCCGAGCCGGCCACGTCGCCGCCCAGCCGCAATCCTCCGATCAACAACCGACACACCAAAATGCGCCACGTCATCGTTTATTGTTCATTGCGCGCCAGGTGTTCGATCCGATCCGTTTTCAATCCAAATCCGGTTTTTCATCATGTTTCCTTGCATGGAATGACTCCCTAGCCTATAGAACTATTCTAAGACCCCTCCCATGCACCCCTAACCCCAAAGCACCTCCCAACCCCGAAAAATCGCAGCCATCCTCTTCCCGTGCGCCGCCCTCATCAGCCGATCTTGGCATCACGTTCCCCATCGTTCTATTGAGTTTTTTCTGAAATCCTCTCATGTCATCTCGTGCCTTATGGTATAATCTACCTCTCCACCAAATTTGGTGCAGTTTCATCAGCAAAATCAAAAGTTACAGCCGTTCCAATCTCTAATCTTGTCGTCGGCCGTTCTCCTTTGTTTTTGCGAATTTGACCGTTCCCTTTTTACTGTAGACTCATCTTGATGTTCTCTACGCAGTGCTCACCCTAACTCAAGGTTTTGTCCACGGGATTTCTGCAGAGAATTCAATCTTCCCCGATCAGACTGCGTACGTACAGCTGAAAACTTCCTCGTGTGTTCCCTGTTGATCCAGAAGGTAAAACTCTGCTCCTTTCATGTCATATTGTGCCTTAGGTCCCAGATAGCTCTCTCTAAAATTTGTTTAGGTTACATCCATTATTTTAATAGTTATGACCGTTTGATCTATTAGATTTAGCAGCCGTTCATCGGTAGTTTGTGATCTGTCCATTGGGTTGCTGCCAAATCTGCTTATACCGTTGAGCTCATATTGCGCGTTCTATGTGATGCTCACTTCCCCTTTTCTGTTCCATCAACCGAAAATTTTAATATTCGTTAGCCGCCGCCTTTCGTCATTGCCGCGCGCCGTCTTTTGCCGCCAACCATCTTAGTTCGCCTTGGTCATGTCGTCATGTCCAGTAGGCCATCATTCTCTAGTTTTCCCATCTTTAGAGTTCATTTGGTCTTCGGTTGCCATCAATGCCATATTCTATAATCTACCCGTCGTCTTCGATCTAGTCCCTTTCATTATCGGATCTTGTTTCGGTTAGCCACCCTTGGTAATCTTTTATCGCAGAGCCAACCCTACCTATCCTATCCCTATGCCAAGTGGATCTATCCGCTCATCGTTCCTCTCAAACCCTAACTTAACCTTGGGTCCAATCTGTCGTTGACGATGCATCATATCATGTAAACCTCGCAACTCGCAGATCAATCCTGAGCAATATCATATCCTTGCTACCATATCATTGTACCGACAATCGACATCTTATCTTTGCATGAGTGTCCTGTCGTCGCTTCGCTATCATCGCATGTGTGCATTCTCACAAAAGCCCTAGTGCAATATCGTCATCCTATCTATCGCCTTATTGTAATCTAACCCCATCACCTATGAGTTTAGCCCTGTCTTCATTTCCTCGCTGCCTTGTCATCGTCAAGCCTCTTGATCGACGTATGACTGATCTCAGATCGAATCGCATGAATGTCGACCCCTTGTCCATGTCCTATTCTTGAAAATCTAATCTGCCATTGACCTAGAAGTCATTCGTGGACTTGGTCGATAGACCATTGGCCATATGTCATATCCTTATGCTATATCTAATCTATTACTCTATCTTTCTTTTGTTTGACTGTGTATCTGTTTAGTCAACAAAAGTCAACTTTGAGCATCAGTTTAGTTCATTGCGAACTAACGTATCGTTATGGACCCAGTTTATAGATCGAGAGCCCATATGTCATTGTCTATCCAATCAAGATAATAACTTTACAAGAAATATTCTTTGAAATATTATTCTTTCTTTCTCAGTTATAAGTCTTTTCCTTTTTGATGTATTCCGAAAGCTCGTTCTCTTTTGTCTAATCTCTGATCTAATCCATTCAAGTTCCTAAATTCATCTAAGCCTTTGTGATCCAATGCTATCCGTTCTCAATTTGGATTTATTTGATTTATCTTTTGAGTTGGTTTGTATTTGCTTCTTCTTTAATCGTTAGACGCATCGTCCAGAAGTTGTTCTAAGGAGCTGAAGATCAAGAAGGTAAAGATTGAAGATCGAAGATCAAGAATCAAAGATAAAGAGTAAAGAACAGTAAAAATCGCAAGGGCCAGGCAAGTTGTGCTTTGATCATGTTGAACCCATGTTTATAAAATTTCTATATTTATTTTACCCTATTGCATATTATTTCAAGTATACAATTGTTTGAAATTAAATTGGGACTTAGCTATTATACCAATTTGATCTATACCCTACCTTGCCATTGTATGCCATGATCTAATTGTCACCCTAGGATGGTTAATTAATAGTTGGTTAATATTGATAATCAACATGGGCTGGTTAGACCGTCGTAGATTGCTTAGCCATGCCATGTCATCACATGTGTTGAATCATCACTAATTAATCTTGACTAATGGAATATGGAACAATGTTATGAACTTGTGTGTCATGTGTGGTCACACAATGAGATTGCGTTGTGGTGACGAGTGGATGTCACGCAACGAGGTTGACTTGTTGATAGCATGTGGTGCTTGGTAATCAACTGGGGTGGTAATGATTTAGATTGGGGCATGTGGCGAGGGGCAGTGTGCCAAGGTGGGCCAGATTTGGCAGATGGTATGTAGAAGTCTTGCCCTAGTCACCCTAAGGACTTAACCTTGCAAGCCTTTGACCTGAGTCTTACTTGCAACCACACGTCTGGAATGGGATAGCCTAGCCGACTAATTTGTGATGTCTAGATTTCAGTACTGCTGTGGTGTATAGTGAGTTCCGGGTGTAAGGGTAGACTCACATGGCACAAGAGGGGGGCTCGGAGTGTGGTAACCAGTCCCTTCCGTATTGAAACCTCAGCGAGTAGTACAGGGTCTAGACAGAGCATTGTAAAGGCTTTGTCATGATTACCCTGCCGGCACACCAAAGGAAGTGTGCTAATAGCTTGGCAACAAGGGATGATCATGTCATGTGGGTAAAGTGCATAATCTCTGCAGAGTGTAAAATCTATTCAAATAGCCGTGCTCGCGGTATTGAGCAATGCTCGGGAATTACAGTCAAGGGTTACACTTTTGTTAAACAAAACTTACTGGGATGGCAGGATGCCATGGAAAGTGAAAATTGACTTAGGATTGGAAACTTGGTTTACTTGTCAAATGTTGAATCTATCTATCTATTGTTATTTGTTTTACTGCAATTTCAATCTATTTACTGTATTCTTTTATAAATGCTGCTTTACTGCAAAATAGCCATGATAGCCATACCTTTGTACTAAGCCATGCATATAGAATACTAGACATGCATTATGTGCACAACTTGTTGAGTGCTTTATGTACTCACCCCTTGCAACACACAAAATCATCAGTTGAGGAGAAGACTACAACTTCGAAGGAGGAGAGGTTCCACGAGGAGGCGAATATCTAGGAGTTGAACCTTGTCAGTTGCCTGTGGCATATTGATGGGATTCGTCGACGTTCTTCATTCATTCTTGTTTATTTATTTTGAGTTGAAGCCACCAAGGCCTCACAAGTGTAAGTTTGACCTTAAGGTCGTTCAATAGTTCTATATTAATAGATGAAGTCTTTATTTGTTATTCCGCTATGTATGCTTGTGATATTTCATCTATGTTGAGACCGTGTGCACTAGCGTGATCCTGGACTAGTACTGAATACACAGAGGGTTTGGATTTGCATATTCGGGTCCCGACAGGTATGGGCGAAAGCCTAGTATTTCTCATTTTCGTGTGTTTGGTTGCAAGTGTTTCATTTTGAAGTTTGGTAACCTGGATAAGTTTGAGTCTCGCTCTTCTGATGGTATCTTTCTGGGTTATTCGACTTCTTCTCGTAGCTATAGGGTCTGGAGTTGCGATGCGCATAGGATCATAGAGACCTGTGAAGTGACCTTTGATGAGGCTAGCCCAGGAGCTAGACCTGACATTTTAGGCTCTTCTTCATCCTCCGAGACCATCTTTTTAGAGGATGAGGATGATGGTGTTCCACCTGATCCAGTCCCCTCTACACCTGAGGTGCCTCCTGTTTCGATTTCTACACCTCAGGAAGGCCAGCCCTTGCCTTCTGGCTCTCATTCAGCTAGTGGCTCTGCTCCTACCTCTTCTGTACATGAGGTAGAGGCCACTTCTACTTCTGGACCTCCCCGTCATATTCAGTGTTCTCATCCACCTGATCAGATCATCGGCGATCTGTTTGAGCGAGTCACTCGCTCAAAATCAGGTTTGTCCAATTTCCGCCTTCACTCTGCCTTTGTTGCCTCGTTTTAGCCGAAGGATGTGACTCATGCATTATCTGACGAGTCTTGGACTAATGCTATGCATGAGGAACTTGAAAACATCGAGAGGAACAAAGTCTGGCAGCTTGTAGAACGTCCATCTGGTCATAATGTCATTGGGACCAAGTGGGTGTTCAAAAACAAGCAGAGTGAGGATGGGGTTGTCATTCACAACAAGGTTAGGCTAGTTGCACAGGGCTTTTCTCAGGTTGAGAGTCTTGACTTTGAGGAGACCTTTGCCCCTGTAGCTAGACTAGAGGCTATTAGGATCCTGCTTGCATTCTCTGCATCCCGAGGCTTCAAGCTCTATCAAATGGATGTCAAGAGTGCATTCCTCAATGGCTATATTGAGGAAGAGGTTTATGTCAAACAACCTCCAGGATTTGAGAATCCCAAGTTTCCGAGTCATGTATAAAAGCTTTCCAAGCTCTGTATGGACTCAAGCAGGCCCCCAGAGCATGGTATGAGAGGCTCAAGTCTTATCTTCTCAGCCATGACTTCAAAATGGATGTAGTAGACAAGACTCTGTTCATCAGACATCATGAGTCGCATTTTCTTCTCGTCCAGATTTATGTGGACGATATCATTTTGGTGGCTCGTCTCATTAAGCTTGTGTCTCGCTTATCCAAGTGATAAGCACAGAGTTTGAGATGAGTATGATGGGCGAGTTGAGCTACTTTCTTGGCTTCCAAATCAAGCAGACTCGGGAGGGTACTTTCTTCCATCAAGGCAAGTATACCCGTGACCTCCTGAGGCACTTCGATATGTCTGATGGGAAGCCGGTGATGACTCCTATGGCCATCACTGCTATCCTCGAGCCCGATGAGGATGGTGAGCCTGCTAATCAAAAGGAGTTTCGGAGCATGATCGGCTCCCTCTTGTACCTCACTGCTTCGAGGCCGGACATACATTTCGCTGTGTGTCTGTGGCCTCGATTTCAAGCTTCTCCTCGTGCCTCTCACCGCCAGGCGGTCAAGCGCATCTTCAGGTACCTTCGTGCTACCACTGATTATGGTATTTGGTACTCTTCCTTTTCTTGTCTTTCTCTTAGAGCCTTTTCTGATGCCGACTTTGCTGGCTGTAGGATAGATAGGAAAAGCACTTCTGGCACTTGCCAATTCATTGGCACTTCTCTTGTTTCTTGGTCATCTAGGAAGCAGTCCGGAGTTGCACAGTCCACCACTGAGGCCGAGTATGTTGCTGCAGCCAGTTGTTGTAGCCAGGTGCTCTGGATGAGATCGACCTTGCGGGACTATGGGTTAGAGATAGAGAGTGTGCCACTTTGCTGTGACAACACTTCTGCTATTTGCATTACTAAAAACCTAGTGCAATATTCCCGGACCAAGCACATTGATATTAGATATCACTTCCTTAGAGACCATGTGGAGAAGGGAGATATCGCGCTTCAGTTTGTAGAGAGTGACCTCCAGTTAGCCGATATCTTCACAAAGCCTTTGGATAGCTCCAGGTTTGTTGCATTGAGGAGTGAGCTTGGAGTCGTGAGCCCTTACGGTCTTTCGTGAGGGGGAGCTGGTTTGTATATTATGTATTATATGTTTTCTTCCAGCTTTTCTTTTCTTTGTGTTTCTTCTGGGTGACTTTGGGCTTATTTTCTTGAGTTGAGTTCACTCACTTAGACTTCTGGCATGCCTTGCATGGACCTCTTATCTTGTGCTTTAGGTTGCTATCATGCATGATTAGCTGTTCTCTCTTCTCTCTAGGTTGAGTTCCCTCACTGTTTTATAAGTCTAGCAGGTGTTGGGCCTCCTAGGTAGACAGGGTCTGTGCGCACTCCTTAGTTGGGATCTAGAGTCAGCTTCCCTATGTCAGTCACTGGGGAAGATAAAAGCGAGTCTGAGCCGTAGTGAGCCTCTTCTATCTTTTCTATGCTCTATAGCCATCTAGTTTTGCAGTTTCTTGACTTCTTCTCCTTATCTGTTTTTCTGGTTGTTATTGAGTTCATTTGGGTTTTCTTTACGCCTAATCTTGATAATAACTCAACTTTAACCAGATTTGAGCTTAAAATTGATTCATTTGTTGAGGGGGAGTTTGGGAATCTATTCATGCATTGCATTTAGACTGCATTTTCTGTTTTATGAGCTTTGTCTATTATGCAATTGACTCAATCTTCATGAAATACATCATGCTATATCTTTTGAAGAAAATCACTAGCTTAGATATGTCCAAGTTCATTTATCATGCTAAGCTTAATTAAAATCTGAAAAACTTGAAAGCTTTAAATGAAAACTTGATGAAACATGTTGATTTTACTTACTAAGTTTCTTCTCTAGGGGCTTTTACCATGAATTGTGAAATTTTGGATTTCTCTAGAGTCCCTATAGCAACTTGGGTGAAATTTGGTTGATCCATATTTGAGTCCTTCAGAATTGCTCATATGTGCTAAATTGAAATCAAGAAAAATTTGACTCTTTTGTGCAAAATTGATCTCAACACTTTATATTCATGAGACTGCTTCCCATTGCATTTGGGATGAACTTGGAATATATTGTGTATGACCAAGATCATTCTCTTAAGAGTTACTCTTGAGATGATCAAAAATGGCTTGAGTCAATCAATAAAAAAAATGCAAATATCAAACACATAAGTGGGTAAAGAATGCAAATAATGTCAAACATTTGCACCCCGCTATGTTTTTCAAAGTCTTAAAGAAAATTTGCATAAATTGAAAAATGAGCTTGAAGGACCTTATATGCACTTCAAAACTCTCCAAAGTGTTGATTAGGTTAAACTCTAGGTTTTCCATTTGATCCTTGAGTGGTTTTGCTTCTAGCTTTGAAACTTTGCTAAGTTTTGCACTTGTCAAATCTTGCTAAAAATGACACATTTTCAAAACTAAGATTATGAGCAAAATTTGTTAATTACCCTTGGACATGTCTTAGATTAGTCTAATCTGAAATTGATAAACTTGGTGTCATATCTTGTCATTATGATCATTTGGATAATCTTCAAAGCTCCCTTAGGTTGCATTTCATGCATACATAAAAAGGAGGGAGAAAATCCCATTTTGATGCCTATATTGACAAAAGGGGGAGAAAACGTAGAAAAGGCATCATTAAAAATGTGAAAGCTTATTTGGTTCTTATGATCTTTGTAAAATTTTGCTAATTCTTATGGATCATAATCACATAATCACATTTGGCACATATGTTTGGATTTTAGAGCTTTTTGAGGAAAACTTGCTCTCTCCTTGATTTAGCTCTAAAATCTTTCTTACCAACTTGGTCATGTTCTCAATCTCTTCTCTCTGGACTATGTGTGGTTTTGCAATCAAATTGCTTTCTTCTTCTCTTATTCAAACTCAAATTTATGCCTTTTGTGTGGTTTGTTAATATACTCATCAAGGGGGAGATTGAAGGACCATGTGGAGGTCCATTCATGTCTGTGATGAGTATTTGACTTTATTTGAGTAAGGTGTGCTCAGGTTTGAGTTTGATTTGAATTGGAATTCAAAAGGAAGCAATTTGAGTTGTGTTAGCTTCTTGCGGTACTACCGGCCTGTGGCTGGCGGTAGAACCGACTGATGATTGAGACATAATTAATTGTGAGCATTTGTGATGATTGAATATTGCTATGTGAGGAGTTTCCTTGTTTTTTATGGTTGCAGGACGACGGTGCTAGGTCATGGTGAGGCGAAGGATGGTCGGGACTAGGCGAGGAGCGTCGGAGGTCCAGACGGTCGGGGATCGCTGGAAGATGATCGAAGACGGAGTCGTGGCAAGCCGTGAAGACAAGTAACGGTTGAGATGCTAGCTAGACGCTGCATGGATCAATGAGGGCCATTGGATCTTGATCTAGTTGATAGGTTAGCGGGTCTAGTTAGTGTGCTTTGAGAACCGTGCAAGAAGTCCCATTATGTGTTGTGGGTTTTGGGTGAACCCTTGTATGGCTGATTGAGTGGGTTAATCCTAGCCCTTGATGGATGCTCTAGGGTTTAGAGGCTCATCCAAGGGTGGTAGGTGGCCCAAGAGTTGTATAAATAGGGGTGGAGGGGTAGCCTTCCCCTCTTGAAGGTTTTGAGGTTTTTGATGATCCTTTGAGCATTCCCCACATGAAATGTGAGGCTTTGTAACCTCTCCTTCCAGAAATGAAATGTTCTTCATTTATGTTCATGTTTCATTTCCTTTGCGCATTTAAATTACGCAATTTAAATTCAGCATTTACTTTCCCGCATTTACATTCTCACAATTTAATTTATCGCAATTTGGATTTGCCTCCCCTCTTTCTAAATGCTGTTCTTCTAGGATGTCTTGAGGGTGTTTATATGGTTTTACATCTTTCTTGTACCCTAGGATAGACTAGAGATCAAGTTTTTATCAAATTGCAAATCAATCCAGAACTTGTTCTTCGCGCAGAAGTCAGTCTTTGATTTTTATAAAACTATAGAAATATCCTTTTTAAGTAATTCTTGTTGAAGAAGGTGAATAACTCATATATCCATCTCTGAAAAATTTATGAGTCCACTGGTTGCACCGTTTGAGCGCTATGAAGTGAAAACCGAGCCTCAAACATTATGGTCGAAATTCCTGACTGTCTATAATGCTTGATTTTTCATGTTTATTCTACAAATATTTTTTAGGTGAGTTTTGGTGGAGTGTTTCACGACTCAACTTCTAAGAGGGAGAAAAATTCCTAGAAATTTTAGAGCAACAGAAAGTCACCAACCACCTGCCCCAATTGAGGACAATTCCTGGAAAATCTGCTTTTACTTTTCTGGAAAGAGACTTTGGTGTTTTAGCTTTATCTCTTTTAGAAAAGTAGTCTTTGAGTTGATTCCTCTTTGTTTGGACACTTGACAACTAGGATTGTAATTAAAAAATCCCTCACATGATTCATGGTTCTCATCTATGCAAGCTAGGGGTACAAATAGTTGTCTAATTCTTCAAGTTTTGGAGGGTGTGCGAATCTGAGAAAAACCAGTTTGAAGGAAAATATTTGGGTGTTTCAGATTTTTATTGCGAGATTGTTTGGAGTACTTTGAGTGGGGAAAATTTTATTTGGGATCATTCACCCCCCTCTGATCGCCATTTCGATCTTTCAACTTCCCTGAGTTGCTCGTGACCATGAGCACGACTAATTAATTAGATTTAAATCTCTACAAAGAGGGTACACTTTACCCACATGACACTTTCTAGCAATCATGTTGACCATGCCTCGCGATACTTACAGTACTCGATTTGCTAGATTGTGACGAAACCGTTCGATTAGCTACAGCCTAGCCTCGCACTAGCCCGGTGATGACAAACCCTTGCTATGGCGCTGGAAATCCAGACCTGTACACACAGTACTAACGATGGTTTATGCCCCATCGTGTCCTTTCCCCCATAGCAAGGCATACACCGTTTTATTAGAATGCTTTAACCCGAACACCTCAGTGAAGGGAGCACCTACGAACAACACCGTACCCCGGCTCGCCCTTACTGCTTCGGCCTACCAAAATGCAAGGTCAAAACCCAGCTAATCTACTATGCTAAGGCCATCCCATACTAGCACATCTGGTTGCACTCAAATAATTAGGTGGTAGCATAAAGTTTGGTCCTTAATCGACCTGGGCGAGAATCTCCTTGTATCTACGTGCGAGGTCCTTAATCGAACCGTCTGTGATAGAAGATATCACATACGGTTTTTAATTAGGACTGTCTGTGATATAGTAACATCACAGACGGTTTCTAATTAAAAATTGTCTGTGATAAGTCTTCCTACAGAAAAGCCTTTTTTTGTTTATTGGCTAACCTCAGGAAATGCTAGCCATGCCCTCTGAAAAAAGCAGATTACAGATTAACTCAACTCAGGTTACAAGAATTATATCCATTTTAGATGACAAGCATTACATCCATTTCATATTACAAACATTACATCTATTTCAGCAATCAACTCAGATTACATCATAGCGCAAGTAGATTACGTATAGACTAATATTGCATGGCACATCTATTTCAGAAATGAACTCAGATATATTAACCAATGGAACTCAATATTATTAACCAATTAATTGAATGCACAACTACAATTCACAAATCCACAGCACAAGTTTGATAAATTAACCCAAATGGTAATTCAGAAAAAACACAACTCCTGAAGTTATGCAGCGTGGAACTCACCTTCTAGATTTAAGACTTGACTGAGCAAGAAGGAACAAAGCTATCCTTAAATTCGCATAAGATCGGCCTCTTCCAACGTAGGTATTACCTGACTGGTCTTTTTATTATTGACAAAGAGTTGCATGTTGTGGCAAACGTAAAATCCACAAAGGTTATTTCCCTTTCCCTACTAGTGGCACTGCAAATATAGAATTGGTTAGTTCCAGAGTCATTATTACATAGTTTATATAGGATTATTGTGTATAGCAGATACAGGAAACATAAAATTGTGCTTCAGCTTCGACCCGTCCTTGCCAGAACGCCCTCCATAATATTTGTACACTCTGAATGTCCTACGTGATTGCAAAAGGTTAGCATCAGCCATTCTAGGAGTAACGTACACCTTGAACAACCTACATGACCATGTTATCTATGGAGGAAACGTGATTACCTCTTGAGTAATTTATCGATAGGAGTTAAGTTGTGGCTGCCACTCTGTAAGGAATCAAGGAAAATAATTCGATTCATGGCTGGATGAATTACAATGAGAACCCAGTGAAACCAACACAGGTATGTCGACATGGTCAATTAACAAAATAGAGTTGTGTGCACAGTACAAATCAAAGTATAGCAACTAGTGCAGCACTTACCCTAGGTTGTGGGGTAAAAGTATGAAATCTTTATCTTTTTGAGCCACCAAGGCTTGTTCGACATATGTATCGACAAATTGTATATCTTTGTCCATTGTTTGCTTGGAGGCTATGTGTGGGTCCAGGAGACCCACCGATTGTTTATTCTGTCTCTTCATGGATCATATATCTATATATACGAAAGCAATGAGTTATATATATATATTTATGACACTTATCCGTATTACACGAATGTAGGCTATGATTGCACACACTTACAGTGTCCAGCATCTCAAGAGCGCGGCGTCGAGGGCGTCGAGGTTGAAGACATCAAACAGATCCTTGAAGTCAACTATGAAGAAGCCCCCCGATGGCTCATTGAACAGATGCTTAGGCGTGAAGCTGACTGAGATACTCATTATGCGGTCTTGCACTGGCTTTTTAGCTTGTTCCAGGTACCAATTATGCAATCTAACACAAGCTATAGAAAGGTTCTCCAGGCGCTCTCCAGTTACTAAAGGCTCTCCTAGTTGGTATAATCGGGCCAGCAAGGCAATTGGATAGTCCAATTCCTTCATGATCTGCTTTGTGTTGCCCTTGACTTGCTTTCTGCTATAGAGAGTCTTCACGGGAGACGAGTGGGCACCATCCCACTGAAAGTCCTTTGATGCAGGGGCATGGGAGCCGATTTGGTGGCCTGCTGAGGTGCAGCAAATGACTCAGGAAGTTAGGGTAGCTTTGGTGATGGAGGACGGGCGTCAAGGGAGATGTCGCTGCTGGGCCACTGGATGAAAGTGCGAATGGCATCCCCCAATGTCACGATCTCGTCATTTGGGGGCATCGATAGCGGGACGGTCTTGAAACTATCATGTACACCATCCACATTAACCTTCATGAACCCAGCACCACCAGGGTACCGTGCACCTGCACCCCTTCAGTGGACGAATACGCGAGCCCCCAAGTAGCCGAAAGAGGAATGGATACATGGGCAAGTCTCACATGGAGAGTGCACCGCGTGGCCACCTACATAACGGTACACAATTAGCTAATGCGTCCAACAGCTATATGTATGGACCATTCAAGAGATATATATAAGTACCTTGATGTCACAGACAGGAAATTTGCCATGTTCATCTATGGGGTGGCGGACGCACAGCTGCTCTTTTTGATAGTGGGGCTGATTTGCGCACATACATCTGGGACTTGTGCAGGCTATCTGTAATACTGATTATTGAGCCTTTCCTCGAGGCTTCTTATCTTATTGTTGAATTCTTATCTTAGTCTTTCCTCAATCTTTTGTACCAGCCATTCCTCTCGCTCAGCTTTGGTTCTCTTCCTACTCCGGTATTTGTCGAAATCGTCTGGGAATCCCGTTTTCTAGGGAACAAAAAATCCTTTGCCTCGCGTGCGACCAGGATGTTCCATGTTTCCCAAAGCCGTGGAGAGTACATCTTTATCCCTGTCTGGCAAAAAAGTGCCCTCGAAAGATTGTTACACAACGCTACATGTAAGATCCCGATAAGTTATTTCACTTACGAAGTTATGGACTAATTACGTACAAAATTGGTAGTCAAATATTTTACCAGGCGTTAGCAGACTTCCTCGTCCGCGGGGTTTGTAAAGGAGACGGTGCCGAAAGACGTGGCACTTGACCTCATTCTCAGCCAGTCTCGATCAAATGGTGTGAAGGCCTCCTCGTCCTCCCTCTCCCATTGTGCCCTCTTCCCCACGTACCCAGCGGTGCCAAGTTTGTTAGGGTGGGTGTTCCTTGCCTACAGGGCCTTGTGGGCTTCACTTTGAATCACGAATTCGTCCGTCGTCTTCACCTTAACAAAACTTTGCCATACGTCCTCAGCAATGAACCCGTACTTAAAGAAGGGAGTCATGTCCTTACTGACATATTCCTTGACAAGAATGCTCTTGAAGTTCTTCCATGCCTTTCCCGCCACTAGCAGTGCATACCGTCGCACTGAGCGTAAGGAGTCTTCTGGGATCTCAAACGAAGACATAATTTCTGTAACCAAGTCATTGCGGTTCTCGTCAGTCAGCGACTTCCAGGATGGACAGGTGAGGGGGACCCGTTCCCGTGCTCCCGCATATGTCCTAAATGCTGTCGTTGCCTTTCTTGGTTCGGTAGGGGCCCCATCCTTTGGATCAACCACCGTGATGGTATATCGGTCCATGAGCCTTTTATTTGCTCCTCTTGACCTCAAGGAGGTTTTCCTTTCGATGGCTCATCACATCCTTGAGATGACGAATGAGGGGACACCATCTTGCAATCTAGGCTGGTTTTCATGGCTCAACAGGAAAGCAAAAGGAATCAAGCAAGGAAGGCTACCAATTGATGACTACTTTTATTTCATGGGTACAAAGGTATTATATATATTAGACCCTTAAGTATATATAGTAGACTTCATTTGCTGATCCAGGCAAGTCTTCATTTGGTCAGTCGATAAATGATGAACTAAAATGCTATTTTACAAACTATTACTCCTAGTACTTGTACAAATTGCGGTATTAGCAAATTTATTATGACATTAATCCCAAGCATAAAGAATAACCATAGAACAAAAGATTCATAAAAGCACATGTAAATATATTGAAACATGATAATTGACAATATCATAGTAAAAGAACTCATAATCAAAGATATAAACATGTGCATGTTCATGAACAATAATGGAGGCATAACTACTAGCATAAAGGTCAAGTTGATAATTTATGGTGTTCTTAGATGTTGGGTTGCCTAAGGCCCTCCTCGCCTCTAGGGACGAGTAATAGACTAATTTGTGACAACCTTACCTCAATTTTCAAATTCAATACTTGACAGTTTATATATAAATCTAAACAATTGATAATCTTTCAAACTATATGCATAAACAGTGAATCACCAAATAGCTTGCTTACTGGAAAATAGCTTGCTTACTAAAAAATAACAGTGAAACTATTATGGCTGGCTAAAGTAGGATAGACAATAAGAACAGCCAGCAAAATAATATAGCAAATACACATTAAGCTACAGATTCACATAAGCATATATGACAAGATAACAATTATGCAAATCAAGTATATATAATAGAATGTAAACTGAGAATTAAAAGTTTGTTGTCACAAATTGTCTATCTAGTCCCAAATCCTCATTGAATAATAGAGCCCACATGCAAGATCCCCAAGCTAATGAATTAACTGGCCCCTTTGCAATCACAGTAAGAAGGAAGCAAGCACAAGAGTAGAGAATACTCACAAAACACCGACTGGCTGTCAGTGTTAATCAGCTAGGCACGTCAAGGACGCTGTCCCAGCAAAAGGTCATCTCATGCAAATGTAGTAATTAACACTGACAGCACATAGCTTACACATACACAGTAACTCAACACTTAGTGCAGACAAATTATTATACAAACTAAGAAACATTTTGCTAAATTGTTTCTTTAGGTACCACTAAATTCAAGTAAGAACTTCATATTAAAGAAACCCACTACCTAGTTCTGAAGGATCAAGATGGCGATCAGAGGGGGGGTGAATGATCCCAAATTCGATTTTATCCCCAAAGAAGATCACAAATGCAATTCTTCACCAAAAGAAACCAAACCAACCCCCTTAGCAATCGAATGGAAGCAAAACAATCAAATTTCCCAAAAATCAGCCTTCGGCCAGCACTACCGCCCATGTGAGGGTGGTACCGCCAGGGTACTGTAGCTACAGTAAAAATAGGTACATGAACAGTGTTTTCAGCGCGGGTTCAAAAAGGAAAGTTGATTAATCTTTTGATTCGTTGATCCAAACTCAATGAAACTTAGTAGATGTGATCCTAAAGATGTCAGGAACTTATTTCAACCTTCAATCATAAGGATTGATGTCAAAGTTCCGACCTTTTTACCCGGGAAGGAAGAACACACCAAGTTTTGAGCAAATCCAACAAACTTGATTCAAGACTTGCTCGTGGGGTTTTGATGATCAAGAAGATCCTGGATAGGCTCCCACATGTCACAGCAAGCAAGAGATAAAATCAAAACACAAGGAATCGCGAGCTATAAGATCACGCATTCAAGAACGCAAAAATCAACTTATTGCATGAAGAACGCATGGATTGCCTAGATGATTGAAGATATAAGATCAAGAGAAGAATCATTCATCAAACACCAACCTCAGTAAAGATTCGTAAGCATGTAGAAGGAGAGGAGGCAAGTCCAAATTGCGTAAATGTAAATTGCAAGAAAGTAAATGTGGAATTTAAATTGCGTAATTTAAATGCGTAATGTAAATGCGGAAAGGAAAGAAATGATTTGAGGAAACATTTTCATTTCTGGAAGGAGAGGTTTACAAAGCCTCACAAACAAGTGGGCAAAGCTCAAAGGAGCACAAAACCATCAAAACCTTCAAGTGAGGGAGGGCTACCCCTACCCCTCTATTTATACTACCTTTGGGCAACCTACCACCCTTGGATGAGCTTCTAAACCCTAGGGCACTCATAAAGGGCTAGGATTAACCCACTCAACCAGCCATGCAAGGGTTCACCCAAAACCCACAACACATAATGGGTTTTCTTGCTCGGTTTTCAAAGCACACTAACTAGACCCGCTAACCTATCAACTAGACCAAGATCCAATAGTCCTCATTGATCCATGCAACGCCTAGCTAGCATCTCAACGTTCCTTGTCTTCACGGCTTGCCACGACTCCGTCTTCGATCATCTTCCGACGATCCACGACCGTTTGGACCTCCGACACTCCTCGCCTAGTCCCGGTCATCCTTCGCCTCACCATGATCTAGCATCGTCGACCTGCAACCATCAAAAACAAGGAACCACATCACATAGCAATGTCCAAATTGATATGCAATAAATCACCCAAAATCTCATTTCAATTTCACTCTGTTGTCCGGCATTACCGCCCCCTAGGGTAGGTACTGCCGCTTGGCCGGCACTACCGCTCACACATGGCTGGTAGTGCCGCTCCTGAAGAACCAACGAAAACACCCTCACTGGAATATAACTACGGACCCACGGCGCGCATACCACCTCCTCATGGCGGTCGTTGCAAGCGGCACTACCGCGCCCACATGGCCGGTAGTGCCGCCCTTGGCAGAGACAACTCAAATTGCTACATTTTGACAATCCAATTCAAATCAAACTCATATCCAAGCAATCCTAACTCAAACACAGTCAATAACTCGTCACCAACAAGGATAGACCTCCACATGGTCTTTCAAGTTCAGATTCTAGTTATGCTTACACATGATAATGCTACTTATACACATATGATTAAGATTTGCCGTCATTTATAAGTGATGACTGTTCTAGCAGCTAGCTCACTAAGCATAATTGAAGGATCGAGATGGCGATCAGAGGGGGGGTGAATGATCCCAAATAAAATTTTCCCCCACACAAAATAATCCAAACAAGCCCTCCAAGAGAAACACTCCAAGGAAGTGAAACGAAATGAGCTAGCTGAGCTGTATGGCTGGTACTACCGATGGGAGGTCGGTAGCACCGTAGCTCGGTAGTACCACACCACGAGCGGTAGCATCGGGCTCAAGAACAACTGAAGAACCAGCACGACCTCCAAAAGCAAATCTAGATGAATCTTTTGATCGAATAGACAAAAGCTCACGAAACTTGGTAGATGTGATCCCAAGGATGTTAGGAACTTATTCCAACCTTCAATCGCAAGGATTGACGTCAAAGTTCTGACCTTTTTACCCGAGAAGGAAGAACACACCAAGTTTGACCAAAAACTCAAGAACTCGATCTAAGACTTGCTCGTGGGGTTTTGATGATCAAGATGATCTTGGTTAACCTCCCACACGTCACAGCAAGAAAGAACACAAGTCCAAAACCCATCAAACACGATCTAGAAGAATGATTCACTCAAGAACACAAGATCGGTTTCTTGCAAGAAAAGATGCAAGGATTGCCTAGATGATTGGGATATGATTTGAAAAAGATTCAGCCATCAATCAACATCCTCGGCACAAGAAGCAAAAGCATTTTAGAAGGAGAGGAGGCAAATCCAAAAGCATGTAGAAGGATGGGAGGCAAAACCAAATTACATGAATGCAAATTGCAAGAATTTAAGTGTGGAATTTAAATGCTGAATTTAAATGCGTAAAGCAAATTCAAGCATAAGGTAAAATGGTTTGCATTTCTGGAAGGGAGGTTTACAAAGCCTCACAACAAAGTGGGCAAAGATCAAAGGAGCACAAAACCTCTAAAACTTTCAAGAGGAAGGTCACCCCTCCCCCTCTAATTATACTACTCTTGGGCCACCTACCAACCTTGGATGAGTCCCTCAACCCTAGAGCACTCCATCAAAGGCTAGGATTGTCCCACTCACACAGTCATGCAAGGGCTAACCCAAAACCCACCAAACAAATCGGGTTTTCTTGCACGGTTTTCAAAGCACACTAACTAGACCCGCTATCCTATCAACTAGACCGCAATCCAACGGCCCCTCCATGATCCACACAGCGTCTAGCTAGCATCTCATCCATTCCTTGTCTTCTCGACTTGCACCAACTCCTTCTTCGATCATCTTCTGGCGATCCTAGACAGTTTGGACCTCCGACGCTCCTCGCCTAGTCCCGGTCATCCTTCGCCTCACCAAGATCAAGCACGTCATCCTGCAACCATCAAAAACAAGGAAAACCCATCACATAGCAATGTCCAAAAAGATATGCAATTAAACTCCCAAAATCACAATTTTTGGATCATTCACGCTCATCAGGGCCGGTGCTATCGCCCCTAGCCGGTAGCACCGCCCATCATCCCAAAACCAGAAGAGACCCTCAATGGAATTTCCACACCAGGCATTTGGGCCGGTGCTACCGCTATCCCGGTAGCACCAGACTACCATGGGCGGTAGCACCGGACCGCCACAATGCCCAAAAATGCACCCTTCTGGAATTTTCACACTGCTCTTCGAGGCCGATGCTACCGCTCTTTCGGTAACATCGGGCTACCATGGCCAGTAGCACCGGACTGCCAGAAACCCCAAAAACACCCTCTCGGGTTTTTACACATGCTCTCGGGGTCGTTGCTACCGCTCTCCCTGTAGCATCGGGCTACCATGATGTCGGGATCCGAATCTGCAAATCCGGACCGTCTGTGTATTCTGTGCTAGTCCAGGATCACGCTAGCACACACAGTCTTTACAGGGTTGCACATCACAAACATTCGCAGCGATATAAGAATAAATAGTGCAAACATGTATATAAACCGAGTTGTACGACCTTATGGTCTCCTTACATAAAAACAGCCACGCAGGGCTTACAGTATTCAGAGTAAAAGAAATAACAGCGGAATAAAAATAAATATCGTGGAAGCCTCCATCTCTCCATAGGCATCCGACTGGGCTTGCCCCCTAGTTGCTCGGGTCCTCAATGTACTCCTCCTCCCAGGCTGGTGTAGACTCCTCCACTGATGTTGGGATTGATAAGCAAGGTGGGATGAGTACTCAAGGCACTCAACAAGTAATGCACAGAATGCGGCACTAGTACTATATGCAAAGCTTATTCCAAAGGATTGGCTTAAATAGTTCTCTTGCATCAAACAAAGATTTTTAAACCAAGATCTTATTTAGTTTAAAGCGGGAACAGTTATAAGTAATATTATTTTCTTCAAATGGTTTTTTCAAGATTCTCGGCACAACGACCTTAATGACTCATTTTCAATACTAGCACACAGCCACCCATTCCACATTTTGTTTATGAAGATCTACCCCTTGACTGTAATCCCCGAGTAATGCTCAATACCGTGAGCACGGCTATTCGAATAGTTTTGACACTCTGCGGAGGTTGTACACTTTACCCACAAGATACTGACCACTCACCACACGGTGATTGTCCGTAACAAAGCTTTTCAGAACCTCTACCTTAACCAAAGAACCTCTCGGTATTACCTCACTATCACTTCCCACACAGAGCGAAGTATAGGGCAGTCAATCACCGTTGGATGGGCACCAAGCCGTAGCACGTGCACGCTCCCGTCATGATACACCCCGTGCACCGCCACCCCGAGGTATCGGAGGAAAGATATCGAACCCTAATCAACTAGGTCCATCCCATACCGCACATGTGGTTGTACGGGTGACTCGGATCAAAGGCTTGCAAGGTGAAGTCCTTAACTGACCAAGGCAAGACTTCCAACACTCAACAGTGGCACACAGCCCATTGTGGCACACAAACTCACAACACTCATCAACCCAATGCCACACAGGCCCGCCAAGCACACAGCCTCTTGCCACTTGCCCCAGTCTAAATCATTTCCCACCCAGTTGATTATTGTGCAACACATGCCAGCAATAACTCCACATCGGTATGGAACCACACAGGTCTCCATACTTCAATCTCATCATGTGGCAACATCACACCACTTTCAAAATACATTCAATATTCCATTAGTCAATATTGTAGCATTTTTCGAAAGATCATTCATGACCGTTGCAAGGCTAAGCATCTACTCACTGCCTAGCCTCCCGTGTTGGCATCATATTATTATCCAACCAGTACAAACAAACTTAGGGTGACAATGATTTAGGCATACAATTAATAATTTCAAGGTGGCATAACAGAATGGGTTGATTAACTACGTTATCCCAATTTAAATTAGCTTCATTTTAAATAAATAAGCATGCATAATTTCAAAGCATAAATTACATTTTAAAAGCTGGGATCAAAATGATCAAAGCATCACTTGCCTTCAAAGAGTTGCTGGTCGTGTTCCGAAGCTTGGTCTTGAGCGATGAAATCTTCCTCGAAACTTTCCGGCAAATTTGCGTCTACGCGTATAAACAAAATATGCAATAAATATCTAATACAGAGGACTATATGACCTCAAAAATTCAAATAAAATTCGTCATTAAATAGATCACATTTTTATGAATTTTTAGAAATTTGAATCACCCAAATCCGAGTTAAAATGCAAAAGTTATAGTCATTTGAAGTTTGAATAAAATCTGAAAATACAGAAATTAAGAAATCCGATTTTTCCAAATTATTTTTATACTGAAAATTCACATTTATGATGTCAGCATCACATCATGATGACGTCAGCACAGAAATGAATTTCGGTCAAAATATTTTTATATATAAAAAAATATTTATGACGTCAGCGTTGACGTCAGCATGCCACATGGCAGCCTCTGGTGCCGCCACGTTGCCTCGGTCTATGGGCTTGGTTCACAGCTCGGCTCTGGTCTACCGTGGACTTGGTTCACCAAAACAGCGCATCCACGCGGCAAGATCCGAGCCGTTCGTTGAATCAACGGCCAAATTTCCTCACGCACACCGTAGCGCACCGAGATGCGTGCGACACGCGTCGCGCATCCGACGGTCAGCCACGCATCCAATGCGGCGACGCCTCGGACTCCACGCCTCCACGCGTCGCACATGCAACGGCGCACCCGAAATTAACGGCTGGATCACGCGCGTTCGGCGGCATCTCGGTTTACGCGCGGCCACGTGGCAGGATCGCAACGGTGCGCTGAAACCAACGGCTGGATCTAGTCTCGCCCGGCCAAACGACCACGCAGCGTCGAAGACGCATTCGGCAAAGGCGCGGCGATCACCGCCGCACGCTCAAATCAACGCGCGCGAATTCTTAAGGCAAATCGATCTAATCTCCACCGCTGAGATTTAATCCAACGAGCATGGTATCCGAGTTGTTTATCGCATGGCGCAACGTGGCTCAATCCTACGTGTTCACTAACGATCCAACGGGTAAGACAAAAACATAGCGCAGAAAATAGATCTAATCCAAGCCGTTCACTCTAGATCGAACGATCAAGATTCAACTAACGTGTAAACCTAAGAGTTAATCCGATCGTCCATAATCGATCTAATGACTCGATCTAATCTAGGTGAAAACAGAGAAGGCGACGTGGGCGCATCGGAAGCGTCATGATGCGATCGAACGGTCGGCGAGGGTTGGCGAGGTCGACGACGGCGCAGAAAGAGAAGGTCACCGAGCTGGGAAGATGACGCGACCAACGGCGCCACGGGCTTTTCCGGCGAGAAGGGTGGTCCACTCAATGCGGCTTGCTTCGGTGAACTCGGGACGGGGTCGGAGCACAGCGGAGTGGCTCGGACGACGACGGGAGGAAGCAAAAACAACGGCGGCGAGGGAAAGCAACTACGGTGAGCAACAGCAGGCGCTAGAGGTGGTCTCGAAGTGCGTGCAAGGAGTCAAAAGACGCGGCGTTGAGCCCTCTGTAGAACGCACTCACCAAGACGGATTAAAGGGCCTCGACGTGCGCGAAACTGCCGGCAGAAATCACGGCCATCAAAGCCCACGCCTCTCCGGTGATCTCGCGGGGACGAAGCGACGTGGCCCTATCCCCGCCGTTCGTGCGGCGATGATCCGAAGGCACACGCGCGCGGGCGACGTGGCACACTCGCAGGCGTTCGATCAGGACCGGACGGCTCGGGCTGGGCGGTGCTAGGGTTTCTTGCCGCGAGCTGGGCTGGCTAAGCACATCTTTGGCCGCCCAAGACTATTCATCTGATTTTAAATCATTTCTTATTAAAAACAATTCTAAAAATTCAATTAAATCATTTGGGGCTTTTAAAATAGTAGAAAAATTCTAGAAAAATTCTAGAAAATACTTTGAGCTATTTGGGACTCAAATAAAATATTTTCAATAAAACTTTGCAAAAACTTTTCCATTATTTAATTGTTTTCAAGGAAGGCCATATTTGAATAAATCCAAATAAATTTCAATAAATTCCCAAAATTTCTCAAAAAACAAAAATACTCCAAAATTTAAATTAGAGCAAAATTTAGGGTGTTACACATGACCGGTAGCACCGTAAATTCCAGACAGAGCTCAAATTGCTTCAAATTGAAAATTCAATTCAAATCAAACTCAAACCAGAGCATACCAAGCTCAAATTTAGTCAAATACTCATCACAAACATGGGTAGACCTCCACATGGTCTTTCAATAATAGTAATTCTGTTGGAAAAATAACAAGTGTGGAATACTATAGAGCAAATGTATGATTTGGAAGTGTAAACTTGATTGGAAATATAATATCTGCATGTATTTCCCCCCTCATTTGGGCATAGGTAGCATAGATCAGAAGAAGCTAAACATTGAGCACACAACCACAACATCATGTCAACTCATTCAAACAGCAACTAGTTTGGAACAAATCTCTCTCAGTTTATATAAAAGGAAAGAACTGCATGTTGTGTTCGTAGCAATATTTAAGTGCGCTAAGTGAAAAATTTGTGTCTAGTACTTAAGTGAAACACAAATGATGGGGTTACTCAATTTATTACAGCTAATAGCAGTTAGTCAATTCAAGTATCAAACTTACCCATTATTATTTCATCAATACAGATGGTTTGTTTATGACAAGGTAGCAGCAAACACATATATAAAAGGTAGTGCTGCAATTAAACTCTGTGAGACACCTTCGGGTCCATGTTCTTGCAGTCTACAAAAATTAGTGCTACTTCATAGTTCATATAAGAGAAACATATGCAATTTCCCTAGTGTCTCAACTACTCGATATTGAACTGACCAAATAAAATTATCGTACAACCATGAACAAAATGCGTCAAATGAAGATTTTTTTTCTTGAACGGTGATGAAGAAACTAACTCAACTAAAAACAATGTCAAGATTTTGACATAATTGAATCATACAAAACAGAATGATTCAATGGACAATCCATTCAGCTCATCAAAATTATACTATCTCCTAACATTTGGTGCGGATCTAAGTTGCTAGATCTAACAGCTTGCCCTAACTTTACGCAATACAAACCTCCCTACATTCCAAGATTCGTCATTCTAACCCCATTGAACCAATCGCATCATCGAATGTTGGGCGGAAGTTCCATAAACACCGTGCATGTTTTGCATCACCAAACGCATTACAAGCATCCGTTTAATGGTAGTAAACAGCAAGAAGCCAAGAAGAGAGCAGCACCTTGGGAGGAGGCCGGTGCGGGAAGGGTTCACCGCGGGAGGAGGCCGGTGTGGGAAGGGTGGAGGCCACCACTGGAGGAGGTTGGCGTGGGAGGAGGTCACCGCAGGAGGAGGTCGGCACGAGAGGGGTTCGTTGAAGAGGACGATGGCTTGGGAGGAGGTCAGCGCGGGAGACGAAGCGTTGGTGGAGATGAAGCGTTGTCTAGGGTTCTGAGCACTGGATAGTGGTAACTGATCATTGTACGCGAGGGCATTTTTATAAAGCCTATATCATAGACGGTTCTACCTTAGAACCGTCTGTGATTAAACCCTACCAAAGAAATTTGTAACCTCCTTGGGCCCTTGGGAATGGTCCCAAGATATCCAAGCCCTAGACAGAGAAGGGCCAAGATAGAGGAATAGTTTGTAGTGCTTGGGCTGATCGGGTGGTTTGCTTGTCATAGAATTGGCAGCTCTCGCACTTTTTCACTAGCTCGCAAGCATCCTAGAGGGCAGTCGGCCAATAGAACCCTTATCGAAAAACTTTCCTGACCAAGGTGCGATAGGATGCATGGTTGTCGCAGATGCCTCCATAGATATCGAGCAATATTTTATTGCCCTCTTCCTGAGTGATGCACTTCATCAAGATTCCGTTACTCCCCTTTCGGTAGAGCTTGTCGTCTACCAATACGTATAGCTTGGACATATGTGCAATTTTCTCTGCTACGACATCATCATCAAGGAGCTCTCGACCTTTGAGATAGGCTTGGAATGGAGTCATCCAAGTCAGCTCGCGTTCGAGTAGTGCTGCTTCCATGTCTGTGGTTTCTGTCTCGCTGACTCGACCAAGCTGCTGATCGAGTTGGGCAGCATCTACTTTTTGTATGAGGGAAACAGACGGTTTAAGGAGTTTCTCGATGAAGACTCCTGTTGGCATTGGTGAAGACGAAGCGAGCCTGGCAGGTTCGTCAGCTGCGGAATTGTCACATCGCCTGATATGCCTTACCTTGAGCCCTTCGAACTTGTGCTCTAGCTTGCAAACCTCATTCAAATACGCCGCCATGTTGTCGTCCTAGCACTAGTACTCCTTCTGCACTTGGTTTACAACTAGCTGTGAGTCCCTTTTCACGAGTAGACGTCTGATGCCTAGTGATGTGGCTATGCGGAGTCCGTTGACCAGTCCCTCATATTCTGCAACATTGTTTGAAGCTTGAAAATTGAGTTGGATAACGTATTTTAAATCCTCACCTATCGGGGATTTGAGCACGATGCCAACCCCGAGCCTTGAAGTGTGAGCGACCCATCAAAGAACATAGCCCAATGGTCGTCGACCGCCTCACGCTCCCTTTCTTCGACGTGTGTTCATTCTGCAATGAAGTCTACCAAGGTGCCTGACTTGATGCTGGTACGCTGTGCGAAGTCGACCTCGAACTCGTTGAGTTCGACCGCCCATTGTACAATTCGATTGTTGCTTCTCGGTTACGTAGCACCTCCTTGAATGGATATGTTGTCATCACCGTAATCTTGTGCTTGGAAGTAATGTCGCAACTTTCGAAAAGACATCAAGACAGCGTACGGCATCTTCTGTATCTGCGAGTACCGCAGCTTGGCGTCGTGCAAGACTTCGCTTACGTAGTAGACATGCTTCTGGATTTTAGTTTTTTTATCGGGGCAATCCCGTTCGACCACCAAAACCGTGCTTACTGCTTCAGGGGTAGCTACAATATACAAAAAGAGCTCCTCTTTTTCATTAGGTGAGCTCGAATGAAGCCAACCTTCAGGAGTTTGCCGACGTCCTCTTGTATGGCTTGCTTCCTGTCTTTTGCAAATCTTCGCTGCTTCTGCACCACGGGTTTGGCGCTAGGCTCCATAGCTAGTCGATGCTCGATCACCTCTCTGTGGACTCCGAGCATGTCAGACGGTTGCCATGCAAACACATCACGGTTTTCCCGAAGAAAGGTGATGAGCTTGAGTTCCTATTTGGGGTCAAGGTTGGTGCCTACCTTGATCATCTTGGAGGGCTTTGACGGGTCGATGGGCACCATCTTAACGCCTCTGTCGATCTGCTCACACTTCTTGCTGTCGTTGACTAAGTCTTTGGCGGCACTATTGGACGTAGAAAACTCGTTAACGCCCTTGGACTTCTGGCGCTTGGCTTCCTTATCGTCGGCATAGGCTGCCAACCCACATAGATGCTCGACCATCTCCAGGCTCTTCTTGTCACACCTGACTGCAGTGCGCTGGTCTCTCTTGATTGTGAGGACTCCTTTTGGCGCAGGGATCTTAACGATCTGGTACACACAGTGTACTACGGCCATAAACTTAGCGAGCATGGGGCGGCCTAAGATCACGTTGTAGGCAGTCTCAAAATCTACCACATCGAAGAGGATTCTCTTGGTGCAGAAATTGTCCGGCTTGCCGAACGTGACTGGCAGCTCGATCTAGCCAAGCAGCATAGAAGACGATCGCAGGGTTATGCCGTGGAATGGCTCTACTCTATCCCTGATTTTCGCTCGAGATATCCCTATGTTATCTAGGGTCTTGGCGAAGATAAGGTTCAGTGAGCTACCCCCATCAATCAAGGTTCGTGCGACCTTAATATTGATAATGGTAGGCTCGACTACCACGGGGTATCGACCCGGATGCGGGACCACAGCTTGGTGATCCAATTGGTCGAAGGTAATCGGTACTTCTGACCACTTGAGGAATCTAGGGAGGGCTGGCACAGCCAGGTTGACCTCCCTTTTGATAGTCTTGTATTGTCTCTTGGACTCATACGTGCCGGATCCTCCGAAGATGTGCGCCAGCTTGTAGTCGGCCCCGCGGTATTCGGGTTCGTCGTCCTGGAACTTCTCTTTGGCCTGCTCGACTCCATGTTCGGCGAGTGCAGCCTTAAGCTTTTCCTGGATCTTCTTTTTGATCACCTGGCACTCATCGAAATCGTGCTTGTCCGTTCGATGGATCTGGCAGTACTTGCCCCCTCCACGATTCGGGCCCTTGTTGTCGCCCATATTATGTGCCTTGCCGCGCTCGACCGCGGCCACGATGGAGTCACCTTTGTGCTTCTTCCCGTGGTTCTTGTTTCTTCTTGCCTCTTGCTTGGACGACTTAGGTTTGTTGTCACTTGACCCAAGGTTGTTGATGTGGTCACGAGCTTCGACACGTATGGCGTATTTGTCTGCTAACTCGAAGAGTTCCATGAGAGTTTGGATTTTTCAAGTAGCTAGCTTCCCCTTCAATTCCTTATCCCTGACTCCGTTCTCGAAGGCAACGATTACGGCTTCGTCCGAGACGTCCGGAATCAAGTTACACTTGTCACTGAAGCGTCGAATGAGGACGTGCAATGACTCGCTCGGCTTCTGAACCACCCGATGCAAGTCGCTGCTAGTTTTGGGGCATTCATAGGTGCCCTATAAATTGGCGATGAACTAGGCCCGTAACTCTTCCCATGAGGATATCAAATGAGGCGGGAGGTTGAGCAACCAAGACCTAGCTACACCATCGAGGGTGGTAAGTAGGTAGTTGGCCATCACCCTCTCATCACCACCAGCTGCCCTCATGACCGTAGTATAAATCTGTAACCATTCAACTAGGTTGATCTTACCCGAGTATTTCTCAATGGAGCCTAGTTTGAACTTGTCAAGCCACCTAACGGTACGAAGCTCGGGGCGAAGGCCTTAATCCTTCGACGTTGTCTTCGGGGATCACATGCCGTGGACCTCGGCTAGGAGAGCGCCTTCGATGCGTAGGGGAACAGCCCTTCGAGAGCAGAGTCACTCCGCTGGGCCTAGTGCGTAGGAGATCTGCCCTTGGACAGAGGACACTCGTTCCCTGGCCACTCACGGTCTTCTCGTCCGCGCTCCACCCGTCAATCGTAGAGAATGTCACGCAAGTCTCACCGATCATGAGGAATTCGATTTCGGAGATCTTCGGGACACCCCCGATGGAGGTTGGAGCGCACTATTTTGAAAACCTCTGGTTAGAACTAGCCACCATCGATCTGGTTACTCGATGATGGCGGGATGGTCCTGATCGCTGGCTTTTGGGTCCTTGCTGGCTAGGACATGCTAGCCTCGAGTTAACGGCTCGGGCGATTTGTGCTTGAGCTGCATCGAGCAGCGTCTTCATCTGGTCACATCGGTGATCTGTGGTGTTTGGCGCCATAGTGTTTGTAGCCTCCCAGACTGTAGTCATCATTGCTACAGGAGCTCAAAGCGTGTGCAGAGGATTTTGGGGTCCCTCGCCTTCTGTGGTGTCTGCTGCTGAGTTCTTGTCTTGATAACGTTCGGCAGTAACTTCCTTGAATATCAGGCATACTCGAGTCGGTTTCCTCGTAACGGGAACATGATCGAGTCCTTCCTAATACAGAGTTATCTCTTCTGCGCATATCTCATCCCTCATAATTGGGCCCGTGATATCCGGAATCTCTGCATGTCGTTAGGACATATCCTTCACGTATCCTCTGTGGACACATACCCCATGTTTAGATATTCGACAAGTATCAATGTGATAAATGATGTTAAATCATTCTTGTCTCAAAGTTTTGATATGAAGGATCTAGGAGAGACTAATGTTATTCTTAACATCAAGCTTATTAAGGGTGAGAATGGGATTACTTTAAAGTAGTCTCATTATGTGGAGAAAATTCTGAGTCATTTTGGGTACTCAGATTGCAAAATATCTCCAACACCCTATGACCCGAGTCTAAAACTTTGAAAGAATAGAGGACAAGGGATAGATCAATTGAGATACTCTCAAATAATTGATTCTCTCATGTATCTATTGGCTAGTGCAACTAGGCCTGACATTTCATTTGTTGTAAGCAAATTGAGCCGATTTACTTCAAACTCGGGAAATGATCACTGGACTGCACTAGATTGCGTCATGAGATACTTGAGAGGTACCAATTCTTATGGACTTCACTATAATGGGTATCCTGCGGTACTAGAAGGTTATAGTGATTCCAACTGGATCTCAGATGCTGATGAGATCAAAGCCACTAGTGGATATGTATTCACTTTGGGCTGTGTTGTAGTTTCATAGAGGTCTTGCAAATAGATCATATTGACGAGGTCAACCATGGAGGTTGAGCTTGTAGCACTTGACACAACCACTGTTGAGGCAGAGTGGCTGTGTAAGCTCTTATTGGACTTGCCGATGGTTGAAAAACCAATACCGGCTATTCTTTTGTATTGTGGTAACCAAACTGTGATCACTAAGGTTAAGAGTGCAAAAGATAATTTGAAGTCCTAAAGATATGTGAAACGACTAATAAAATCCGTTAGAAATTTGAGAAATACTAAAGTGATCGTCGTGGATTATATTAATACATCTAAAAACATGGCGAACCCTTTTACGAAGGGACTATCACGTGCAGTGATAGATGGAGCATCGATGGAAATTGGTTTGAGACCCACCTAAGTTGCTCTATATTGGAAACCCAGCCTATGTGAACAGAGATCCCGTGAATTAGGTGATGGGAAAAACAAACTGTCAGCGTAACTGGAGAGTACATTTGTACATACCTTTTCCAGTTAGGAGATGCGTACTCTCAAGTACTGTATGGGAGGATGACTTTTATGTCTTAATGTGTTCTGAGGCCTATGTTTATGGCGAGGTACTATCCTGCATAGTACACTCGAAAGAACACACCTATATGAGCTAGATTGTAAAGTCGCAGTCTATAAGATTTAGGTAATCTCTAATAAGCTCATGAGAGGACACGGGAACATGACTGTAACGCTCCAAACCGTAGGCATGACTCTAGGCGGCCTAGTATCGGTGATGCCTTCAAGTGAACCTTGCTTGCACAAGACTGGCAATTCAAGGTTTTGGCTATTGCATAGTTGTAAGTAAGTGGATCTTACTGTGCTAGGTGTAGTCAATCCAGGGCGGGTCTACACTGTAAAACCGGTATATTAAAAGTGCTGAAAAACTTTTCTTGCAGACTTCTTGGTGGGGATTGTTGGAATTAATTCAATGAAAAAAGTCAAAGGGGTGTTGAGTTGAGAATATGGTCTTTAGTACCATATTGCTTAGATGGGTGGAGTGCAACCAACTTATAAGGGGAGCTCATGCATGGACTCTAGTATGAGTTGGTGGTAAGGCTAGAGGTACACATGGTTAACTATGTTAGGCTATGTACACGCACACACGCACGCGCGCTGTACTTAACCTTTTATCATGTGTACTTGCTATGTCACATCACCTTACACCACGACTACTGACATGGCGACGCGGACTCAGGTAGACACACGTTTTCGTGCGGTTAGTCCGTTCGCCCACATTGCGAGATTCCAGTGGGCGATTCCTGGAATCGTGGCAGTTCGGCTGTTTTTTCGCGATGTGGTTTTCAGTTCGCGTTTTCTTAAGGGAGATGTCCCTATTCGTGAGAAAAAACGTGATAGCAAATCGATCTCGTTCTCTCCGGCGATCTCTACTTCCTCCATGCTTGCTGCCTTTGGAGCCATTCCGTCTCTTCGTTAGTCGTGCAACGGGCTTGAGGGAGAGCAATGTTTTCGATCCGATGTCGATCGCTTGACGCCCTGCACGGGAGACCGGCAATCAGGTTTCTAAGAAGCGTCGCACCGCACGACCGCTCGTCTTCATTTTTGATCATCGCATCTCTTCTGCGCAGCTTCTTTTCTTCACCAAGCCCGCTGTAAGTGTTTGGGATCAATTGGTTGCGAATAACTCTGATGAGAATGTATGCTGCTATGATAGTTTTGTTTGAATTTATGTATCTTTTGGGCTATCAAGTATATTCTATAAATCTGCTGGTTGCTAGTAACCATGTTGTAGACGCAATGTTTAACTTAATGTTCTTATCACGTATTATGCTATGTTATTTTTCCAACAGGTCCACCTCCCCCAACTCAATGCCGTAGTACCTTATCTCTCCCGTCGTCGACAGCATGCATCCCGGTGCGTCCGCACCATCCGCAGAATCCGTGAGGCATGTACGCGGCGACAACATCAACACTGGCGGCGAGTGAGGGAGAAGGTGAAGGTCATGAGCTCCAGAGGACGGCTTTGCCGCTGCCTCCTCTCTTGTTCTTCAAGCTGTATGGTACCTCTGGCGGCGTCGGGAGTTTTCCGTCAATGACAATCAAGCAGGGTCGTTGCGCTAGCAATTGGGGCGACCGGCTTGCAATTGAAGGGCTGCAGATCGCTCATGACCAGTGACACCCTGCGTCTAGTGCTGCGCCACGAACCGCCGCTGCTAGCCACGGGCTAGCAGGGCAGGGTCATGACATGGCGTGATAGGGAGATAGTGGCATTGACGGTGATTGGTTCAAGCAGCAGGTGGTGACATGTGAATTGAATGCATTGGTGTCTTGTGCTATTTCTTGACAACAGAAGTGGTATTGTGTTCTATTTTCTAGATTAGGTTGGGACATGATCAGTGAGGAATCTGATGGAAAAAAAATCTGAATCTAAAGGACTACATGTTTATGTGTTTGCACCACTGGTCAGTTTGGGACATGATTAAGGTGGAATCAGATGGGAAATTCTGATCTAAAGGACTAGATGTTCATGTGTATGCACCACTCATCAGGTTGGAACTTGATCGAGGAGGAATTAGCAGGTCCAAGCTTTGTATGTGTATAGCCGCTTGATGCTTATGAGCATAGTTTCATTATCTGCTGCCATCTTCATCGTGTAAAAGTCTAGGTAGGCATCTTATCCAAAAGAGCTAAACCTGTCCTTAATCTAGCAGAGGTGTAATACATGTATTTAGTAAAAATGGAGTCAGCGACTGGCCTAAAAACTTGCACATTTGAACACATTTGTATATATGTGCATACAAGAATGCAGAATACCAATGTAGCCTTTTTTTTCATTATCTTACTGATGCTTACATATTACTTTGCTTTGAGGGGTAACTAGCTTCTAAGGTGAGCGGATGCTTTGTCTATGCAGGTTATATTGGGATGCATCAGTTATTGTCCAGGTGGCGAAATCCCTTTAGAGCCTTTATATGGAATACAACTTCAGGGATTGGATGGCTTCTCATTGACATCGTTTCTATTGACACAACCGCGCCTAGTCACTCATCTCATACACAACAATCTGAACCCGTATTACAAGGACCAATTACTCGTGCTCGAGCACGTCGACTTAATTATCAGGTGAATACATTCCTAAGTTTTGATACAAGAGATTCCCAGAATGGAATGCTATTTAATCTTTGTGATGATCTTATTGTCCTTATGAACAAAGGAGAAGAACCTCAAAACGCCAAGCATGAAACCAGATCGTCACGTGCACGAGTTCCACTCGGATTCGGCCTTCCTGACAGCACCAACTTAAAACGGCCATAACTTTTGATCCAGAAGGGTGTTTGGGACACATGAGTACTTGATTGAAAGCTTTCGTCGCCGTATTTCCAATGGATCCAGTCTCACCTTCAAATTCCAACTGAGCTGTCTGGAAAATGCAAAATAAATCATGTCACTTTTCCAGTCCGAGTCAAAGTGGGCCTTGGGCCTTGTAATCGAGTATTTTTCGGTCTCCCTAGGGTTTGGATGACCTCCTCCTCCTCATATCTCATACATAGCCAGCCGCACCCTCCTCTAGGGTTCGGGTTTTGTTTGATTAGTTTAGCCAAGTGCAAACTTTGTGTCTTCGAGTTGTGCTGGAGAGCCACCTTATCAAGATGTTCAATAGAACCCCACCTTGATTTTGCTTTCCATTCTTATTTGTAATTTTAGATTGCTTTTACTATTGTTCTTGCTTGTTCTTCGGTTGCTTGCAGTAATTGAACCTCGTGTTCAGGTTGATCGTGCCCATGGCAAGATCAATAACACTCCGGAGTTGGTTTAGCGATTGCTAAGGCGCATCGTCGTCGTACGTTGTAGTCGGATCGTCAAAGTCAGTTCCACCAAATCGAGAGTTACCCTTCTCATCGAAAGATCGGGACCATAGTTGCTATCAGGTGGTATCAGAGCTTCGGGTTGCTCGGTGAGAGATTTCCTGTTTTCATTAGTAGTAGATTGATTCATCCCTAAAGTCCAGAAAAGGCCACAAAAAATAGTAGTAGATCATCCGCTGTCCAAAACCATTTGTGCCTTGCATCTTTCTTGTCAGTTTTGCATCGTGAATTTTCGGTTGCATTGTCATGTTGAGTTGCTGGTCTTAGTTTAGATTGGTGGACGGTTCATCTTGTCTTTGCATCTTGTTGTCGCCCTTGCTTTCGCCACCAAATTGCTGCAGGTTCATCACCGTCCTTCAAACCAGCCCTGCTGCAAGCAACGCTGCCACGGCAAGGAATCGCCATCCAACTCCTGCCGAGACAACCACATCCACCTTGCCAACCCTGCCGCCCCTGGCCATAAAAAAATCAAAGCAGAGAAGAAGAAAAAAAATAGAGAAGAAGAACGGAGAAAAAAATTCCCAGCATATTTGTTTCGGTTTGAGATAAGGAAAGCCCTCTCTGCATTTGTTTTCGGTTTGGGGAGATAAGGAAAGTCCTACCTATAAGAAGGAATAGCTGGAGCCCTCTCTAGATTCGGTTTCATCATATTTGAAGTCAATTCGGAATCCTCTCCGGGCGCACTACACCAAAACAGCCATGACTTTTGCATACGACCTCTAATTGGGCTGTTCGAGTACTCAAAACGACCGGAACGAAAAGTCCAGCTTTGATTTTGTTCCCGAGGCTCCAAAAAATTTGTTCAACCCCAAAAAACATTGTTTAGGTAATCAAAACGCCCCCAGAAGTTCGGAAAAATTCTACTGTCTCTGTTTTGGCTGGAATTTTTGCTGTTGTTTCTTAGTTTTGTGTACGTCACGGCTCCGCAGATGGTTCACCAATCCAAGCTATCAAACTCCCTTTAGATCACTGCCTTTATCTGCCGCAATCCACCCCTACTTGCTGACATTGATTAGCTTTTCATCGGTTTGGGCTAGGATCAGCAACATTGACTAGTACTTTGAACGGATTTTCACTTTGCATTTACTGATTTGATTGTTGCAAATCCTTGCTACCATTTTGAGGCCTGCCTAGCTCCACATATTCTACAACGTGCGTTTGTTCGATCCCTTAGCGATCGCTTTATCCAAGCTTCAGAGATCTTCTGACACCGTCAAACGTCGACAACCCTTGCTGCACGGTAAGAACTCGTAAGAGCTTTGGTACCAGCTTGAGAGTCGAGTGATTTTTTTTTCACCACATCCTACGTAGTGATAGGAACAGTATACTTGTGATTCTGTTTCTTGTTTTCTACTAACCATGTCAGGTGACGAGAGTTCGCCGCATCACTCTCCACGCATGAAGAGCATTGTTGCTAACTTTGAGAGGATGATGAGGACCATCATCGAGGGCCTTACTGAGGATGTACAACTCACTAATGAGCGTATGTCGCTGCAAGAAGACCGTCTCCGGTCCATTGAGACCGCACAGGGAGTTGCTAATGCTAACCTTGCCACTATTTTGTCTAGAATTGATATGCTTGCAGCTGCTGCCCCGAGACTTCCATTCCTCCGCCTCGTTTTCTAAGCAACAACAATGGTGTACTACGTGCACAATGGGTTCCCATTGCTTTCCCGGCTTCCCAGCATGGCCCCGCTACCTCGGCTGCTCAAACACACATCGCCAACACTTCGGCTCGGCAACCTAGGGCTACCCTAGCTTCGGGAGGTGAGGTGGAAGAACAAGACGGTGAGAACTACGATGACTACGCCACTGATTTGGAGGATGACCATACCGTCAATTTCCACCAAGACCGCGACCATCGTCGACTACGCTTAAATCAGCAAGGTATGCGACGTGATCCACAGCGACGTGAGGTACGTGATCGTGATGACATTTTCGCTAAAGTAGAATTCAATATGCCCCCTTTCGAAGGTAAATGTGATCCTGATGGTTACCTCAGTTGGGAATTACTTGTTGATCAAAAATGTGCATGCCATGATTTCCCTAAGGATAGAAGAGTTAGGGCTGCCACTAGTGAATTCTCTGATTTTGCTTCTGTTGGTGGAGAGAGCATTACCGCGTTCATCCAAATAATATACCCACCACTTGGGAAGCATTAAAGCTTATTATGAGACATAGATTTGTTCCCTCATACTATGCTAGAGATTTAATAAATAAATTGCAGCGCCTACACCAAGGTAAAAGTTCAGTGGAGGAATATTATCAAGAATTGCAAATTGGCATGTTGCGTTGTGGTTTAGTTGAGAATGAGGAAACTTCTATGGCTCGTTTCTTAGGTGGTTTAAATCGAGAAATCCAGGATATTCTAGACTATAAGGATTATAATTCGATGACTCGCTTATTCCATCTTGCTTGTAAAGCTGAACGTGAAGTGCAGGGACGACAATTGAGGACAAAAGCTAACTTTTCCGCAGGTCGTACTACTTCGTGGACGCCTCACACCCCCGCTGCCCCGTCCAGCCGTACCACTACACCAAGCTCCTCCAACAACAAAACGGCATCCTCTACTTCACATTCAGCACCACGAGCACCCGCACCGACGAAAACTACCACACAAGCTCCCACAAAAAGTTCGACGTCGTCAGTCGCCTCAACGGGACGTACAAAAGACATTCAATGCCATCGCTGCAAGGGTTACAGCCACATCATGAGGGAGTGTCCAAACAAGCATGTGCTAATAATTCATGAAGACGGCGAGTACGATTCAGCAAGCGATCTTGATGAAGAACGTATGCTTTGCTTGCTAAAAATGAAGACGGTGATCCAATCTCAGAACATGAAGAAGAGCACGTGAGCGCTGGTGATGCTGACCAATATTTAAGTCTTATTGCGCGACGTGTGCTTAGTGCTCAGATTGCCCGTGCCGAGGAAAATCAGTGTCACAACTTGTTTCACATTAAAGGCGTCGTCCAAGAGCGATCTATTTGAATAATCATTGATGGTGGGAGTTGCAATAATCTAGCCAGCATGGACATGGTGGAGAAGCTAGCACTCTCCACTAAGCCACATCCTCAGCCTTACTACATCCAATGGTTCAACAACAGCGGCAAGCTTAAGGTAACTCATATGGTAAGAGTACATTTCGCTTTAGGTTCTTATCATGATTATGTCGATTGCGATGTCGTACATATGCAAGCATGTTCTATGTTGTTAGGTAGACCGTGGCAATATGATAAAGATTGTTTACATCATGGTAGAACAAATCAATACACTTTTGTGTATAAAGAGAAGAAAATTGTGTTACATCCAATGTCTCCTGATGCTATTTTAAAAGATGATATTGCTAGAGCTAGTAGAGAGAAAAACCAGGAGCATGCTAAGAGTGAAAATCAAATTGTACCAAAGGATCTTGACAAACACAACAAGAAAGAATCTAAGCCAGTTCATGAGAAGATAAATGAGATTAAGTTGAAAGGTGCTTGTTTTCATGCTACCAAATTTGATGTGAATGAGTTGGATGTTACAAGTTCTATTTGCTATGCATTCGTTTGCAAAGAAGTTTTGTTTTCATTTGAGGATATATCTTGTTCTTTGCCTCTTGCTGTCACTAACCTTTTGCAGGAGTACACTGACGTCTTTCCAGAGGATGTACCACCGGGGTTGCCCCCAATTCGAGGAATTGAGCACCAAGTTGACCTCATTCCCGGGGCATTTTTGCCCAATCGTGCGCCATACAGAACCAATCTAGAAGAAACTAAGGAGATACAGCGCCAAGTTCAAGAATCGCTTGATAAAGGGTACGTACGTGAGTCTCTTAGTCCTTGTGCTGTTCCGGTCATTTTAGTGCCCAAGAAAGATGGATCATGGCGCATGTGTGTAGATTGTAGGGTAATCAATAATATCACCATTAGGTATCGTCACCCTATTCCTATGCTAGACGATATGCTTGATGAATTAAGTGGCTCTACAGTGTTCTCTAAAGTTGATTTGCGTGGTGGGTACCATCAGATTCGTATGAAGCTAGGAGATGAATGGAAAATGGCTTTTAAAACTAAATTCGGTCTATATGAGTGGTTAGTAATGCCTTTTGGGTTAACCAATGCACCTAGCACTTTCATGAGATTGAGGTTATGTTGTTACTCCCCAGGGCATTAAAGTTGATCAGGCCAAGGTTGAGGCAATACAGAGTTGGCCGACTCCTAACACGGTCACATAGGTGGGAAGTTTTCTTGGACTTGCTGGATTCTACCATCGCTTCGTGAAGGATTTCAGCACCATCGCTGCACCATTGAATGAGCTTACCAAAAAAGGTGTGCCATTTGCTTGGAGAGATGCACAGGAGAACGCCTTCAACACATTGAAAGATAAGTTAACACATGCACCACTACTCCAACTTCCAGATTTTTCTAAGGATTTTGAACTAGAATGTGATGCTAGTGGAGTTGGTTTGGGTGGTGTGTTTTTACAAGAACGAAAACCTGTTGTATATTTTAGTGAGAAGTTGAGTGGGCCTAGTTTGAATTATTCTACTTATGATAAGGAATTATATGCTCTAGTTCAAACTTTAGAAATATGGTAGCATTATTTATGGCCCAAAGAATTTATCATACTTTCTGATCATGAATCTTTGAAGTATATTCGAAGTCAAGCAAAATTGAATCGTAGACATGCCAAGTGGGTTGAATTTATTGAATCTTTTCCTTATGTTATAAAACATAAGAAGGTCAAGGAGAAAGTTATTGCTGATGCTTTGTCTAGAAGATATACAATGCTTTCACAACTTGATTTCAAAATCCTTGGATTAGAGACGATTAAAGAGCAATATGTACATGATAACGATTTTAAAGATGTGTTGCTGGATTGTAAAGAGGGAAAAACATGGAACAAATTTGTCCCCAAAGATGGGTTCGTGTTTAGAGCTAATAAACTATGCATTCCAGCTAGCTTTGTTCGTTTGTTGTTGTTACAGGAAGTGCATGGAGGTGGGTTGACAGGACACTTTGGTGTGAAGAAGACGGAGGATATACTTGCTGGTCATTTCTTTTGGCCAAAAATGAGAAGGGATGTGGAACGATACGTTGCTCGCTGTACTACATGTCAAAAAGCTAAGTCACAACTTAACCCTCATGGTTTGTATATGCCTTTACCTGTTCCTAGCGTGCCTTGGGAAGATATTTCTATGGACATTGTTTTAAGACTGCCTAGAACAAAGAAGGGGAGGAATAGCATCTTTGTTGTTGTGGATAGATTTTCTAAGATGGCACACTTCCTACTATGTCATAAAAGTGATGATGCTAACAACATTACTGATTTGTTCTTTCGTGAAATTGTTCGCTTGCATGGTGTGCCCAACACAATAGTTTCAGATCGTGTCACTAAGTTCCTTAGCCACTTGTGGTGAATTTTATGGGCTAAATTGGGGACTAAGCTTTTATTTTCTACTACCTGTCATCCCCAAACTGATGGACAAACTGAAGTTGTCAATAGAACTTTATCTACCATGCTTAGGACTGTTTTGAAAACGAACATAAAACTGTGGGAAGAATGCTTGCCTCATATTGAATTTGCTTATAATCGTCTACTACAAAGAAGTGTCCGTTTAAGATTGTTTATGGGTTTGTGCCTCATGCTCCTATTGATTTGTTACATCTTCCATCTTCAGAGAAGTTGAATTTTGATACTAAACAACGTGCTGATTTGATGTTGAAAATGCATGAGACAACTAAAGAAAATATAGAGCGCATGAATGCTAAATATAAACTTGCTGGTAGTAAGGGAAGGACGCTGTGACTTTTGAACCTGGAGATTTAGTTTGGTTGCATTTGAGAAAAGATCGATTTCCTGAATTAAGAAAATCAAAGTTGATGGCTCGAGCTGATGGTCCTTTCAAAGTATTAGAAAAGATTAATGATAATGCATATAAACTTTAGTTGCCTGCAGATTCTAGGGTTAGTCCCACTTTTAACATTGCAGATTTGAAGTCATATTTGGGAGAAGAGGATGAGCTTGAGTCGAGGACGACTCAAATGCAAGAAGGGGAGGATGATGAGGACATCGTTTCTATTGACACAACCGCGCCTAGTGACTCATCTCATACACAACAATCTGAACACGTATTACAAGGACCAATTACTCGCGCTCGAGCACGTCGACTTAATTATCAGATGAATACGTTCCTAAGTTTTGATACAAGAGATTCATAGAATGGAATGCTACTTAATCATTGTGATGATCTTATTGTCCTTAGGAACCAAGGAGAAGAACCTCAAAACGCCAAGCATGAAACCAGATCATCACGTGCACGAGTTCCATTCGGATTCGGCCTTCCTGACAGCATCAACTTAAAATGGCCATAACTTTTGATCCAGATGGGTGTTCGGGACATATGAGTACTTGATTGAAAGCTTTCGTCGCCCTCTTTCCAATGGATCCAGTCTCACCTTCAAATTCCAACTGAGATGTTCGGAAACTGGAAAACAAATCACAACACTTTTCTAGTCCGAGGCAAAGTGGGCCTTGGGCCTTGTAATCGAGTTGTTTTCGGTCTCCCTAGAGTTTGGACGACCTCCTCCTCCTCATATCCCATAAATAGCCAGCCGCACCCTCCTCTAGGGTTCAGGTTTTGTTTGATTAGTTTAGCCAAGTGCAAATTTTATGTCTTCGAGTTGTGCTAGACAGCCACCTTGTCAAGATGTTCAATAGAACCCCACCTTGATTTTGCTTTCCATTCTTATTTGTAATTTCAGATTGCTTTTACTATTGTTCTTGCTTGTTCTTCGGTTGCTTGCAGGAATTGAACCTCGTGTTCAGGTTGATCGTGCCCACGGCAAGATCAATAACACTCCGGAGTTGGTTTAGCGATTACTAAGGCGCATCGTCGTCGTACGTTGTAGTCGGATCGTCAAAGTTAGTTCCACCAAATCGAGAGTTACCCTTCTCATCGAAAGATCGGAACCATAGTTGCTATCAGCTTCCCTCTGACATTAATCTGATTTAGATTTTGCATAAGTTCATCCATTCTGTGAATGCATCATTGGAAGACACGGTTTGAGGTCAATTTCATTTTTCTTGATTAATAATAGTCACTGCGTGAGCGAAAAGTGAGGTAGTGCATGTTCATGCTTCATTCCCTGCAGAAACAGAATTGTTCTATGCCATGAAAAATTTCTTTAGTTGCTAACTTGGAGCCACGTTGGTTTCATGCGTTTCAGCTTACATGCCAAGCAAGAAGCAATAGTAAATCTGACAGAATCCCGGAACCCGGAAGCAGGGTTTCAAACACCGTTTTGGAAGAAAAAACGGTCGAAAAGCGCTAGAAAATTGTCAGAAACCGGGGTTAAGAAATCAAAAAATTCGGAAAAAAATTCAAAAAAATCGAAAACCGCTCGGTTTTCACCGAAAACCAACCGACCAATTGAATGTTCCTTAAAAACAGTTTTTGAGTTGTTTTCAACGGTTTTCGAGCGGTTTACGTGCCATAAATTTTTTTCAAATTTTTATTTTTTTTTTTATTAGACCGGTTTACTGACCGGTTTTGAATCTCAAACCGCAACAGCAAGATCGAAAACCGTGGTTTTCGAGCGGTTTTTGCCGGTTTTTAAAACCTGCCCGGAAGATCTTCGAAATGAATATTCTCTCTGATTTGAGCATTCCTCGTTAAGTTGCATATGATCCGCATCAGCACTGTGGTTCTGCATTGTCGAGCCTCGATCATGGATCCTGCCTTTTGGGCTCCTTCAATGTTCGTGAATACTTCGATGGATACAATGAAAGATTCTGTGTGAATGTATGCATATTTTAAATTTCAAGTAGTCTATTTGTCTATTGGAATTGGCATAGTTTACGGAAATTCTTTGGAATGGTAAAATATCATGTAAACGCAACATAATTGCTATGTTTTCATGATGTCTTCAACATAGCGAAAATTAGGAAGTAACAAAATGGTAAAATATCATGTAAACGCAACATAATTGCTATGTTTTCATGATGTCTTCAACATAGCGAAAATTAGGAAGTAACAAAATAGTAATCAAATAGTTAGCTTATCCAGCGGGTTTAATTGGGTTTAATGTTTGAATGTATTTTTTTTTAGTAGGCGCGGAAAAAGCTGCGACTTCTCTTTAGTGCTATATCAGGGGGCGAACTACTGACTCCTAAGCCAGTGTTTTGGTAGCGGCCAAAATCAAATAGATGGACAGCTTGTGGAAGAACCAAATTAAGTCATTTGTTTAAAGGATTGAAGAAGTGAGCTCTACGATATTGTTACTTTTTACATTTTTTAGATGTGTTTCTTTACTAGAGAATTCATGGCATACGAGATGCACAGATTGTGCATGCATATTCAGTTTTCACTGCTTGGTAACTACTAGCTATGGGTGACGCGAACATAAAGATTTTGATTTTTTTTTCCCTTGCCGTATGTTTTAAATGGACTGGAACAGTAGCTCACATGAGATTGGGAAAAAATTGTAGAAATAGCATGCATATAATATTTCCGTAGTTCCTTTTGAAAATGTGTGATTGCGACAATATTTGTACAGCGTCCCATTGGACGGCATGGATATATCTTCCAGTTAATTGTCTGTTAAATATTATAGGTCAAGTAATTGCTCTATTTTCAGAGTGTATGAGTCCACGGGAATGAACATGGTCTTAGTGATAAAGTATTGTTGCATATATGTCGGAATAATGAACACCATCCTTAATCCTTTGGTTACCGCAAAATACTCGATATAGGATAAGGAAAATATGCTCTAGCAGATACGAACAATTGGTATAGCGACACATCTTAGTTGGATAGGGATAAAGCATGGATTGTAATGCACGGACACCATACTATTTACAGAAAATGCCGAGTTTAACGCCAGGATGGTGTTTGTTGCTTCCATAAAAACAAATCTAGGGTTTCTTTGAATAGCAGCGCGGGATCAAGCTTCGGCTTGGGATTCGTGGGATTTAGCGCACGGGTGAGAGGAGGACCACTCCATTTCAGTTTTTGCATCTACACACCTCGAGCCATCGTTTCTTTAAACATTCAAACAGGTTGAGATGGTTCCTTTAGCCAGGTCTGAGCGGAAGTGACTAAGGGCAAAAGAAACTTCATACGGAGAAAAAAGTGCTGAAAACAAAAAAGAGAAAAAGGGAGGAAAATGGTAATTTATAGGTGGTGCAACAAATTGAGTGGCAATATCTCAATTGCAATCTTTTCAATGTCAAATCCTCCAGACCTAACTTTTTCAGTGACAAATCATCAAATTGCTTGAGAAAGTATACACGCATGAAGATGAAAAGATTAAATTCAACGTGTCAGCGTAAAATCAATGATTCAAAAACTGAAACCATGCAAAATAACGGACCACCTGGGGTACCGGTTATTGCCCGGTTACCGATTTTAAACCTGCCAAATTTCATTGCAACCTTTTGAGTATCAAATCCTTGAAACTTAACTTTTCGTGTGGCAAATCATTAAATTTACTGAGATACTATACATGCAGGCAAATGAAAATATTAAATGCAGTGTCAGCATAGAATCAAGAATTCAAAAACCAAAAATCGGAAAAATATCAAACCCCCTCCTGTACTGGTTATTAGCCGGTTATCGATTTTAAACAAGCCAAATTTTATCAAACAAAATCTAAACTAAATTTGAATTTGGTCATTTTTCAGCTAGTTACCTTCCGTTTGACCGCGGTTACCACCGGGAATTATTATTCATCAATTGAGCCTGTACGGATCTGTTCAATGACCAGATTCCTCAGGGGCAACTCTCACATCGATTAAAGAAATGTATATTTTAACGACAGACCGAAATACCAGCACCAGCAATCTACAGGTACAGCACAGCGAAGGTTCCAAAGAAAACAATATATCTGCTACAAGAATAACACCTAATTTCAGGTAATTTTTTTATAAAAAAAAGGCATAAAAATGGAATCCGACGCATACCTTTCTAAGTACTAAGCAAAACAGACTATGTACCACGGGTAGAAGATCAGAATCTGATACATGGTGTGCAACAGGGCAATATTCTCATTAAATACTACAGCTATAATTTATGAAGGCGGTTGTGAATATCTACAGAACAAAAGGGAAGCACCTTAATATCAATATCCAGAATCTTTCGATGTTTAAGTAGCACCAAAAGCAGTTATGTACGAAACCACAACAGTGATGTCGTCCAACTTTCCACCATAATATCGATATCCAGCATCTTGAGCTGCACTTGAAAATGGTGTTTGCCTGTTTTTGTCCTGTGCTCGCTGTCGTGCAAGTGCTGCTATCTTCTGGGCCATCACTTGAGGTTCCAAACCAGCTCTGATTGCATGAACCACCACTGCTGTTATCTCATTGTTGTACAGGTTATCAAACAACCCATCTGTTCCAGCAACAATTACATCACCAGACGCAACAGGTACCTTGAACACCTGGGGACAGGAAATTTTGGTCATGTCAATTTCACAACATAAGCATGCATAGGAGAAGAAAACAGAAGAAAACATGCTCCGCAATTCTCAGGCTGCCAGCCACACGACAAAGCTAGTGTGGGTGTGTAACAAAACAAAGAACTTGTGGTCACCAAATGCTAATGTTGCAAATCATCATCATATGCAAGCTACGCGCAGGTACCATAGTTACCAGATTTGCAGCTTGGCTTTGGCGTTTGTGGCACGCCACCTCACAAAAGTAGGGTGCATCAAGCGACATACCTCTTTGGTTCAAGAAGCCGAGATGGGGTTCATTAATGAGGACATCACTTCTTTGGATACACACAACACTCCTCCGTAAGATGCTAGGCAAGGACCTATAACGAGGGCACGTGCACAACAGTTGAATTACCAGGTGAGCTCGTTTCTAGTAGTTCATAATTTTCCTATTGAGGATGGATTGCTACTTAAGTCTAGTGATGTTATTCTACTCAGGAACCAAGGAGAAGAAAGCATCACTACTACCACAACAAGTCTAGACCAACCCTGCTTCAATGCCAGTTCAATTCGGAATCAGCCTAACAGTCATGATTTAAAATGCTCATAACTTTCACATACGGAGTCCGTTGGAGGTGTTCAAGTACACTTGATTGAAAGCTTATGACGAGACCTTTCCAATGGTTCTAGCCTCACCTTCAGATTCCTTGTCTACACATCACAATTGTCAAAAGAAGTGCTGCGTTACTTGTTGGGCCAACTTGGGCCTTGTAATAGTGTTCGGATCCGAGTCCAGGTTGTGTGCGCCTCCCTGTTGGCGCACAACCCTAAGACGGTTTTCCCTTAGTCAACACCTCTTTATAACCCTTGTGGCCACCGCTTTTAGTCCTTAGGCTTGTTTAGATTGTTTTTTTCGTTCAGAAAATATCAGTTGTCTACTTGTGTCGAATAGACCAATTATGACGACTTTAGACCTCTCCATTAATCAATAAAACTTCAACTTTCATCCTCCAACTCAAATCGTGCTTATTTCTTTCTTGCTTGATTCTCGATTGCTTGCAGGAAAGATCAACTGTGTTGAGCACGGTTGATAACGACAAAGGGTGTGGTGTAGCGATTGCAGGATAGACTTGTCATCTCGGTCAAGTAGCCTCATCGTCAACATCATATCGATCAATCGTAGCTATCACTCTCATTAGAAGATCGGGCCAACGTTTCCATGATTCATGAACCCAATGATTCTGGTTGACCAACTCAAGTGCAGAAGATATTTTCTCTATAGAGATCAAAACACTAAGCAGAGCACTATATGCAAAAGATCCTTACATAGCTGTAAAAAACATAAGACAAAAGGAAAAATCAACCAGTAACTCTGTACACCTCACAACCACTCAGCCCATATAAGGTCCAAGCGTCCCTGGCTCCTGCCCCTCAAAACCATAGGCATAGGCAGCCACCTCCCATCTCACCCACAATTCTCCTCTCCCTCCCTCAGCCACCTCCCATCTCCATCTCCATCCCTCTCAATCTAGCGATGCTCGCCACAAGTTGAGGTACAAGAGAGTCGCCGTGAGATGGGATCAGTGCCTTCAACACGTCATTCATGCAATCATGCTCCCAGCTCTCATCCTCCATAATGGGGAGCACTGATGGTGGTCTATCGGGTGTACAAACGACTCGTTGAAGGGGAAGGTGATGGTGCCCGCCGTGGCCATGGACCTCACAAGGCGATGAGGGACGCCAGCCTGACCAATACTCCTCCCTGTTATCAGGTTAGCATAATGTTCCTCTGTTTTGGGTTCGTCATCCCACCGCGAATCAGATCACATTCAAACCACGAACTGGTTTGTGCGACAGGGATCATGGTTTGATGTTGGTTGCCATGAATCTGGAAACTGGCACGTACATTATGCAAAAGAACACGGACATTAACAAGGATTCCAATTTCTAACAATTGCTAGACTATTATGTGCTCATATGCTTTAATATGGACACAAAGGCAAGCATTACATCATACCTGGCATGGACTACAGGACTCATAATCTTGAATGCTACTATATATGTTTTTTTGATCCAGGAGGATTAGAGTTTAAGCAAACCATTAACACAACAGAGGCTTCTCCATGCAACTTTACACGAGAACACAAACTATGTTTCCCATCCCCAAAAGAAACTATGCATATTTGTTAATGATTTATTCATTGTTCATATACAATGGTTAAGATAAATATAAACACACTATGCAGTAATTTATATGAAGCAGCAGAGGGGAACTAAAATACTAACTTACCTGCGCAGCACTAGGCAAGTCACTAGAGTTGCCACTCTCAAGTTGGTACGTGAAATTGAAGTCATGTTGTTGTATAGGTGACCTAAACAATGTACAACCGTCTCTGATGAGTATAAAGCCACTGTCACCAAGGTTAATTGCTTGTATTCCCTGAAACAAGGATCAATATGCAACCAAATCTTAACAATAGTAATAACACTATCAATATCTAAGAAATGAAACAAGTTCAACACTTAATTGATTTTGTGATATGGAGGTAAGGAATGCATCATTATATCACCAACTAGGAAAATATCGCTACGAAGACAATGTGGAATCATAACAAGTTTAGCAGATAGCAACTCTGTTCACTTTATTTTCCACCCCTTACACAATCAAGGCAGGCTAGGTAGTCTAATTATATTTAAGAGGAACTAAAAAAATGTCCTGCAAAGATGAAAATTATATTGTCACAATGTAGTCATAGCAAGAATCATGCGGGCCACAAATGACCTCAAGGCTCTCCATCCAGCAGCACCATTCCTTTAGGACATTGTATCAATCTGCAAGGATGGAAGGGTGGGATTGGGCTACCAGCCTACCTCAAAAATCCTACCAATCACACGAATTTAGACTGAGTTATAATCATTTAGACCAAACCAATTATTTGAAGCGATGCATTCAAGAAACTACATTATTGTATTGTTGATTTCAAAATTTTGAAAAAACACAGGAAAAAGGTGGTGTTACAGACAGTTTTTCACCAAAAACAATCTTCTGCGCAATGTTCAATTTTGATCTTGTATGAAAGACCGATTGGAAGCATGGATGACCAACAACTAGTATTGACAACCCTCCAGGAACAGGTAAAAGAACAGATTGAAGAACAGTTCCGAGTTTCGGACTTCTGATACTATCTGATGTTCCTAAAATTGGAACCAGAAAGAACACTATGCTGAGTCTTATTAACTAGCAGATTTAAACTACCTGTAGACATGACAAGCCAAGTAGGGGTGTGCAAAAATTTTAGAAACCAAAATACCAAACCGAACAGACCAATTTTTCCTATTCCAGGTGGTGGAATCTGTAGAGAATCCGGCATCAGTGGTCTTTTACGTGCAACTCGGTACTTCAGTGTTCGGTCGGCTTCCAAACTTTGGAGACCGAACTGACTGAATTGACAGACATAAGTCTCATGCGAGGTACCTCTTCGATCCCACGATTTGCGCCTCCTGATATATGGACCTATGGCCCAAGCATTTGTTCTTGAATCCAACTACCCAAGCATTTGCTCTAGAATCTATCACAATTCACACTATTTGACCTTACGTATGTATACCCTTACCAGTAGGGTTTTGTGGCACTCACGTCCTGATCATGTAAATCGTGGGCTTGTGGCTCCTGTCATCGTGACGACCAAGGAGGCAATGTGCGATGAGGCGTTGACGCTTTCCCAGACTCCTGCAGTACTGCCTCCCTCACGACATAAGGCTCCCAGCAAGATTAGGAATCATGTCTCAATGGAAGATTTGCCTTTAAGAAATATCTGAAGAGCATTGTTTCTACTTGTTCCAATTGATCTGTTGTTTGTCTTTGCAATAGTTGTTACATATTGGCCTTTCGCTGCTCCTCAAAGTCCCTTGGCTGTCTTGCTAATTTTCTTGAAGGATCGTTTGTTCTTCACTGTATCCATGTGTCTTATGTTAACTTCAGTACTGTTATGTGCTACTTTATCATGTCTGTGTGTTAAGTAATGCTGATTAGTAGCAGTCGCAAGTTCCACTTCGATGTTGTGATACTGACACTGCTTTTACTATATTTTATATCCTACCATCGTAGGTCTGTTCGCCAAATAAACCGCCTGACATTTTTTTCAGTCAATTAGGTTCAGTTTGTATTTTATATTTGGTTAATTTGGTTATCAGAACTTCAAGACCGAAATTTATAATTCGGCTTGAAAATATCCCAAAACCGACCAAACAAACCGAATAATCACCCCTAGCCTCAAGTGGCCAGTTTTCCAATAGAACTAAGAAAACATGATAATCTCATAGGCTTTTTCCCTTTTATTTTTCCTATAGTATGCTTAATATTGTGTTTAAATGAAAGACTAATGAGAAAATCAATCTCAAACATCATTAATTGTTCATACCTACAGTGAATTGGTGTCGAAGGCCCTAATCTTGAGTCCCTAAACTGGCCACAGTCAGTGCTTCCTATTCCTAGGTGTAACCTGCAGGCAAATGTGGGAAGCCATAAAGCTAACAACCACAATATTCTAACTCTGAAACAGGCTACAGGCAGGAATGGTATGTCCACCATAGTTGTCACGGTGGTCCGGCTAGGCTCGGCGAGCCCGGACCGCCTGGATGCCTAGGCGATGATTAGACGATGAAAATAATAAGTAATACCTCATATGATTAGACAAAGTTAAGAGCCATAATCTATCCATATATATCAGAGAAAAGAAAAGGAGATATGGGCCATGACCACACAGCCCACTATCCACTCAAGCCCAACAGCCCATATAAGAAACTTCCTCCCCTTTGTTGCCCTAGTACAGCAAGATTGAGACTGAGAGGGAGGCGCCTCCTCTGCTGCTCTGCAGAGGCGCTCCGTCGCCGTCGCCCCCTCGTCTCCTCCGTCGCCAGCCCTTGCTCCGTCGCCCCCTCACCTCCTCCGTTGCCGCCCACCCCTGCTTCGTTGCGCCCTCACCTCCTCCGTCGCCGCCCTCGCCGGCTTGACGCGCTCGCCCTCCTCCGTTGCCACCCAAGCCCTGAGGGGCCTGCTCTGTCACCGCCCGAGACCGAGGGACTGCTCCATCGTCGAGCGCCACCCGCCCCTCGCTTCCTCTATCGCCGCCAGTCGCCTCCTTCGATCCAATCGAGGCGAGCTGCCCTAGCGTCCACCTCCGGCCGCCGCGACGACTAGGCGTCGCTTAGGCGAGCCTTGACAACTATGATGTCCACCTTGAAAAAATCCCTCTGAAGCCATTGCCCACCAACCCACATCTAGACCTGAGGCCCTTCGCTGAGAAACATCCAGACAAAGATAGCCTAAAAGGTATGTGCTGATGGTAGCCCAACCAAGAAGTTTTCACGTTTAGCTTGAAACCAACCTTAGGACCAGGCAAGAGCACGAACAAAAAAAAATTATGAATTTTTGCAGTTGCTTGTCTTAGTACCAGCTCAGGAAATGCTCAGTCCTGCCTATAACTATACAGATACTAATGTTGTATCATTGGTGCCTACACAGGTTACAGCAAATTATGAGCCCCTCAAGCCTAACCACAAGTAATAAATGTAGCGGGCAAGAAGAGTTTCGTCAAACATACTGTTTGTTATATTTATAAAGCTCAATAGATATTCAATGCTCAGTACCTTAGTCAGGAAAATGTTAGCAATTTGCATGTTGCAACAAAGTTGCCCATGTATTGTTGATTTTCTGTGAAGAGGTTCTAATCTAACATTCTGCAGTATAGAACACAAACCACAGTACAGAATCAAATGTGGCTTACTTAGATCTCCACATTAATCCATTTAATGAATATAAGCTCCAAAAGATGAAGAGCTATTTCAAATATGCATTTACATGAACAGGTCAAATTTGAAATTGCATGGAATTCCACACATATTGTGCTTCCCTTCCACTACTGGGTCAGAATTTGGAAGTATAAACCACTAGTTTCACACAAGAGCAAACATCAAAAGTTTGGATAAAATGAAACTAACAACCTTAAAAGGTCATGCTTCATTGACAATAACCACTAAAATGGGGACTAGCTCAGTCCAAAAAAATTTGGGCTAGCTACTACATTTGAATTTTGAAGGCATATCATATGTTTGATCCTGGAAGAATTTTCAGTTTTTGCTTGTTTCAGCAAGCACATATAGTTAAGTCTCCGGGTCTGCCACGGGAACCAATATTTTTCCACTATGATGTAGATGTGCCTAGTATAAAGGCTAGGATAAAACTATTGCAGAAACGTTAAAACCTTCAAGATTTTCCTTCATATTACTGCACTCTGATATTCTTTGCATATATTAACAAGAGGGCAGCTGTACATTCTGCCATTAATAGTCTTGGCCAAACAAAGTACTTCCTCCGGTCACAAATAGTTGTTGTTTTGGACATAAGTACAGTCAAACTTTCAAAACTTTGATTGTCAATATCTTTTAAAATATTTAAATGGGATACATGAAAATCATATGTATAGATTTATCTCGAAAAGTACTTTCATAATATTATAATTTTATTGGGTTTTATAAATATATTATAATAGGAATTAGTGATCAAAGTTGTGTTTTGGAGATTGTGTCGATGTCCAAAACGACAACTATTAGTGACCAAAGGGAGTAATAAAAAGCACAGATAAATTGATATGCCTTTAATGAACAAGACAAGCGCATTGCTTCTCTATTATATAGGAATAGTGATCAACTTTAAGTATCCAAAGAGTTGGCGTTGGATTATCCGTACCGGAACCATGACCTAAGATCGAAGGTTTAAGGGTCTTTTAACTTTGATTGGATTTCGTTCCTAGCCTACGCCAACTTGTTTGGGACAAAAGGTTTGGTTGTTGTTGTAGTGAACTAGTGATCAACTTTAAACTTCTCTTAATAATGCCAAAGCCATAGACAAGGAAATGCATAATCGTATCACTTGCAAAATAAACAAGATTAGTGACCAACCTGATCTGTTAAAGCAATGATGCATGCGGTCGATGAACCCTTCACTGTTGTGCTCCTATGGGCTTTTTCTAGTACCCTTGCAAGATCAATAGTCTCTTTTGGCTCTTCTTGCATTGCGGTTATTGCATGAGACATAAGATCTCTAGCATATTGACCTGCATCAACACCATAGCCTGCCCAACCACCAACACCATCAGCTATACCTATGGCCTGTTCATCCCATGTAAAATGTGCATCCTCACCACCAGTTTCTTCCTTATCCGGATGTGGTAGATAGCATGACCCTGAAAGAAGCTTTAGGGACCTATCCCCTAACTTATTCCTGAAATAGTGATCAATGGTTTAGAACATAAATACATGTATCCAGTCATAGAAGTGAGTTGACAGAAATCCACAGTTCCCAAACATTGAAAGTTTAGATGAAAAAAACGAAGCATTGAAACATCCCAATTTTAGGTCTAAAATAATGTTTTTATTGTTATTTATACATTTTATGAATTTTCTGAATTTATTGGATTTTCCTGGAATTTATTTGGATTTGTTTATTATTATTGAATTTGGTCTATTGTGAAAATTATTTAAATAATGAGAAAGTTTAAATAAATTTTATCAAAAATATTTTATTTGAGTTCCAAAAGTCTCAAATTATATTCTAAAATTTTTCCAAAAAATTTCTGATACTTACTATTTTATTTGGCTTAAACTAATTTCTAGAATTATTTAAAATGGGAAAAGGTATTTAAATCCTAAACTCGACCCAAAATCGCTCCTCAGCCTAGGTTCTAGAAACCTTTGATTGCCGAACGTTGGGATGAGATCGGAAGGTGGAGAATAGTCAGCGTAGCCGTTGCGCATGAGCCGTCGGATGTTGCCACATGCCAGCTCCGGGGTTTTTGTCTCCAATTAGAACCCGGAGCAAAGTAGCCGTAGCCGCCATGGACAAGGACCCCGTTTCATGCACGGCTTGGATTCTTTCGGCCATAAAAGGTGAGCACGGCTGCGCAAGGTATCAATCAACCAAAGCCCCAAGTCAATCGAGCAAATTAGGTCAGCGTTGCGTCAGATTTCGCGTTCTCTTCAGTGCGCCACCGTGAGCAAAAAGCCGTCGATTCGTCTTTTGGATTGACCAATGCTCCTGCATATTTTATGAGTTTACGGTCGTATCTTTTGGATTGACCAATGCTCGTGCATATTTTATGAACATGGTGAATAAAATTTTCATGGAATATTTGCACAAGTTTGTCGTTGTGTTCATTGATGACATACTTGTTTACTCCAAGTCGGAAGGAGAGCATGCGGAACATCTGATATTAGTTCTTGAAAAGCTGCGAGAACAATAGTTGTATGCTAAGTTTAGGCTTAGCAAGTGGGACTTTTGGAAGGAGAAGGTTGAATTCCTTGGACATGTGATGACCTGCTAAAAGAGTTGCTGTTGACCCAAGCAAAGTGGAAACAATGTTGCATTGGGAACAACCAAAGTCAGTTACCCAGATTCGTAGTTTTCTAGGGATGGAAGGGTATTACCGTCGATTTATCGAGGGATTTTCGACGATTGCTAGACCGCTTACGCAGTTGTTGAAAAAGGAGAAGTTTGAATGGACGCCAGAGTGCGAAAGGTGTTTTCAGGAATTAAAGAAGCGTTTGACGACAACACCAGTGTTAGTATTGCCCGATGTTTAGAATAACTTTGATATATATTGTGATGCTTCCATACAAGGTCTTAGATGCGTATTGATGCGGAATGGCAAAGAATTCCAGAAGCTGAAATTGGAGGTGGATCCAAATGGATTTCTAACTACTTTGGAAGTAAAGCCAACCCAAGAAGATCAGATCAGATAAGGTCAGAAGGACAATGAAAAGATCAACAGAATCAAGTCTAAGAGGGATGAAGGCTTAGCCAAGGATTTTACTTTGGATGGTCAAGTTACTATGTGGTTTAAAGGTCGAATTTGTGTACCTAACAAGAAGTTTAAGCAGTTGATTTTTGAGAAAGCTAATGATTCAAAGTATTCGATTCACCCAAGAAGTACCAAGATGTATCAAGATCTTAAGGAAAGGTTTTGGTGGCCTAATATGAAACGTGAAGTTGCTGAGCATGTTGCTTTATGTGATGTGTGTCAGAGAGTAAAGGCAATGCATCAAAGACATGCGGGTTTATTACAGTCGCTAAAGGTTCCTAAATAGAAGTGGGAGGAGATCGGTATGGATTTTATTACTGGCTTGCCTAGAACCCAGAATTGCTATGATATGGATCATCGTTGATCGTTTGATTAAAGTTGCTCATTTCATACCTGTTAAGACTACTCATTCAGGAGATCATTTGGCAAAGCTGTATATATCAAGGATTGTGTGTTTGCATGGAGTGCCAAAGAAGATAGTGTCAGATAGCGGTACCCAATTTACCTCGAGATTTTGGAATAAGTTGCATGAAGCAAATAGGAACTCATTTGAATTTCAGTACAGCGTTTCATCTGTAGACAGATGGTCAAACTGAGAGATTTAATCAGATTTTAGAGGATATGCTGAGACCTTGTGCTACTTCGTGGGATAAAAAAGTTTGCCATATGCTGAGTTCAGTTATAACAATAGTTATCATGCAAGTTTGCAAATGTCACCATTTGAAGCTTTATATAGTCGTGCCTATCGTACTCCATTGAATTGGAATGAGACAGGAGAGCGGTTGGTGTTTGGGCCTGATATTCTTAAGGAAGCCAAAGAGCAGATTGCTATTATCAGAAAGAGGTTGAAAGTGGCTCAGTCGAGATAGAAGAGTTATGCTGAAAACCATCGTCGAGAGTTGAGTTTTGAGCCACATGATTTCGTGTATCTCAGAGTTACCCCTCTTAAAGGAGTTAAAAGGCTTCACGCTAAAGGAAAGCTTGCGCTGAGATATGTTGGTCCGTTCAAAATCTTAAGGCGTTGAGGAGAAGTTGTTTATCAGTTAGAGTTGCCTCAATCATTAGCAGGTGTGCACAATGTGTTCCATGTGTCAAATTAAGAAGTGTCTCAGAGTGCCAACAGAGTGGACAACGTTAGAAGCAACTATTGAGCAATAAGAAGATTTGACTTATAAGGAGCAGCCGATTAAGATTCTGGATGTGATGGAGCGTAAGACCAGAAACAAGTCAACTCACTTTTGCAGAGTTCAGTGGAGTAACCATTCAGAAAGTGAAGCTACCTGGGAGCGTGAGGAAGACCTGAAGTCAGAATTTCCAAACCTATTCTTTAGTCAGCCTAAATCTCGGGGTCGAAATTCTGTTAAGGGGAGAGATTTGTAACATCCCAATTTTTGGTCTAAAATAATGTTTTTATTGTTATTTATGCAATTTATAAATTTTTTGAATTTATTTGGATTTGTTTATTATTATTGAATTTGGCCTATTGTGAAAATTATTTAAATAATGAGAAAGTTTAATTAAAGTTTTATCAAAAAAATTTTGAGTTCCAAAAGTCTCAAATTATTTTCTGGAATTTTTCCAGAACTTTTCTGATATTCTTACTATTTTAATTGGCTTAAATTAATTTTCGAAATTATTTAAAATGGGAAAAGGTATTTAAATCCTAAACAGTAGTGGGCCGAAACCCATGCGAGCCTGGCCCAAAATCGTTGCTCAACCCAGGTTCTAGAAACCTTTGATTGCCGAACGTTGGGATGAGATCGGACGGTGGAGAATAGTCCGCGTAGCCATTGCGCATGAGCCGTCGAATGTTTGCCATGTGCCGGCTCCGAGGTTGTCATCTCCGATTAAAACCCGGAGCAGAGCAGTCATGGCCGCCATGGACAAGGACCCGTTTCGTGCACGGCTTGGACTCTTTTGGCCATAAAAGGTGAGCACTGCGCAAGGTATCAATCAACCAAAGCCCCAGATCAATCGAGCAAATTAGGTCATCGTTGCGCCGGATTTCGCGTTCTCTTAGTGCGCCGCTGTGAGCAAAAGGCCATCGATTTGTCACCATCCGGACGTCACAGGACTCAAGACCGGGCTCTTCGGATTCGTCTTCATCAAATCTGTCGCGTGCGTGCCTTGGATTAACCAGAGCATCACCGTGTCACCTTCACACCAAGGGGACCACAGCCGCCGGAGAAGAAGAGCTTGCCGCCGCCATTTCTGTGCACCAATCAAGGATTTAACCGTGTCAGTAGGTAGGCGAGGTCGAGGGCTCACCGTAGGTACCAGCCCCGGTCGCCGATGATGTCCCTTGGTCTCTGTGCTCCGCCGACTGATGTGGCATAGACGCAGTAGTGACACGTGGACGCCATCTAGGTCGCCGCGTCAGCGCCCGGTCATCTTCTACGCTGATGTGGCTACTCGGTATCCCAATGTGGCAAGCGCTGAGTCAGCTGTTTGCGCACCCACGCGTCATTGACAGATGTGCTCTACATCGAGTCCATCGTGAGCCAAGCACGACCGTAAACCCAGTCCACACACCAAAGGGTGACGTGTCGAGCCATGATTGGTTGGCTCGGGTGTTGGTGTCAGCCGACATCATAAATCAGGTTTTTCAATACAAAAATAATTCGGGGTAATTAATGATTTCCTATTTTCTGATTTTTCTATTTATCAAATCTTTCGTGAGCCCATTCTCCCTCATAAGAACTCTGATTGAGACGATTCAAATTTCTAAAAATTTGTAAAATTAAGGTCTATTTAATGGTGAATTTTATTTTATTTTTAGAGTTTATTTGCTCTCTGTTTTGGTATTTATTTAGTATTTTCTTTCGTTACGCGTAGATGTTAAAGTGCTCGGAGCATCTGAGGAGGAATCGTTGACTCGAGACCAAGGTCCAGAGCAAGAACAAGAACTTTTCTTCTAAGGCAAGTTGTGCTTTGATCATGTTGAACCCAGTTTTACAAAATTGTTATATTTATTCAAACTATTGCATGTTATTTTATGTGTACAATTGATTTCAAATAGTTTGGGATCTAGTTAATCTACCCAATTAAATTATACCCTACCTTGTCATTTGTATTCCATGATTAATTGTCACCCTAGGATGGTTCATTACAAGTTGGTTAATATTAGAAATCAACATGGGTTGGATAGACCGTGTTTAGTATGCTTAGTCATGCCACGTGTAACTCATGACTTTGGAATATCAACTTAATCTTGATTAATGGAATATGAAACATGTTTATAGAATTAGTGTGTCGGGTGTTGTCACACAATGATGTTGAGTTGTTGTGACGAGGTTGTCACACAACGATGTTGACTTGTTAATAGCACGTGGTGCTTGGTAATCAACTGATGTGGTAATCATTTAGATTGAGGCAAGTGGCAAGGGGTAGTGTGCCAAGGTGGGCCAAAAGGGCAAAGGGTTTGTGGAAGTCTTGCCTCGGTTATCTTAAGGACTTAATTTACAAGCCTTTGAACTGAGTCAAACATGCAACCACATGTCTGGAATGGGGCAGACCTAGCTAATTAATTTACAACGTCTTTGCTTTGATACTACCAGTGGTGATGTGAGGTCCGACTGAACAATGAAACTCACATGGCAAAAGAGGAGTGCCCTGATTGTGGTAACCAGTCCCTTTAGTGTTGAAACCTTAGCGGGTAGTACTGGGTTAAGATAGAGCTTTTTAAAGGCTTTGTCATGATCTCTCTGCAGCACACCAAAGGAAGCGTGCTAATGACGTTGTACAAAGAGACGATCATGTCGTGTGGGTAAAGCGCATAACCTCTGCAAAGTGTAAAATCTATTCGGATAGCTGTGCTCGTGGTATTGAACAATGCTCATGAATTACAAACAAGGGTTAGATTTATAAACTGAAAACTTGGATAGGAAGGTAGGATGCCATTGGAAAGTTTGGAATATGACTTATGGCTGAATGCCATGTTTACTTGAGAAATACCTGCAAATTACTTATTACTATTATTTGTTTATTGTCTTTTCAATCTACTTATCGTACTCATTTATAAATGCTGCTTTATTGCAAAATAACCATGTTAGCTATTCCATTGGAACAAGTCTTGCATATAGTTATGTTAGAATTGCATTCTGTGCACAACTTATTAAGTACTTAAAGTACTCACCCTTGCCAACAACAAACAGGAGTCTACACCAGTCTTGAAGGAGACGAATGTTTATGGTGCAAGCCTTATCAGTTGCCTGTGGTATACTAAGGGGTCATCTACATTTTTCATTTCACTGCAGTTTAGTTTGTTAATCTTAGTTTAGCCCTGCGTGGCATATTCATGTAAGTTGACCATAAGGTCAGTCAACAGGTTATAATTAATATACGGAGTCTTCTATTATGTTTTAGTGCTAATTAGTTATTATTAGTGCAAAGTTAGCGTTGACAAGTTATAATTATTCCTAATTAGTGTTAGTGGGTGTTATTAATGAAAGTTAAGGGTGTATAGTTTAGCTGATTAATGAAAACTGAAATTAATTTGTAATTTATATTAAAAAATTTAATTTTACTCTAGCCTAATTTGGTCAGCTAAACTGTCTACACTCACCATGTACCATCTTGTACAACCAAACAAACGAAATCTCGTGCCATCCCATACCCCAACCAAACACCCTACTTGGACCATACCACCATCACATCCCATCCCACTACATCCCTCACCAAAACGCTTTCATTTCTCCCTCAAAATTCCAGTAAAGCACTATACTTTTGTTGCTTCCTAGGAGATTACCCACCACCCCAGCCAAAGCACAGCCAAGTGCAGAGGGATGTCAGAAACCGAGCATATGATTCATGATGCAGACATGAAAAGAGGATCAAAAATGCCTACTTTCCTCAACATATTTGTAAGTATTCAGAAGTCAAAATTAGGGGGAAAATGGAGCAGATTGTGTAGTTTGGTATTCTGATTTTTTTTTCTTTTATTAAAACGTTCTGAGACTTCACTAACGTTTTATCTTCCGCCAATCTCTACCTGTGCCCCTTGTCTTTTTTTCCTTATGGTCGCTCAAAAACCTATGAGTGTGAATTTCCCATAACTGTTGAGGTTTTTTTTTGGATCAATAGGACCTCGATATGCCCCAGTTGCAAATTTGATTTGAAAATATAACAATTGAGTTTTCACAGATTAAAGTGCAATTTTTTATACAAGTTCAAAATTTAGAATTTACCCACAAGTGCAATTTCTTGATCCAACACAATTTAGAATTTACCCACGAAACTACAATTCCTTGACCGATTCCTCAAAATAACTACAATGTCTTAATCACCAAAAACAATAACTAGATATTTAGATAAAGAAGAGGGAAGAGGAAACATACTTATCTGAGCCGCCTGCGGATTTCTCTGACTTTGGATCCCTCGCTTCGCAGACCGACACGGCCGCAGCGCCAAAAGACACCTCTTCCGGCGCCACCCTTGTTGCGAAGGAGTGCGCATCCCTCACGAGCAGCTGATCCGCCAGCAGGCCCGGCCTGAACACGCTGCTCGCGGCGCACCGGAACGACCACGACCTGCCGCCGCTGTCCGCCGCGAGCCCTCCCCAGATCCCGAGGAACCCGCCTGCCTCCCGCCACCCGCCGTCACTGCCCTCGACGGCGGCCGCCTTCCATCTGCACTCCGGCAACCAGGCACCGCCCTGGCCCGGCAGCTCGGCAGCGCACACGGCCCTCGGCACGCCGGCGTCGGCCGCGCTGTTCCGCAGCAGCCACGAAGCCGCGCGCCGCAGCGCGAGAGCCGGGGACATCCTGCCCCGCTGTGACCAAGACTGGCGAGAGATTCCGGCGAGATCGAGAGGACGCGAGGGAGGGAAACCCTTGGGTGCGGGAGAGGGAGGAGAGGAGAAACCCTTGGGTGCGTGAAACGCGAGGAGATTGTTTTACTTTGCCGATTTGCACGGGTACAAGTGCGGATAGGAGCGAGGATGGTATACCGGGTTAGAGGTGGGCAGGCCGGGTTTTTTTGGCTGGTCCGAAGCACGACGTTATGGTCCGGTACGAAGTCCGATCTGATACGAAGTGGGCTATATCGGATCGGCACGATATTGTAGCACGGGTCATGCCAGACTCGAGAATCAGGAACGATGGGCGGCCCGGCCCGGCACGACACTGTAGAATGGGCCGTACTGGGCCTGATGACCCAGGGTATGAGGAAGAAGTTTAGCATGAAGGTCACTGACTCACAGAGCATGATCGCCACAGATGCACTCAGTAGCATGAACGACACTCCTATCGTCGACACCTGAGAGACGAACAAAACAGGAGAGAGAGCTGAGAGAGATTGATAGACGGTGCAAGAAGCTGCTCTCTCTCGCTCGTCTCTATCAATCTCTCTCAGCTCTCTCTCACACCACTCTCTCTTAATCTCCTCTCAATCTCTCTCGTCTGTCTCGCTCACTCTCTTTCTCACTCATTGCCCCCTCTCTCGCTCGTGTTGAGCACATCCCCCTCGCTCTATGTAATTGTTCAGGAATAAATAAATTTTAGTTCTTTTCTCATAATATTTGCATTCACCGCCTCAATTCTATGCGTCTCCGACTCCTTTTCTCTCGTTGAAATAGTGCAAATGGGTTAGGTCTGGGCCGGCACGGCACGAAACATGTACGAATCGCAAATGTGCCGCGTGCTCGACTCATCAAGGCGAGCCGACCGACACGCAAGACGCACACGGCGCCGCCGCGCCAAAGACGGCTCGTACACGAACACGATGGGCCGTCTTGCGCCACCCACCCGCACGATGCCTAGTGGTGGAATTGAGCCGAGCCGGGCTCGGCTCGGCTCGTTTGAGCTCGTCGAAAATAGAGCCGAGCTCGGCTCGACTCGAAGTGTAAATCAAGCTACAAAGTCGGGCTCGGCCGAGATCGGGCGAGTCGCAAGCCGGCTCGTTACGGCTGAGGTGCCACATTCGATCGAATCAGATTCAATTGAGACTCCTCGATCCGACTCACTCGCTCGATGCAGCCTGCCGCTTGCCGGCCACTCTTCCCAAATCCATCGAAGAGAGGAGAGCAGTCGAGCAGAGGAGCTAGTGTTCGGGCGGGCGGGCCTTCAGCGTCGGCGGCGCCTCCCCAACTCCGCGACTCCGCCGGCCACCTCGTGGCCGTGGCTGCCTCGCCTCGCCACCTCCTCCTCGGCTCCACCCCTTGGCTGCCTCGCCGCCTCCCCCATGGCCCCACGGCTGACGGCTCCACCCCGTGGCCGTGGCCACCTCGTCGCCTCCCCCACGGCTCGACTGTGATTTCCAAAGAAATTGAAAACTTTTGAAGTGTTTAGTATCATGTATGACAGATAACGTTATCTGCAGTCTGTTGCATCATGTGTTGATCAAATGATCAGTGAGCCAAGGAGATCAGAGCAATTCGGACTTCTGAACTTTTGTTTAATGTGCCTACTGCCGAGTCAGTTGTTTGTAAATTGTAATGCAATTATGCAAATCATGAAGTGCTGACAATATATTTATTTCTGCATTCTCTCGTTCAATGTTTGCATTCTTGTTGATATTTCGAAGTTATCAATGTTATTTGTTTCATAATAATGCCATCAATGTTATTTATTTCATAACTTAACCACAGAACTAACGAGCCTAATGAGCCAACGAGCCGTTGGCGAGCCGGCTAGGGCTCGGCTCGTTGGCTGAGCGAGCCAAGCAGCAAGCTTGGGCTCGGCTCATTGTCGCATCGAGCTGAGCCGAGCCGCACCGAGCCGAGCCGAGCTCGAGCCGAGCTGCGAGCCTCGAGCTTAATTTCCATCCCTAATGACGCCCACCTCTATATCGGGTTTAGGCCTTGTCCAACGCGGCAGAGGAGGAGAGAACTCTCGAGCAGTGTTTACCTTACCGAACGGTCCGAACCTACTTTGAAAATTGAGATCAGCTCAGCACCAATTTACGTTAAAAATGGTAGAAATTGGATAGTAAAGTCAAATTTTTGAATTTGGCGGTTAAGAAGCGACGAAAAAAGAAAACCGACCGATTTGACTGATTTTCAATCGATGTTGTTCGATTTTTGACCTGTTTTATTCGATTTTCTACCTAGATTGGCACACTCAAGGACCAGTTTTCGATTTTTGGCTGGTTTTATTCAATTTTCGATCGATTTTGTCCGATTTTCAACCGGGTTACATCGAAAATAGGCATACTCAAGGAAAATTGCAAAAAAATTGAAGAAAAATGCAAAAGATCTGAATAAATCCCAATTTAGCTATAAAAAACCTCAAAGAAATTTCTTCAATTTTTAAATTCATTTAGTGCTTCTGAAAAACAAAAACAGCAATTAATGAAGAGGAACAGAGACACTGTCAGATTTTTATAAAAATTTACAAGCTTGATCATGCTCTGAAATTTTAATAGTATCGTAAATAGTTCCCAAGAATCATGTGGTAAAATGTATAGAAATATTAGACTTAATTTAGTGCCCCTAGAAAATCAAAAACTGAAGAGCATATATAGAAATAGTAGCATTGTCAGAATTTTGAAAATTTCACAGATCTGACCATCATCTCAATATTTTACAACATCATTAGAATTGCCTCAGGACCTCACACAAAAATTTTCAAAATTTTATAACACGATTTGATAGTTCAATTAATTCAGGATATGCTATTGCTTTGCCCTTTTTTATTACATATATTCGGTTTTGCTCAAAAATGTCACACAAATTCGGTTTTTTAAAAAATATTTATAGAAAATGCCATAAAAGCTATTAATACTAATTTAGGGAACTTTTGGATAATTTTTTCCAAATTTCTCGAATCTTTTGAATTTGAATTTGAATTGCACCAGTTTGCCGACCGGTTCCAAATATCGAGCCGGCCGAATACGATCGAAAATCACGATTTTCGAGCGATTTTTGTAAATTTTCAAACCCCACTCTTGAGTCTTCCAAACTCAGTGGTTTACTTGGCATAAAAGAAAAAAAATGATTATTTGCCATAGTAAACCTTGGATTTCTAGGATGTACGGCTCCAAAATTCCGAATAATATAATTTAGTATTTATCACTTCAAAGCTTGATTGAATCAAAGCATGTCATTTTCGCTTTTTAAATGCATTTTCTCTCATTTTTTTCTACTTTTCGTTGAAATGACCAAACTGTCCCTCCCAACCAAAACCTTACCATTTGGCTCGTTTACCTGGTTGGACTACACCTATCCTTCCCCACCATCCTTCCATTCCGAGACCTTGTCCCTTTCTCTCACCACACGAAATTCCACTCTCCTCTTTCTCACTCAAGTGAATTGGTTTCGAGAACATTCCGCACTTTTTGGCGACTTTCACTTTCAACCCAATTCACCGCCTACGTGCCCTTTGTTACCCATCGGAGAAATTAGCTTTTGGCTTTAGCGGTAAAGTTTGTCCTTCTAAATGAATATCTGTCTCTTATTTTCTGTCATCCATTTTCAATGTGTGGATGTGAAGTATGAGAATGGCGATCAAAAGGGGGTGAATGATCTCAATTAATTTTTTCGCCCACTCAATAGATCCAATCAAAACCTCACTTGAAACAATCAAATGCAAACGAGCAAAACAAAGAAAATCCTGGTCTTGAACTTGCTCGTGGGGTTGTGACAATCAAGATGATCTTGGATATTCTCCCACTTGTCACAGCAAGTAAGAACACAGGAAACAAAAACCTCAAACGCAATCTTCAAACATTTCTCAAGGTTTAAACAAAGAGATCAAGTTCTTATAAAGGATTGCCTAGATGGTGAGGATATGATCTAAAGAAGATTCATCCATCAATCATACATCCTCGGCACAAGAAGCACAAGCAAGTAGAAGGAGGGGAGGCAAATCCAACTTGAGAGAATGTAAAGTGCAAGAAATTAAATTTTGAAAAATAAAAGCAAGTAGAAGGAGGGGAGGCAAATCCAACTTGCGATAATGTAAATTGTGGAATTTAAATTCTGAATTTAAAACATAATGTAAATGCTGAAATTAAATTTAGAAAAATAAGTAAGTAAAATTTTATTTATTTGGAAGAAGGTTTACAAAGCCTCACAACAAGGTGGGCAAAACTCAAAGAAACACTCAAAACCTTCAAGAGGGGAGAGCTACCCCTCCCCCTCTATTTATACTACTCATGAGTCATCCTTCACCCTTGGATGAGTTCCTTCTATCCTAAGGAACCTCACCAAGGGTTGAGATTGACTCACTCACTCATGCATGGATAAAGAGTTCCTTCTACTCTAAGGACCACCATCATACATGGATGAGGAGTTCCTTCTAACCTAAGGATCACCATCTAGGGTTAGGATTGACTCACTCACTCATGTATGGATAAAGAGTTCCTTCTACCCTAAGGATCACCATCAAGGGCTAGAATTAACTCACTTACTCATGCATGGATAAAGAGTTCCTTCTACCCTAAGGACACCATCAAAGGCTAGAATTGACTCAATTACTCATAAATGGGCTAACCCGAAACCCACACACATAATGGGTTTTGCACGCTTTTCAAAGCATACTAACTAAACCCACTACTCTATCTTCTAGACCGCAATCCGACGGCCCTCCTTGATATGAGCAGCTCCTAGTTAGCATCTCAGTCGTTCCCTTATCTTCTAGACTCATAGCAACTCCATCTCCGGTCATCCTCGGCGATTCCCGACCGTCTGGACCTCCGGTGCACCTCGCCTAGTCCCGGTCATCCTCCGCTCACCATGACCTAGCACCGTCGTCCTACAACCATCAACAATAAGGAAACCCATCACATAACAATGTCCAAAATGATATACAATAATTATCCAATTGCTAAAAATAAATCATATTCCTAACTCAAATACAGTCAAGTACTCATCACCAACATTGGTAGACCTCCACATGGTCTTTCAATCTCTCCCTTGATGAGTATATTGACAAATCACCCAAAAGGCATAAATTTGAGTTCGAAAAAGATGGAAGAAAGCAATTTGATTGCAAAGCCAAACTTGGTCATGATCTCAAACTTAGACCAAGAAAGAGAATGAGATCATGACCAAGTTTTCAAGAAGGATTTTAGAGCATACCAAAGAAAGAGCAAGTTTTTCACAAACACTCTAAAAATCCAATGAAGACTCACAAAAGCTCAAACATGCTTATGATTCTTAAGGATTAGCACGATTTCACCAAGATCATAAGAACCAAGATGTATTCACATTTTTACCTATTGATGATGCCTTTTCCACGATTTCTCCCCCTTTTGGCAATATAGGCATCAAGAAGTTTTTTTTATATATTTACATATGTATGCATGAAGTGCATCCTAAAAGAGCTTTGAAGATTATCCAAGTGACTAGAATAACAAAATATGACACCAAGCTACTCAAGTTCAGATTATGCTAAACTGAGATATGTCCAAGTGCAAATGGCAATTTTGCTAGCAAGAACAGATAAGAATATGTCATTTTTGCATAATTTAACAAGTGCAACACTTAGCATAGTTTCTAAACTAGAAGTAAAGCCATTTAATGGATCAAATGGAAAACCTAGAGTTAAACCTACTCAACATTTTGGGAAAACTAGATGTGCATACAAGGTCCTTTGTGCTCAAATATCTTTAATGCAAACTTTTGTTTCAAACCTTTAAAGCACATAGTGGGGTGCAAATGTTTGACATTATTTGCATTCTTTACCCACTTAATGTTTATTTGCATTTTTTTAATTTATTGACTCAAGCCATTGTCGACCATCTCAAGAGAAACTCTTGAAAGAATGGTCTTCGACATACACGATACATTTCAAGTTCATCCCAAGTGCAATGGGAAGAGTCTCGTGAATGTAAAGTATTGAGATCAATTTGCACAAAGAGAGTCAATTTCCTTTTTTTATTTTAGCACATAGATTTATGAGCATTTGAAGGACTCGAGTATGGATCAACCTAGCTTCACTAAAGTTGCTATAGGGACTCTAGTAGAAATCCAAAATTTCACAAATAATGGCACATGCACCTAGAGAGGAAACATAGCAACTACAAGCAACATGGTTCATCAAGTTTTCATTTAAAGCTTTAATTTTCAATTTTTAACAAGCTTAGCAAGATGAAACAAAATAAACTTGGACATATCTAAGCTATCAGTTTTCTTCATAAAAGTAGTAGGGTGTATAGCATGAATAGATAGCTCATTTGCATAATAGACAAAGCTCATTAAAACAGAAAAAATCTATATGCAATGCATGAAGTAGATTCTCAAACTCCCCCTCAACAAGTGAAGTTAATTTTAAACACAAATCTGGTTTAAGTTGAGTTATTAGCAGAACTAAGATCAAAGAAGGTCCAAATGAACTCAACCAAAACCAAAAACACAGAGTGAGGAGAAAAGGTCGAGAAAACTACAAACTAGGTGGCTATAGAGTATATAAAAGATAGTAGAGAACACTATGGCTCAGACTCGTTCTCATCATCCCCAATGTCTGACATAGGGAAGCTGACTCTAGATCTCAAGCTAAGGAGTGCACACAGACCCTGTCTATCCAGGGGGCCCAACACCTGTTAGACTATAAGACTGTGAGGAAACTTGAAGGACCGAAATGGCGAACAGAGGGGGGGTGAATGGTCGCAAATAAAAATTCCCCCAAAATACTCCAACAAGAACCTCGACAAGATCGCTTAAAAGGAATTGTGAAAAACCCGAAAAACTAGACAACTATGTGTACCCCAAGCTTGCATGGATAAGTACCATAAAATATGTGGGAATTTTTGAGTCACAATCCTGATTGTCTAGTGTCCAAGATAAAGAGGAATCAATTCAAACTCTTGCTTTTAGAAAGGACATCAATTCAAATCACAAAAGTCACTTTCAGAAAAGCAAAAGCAGAATTCCCAGAACTTGTCCTCAATTTGCACAGGAGGTTGGTGGGTTTCTGTAGCTCACAAAATTTTGAGACTTTTTCTCCCTATGAGCATCAGAGTCTTGAAGAACTCCACCAAATTTCTCCTCAAAAATCCTTACAGAAAAAACACAAAAAATCGAAGAACACAGTCTGGTCAAGAACTTCGAGCAGAACGTTTGGGGCTCGGTTTTCACCTCATGGTGCCCAAACGGTACAACAAGTGAACTCCAAAATTTTTCTGCAAGCGGATACCAGAGTCCCGCACCTCCTCCAACAAGAATCACTCAAAAAGGATTTTTCTATATTTTTACAAAAATCAAACACTGACTGCTACGCGAAGAACAAGTTCAGAACAAAGTTGGAACTTGAAAAAAAAGATGTTCTCTACTCAATCCAAGAGTGCAAAACAGATGTAAAACCATATGAACACACTCAAAACATCCAAGAATAGCAGCATTTAGAAGGAGGGGAGGCAAATCCAAATTACTTGAAAGTAAATTGCGGGAATGTAATTGCGGGAAAGTAAATGCTAAATTTAAATTGCGTAAAGTAAAGACATAATGTAAATGCGCAAAATAAATTCAGAGGTGGATGAATAAAACTTTCATTTCTGGAAGGGGAGGTTACAAAGCCTCACATTCATGTGGGCAAAGCTCAAATGAGCATCAAAAACCTCAACACCTTCAAGGGAAGGAGGCTACCCCTCCAACCCTATTTATACTACTCTTGGGCCACCTACCACCCTTGGATGAGTACCTCAACCCTAGAGCACTCATCTAAGGGCTAGGATTAACCCACACACATAGCCATGCAAGGCTAACCCAAAACCCACACACATACCGGGTTTTCTTGCACGGTTTCAAAGCATACTACCTAGACCCGCTAACCTATCAACTAGACCTCAATCCGACGGTCCTCATTGATCCACGCGCATCTAGCTAGCATCATCTCCTTTCCTTGTCTTCTTGACTTGTCCGACTCCGTCTCCGATCATCTTCCGCGATCTCCCAACCGCTCGACCTCCGACGCCTCGCCTAGTCCCTGGCCATCCTTCGCCTCACCATGACCTAGCACCGCTGTCCCGCAACCATCAAAGACAAGGAAACTCCTCACATAGCAATGCCCACAAAGATGTGCAATAAACCATCCAACTCATCACTACCGCGTCCATACGACCGGTACTGCCACTCCTGGCAGAGACAACTCAAATTGCTTCATTTTGAAAATCAATCCAAATCAATCTCAAACTTGAGCACACCTTACTCAAATAAAGTCAAATACTCATCACAAACATGGATGGACCTCCACATGGTCCTTCAAAACTCAACCTAGAAAGAAGAGAGAACAGCTAATTGTGCATGATAGCAACCTAAAGCATAAGATGAGAGGTCCATACAAAATATGCCAGAAGTCTAAGTGAAGTGAACTCAGAACTCTAGAAATAAGCCCAATAACACCCAGAAGATGCAAAAGAAAGGAAATACTAGAAGAAAACATATATAATACATAATATACAAACCAGCTCCCCCTCAAGAAATGCCATAAGGGCACACAACTCCAAGCTCTCCTCTCGAGGCCACAAATCTAGAGCTATCCAAAGGCTTGGTAAAGATATTGGCTAACTGGTGGTCACTCTCTACAAACTGAAGCGCGATATCTCCTTTCTCCACATGGTCTCTAAGGAAGTGATATCTAACATCAATTGCACTGGGTTCTTAGCAATGCGAATAGCAGAAGTGTTGTCACAGAAAAATAGAACACTCGCTATCGCTAACCCAAAGTCCCGCAGAGTCGAACGCATCCAAAGCACTTGACTATAGCAACTCGCTGCAACAACATACTCGGCTTCTGCGGTGGACTATACAACCCCAGACTGCTTCCTAGACGACCATGAAACAAGAGAAGTTCCATTGAATTGGCAAGTACCAGAAGTGCTCTTCCTATCTATCCTACAGCCAGTAAAGTCTGCATCGGAAAAGGCTCGAAGGGACAAACAAGAAGAAGAAGAGTACCAAATACCATAATCAGTGGTAGTACGAAGATACCTGAAGATGCGCTTCACCGCTTGGCGGTGAGACACGCGAGGAGAAAGCTGAAATCAAGCGCACAGACACACAGCGAAATGTATGTCCGGCCTCGAAGCAGTGAAGTACAAGAGGGATCCGATCATGCTCTGAAACTCCTTTTGATCAGCAGGCTCACCATCCTCATCCGGCTCGAGGACAGCAGTGGTGGCTATAGGAGTCATCACCGGCTTCTTGTCAGATATATCGAAGAGCCTCAGGAGATCCTGGGTGTTGATGAGGACATCCCAACCAAGGAAACAACCGTTGCCCCTTCTTCTTCTACGACCGCTACTTGCGTCCCGACCGTCATTTGCTTTGGCCACTACTTGCCTACGACGTCCGGAGGGCTTAATCCGGCAAGTCCTTTTCATCCATCTTTACCGACCAAAGACGTCAAGAACATCCACCAAGGACAGCCCACGTGCCAAGGAAGGCCAAGATAAAGCCCAATTCGTCGCCGAGTCCGGGCCGCCATCCAGAGTCAGAGTACTTCAAACGGACGCCACGGCCACATCCGAACTCCGCTGACGCTCGACAACTCGTTTGAAAGGTATCGAGATAAACTTTCCAATGGATCACATAAATTCCAAGTGTTGCGCCACCTTTCTTTTGGGCCCAAGGCCCATGTACTTTTAGGGTTCCACCCCTCCTTTGGGCGCGCCCTTTCCCGTCTTTGACTTCTCTTGGCGCCCCTGTGTGGGTACCCCTTTATATTGGGTTCTCACCCCTGTTCTTCAGTTTTTAGGTTTTGTTGTGTTTTGGTAGACCCCGTGTGCGTCCCTCCTCAATCTTGCGTGTGTCGACTAGACCACCCGAGTTGAGAAACAGAACCTCACCTTGTTTTTCGTTGAGATTATTGGATTGAAATTGCTATCACCTTGTTCTTGCATATTCTTGGTTGCAGCAGGTTCAAGGATTGATCGGCTCTTTGATTCGGTTGTTTGCCTCGTGTGGTGACGTTGCGATTGTTTGGTCGTTGATCTTGTGGTTCATTATATCGTTCTCATCAGAAGGTCGAGACAACCCTAGTGCACATTAGGTGTACTTGTCTTGATGCAAGAAGGTAACCTCCCGAGTCTGTTTGATTTGGAAGCTGAGGAAGTAGCTCAACTCACCCGTAATGCTCATCTCAAATTCTGTGCTCATCCTCAGAAAGCTGAGACACAAGAGAGTGTGAAGAGCCATCAAAGATAATATTATCCACATAAATCTGAATAAGAAGGAAATGAGACTCATGGTGTCTGATGAACAGAGTCTTGTCTACTATGCCCATCTTGAAGCCATGGCTAATAAGATAAGAGTTGAGCCTCTCATACCATGCTCTAGGGGCCTGCTTGAGTCCATACAAAACTTTGAAAAGCTTGGATACGTGACTCAGAAACTTGGGGTTTTCGAATCATGGAGACTGCCTGACATACACCTCTTCCTCTATATACCCATTGAGGAATGTACTTTTGATATCCATTTGATAAAGCTTGAAGCCATTGGATGCAGAGAATGCAAGCAAAATCCTAATAGCCTCTAGTCTAGCTATAGGGGAAAAAGTCTCATCAAAGTCAAGACCCTCAACCTGAGAAGCCCTGTGCAACTAGTCTAGCAGTGTTTCTAATGACAACCCCATCCTCACTCTGCTTGTTCTTAAATACCCACTTGGTCCCAATGACATTATGACCAGATAGGGGTTCGACAAGCTGCCATACCTTGTTCCTCTCGAAGTTCTCAAGTTCCTCATGCATAGCATTAATCCATGACTCACTGGATAATGCATGAGAAACATCCTTTGACTCAAAGGAGGAAACAAAGGCAGAGTGAAGGAAGAAATTGGACAAACCTGATTTCGAGCGAATGACCCGCTCAAACAGATCACTAATGATCTAATCAGGTGGATGATGTCTCTGAATATGGCGGGAGGTCCAGATGCAGAAGTGGCCTCTACCTCCTGAACAGAAGAGGTAGGAGCTGAGCCACTCGCTGAAGGAGAGTCTGAAGGTAAGGACTCGTCTCCCTAAGGTGCAGAAATAGAAATAGGAGGCACCTCAGGTGTAGAGGGGACTGGATCAAGTGGAACACCATCATCTCCATCATCCTCATCCTCTACAAAGATGGTCTCGAAGGTGGAAGAAGAGCCTAAAATGTCAGGTCTAGCTCCTAGGCTAGTCTCATCAAATGTCACCTCGCAGGTCTCTATGATCCTATGCGCATCGAAACTCCAAACCCTATAGTTATGAGAAGAAGTCGAATAACCCAGAAAGATACCATCAGAAGAACGAGACTCAAACTTATCTAGGTTACCAGACTTCAAAATGAAACACTTATAACCAAACACACTAAAATGAGAAACACTGGGCTTTCGCCCATACCTCAACTCGTAAGAAGTGTGATGCAAATGTGCTCTCAAGAATACTCTATTAGAAACATGACAAGCAGTAGCTATAGCCTCAGTCCAAAACTTTCTAGGAGTACTGTACTCGTCTAGCATCGTCCTGACCATCTCAACCAGGGTCCTGTTCTTCCTTTCCACTACGCCATTTTGCTGAGGGATGTAGGGAGAGGAGAACTGATGCTCTAAGCCAAACTCCACACAGATAATCTCAAAGTAGGAGTTATTGAACTTCCATGCCATTATCACTATGTATAGCTCGTAAGGCACCTGGGAGCTCAAAAGACAGCCTACTGATCAAACCCTTGAAATGAGTAAAGGACTCATCCTTCGAGGCTATGAAAAACACCCAAGAATACGTCGAAAAATCATCGACAATGACAAGAACATACCACTTCCTGCCCGCTGACTGCACTTTAGCTGGACCAACAGTGTCCATATATAAAAGCTGTCCTGGTGCATCAGTCATCACAATAGTGATTGGGGGATGAGAAGCAGTAACCATCTTGCCATGTCGGCAAGGAGAGCAAACTAAGTCTTTGATAATCTTGAGTTTGGGCAAGCCACAAATGAGGTCATGACTGCTAACTCAGGTCAAATGGTCGAAGCCAATGTGACCAAGTCTCCTATGTCAGAAGAAGAGATCACAGAACTCAGAAACAATCAAACAACGGAGAGAGTCTCCAGAAGAAATAGAAAAATCAGCACAAAAGACTCTAACAAATCTAGAAATCCCGCAAACTAACTCCCCTGATGAATCAAGGATTCTACTAGCACCGGGTGCTTGGACTAAGGAAGAGAACCAACGAGAGTCTCCGGTCATATAACGAGAACAACTGGAGTCAACAATCCAAACCTCTCTCTTCCTCATCCGACGAACCTGATCAAGACACAAGAGAAAGAGATGACTTAGTACTGGGACAAAATACAGACCTGGGAACCCAATACTGAAGCACACGACGCCTCAGAGTAACAACCATAGAAGAAGAATGAACTCTAGTGTCTCTCTGACGCTCAACTCTCACAAGATTAGGAATAAAGTTAGTAGAAGATCTAGGAGCCGAAACTGGGTTGGCCCGCCGTTATGCAAAGGCCGAACCATCCTAGTGAGGCTGCCCAAATCTCCTACTAGGAAACACCTCACGCCGCTGATATCTACCTCGATGGGAAAAACGAGGTATATCAAGAGGACGGCGGAAAGACTGACCACGAACAGTTCCAGGACTAAAACTCAACTGAACAACATGAAAACCGAATCCTGAACACTGCCCAAGAACAGACAACTCTCTAACCTGTCTAGCAGCAGTGCGTATCTTAGAAGCACTTAGAGTCTGGGGATGACCCTGAATACCTCTAAGAGCAGCAACACACTCACGCCTTGTGATCTTGGCACGGTTGAAGCAGAAATCTACCCAATGTCTATCCTTCTGACATAAGGTGCATGTAACTTCGTCTTACCAGAGGCAAAAGTAGCAGGAGGAGCAATCTTATGATCAGAAATCCCATGGACAACCCCGACAGATCTAAACACAGTGGTACACACCATAGGAGCTACCATGATCTCACCACTCTTGGAGCCACACACAATGGTGGGAGGATACGCCCGAGCGTGCTCTAAGTAGTCAAATCCTAGACCCTGATTAAATCGGCTAATCTTGGATTGGTCTAGAATGAGATTGAGCTTCTTCTTGCCTCCTACAAACTTCTCGAGAGTGCTCATGAGATACTCACACTCTCGGAAGAAAGAGGCACATGAAGAGCAGGGGAAAGAAGAGGAAGAAGTACCAGAAGGAGAAGAACTAGTAGCATGTGCATTTTTCTCCTCAGCACGGCTGCCTCAATTTTGAGGGCCTCACACAAACGCAAGGGGAATTTCTAATTATAAGGGTCTAGGCCTCAAGTTTCTTCCTAAGTTCGACGTAGATTTTATCCAAGTCCCCCTCAATCTCAGTACATCGCAAACAACTTTCTTATGACTTAGCTAGTAAGTCCTTAGCAAGTTCACCACACTTGACATTTAAAGATTCATTGTCAAGTTTTAGTTGCCTACGGCCCTCACATGAGCTGACTGCGTCCTTAGAAGCATGCATTTCAAGTTCATCATTTCTAGTAGAAAGCTTCCTAAGGTGAGTGCTCATGGCATCAATTTCAGCAAGCAGTTTAGGGCAATTTTCACATGAGGGAGTAGAGTGAGCATAAAGAAAACTAGCATCTAAATGAATAGCATTAAGAGAATCATTGCTAGCATTCTTCATCCTAAGACCATCAAGTTCAGAAAGCACACTATCATGCATGGTCCTTAGATTCTCTAACTCCACAAGCAAGGCATCACACAAAGAACAATCATCATAGACTCGGGAGAGAGAAGATCTAAGTGAAGCTAACTCCCGAGTCAAAGTACCTACTTCCTTCTCAAGCTCCGTACACCTAGCTCTAGCTCTAGTATGAAATTTTCCTAATTTGTAGAAAGCTTAATTGAGCTGGTCATAGGAGGGTACCTCGTCTGTGTCACTGTAGAGCTTGGAGTCGCTGATGCTGTTGGCGTCCGCCATGAAGCACATCCCGGTGAAGTCGTCGCTGTCTTTCTTCTCTTGTAGATCATCCTCGCCTTCGTCGCTTCAGGTCTCCGTATCAAAGAGGTTGATGTCGTCGAGTGCGACGAGAACACGGTGGAAGAGCTTTTTGTTCTTTGAGAAGTTGCAGTACTTCTTCTCACGCGCCGGTTCGCGAACTTGAGGCTTCTTATTGTGGTTTTTGTCGGTGTAGTCGTTCTTTCCCGAACCACCGGAGTCGTTCTTGCCCTTCTTCAGCTTGGGGCAGTTCGCTCGAATGTGGTTGAGGCCACCACACTCGAAGCAGGTGATTGTACCACCTCTCTTTCTCTCCCTCACCCTCTTGTAGGCATGTGAGAATTTGCGAGCAAGAAGAGCAAGCTTATTTTCTGAAAAAAAAATTCAGTTGTTCATCGCTTAGCTCGCGAAGGGCGGAAAGAGAGAAACCAACTGTAGTCTCAGAAGAGGATCTGATGGGATCGGTGACCAAGGCTATTGACTGCGACTTCGTCTTGTGAGAGACGATGTCGATCTCATGAGTCTTGAGACGGGAATAAAGCCCGTCAAGAGTTAGAGTCAATAAGTCGGTAGTGTCCTTGATGGTGGTCACCTTTATCTCCCAAACCCGAAGATCAAGTGCGGTCAAAAAATATCGAGCATTATTCGAGTCAGGGTATATGCAACCGACTGCTTGGAGATCGCTCAAAATCTTCGTGAAACGACCAAAGTACTAATCAAGTGTCTCACCAGCGTGCTGTTCAAATTTGTTGTAGTCACGCTTGAATTGGTCCTATCTCACCGTCTTGATCTGAGTGGTGCCCTCATGGTAAGCATCGAAGGTCACCCAAATCTGGTGAGCAGAACGAATGTGAGAGATCCTGTCGTACTCACTGCGGCTAAGGCCTTATATTAGAATGTTCCTTGCCTTAGCATTCGCCTCAACATCAGCCATATTGTCGGCCGTGACGTTCTCATGGTAGGAACATCATGCGGGACCTTCACCTTCTACCAAATTAGGAAGCCCTGGGTAGTGATGTACGACTCCATTCGAGACTTCGAGAAAGGAAAATCAACTCCATAAAAAACTAGAGGCTTGGTGGAATACGTGTCCATCGCCATGGTTCTCAGACCGGTCAAGATCTATGAAAGAGCAAGATCGGCTATGATACCAATTGAAGGACCAAAATGGCGATCAGAGGGGGGTGAATGATCTCAATTAAATTTTCCCCCCACTCAATGGATCCAACCAAAACCTCTCTTGAAACACTCAAACGCAAAGGAGCAAAAAAGAGAAAATCCTGGTCTTGAACTTGCTCATGGGGTTGTGAGGATCAAGATGATCTTGGATATTCTCCCACTTATCACAGCAAGTAAGAACACAAGAAACAAAAACCTCAAACGCAATCTTCAAACATTTCTCAAGGATTAAACAAAGAGATCGAGTTCTTGCAAAGGATTGCCTAGATGATGAGAATATGATCTAAAGAAGATTCATCCATCAATCATACATCCTCGACACAAGAAGTACACACGTAGAAGGAGGGGAGGCAAATCCAACTTGCGAGAATGTAAAGTGCAAGAAATTAAATTTTGGAAAATAAAAGCAAGTAGAAGGAGGGGAGGCAAATAGTACATTTCTGAAGGGTTTCATATAGAATTTTTCATTTCAAATTAGTGTTTTATTCATCGGACTGTACTCCTAGGGCCTTTTAGCTTTAAACTTTTAGAAAATTAATACATGAAGCTTCAACTACTCAGTTGAAATAATATAGTTTTTATTTTTGGATAAGTGATTTAACCATGGATTAATATTCAGCTACTTGAACCTAACCGTAAAACCTAACTCAAAGTTAGTAGTAGTACTAACTATAAACACTAACTAGCCTAGTACTACCTATAAACCATTACCTAAACCCTAAATCCAAACCTAAATTACCTAGTTAAGTAAATCCCAACCTAAATGACCTAATTAACTAACTTAACTTCCATTGGCCCACTGCCATAACTCACTGACTCACTCCCTCTCACTCACGGGATTTCAAAGGTGGTTATGAATTGTCAATTGTCATGAAATGGGATGGACACAATGGCATGATGTTGGCGAATGTAAATGTCATCTCTATCAAATTTATTTCATGTTTACCATTTGTGATCACAGTATATATTGATTATTGCCAAATTGAAGTGTTAGAACCCGAAAATCAGGCGAAATGCTACCAAAATTTCTAAATTTAGGGTATTTTATGTGCAAATACTTAGTATTTTGCATTCAAACAGATAGGAAATGTAGATAATGATTTTTTCATACTGTTTCCCCTTTTTTCAAGCCTCGGGAGACCATTTCACATGGGGTTGAGAAGGGTCGAAATTTTGGTCATTTCAGTCGAAATTTCGGTTTTGCCGGCTGCCAAAATACCGGATTTGAAATTTGATTTTTCCATTTCGGCCACCCTCGAGATGAACTCCAGAAATGAAATTTGTAACCTTGGTGGCAATTGCATAAATAGTCAATAGGCAGAACCATGCACAAATCACAAATCCAGATAAGACGAACGATTAAGGGTTTGGTGCACAAGGGCATTAAGGTCCTGAAAAGTTGGAAAAGAGAAATTGTAATTAAATTTCCAAAATGGCATATTGTGAATCAACCAAGCTTTGAATTGGCAAATCCTATACTATATTCTTTGGAGTGGCAAATGTTAGAAGGCCAATCTTTACAATGGCAAGTAATCAATTTTCTCTAAAAATAGGGTTTGTATATACACCAGATAACTAAATATTTGAGAGATTTCTGTCAAACTTTGGGCTGTTGGATCAAATCCACACCTATCCTAATTCCTCACCTTCCCCATCAATCCAATCGAGCACCACAAATCCTATCACTTCCCCTCCTGCATCCCCTCACCCCATCACTACCCAACGCCCCGCTGCTCACCATCCCTTCCACCTGTTTCTCCCTACCTAGATCCACCGCCACTACCATGACTTTTCCTTCCCTTGTCGTCGCCTTCAACGATGGGTGGCGGCGCCTCCAAAGCATCTGTTTGATATAACAAAAAGAATAGGGTCATTTAGTGAGGGGCTTTTGGTGGGGGTGTAATGTCCCAATTTTTGGCTTGTAATGATTTTTGTTGCATTTTATAATTTTGGGAATTTTCTGGAATTTATTTGGATTTTAAATATTATTTTTGAATTAGGCCTATTATAAATAATATTTAAATAATGTGTAAATTTTATATAAAATTTTGTTGATAATATTTTATTTCAATTCTACATGTCCCAAAATATATTATGGATTTTTTCTAAATATTTTTGCTATTTATTTGGACTTATTTGAATTTTTAGATTTATTTTAAATGGAAAATCCCTAGAAAACCTGGTTTTTTTTTGTTTTGGGCTAAAATCTTCGGTCCGGCACAGCTTGGCCCATTCCTATTCCATGTCCCCAGCCCAGTGTTACAGCCCGCGCCTCGGCCAGGTCCGCCACATCCGGAGACTAACATGTGGGGTCCACCTATCAGCCGTCCGAGTCATCTTCAAGCTGGAGTCTAGTGTGAGCTCTATGTCCTCCACGAACTCCATGGCCGTGCCGGCTACGTCTTGGACTCCAGCCGCAATGAAATATGAGAACCCAGTGTGCTAGATTCCCATCAACTCAAACCCTAGCCCTATCGACCCGAGTCACCGTGAGTTCAGTGCAAACCATGGTTTTCTCCATGCACTGCCGCAAGCTTGTTCCCTAGCCACCGCTGTTCAAGTCATTGCTGCCACCGTTCCAAACCACCAGAGAGGAAGGTGAGCGCATCACCAGAACCGTGACGATGAGAGCTTGCCGTAGGTGCAAGCCCCAGTCGCCGGCGACAACCGTAGGTTCCCATGCCCAGCGAGATGATGTGGCATGTCCTGGCGACGGACACATGGCGCCATGTTGGCTGCCTCGTCAGCACCACATCAATTCATCTACCGACGTGCTTGGTCACACTTGCGTGTGCACCAGTCAGTTGTGCTGCGTTAGCACTAGTCGGGCTAGCATGTAGTCGCTATAGTCCCATGAGACCAGTCCACCGTGGACCAATTGAGTTTCGTGGACTCGGTCCATGGACCAGGATCCACCTGTTATCCTAATAAGGAAAATTTTAATTTATTTTTATTTTGGAAATTGATCACTGACGTCAGCATTAAGTCATAAATCGATTTTCCTGTAGGAAAATAAATTGGGAAAATCGATTTTTCTGTGGGTTGGTTAGATCATGTGTAGAATGCTTGGCCATGCCACGTACAATTGATATCTTTTAAAAGTGCAAATTCAATTTGACTAATGGAATATGTTCATGAAAGGTGTGTCATGTGTTGTTACACAATGTTGTTGAGTTGTTGATGGCATGTGTTGCATGATAATCAACTGGGGTGGTAAATGATTTAGACTGGGGCAAGTGGCAAGCGGCTGTGTGCCATGATGGGCCTGTGTAGTATTGGGTTGATTTGTGAGTGAAGGTGAGGTGGTTCTATGAGTGAATAATTGGAAGTCTTGTCTCAATCAATTAAGGAATTAACCTTGCAAGCCATTGAATTGAGCTAATCATGCAACCACATGTCCATTATGGGGTAGACCTAACTCAGTAAGTTACTGAATTTTGACATATGATGCCTCAGGTGGAAGACTAAATTGTGTGTGCGGTTAGGGGAGGGTGTGTGTGTAGTGGCCTCGTATTTTGAACAAAGATTTTCCTAGTCCAACGATAAGTCCCTCCTATTCTTAGTGAGGGAAGGAATAGTGAATTAGGCTTTTTGAGAGGGTCTATGTTCGCATAGAGTTTCTAAAAGGTTTTATTATGATCTTAGTCACATGTCGATGGGTATGTGTAATGGTCGACAGTATAAGATTGATCATATCTTGTAGGTAAAGTGCATAACATATGTAAAGTGTAAACCTATTCGGATAGCTGTGTCCCTGGTTATGGACAATGCTTAGGAATTTCAGTCAAGGATTAGATTTTATATAAGCAAAACATGAGAAGGGAGGCAGTGTGCCATTGGAATGATGGAAATTGTTTAGGGCTGTCTACCAGTTTACTTTGAGAAATACTTGAAAGTTATCTATTTTGTTATTTGTTTTACTATCATTTCAATCTATTTTATTGTATAAATTTCTAAATGCTGCTTACTTCAAAATAACCATGTTAGCCATTTATTTTGGATAAGCCTTGCATATATTTATAATAGACTTGCATTATGTGCACAATTTGTTGAGTGCTTTAAGTACTCGCCCTTGCCACAACAATATCATCAAGTAAAGAGTCTACACCTACATTGGAAGTGGAGTATTAGGAGGAGAATTTCTAATGTGCGAACCTTGTCAGTTGCTTGTGGCATATTGATGGGTTATCTACAAAGTTTTCGTTCTGTTGCAGTTTTATTTATTAAAGTTTGAGCCCTGTGTGGTATAATTATGTAAAGTTGACCATAAGGTCAATTAACTATTTTATATTTAATAAATGAAATCCTTTATTTATGTTTATACTGTGTATGATTGTGATATTCATCTATGTTGCCACTATGTGCACTAGCGTGACCCTGGACTAGTGCGATATACACAGGGGGTCCTGATTTACATATTAGGGTCCTAACAGAGGTGGTACTAGAGCCATAATGACTGTAGGTCTTAACCCTTGGTAGACTAATCGTTTCTTAAGTTCTTCAAAATTACTTTCTAAACAAAAACTTAACTTGAATAATAATAATAAGTTCTTGAGTCATCTCATTCTTCTATTCTTGTCCCTTTGCTGAAATTTCCCTCCTTTTCTCTGTTGGTTTGAGTTGAGGCCTTACCCCAAGTTGTCTTTATCAGATGAGGATGCTGCAGACTTATGGTGAGCATATTGGTGGATATGCTGCTGAGCTATGCAGAGTTCTGCGAGTGCTTGGAAGTTTCAAGAGGCCGCTCTATAGAGAACCAGTTGGATCATCAATGGCAAGGATCGTAGGATGATTTCCAAAAGTGTCATCTACGCTAGGGAGGATACCAAGGTGAGTCGCCTCATCAACATCATCGTCAGGAGGATTACTTTCGACACTGGTATTTAGGAGTCGTCGCGTCTTGCATTGTGATGCATCTGCCATGACTATGCTGAAGAGCTAAAGAAAACGATATTCAGAATTCATCCACAAGGAGGTGCAGGTTGATGCCCAAGTATTGAAGAGGAAGATGATGCAACGGCGGTGCACTTGGACAGGTTTGCTGCTGCATAAGAAGAGTTGATGCAAGATACCACTAAGGAATTGGAGGAAGTCTATGAAGCCCTAAGGATTGTTAAGGAAGATCTTCATGAGACACGCATACACTACTACACAAAAGATCATCACAGGCAGTTCAAAAATGTCATCACAGATAGTTTTTCGAACCGTTTTTAATCATGTGTCAGTGATAATAACAGCACATCACAGACGATTTCTAAAATCGTTTGTGATATAGACTCATCATAGATGGTTCTTCTAATACCGTCTGTGATTATATTTAACACAGACGGTTTTTGAAAATCGTCTATGATGAGGAGTCTAATATAGTCCTTTCTGTAGTAGTGATAATGGCTAATGAGAGGATAACAAAGCTAGAGGAAGCCCTACAGGTCGTTGAAATGGAAGTGGAAGAGGAGTTGAAGGAAGAGGAAGACCCCGAAGAGGTAAAGATGGAGCCTGAAGACTTAGAGCCTGAGACATGAGAGGTGCATGCGCAATTTGAGGTCACTGCTCCTAGTCATCAAAATCGCCTTGTGCTGATGGCTGCCCATCCAACGTCTTATACCCTAAGGGAGACTTAACCTGGATGGCTTGATGAGTGATAGTGTTAGTCTAGGGAGTTGAGACTCTTGTTTTTGGAGTTGCAGATCCATTTAAGTTGGGAAGTGTCACCCTTTAGGAGTTAGTTATGTGTGCTTAGGTTGAGATGATTCTTTTATGATTGCTGGGTGTGTAGTATATGTTGCACGACCCTTAGGCTCTTGTAAGCAACCATACCAATGACAACCCCAATGAAGGAATTAGTAGATGGTTCAGACTCGTGAAAACAACGGACCTAATGGAAGTGGTACCCGATCCAATGACAACCCCAATGAAGGAGTATTTTCTCAATCGTCGCCTCAAGTGGATATGCAGAACTTTGGAGTGTTCTTGGCCGCTCAAACCAAGTTGATTCATAATATGATGTAACAAGTGTAGACCTTAACCAATCAAGCTAGTGTCAATAATGCATCTAAGGCTGCTAACAATGGACCATGTCCTTATTCAAAGTTTTCAGATTTCATGAGGACCTGTCTGCCAACATTCTTTGGAAATGCTACTCCTCTTGAAGCATATGTGAAAGACCATGTGAAGGTCTATCCTTGTGTGTGATGAGTAATTGACGAGTTTTGAGCTTGGTTTGATTTGAATTGAATTGGATTTGAGGCAATTTGAGTGTGGGTTGCTCTTCTTAGTGCTACCACCTAGGGGTAGTAGCACCGGACCATTGAGAGCAATTATGATCGATTAATGATTTTGGGATAATCATTGAATATCTTTGTGGGCATTGCTATGTGAAATTGTTTTCCTTGTCTTTGATGGTTGCAGAGCGACGGTGCTAGGTCATGGTGAGGCGGAGGATGACCGGGACTAGGCGAGGAGCATCGGAGGTCCAGACGGTTGGGAGATCGCCGGAAGATGATCGGAGACGGAGTCCGGGCAAGTCAAGAAGACAAGGAAATGAGATGATGCTAGCTAGATGCCGCGTGGATCAATGAGGGCCGTCGGATTGAGGTCTAGTTGATAGGTTAGCGGGTCTAGGTAGTATGCTTTGAAAACTGCAAGAAAACCCAGATGTGTGTGGGTTTTGGGTTAGCCTTGCATGGCTGTGTGTGTGGTTAATCCTAGCCCTTAGATGAGTGCTCTAGGTTGAGGGACTCATCCAAGGGTGGTAGGTGGCCCAAGAGTAGTATAAATAGGGGTAGAGGGGTAGCCTCCTCCCTTAGAAGGTTTTTGAAGTTTTTGAATGCTCCTTTGAGCTTTGCCCACATGAAAGTGAGGCTTTGTAACCTCTCCTTCCAGAAACGAAAGTTTTATCTATCCAACTCTGAATTTATTTTATGATTTACATTATGTCTTTACTTTACGCAATTTAAATTCAGCATTTACTTTCCCGCAATTACATTCTCGCAATTTACTTTCACGCAATTTGGATTTGCCTCCTCTCCTTCTAAATGCTGTTGATCTTGGATATTTTGAGTGTGTTCATATGGTTTTACATCTCTTTTGCACTCTTGGATTGAGTAGAGAACATCTTTTCTTTCAAGTTCCAACTTTGTTCAGAACTTGTTCTTTGCGTAGAATTTAGTATTTGATTTTTATAAAAATCTAGAAAAATAAATTTTAAGTGATTATTATTGGAGGAGATGCGGGACTCTGATATCCACCTGCAGAAAAATTTTGGAGTTCACTTGTTGCACCGTTTGGGCGCCATGAGGTGAAAACCAAGCCCCAAACTTTCTGCTCAAAGTTCTTGACTGACTGTGTTCTTCGATATTTCCTGTTTTTTCTGTAAGGCTTTTTGAGGAAAAATTTGGTGGAGTTCTTCATGACTCTTCTTCTCATAGGGATAAAAATTCTCAAAATTTTGTGAGCTGCAGAAACCCACCAACCTCCTGTTCAAATTGTGGACAATTTCTGGAAATCCTGCTTTTGCTTTTCTGAAAGTGACTTTTGTGATTTGAATTGATCTCCTTTCTAAAAGCAAGAGTTGGATTGATTCCTCTTTATCTTGGACACTAGACAACCAGGATTGTGACTCAAAAATCCCCACATATTTTATGTTACTTATCCTGCAAGCTAGGGGTACACATAGTTGTCTAGTTTTTCGGGTTTTTCACGATTTCCTTTGAGCGATCTTGTCAAGGTTTTTGTTGGAGCATTTTGGTGGAAAATTTATTTGCGACCATTCACCCCCCTCTGTTCGCCATCTCGATCCTTCAATATGATTGGCTTTGAACAATTGAGAGGAAGTTACAAATTACACAGTGTGAGGGCATTAAGAAGTTCGCTATGCTTCTCATCAACTAGAAGGAATAACTACTGAGTAGTGGGAGAACTACTTTGCTACCCATGAAGCCCCATAGGAGATAACCTAGAATGAGTTCACTATTGCTTTTCGTCAGTATCATATGCCGGAAGGGATCATGGACTTGAAGGAGGAATTCAGGGCTATCAAGTAAGGAGGCCAATCTGTGGCTGAATACCTAAACAAGTTCACACAGCTTGCTCGCTATGCACCTGAGGATGTTGCTACTGATATGGCAAGGCAGTCCCGTTTCATGAAGGGACTAAACTTGGGTTGATCACCCACAACTTCCCATATTTTCAGGAGTTGGTTAACAAGGCCATTATTTTGAAGAATAAGCGCAAGGAGTTGGATGACAACCGCAAGCGTAGAATGGCTCAACAAAGAGGTCGCTAGAATCAAGAAAGAATGAGAGTTGCTCCTCAACAGTTTGCTAGATTTCAGCCTCAAGCTATGTTCAAGACGCTGTCCTATGCACCGTGTCCATCTAGTCATAATTTCCAGACACCTGTTCAGGCGAATGCTGCTCTAGGAGGAAACCAACATTCCTCGATCAAGCATTATTTCAGTCGTAGAGAGCTAGGATATTTTGCCAATAACTGTCCCTAGAGAGGAGGTGTTAACCCTATTTGTTTCAATCTTAGTTCTACACCAGCAAAGGCGCCTGCGCCAGGAGCAAATCGTGGAATGAGTCAATCGGCAACAGTGAGAGGTCGAGTCCACCATATCACCATCGATGGAACTCAGGATAGGTCAGATGTTGTTCTGGGTAAGTTTCTGGTTAACTCAGTACCCGCAACAGTTTTATTTGATTCTAGAGCTTCGCATTCTTTTATTTCTTGTGCTTTTGCTGTTGAAAATGGGTTAGATGTTATGAATCTTAAGAATATGTTATTAGTCCAATCCCCTGGATCAGAACTCTGATCTAATCTAGATTGTTTGGGAGTTAAGTTGCTTATTGATGGGATTGAGTTTTTTGCAAATCTCATCAAAGTGGACAATCAAATACTAGATGTTATTCTTGGTATGGATTGGATGTTCAAGCATAAGGTTGTTTTGGGTTGTGGTCAAAGAGTTGTATCAGTTTAGAGCCTGAAAGGCGAGAAAGTGGAATTCCAAGCAACCACAGTTCGTAATGGAAGTTAATGGTTAATAGTGTGAAAGTTGCTAGTTTAGAGTAGGTGCATGTTGTGAGAGATTACCCTGATGTTTTTCCTGAGGATCTAACTGGTATGCCGCCAGATCATGATATTGAGTTGGTGGCTAGTACAGGCCCAATAACAAAGAGACCGTATTGAATGCCTACCAATGAACTAGTGGAAATGAAGAAGCATGTTGAAGAGCTACTGGAAAAAGATTTTCAGACCAAGTTTGTCGCTATGGGGACCGCTCGTGTTGTTTGTCAGAAAGAAAGATGGAAGTTTAAGGATGTGTATTGATTATCGTGAGCTTAATGAAGTGACGATAAAGGACAAGTATCCGTTGCCCAGGTCGATGATTTGTTTTTTCCAAGATAGATCTCCACTCAGGATATCACTAGTTGAAGATTCGTGCTGAAGATGTCCCTAAGACTGCATTTTCTATGCGGTATGGACATTATGAGTTTACGGTCATATCCTTTAGTTTGACTAATGCCCCTGCATATTTCACGAATATTTAGACAAGTCCGTTGTCAATTTCATAAACGATATTCTTGTTTACTCCAAATCAGAAGAACAGTATGCAGATCATTTGATATTGGATCTAGAAAAGCTTCGAACAACAGTTGTATACCAAGTTCAGCAAATGTGACTTTTAGAAAAAGGAAGTTGAATTCTTTGGACATGTGATGACTACCAAAGGAGTTTCTGTTGACCCAAGCAAAGTGGAAGCAGTGCTACATTGGGAGCAACCAAAGTTGGTTACCAGATTCGCATTTTTTGGGAATGGCGGGATATTTTCGTCGATTTATCGAAGGATTTTTTTATAATTGCTAGGCCAATTACGCAATTGTTAAAAAGGAAAAGAAGTTTACATGGTCACCAGAGTGTGAGAAGAGTTTATAGGAGTTAAAGAAGCATATGACAATAGCACCAGTGTTAGTGTCGCCAGATGTTTAGAGTAGTTTTGATATCTATTGTGATGCTTCAAGACAAGTGTGTTGATGCAGAAAAGCAAAATTGTTGTGTATGCGTCAAGGCAATTGAGACCGCATGAAGAGATTTATCCGACGCTAGATTTGGAGTTAGCTGCCTTAGTGTATGCTTTCAAGTTGTGATGTCATTATCTTATCAGAAATCGTTGTGAGATATATACGGACCATAAGAGTTTGAAGTATATCTTTACTCAATCAGATGTCAATATGAGACAACGAAGATGGTTTGAGTTAATAAAGGATTATAACGTGGGAATCCATTACCATCCTAGAAAAGCTAATGTGATAGCAGATGTCTTAAGTCGAAAGAATTAGAGTGTCAACATGATAGTTCAGGTAAGCCAACCTGAATTGTGTAAGGTGTTTTAGAAGCTAAAATTAGAAGTGGTTCCGAAAGGATTCTTAGCTAATTTGGAAGTGAAGCTGAAGGACCATGTGGAGGTCCATCCATGTTTGTGATGAGTATTTGACTTTATTTGAGCAAGGTGTGCTCAAGTTTGAGTTTGATTTGGATTGATTTTCAAAATGAAGCAATTTGAGTTGTCTCTGCCAGAGTGGCGAGACGATCGTATGGACGCGGTAGTGATGAGTTGGATGGTTTATATTGCACATCATTGTGGGCATTGCTATGTGAGGAGTTTCCTTGTTTTTGATGGTTGCAGGACGACGGTGCTAGGTCATGGTGAGGCGAAGGATGACCGGACTAGGTGAGGAGCGCCGGAGGTCCGGACGGTTGGGAGATCACCGAAGACGATCGGAGACGGAGTCCGGCAAGTCAAGAAGACAAGGAAAGGAGATGATGCTAGCTAGATGCCACGTGGATCAATGAGGGCCGCTTGATTGAGGTCTAGTTGATAGGTTAGCGGGTCTAGGTAGTATGCTTTGAAAACTGCAAGAAAACCCGGTATGTGTGTGGGTTTTGGGTTAGCCCTTGCATGGCTGTGTGTGTGGGTTAATCCTAGCCCTTAGATGAGTGCTCTAGGGTTGAGGGACTCATCCAAGGGTGGTAGGTGGCCCAAGAGTAGTATAAATAGGGGTGGAGGGTAGCCTCCTTCCTTGAAGGTTTTGAGGTTTGTGAATGCTCCTTTGAGCTTTGCCCACATGAAAGTGAGGCTTTGTAACCTCTCCTTCCAGAAATGAAAGTTTTATCCATCCACCTCTGAATTTATTTTATGATTTACATTATGTCTTTACTTTACGCAAATTAAATTCAGCATTTACTTTCCCGCAATTACATTCTCGCAATTTACTTTCATGTAATTTGGATTTGCCTCCCCTCCTTCTAAATGCTGTTGATCTTGGATGTTTTGAGTGTGTTCATATGGTTTTACATCTCTTTTGCACTCTTGGATTGAGTAGAGAACATCTTTTCTTTCAAGTTCCAACTTTGTTCAGAACTTGTTCTTCGCGCAGTAGTCAGTGTTTGATTTCTATAAAAATCTACAAAAATCTTTTTCAAGTGATTCTTATTGGAGGAGGTGCGGTACTCTGACATCCACTTGCAGAAAAATTTTGGAGTTCACTTGTTGCACCGTTTGGGTGCCATGAGGTGAAAACCGAGCCCCAAACTTTCTGCTCGAAGTTCTTGACCAGACTGTGTTCTTAGATTTTTCCTGTTTTTTATGCAAAACTTTTTGAGGAGAAATTTGGTGGAGTTCTTCACGACTCGGATGCTCATAGGGAGAAAAAGTCTCAAAATTTTGTGAGCTGCATAAACCCACCAACCTCCTGTGCAAATTGAGGACAAGTTCTGAAAATTCTGCTTTTGCTTTTCTGAAAGTGACTTTTGTGATTTGAATTGATGTCCTTTCTAAAAGCAAGAGTTTGAATTGATTCCTCTTTATTTTGGACACTAGACAACCAGTATTGTGACTCAAAAATCCCCACATATTTTATGGTACTTATCCATGCAAGCTTGGGGTACACATAGTTGTTTAGTTTTTCAGGTTTTTCACGATTTCCTTTGAGCGATCTTGTCGAGGTTTTTGTTGGAGTATTCTGGGGGAAATTTTATTTGTGACCATTCACCCCCCTCTGTTCGCCATCTCGGTCCTTCAATTGCTTTGAGCCGCTTTGCTCTTTCATAGATCTTGACCGGTCTCAAGAGCCATGACGACGGACAAATATTCCACCAAGCCTCCCATCTTTAATGGAGTTGATTTTCCTTTTGAAGTCCCTGATGGAGTCATACATCACCGCCTGTGGTTACCGATATGGCGTAAGGTGAAACTCCCGCTTGAGGTTCCTGGCGATGAAAATGTCACGACCATCAATATGGTTGACGTTGAGGTGAATGCTAAGGCAAGGAACATTCTCATACGTGGTCTTAGCCGGTGAGTATGATAGGATTTTCACCTTCGCTCCGCCACGAGATTTGGGTAACCTCGATGCTTACCATGAGGGCTCTACTCAAATCAAGACGTGAGGCAGACCGTTCAAGCGCGAGTACAACAAATTTTATCAACGCTACGGTGAGAGTCTCGACGAGTGTTTTGGTCGGTTTACAAAGATTTTGAGCGACTTCCGAGCGCTTGGTTGCATATACCTCGACTCGGACAATGCTCTGCATTTCTTGACCGCACTCGACCTTCGGGTTTGGGAGATGAAGGTGACCACCATCATGACACCACCGACTTATCGACTCGACTTTGACGGGCTTTATTCCCGCCTCAAGACTCATGAGATCGATGTCGTCTCTCTAAGACGAAATCTCGACCGATGGCTTTGGTCACCGATCCCATTGGATCTTCTTCTTCCGATCCTTCTATCGGTTTCTCTCTTTCCGCCCTTTGCGAGCTAAGCGATGACCAATCGGAAAAATTTCGGAAAATGAGCTTGCTCTTCTCGCCGCAAGTTTTCTCATGCATACAAGAGGGTGAGAGAGAGGAAGAGAGGTGGCATGATCACCGCTTCGAGTGTGGTGGCCCCAACCACATTCGGCGAATCGTCCCAAGCCGAGAAGGGCAAGAACGACGCTGGCGGTTCGGGCAAGAACGACTACACCGACAAGAACCGCAACAAGAAGCCTCCAGTTCGTGAACTCACACACGAGAAGAAGTACTGCAACTTCTCCAAGAACAAGAAGCTCTTCCATCGCATCCTCGCCGCTTGACGACATCAACCTCTCCGACACGGAGACATGGAGCGACGAGGCGAGGATGATCTGCAAGAGAAGAAGGGCGGTGACGACTTCTCCCAAGATGTGCTTCATGGCCGACACCAACGACATCACGACTCCGAGCTCTACAAAGGACTCTGATGAGGTACCCTCCTATGACCAAACTCAACGAAGCTTTACGCAAATTAGGCAAATTTCATGCTAGAGCTAGAGCTAGGTGTACGGAGCTTGAGAAGGAAGTAGGTACCTTGACTCGGGAGTTAGCTTCACTTAGATCTTCTCCTCCCGAGTCACCGATGATTGCTCTTGTGTGATGCTATTCTTGTGGAGTTGGAGAACCTAAGGACCATACATGATAGTGTGCTTGCTGAACTTGATGGTCTTAGGTTGAAGAATGCTAGCACTAGTTCTGTTGATGCTATTCCTATTGAGGCTAGTTTTCTTCATGCTCACTCCACTCCATCATGTGCTAATTGCCCTAAATTACTTGCTGAAATTGATGCCATGAGCGAACACCTTAGAAAGCTTTCTGCTAGAAATGATGAACTTGAATTGAATGCTTCTAAGGACCCAATACTCATGTGAGGGTCAGAGGCAACTAAAACTTGACAATGATGCTTTGAATGTCAAGTGTGATCAACTTGCTAAGGACTTACTAGTTAAGTCAAAAACTGTTTGCTTGCTGTGTGTTGGGGTTAAGGATGATGTGGATCAAATCCATGTCGAGCTTAGGAAGAAGTTAAAAGACCAAACCCTTAGGATTAGAGATGCTCCTTATGCTTTCTTGTGAGGCCCTCAAGATTGAGGCAGCCGTGCTAGGGAACAAAAGCACGTCTTTGAGAGATCTTCTCTTTCTCTTCTGGTTCTTCTTCTTCCTCTCCTTCCCCCTGTTCTTCTTGTGCTTCTTTCTTCCAAGATTGCCAGTATCTTATGAGCACTCTCGAGAAGTTTGTTGGAGGCAAGAAGAAGCTCAATCTTATTCTAGACCAATCCAAGATTAGTAGATTCAATCAAGGTCTAGGATTTGATCCCTTGAGCACGCCGGCGCATCCTCCCACCATTGTGCGCGGCTCCAAGAGTGGTGAGATTGTGGTAGCTCCCAGAGTGAGTACCACAGTGTTTAGGTCCGCTAGGGTTGTCCATAGGACTTCTGACCAGAAGGGTGTTACTCCTATTGCTTCTGCCTCGAGCAAGGCGAAGTACATATGCACCTTCTGTAAGAAGGATGGTCACCTAGTAGATTTCTACTTCAGGCGCGCCAAGATCACTCGGTGTGAGCGTGTTGCTGCTCTTAGGGGTATTCAGGGTCATCCCCAGACTTTGAGTGCTCCTAAGACACACACTGCTTCTAGACAAAGTTAGAGAGTCGCCTGTTTTTGGGCAAAGGTCCCAGACTTGGTTTTCATGCTAGTTCTTCGAGTTTTAGTCCCGAGCTGTTCAGAGTCGGGCTTTCCGCCGTCCTCTTGATATTCCTCGCTTTTCCCATCGAGGTAGATATCGTGGCGTGAGGTGTTTTCCAGAGGAGATCCAAGCAGACCTTCGGGATGGTCCGCTTTTGCACCACGGCGTGCAACCCAGCTTTTGACTCCTAGATTATCTACCGAGTTGCTCCCGATTGTGTGAGAGTTGAGCGTCAGAGAGACACTCGAGTCCGCCTTCTTCTGTGGTCGGTACTGAGGTGTCGTATGGTTCAAGATTGGGTTCCTAAGTCTTCACTCTATCCTAGTATCGAGTCATCTTTCTCTTTTGTCTTGATCGAGTTCGCTTGGATGGGGAAGGGCGATGTTTGGATTGTTGACTCGGTTGTTCTCGCCATATGACCGAGATTCTCGTTGGTTCTCTTCCTAGTCCGAGCCCCTGATGAGTTAATCACTTTTGGGGATGCATCTTGAGTAGAGTCATTGCTAAAGGTACCATCCGCATTAACCAAAATTTCATTCTTAAAGATGTTGCCTTAGTAAGTAAGTCGCAATACAATCGCTCTCTGCTTTCTCGACTTATCGATGACTCTTTCGAGGTAAGCTTCAAGACTAATGCCCAGAGAATTCTTGATTCATCGGAGGGTTAGTTTATGGATTTCTAGATTTGGGAGAGTCTTTCGTGCTGATTTTTTTGCTTCTTCCGAGACTCTCTTGATGTTTGATTGCTTCGAGTCCCGTGATCTCTCCTTCCGCATAGGAGACTTGGTCACATTGGTTTTGATCATTTGACCCGAGTTAGCGTACGATCTCATTCGGGTTTGCCCAAACTCAAGATGGTCAAAGACTTAGTTTGCTCTCCTTGCCGACATGGCAAGATGGTTATCGCTTCTCATCCTCCGATCCGTAGTGATGACTGATGCACCAGACAGCTTTTACATATGGACACCGTTGGTCCAAAGAGAGCAACAAGCAGGAGGGAAGTGGTATGTTCTTGTCATCGTTGATGATTTTTCTAGATACTCTTGGGTATTCTTCATGGCCTCAAGGATGAGACTTTTCTCACTTCAGGGTTTGGTCAAGAGGTTGTCTATTGAGCTCCCGGTGCATTACGAGCTATACGCAGTGATAATGGCACGGAGTTCAAGAATTCCTACTTTGAGAGTTTCTGTGTGGAGTCGGTTTAGAGCATCGCTCTCTTCTCCTTACGCCTCACAGAATGGCGAGTGGAAAGGAAGAACAGGACCTTGGTTGAGATGGCCAGATGATGCTAGACGAGTACAAGACTCTAAGAAGTTTTGGGTGAGGCTATAGCTCTCGCTGCCATGTTTCTAATCGCGTGTTTTTGAGAGCACATCTGCATCACACTTCTTATGAGTTGAGGTATGGGCGAAAGCCCAGTGTGTCTCATTTTCGCTTTTGGTTGTAAGTGTTTTATCTTGAAGTCCGTAACCTAGATAAGTTTGAGTCTCGCTCTTCCGATGGTATCTTTCTAGGTTACTCGACTTCTTCTCGTAGCTATAGGGTCCGGAGTGTTGATGCGCATAGGATCATAGAGACCGTGATGTGACCTTTGATGAGGCTAGCCCAGAGCTAGACCCGATGTTTCGTGCTCTTCTTATCCCTCCGAGACCATCTTTGTAGAAGATGAGGATGATGGAGATGATGGTGTTCCACCGGATCCAGCCCTCTTCACCCGAGGTGCCTCCTGCTTCCATTTCTCGCACCTCGGGAGACCACCCTTACCTTCCGACTCTCCTTCACTAGTGGCTCTGCTCCTACCTCTTCTCGTGCATGAGGTAGAGGCCACTGCTTCTCGACCTCCCGTCATATTCAACGTTCTCATCCATCTGATCAGATCATTGGTGATCTGTTTGAGTGAGTCACTCGATCAAAATCAGGTTTGTCCAGTTTCTGCCTCCACTCTGCCTTCGTTGCCTCCTTTGAGCCGAAGGATGTTTCTCATGTATTATCCGATGAATCGTGGATTAATGCTATGCATGAGGAACTTGAAAACTTTGAGAGGAACAAGGTATGGCAGCTTGTCGAGCCCCCATCTGGTCATAATGTCATTGGGACCAAGTGGGTGTTCAAAAACAAGAAGAGCGAGGATGGGGTTGTCATTCGCAACAAGGCTAAGATAGTTGCACAGGGCTTTTCTCAGGTTGAGGGTCTTGACTTTGAGGAGACCTTTGCCCCTGTAGCTAGACTAGAGGCTATTAGGATCCTGCTTGCATTCTTTGCATCCCGGGCTTCAAGCTCTATCAAATGGATGTCAAGAGTGCATTCCTCAATGGCTATATTGTGTAAGAGTTTTATGTCAAACAACCTCCAGGATTTGAGAACCCCAAGTTTTCGAGTCATGTATATAAGCTTTCCAAAGCTTTGTATGGACTCAAGCAGGCCCCTAGAGCATGGTATGAGAGGCTCAAGTCTTATCTTCTCAGCCATGACTTCAAAATGTGTGTAGTAGACAAGACTCATTATCGACACCATGAGTCGATTTTCTTCTCGTCCCGTTTATGTGGATGATATCATTTTTCGTGGCTCATCTCATTCGCTATGTCTCGCTTTTACGAGGCGATGAGCACAGAGTTTGAGATGAGTATGATGGGCGAGTTGAGCGACTTTCTTGGCTTCCAAATCAAGCAGACTCAGGAGGGTACTTTCTTGCATCAAGGCAAGTATACCCGTGACCTCCTGAGGCGCTTCGATATGTCTGATGGGAAGCCGGTGATGACTCCTATGGCCATCACTGCTGTCCTCGAGCCCGATGAGGATGGTGGGCCTGCTGATCAAAAGGAGTTTCGGAGCATGATCGGCTCCCTCTTGTACCTCACTGCTTCGAGGCCGGATATACATTTCATTGTGTGTCAGGCGCTCGATTTCAAGCTTCTCCTCGCGCTCTCACCGCCAAAGGTCAAGCGCATCTTCGTACCTTCGCTACCACCGATTATGGTATTTGGTACTCTTCGCCTTCTTGTCTATCTCTTAGAGCCTTTTCCGATGCCGACTTTGTCGGGTCAGGATAGATAGGAAGAGCACTTCTGGCACTTGCCAATTCATTGGCACTTCTCTTGTTTCTTGGTCATCTAGGAAGCGATGCAGGGTTGCATACCCAATCACGAGGCCGAGTATGTTGTCGCAGCCCGATTGTTTGTGGCAGTGCTCTCGATGAGATCGACCTTATGGGACTATGGGTAAGAGATAGAGAGTGTGCCACTTTTCTGTGACAACACTTCACTATTTGCATTGCTAAAAACCCAGCAACATTCCCTGACCAAGCACATTGATATTAGATATCACTTCCTTAGAGACCATGTGGAGAAGGGAGATATCGCGCTTCAGTTCGTAGAGAGTGACCTTCAGTTAGCCGATATCTTCACCAAGCCTTTGGATAGCTCCAGATTTGTTGCCTTGAGGAGTGAGCTTGGAGTCGTGAGCCCTTACGACCTTTCGTGAGGGGGAGCTGGTTTGTATATTATGTATTATATGTTTTCTTCCAGCTTTTCTTTTCTTTGTATTTCTATTGGGTGACTTTGGGCTTGTTTTCTTGAGTTGAGTTCACTCACTTAGACTTCTGGCATGCCTTCCATGGACCTCTTATCTTGTGCTTTAGGTTGCTATCATGCGTGATTAGTCGTTCTCTCTTCTCTCTAGGTTGAGTTCCTCACGCCTTATAAGTCTAGCGTATATGGGCCTCTGGGTAGACAGGGTCCATGTGCACTCCTTAGTTGGGATCTAGAGTCGCTTCCTATGTCACCACTGGGAAGATAAGAGCGAGTCTGAGCCGAGTGAGTCTCTTCTATCTTATCTATGCTCAATAGCCATCCAGCTTTGCGCTTCTCGACTTCTTCTCCTCATTCTGCTTTTTCTGGTTATTATTGAGTTCATTCGGTTTTTCTTTGTGCCTAATCTTGATAATAACTCAACTTTAACCAGATTTGAGCTTAAAATTGATTCATTTGTTGAGGGGAGTTTGGGAATCTGTTCGCATTGCATATAGACCGCATTTCTGCTTAATGAGCTTTGTCTATTATGCAATTGATTTCTTCTTCATGCTATACACCATGCTGCATCATATGGAGGAAATCACTAGCTCAGATATGTCCAAGTTCATTTAACTTACTAAGCTTTAAAATGAAAAAAGTCTTAAATGAAAAACTTGATGAAACTTGTTGCTTTTACTTGCTAGGTTTCTTCTCTAGAGGTTTGAGCCATAATTTGAGAAATTTTGGAGGTCTCTAGAGTCCCTATAGCAACTTTGGTGAAACTAGTTTGATCCATGCTAGAGTCCTTCAATTGCTCATGAATCATTGTGCTAAAAATGAAAATTAAACAAAATTGACCCTTCTTGTGCACATACGACTCAACACCTTGCATTCACAAGATCGCTTCCCATTGCACTTGGGATGAACTTGGAATACATCTTGTTTGACCTAGACCATCCTCTTAAGAGTTCACCTTGAGATGGTCGCATACGGCTTGAGTCAATTGGTTGTCAAAAGAAAATGCAAATAAATTAAAAACAAAGACATATGTGGGTAAAGAATGCAAATAATGTCAAACATTTGCACCCCGCTATGTCTTGTATAATGATAAATCAAAATTTGCATTAAGTGATAAATGAGCCCGAAGGACCTTGTATGCTCTTCTAGATTCCCCAAAGTGTTGAGTAGGTTGAACTCTAGGTTTTCCTTTGATCCTTAGAGTGGCTATTCTTCTATTTTTGAAACTAAAGCTAAGTGTTGCACTTGTCAAATCTTGCTAAAATGAAATATTCAAAACTAAGCTCAGATTTGCACTTGGACATGTCTTAGTTTAGTCATCTTCTAAATTGACAAGCTTGGTGTAATATCCTTCCATTTTGATCAATTGATAATCTTCAAAGCTCTTTCGATTGCATTTCATGCATACATAAAAAAATTGATGCCTATATTGCCAAAAGGGGAGAAAACGTAGAAAAGGCATCACTAAAAGATAAAATGTGAATGCTTATTTGGTTATTATGATCTTTGTAAAACTATGCTACTACTTCTGTTGGATCATAATCTCATAATCACATTTGACATGTTTAGTTGGATTTTAGAGTTTTTGTTGAAAACTTGCTCTTTCTTAAATTTAACTCTAAAATCTAAATTCCTCTTCGTCAACTTGGTCATGGTTCTAATTTCTATCTTTAGACCAAGTTTGACTTTACAACTAAAAATTGCTTTCTTCTTCACTTTCTTCAAACTCAAATTTATGCCTTTTCGTGTGGTTTGTCAATATACTCATCAAGGGGGAGATTGAAGGACCATGTGGAGGTCCATCCATGTTTGTGATGAGTATTTGACTTTATTTGAGCAAGGTGTGCTCAAGTTTGAGTTTGAGTTGGATTGATTTTCAAAATGAAGCAATTTGAGTTGTCTCTACCAGGAGTGGCAGTACCGGTCGTATGGACGCGGTAGTGATGAGTTGGATGGTTTATATTGCACATCATTGTGGGCATTGCTATGTGAGGAGTTTCCTTGTTTTTGATGGTTGCAGGACGACGGTGCTAGGTCATGGTGAGGCGAAGGATGACCGGGACTAGGTGAGGAGCGTCGGAGGTCCAGACGGTTGGGAGATCGCCGGAAGACGATCGGAGACGGAGTCCGGGCAAGTCAAGAAGACAAGGAAAGGAGATGATGCTAGCTAGATGCCGCGTGGATCAATGAGGGCCGCGATTGAGGTCTAGTTGATAGGTTAGCGGTCTAGGTAGTATGCTTTGAAACCATGCAAGAAAACCCGGTATGTGTGTGGGTTTTGGGTTAGCCTTGCATGGCTGTGTGTGGTTAATCCTAGCCCTTAGATGAGTGCTCTAGGTTGAGGGACTCATCCAAGGGTGGTAGGTGGCCCAAGAGTAGTATAAATAGGGGTGGAGCGGTAGCCTTGAAGGTTTTGAGGTTTGTGAATGCTCCTTTGAGCTTTGCCCACATGAAAGTGAGGCTTTGTAACCTCTCCTTCCAGAAATGAAAGTTTTATCCATCCACCTCTGAATTTATTTTATGATTTACATTATGTCTTTACTTTACGCAAATTAAATTCAGCATTTACTTTCCCGCAATTACATTCTCGCAATTTACTTTCATGTAATTTGGATTTGCCTCCCCTCCTTCTAAATGCTGCTGATCTTGGATGTTTTGAGTGTGTTTATATGGTTTTACATCTCTTTTGCACTCTTGGATTGAGTAGAGAACATCTTTTCTTTCAAGTTCCAACTTTGTTCATAACTTGTTCTTCGCGCAACAGTCAGTGTTTGATTTCTATAAAAATCTAGAAAAATATTTTTCAAGTGATTCTTGTTGGAGGAGGTGCGGGACTCTGACATCCACTTGCAGAAAAATTTTGGAGTTCACTTGTTGCACCGTTTGGGCACCATGAGGTGGAAACCGAGCCCCAAACTTTCTGCTCGAAGTTCTTGACCAGACTGTGTTTTTAGATTTTTCCTGTTTTTTCTGTAAGGCTTTTTGAGGAGAAATTTGTGGAGTTCTTCACGACTCGGATGCTCATAGGGAGAAAAAGTCTCAAAATTTTGTGAGCTACAGAAACCCACCAACCTCCTGTGCAAATTGAGGACAAGTTCTGGAAATTCTGCTTTTCCTTTTCTGAAAGTGACTTTTGTGATTTGAATTGATGTCCTTTCTAAAAGCAAGAGTTTGAATTGATTCCTCTTTATTTTGGACACTAGACAACCAGTATTGTGACTCAAAAATCCCCACATATTTTATGGTACTTATCCATGCAAGCTTGGGGTACACATAGTTGTCTAGTTTTTCAGGTTTTTCACGATTTCCTTTGAGCGATCTTGTCGAGGTTTTTGTTGAAGTATTTTGGGGGAAATTTTATTTGCGACCATTCACCCCCCTTCTGTTCGCCATCTCGGTCCTTCAGAAGCCAACTTTAGAATATCAAATCTGAGAAAGTCAAAAGGATGACGACAAGATCAAAGGAATCTAGTCTAAATGGACGAAGGCATAGCTAAGGATTTTTCTCTAGATGATCAAGGTACTCACTCTATGGTTCAAGAGTAGAATTTGTGTACCTGATCGAATGGAGCTTAAGTAGTTGATTCTTGAGGAAGCCCATGATTCAAAGTATTCGATCCACCTAGGAAGTGCTAAGATGAATCAGGATCTTTATCAAAGTTTTTGGTGGACTAGTATGAAGCGTGAATGTTGGGACCCGGATTTACGAATCCGAAACCCTCTGTATATACTGTACTAGTCCAGGATCATGCTAGTGCACATAGTGGCAACACAGATGAAATAACATATCATACAACGAATTGACTAAGAAAGTAGCAAATTATTATTAAATAAAGCAACGGACCTTATGGTCAAAGTTTACACCACTATGCCTTAATGGATTGAGAAACAAATAAACTATTGCAGCGGAAATAAAATAACTTGGGCTATTTGACATGCCATAGGCAATCTTCTGGGGAACGCCTTCCTAATATATCTAATCTTCATAATACTCCTCGTAGAATTCAGTATTTTCTAGTCCTTCCTCAGCAAGTGATAAACAAAGGCGTATAGCCGTGAGTACAAAAAGTACTCAGCAAGCTGTAGGGAAATGATGCAATATATTCATGCAAGGCTTGCCAACCATCATCAAACCACTGTATTCAATGGCATTAACTTTAGATAACAAAACAAAAGTGAACTTCCTATTCACATCCCAACAATTTCACCATCCAACATTTTATGTAACACTCTATACCTCATGTGAAATTCTCGGGCATGTCTATGACCGCGGACACGACTATTCGAATAGTTTTATACTCTACAGAGGTTGTACTGCTTTACCCACAAGACATGACATTCTCATATTGCCACGCGAAAAACACACTTCCTATAGTGTGTCGGCAGAGAATCATGATAAAGCCTTTACAATGCCCTGTCTAAACTCGGTACTGCCCGCTAAGGTTTCGCCCCTTAGGGCCCCCTCTTGAGCCATGTGAATCTACCCATCCATCCTGGAACCCACACCACCAATTGGCAGTACTCAAATTTAGACATTGCAAATTAATCAGCTAGGTTCGTCCTATTCCAAACATGTGGTTGTACATTTAGGCCGAGATCAATGGCGCATAAGATTAAGTCCTTAAGTTGTCTCAGGCATCCACATCCCAAATGTTCCATTGGCCCCCCTTTACTGCATGATCACTTGCCCGAGGGAAAATAAACTTGTTTAACCAAGACCAATGGCACACCCTGCCATGGTACAACAAATTTTACAACAATGGCTATCGGCCACAATTCAATATCTCATTAAGTCAAGATTAACATTATTCAACATGTGATATGAATCCCATGTTACAACTAAGCAGGTCTAAGCATAGCTACGATAACCCAATATTGGTAATATGATCATGTCCAACTAATAATGTCCCAACCTAGGATTAACAATGGATGAATGGCATTCCTATAATCAAGGTGATACAATGTTAACTAGGTATATAGCTATTCCTAGCAATTAATCATTGATACACAAATAGCATACAATTGTATAAAGCAAAGTACTTTTGCAATCATAGGTTCAACGTGACCAAATATTACGACTTGCCTTGTTGATCTACTGCTAATTCTTGATCTTCAAATTCTCCGTTCGCTCCCTCGAAATTAGTGTCTACGTGAAAAGAAAGCATCGAATGCGAATAAATAACAAACAGAGACTCAAACAACCTCAAAATTGAAAATAAATGGGAATTTGTATGAGATTTTAAAATTTTTTAGAAATTTGTATCGCTTGAAATCGGAATTTGTATGAGAGCTAACGGGCCTCTGAAAGACTGAATTCAGAGAAAATAGAAAAAGAATATTTTTTGGAATTATTTTTCTAAAGGAAAACTGATTTATTGCGCAATGCTGACGTCACGGCTGACTGGTGGGACCCTTGGTCCATGGACCGAGTCCACGGACTCGCTTGGTCCACGGTGGAACAGGCTCATGAGATCTGGATCTAGGGTTGATGTCAGAGATGACATCATCGGCTCGGCTCGGTTGACGTCAGCAGAGCATGGTTTGGCTGATGCGCGGGTCCGCTCAGTTGGCGTGGCACTGACGGGGCACAACGTGGTACGCGTGGACACTGACTTGGTGCTGACGTCGGCGACGGTTCGGCTTCCACTAACCGCTCGCCTTCGCATGGCGGCGCAACGGCTTGAGCCCGCCGTCATCGGAGAAGAGACGCGGCTTACTACAGTTTGTGGCTGGATAGGCTCGGTTTCTCGACAGATCTAGTTGCGCGCAACACGAGAAAGATGATGGTGACGGCTAGGGTTCAACTGGATTGCGGCAGTGCGTGGGCTAGGCCGAGGCACGAGTGGAGCAGGCCGAGCTGCGGAGCTGGGGAGATGGTCTCGCGAAAGCGTGCTGGCAGGCCGAGGTGGAACGGGCTGTGGGAAAGGCCATGGGCCAGAACACGAACGGGCCAAGGTGAAGAGATTCGGCCCGAGGAAACTTATGAAACAAAAACCATTTTCTGATTTAATAATTCTCCAGAAATTCAAAAAAAAATCAAAAATTACAAAAAAATTACTTGGAGCACAAAAAACCCAACTAGGACTGAAAATATTCTATTTGATCTATAGTTTAGCAAAATTAAATCTTTCACATAAAGAAAAATTCAAATTAAGCTTTGGTTATTTTGGGAAAAATGCAAATGGTTCATTTTCAAATTTAAACATTCCAAAACTCAAATTTTTGGGATGTTACAAACTTCCCCCTTAAATGGAATCTTGACCCCGAGATTCAGGCTGGCTAGAAAATAAGTGGGGAAACTCTATCTTAAGATCCTCTTCACACTCCCAAGTAGCTTCCTCTTTTGAATGATGGCTCCACTAAACTTTACAAAAATGGATGTTCTTGCTTCCTGTGATCCACTTTGCTATATCAAAATTTTCACCGGTTGCTCCTTGTAAGTGAGATCCTCTTGCAAATCAATGGCTTCCAAAGGCATCTGCTCCTCTAGCACACGCATACACATCTTTAACTGCGACACATGTAACACATCATGGATTCCAGCAAAAGAATGTGGCAACTCGAGCTTGTATCCAAGACTTTGAACAGTCCAACATATCTAGGGGCAAGCTTTCCTTTTACTTGAAATCTCTTAACTCCTTTGAGAGGGGTGACTCTAAGATAAACATAATCATTGGGTTGAAAACTCAAATCTCGACGATGATTATCTGCATAGCTCTTTTGTCTGGTTTGAGCTATCTTCAACCTGTCTCAAATTAGTTGAACTTGCTCTTTGGCTTCTTGCAGCATGGTAGGGCCAAATAATTGTCTTTCTCTAGTCTCCTTCCAATTGAGTGGGGTTCTGCACTTTCTTCCATATAAGGCTTCAAAAGGAGATATTTGCAGACTAGCTTGATAGTTGTTATTGTAGGAAAACTCAGCATAGGGCAAACACTTGGCACCAAAAGTTAAGGCTTAAGCTCTTAACATGTCTTCAAGGATCTGATTCACACGCTCAGTCTGTCCATCAGTTTGAGGGTGATAGGCAGTACTGAATCTGAGATGTGTCCCCATAGCTTCATGCAAACTCTGCAAAAAACTAGAGGTAAACTGGGTTCCTATATCTAATAGTATCTTTTTGTGCACTCCATGAAGACTGACAATCCTTAACATATACAATTCTGTCAATTTATCTCCTGCGTAGTTAGTCTTAATCGGAATAAAGTGAGCTACCTTAGTCAATTGATCCACTACTACCCAGATCAAATCATATCCTCCTTGGGTCTTAGGAAGTCTGGTAATGAAATCCATATTGATTTCTTCCCACTTTCACTTTGGAATCTTTAATGGCTGTAGCAATCCTGCTGCCTCTAATGTTCTGCTTTGACCTTCTAGCAGACATCACAAAGAGCAACATACTTGCGATCTCACACTTCAAACTGGGCCACCAATACCTTTCCTTAAGGTCTTGATACATCTTGGTACTTGTAGGATGAATGGAGTATAAGGTCTCATGCGCTTCTTTGAGTAACAACTCCTTAAACTCTTTATGATCTAGTACGTAAATACGCTTGTCATACCAAACAGTACCTTGTTCATCATCGATGAAACCTGGGGCTTTTCCTTTCTTCATATTGCTCTTAATCTCCTTAATATCAGTATCATCAACTTGTGCTTCTCGTATCTGATCCTCTAACGTAGGGTGTACTTCCAAAGTGGCTAAGTAACCTTCTTGTACCACTTCCAGATTGAGCTTTTGGAATTCCTCATAAAGTACTGACTGACTTTCCTTAATCGCCAGGGTGTTGCAGTAGCTCTTTCTACTCAAAGCATCAGTTACGACATTAGCTTCACCTGGATGATAATGAATATCAATGTCAGAGTCCTTGATTAACTCCAACCATCTTCTTTGTCACATTGAGATCAGCTTGGGTAAAAATGTATTTCAAACTCTTGTGGTCAGTGTAAACCTCACAACGATTACCGATTAGGTAATGACGCCAAATCTTTAAAGCATGTACTACGGCTGCCAATTCCAAATCATAGGTAGGATAGTTAACTTCATGTGGCCTTAGTTGTCGTGAAGCATACGCTACAACTTTCTTATCTTGCATCAGCACACAACCGAATCCTTGTCGAGATGCATCACAGAATATCTCAAAATTCTTTCTGACATCTAGCAGAATAAGCACTAGGGCAGTTGTCAAACACTTTTTCAGCTCTTGGAAACTTTGCTCATTCTCTGGTGTCCAAACAAATTTCTTCTCCTTTTCAAGAGCTGAGTGAGCGGTCTAGCTTTTCGGAAAAAATCCTTCTATGGAACGGCGATAATATCCCGTCATTCCAAGAAAACTTCAGACTTGGGGTACCGTCTTGGGTGACTCCTAACTAAGCACATCTTGTACCATACCAGGGTCAACATCGACTCATTCTACTGATATGACATATCCTAGGAAAGCAACTTCTTTCATCCAGAACTCACATTTACTGAACTTGGCATAGAGTTGGTTTTCTCTTAGCTTCGTCAAAACTTGGTGCAAGTGATCCTCATGTTCTTCCTCACTTTTGAAGTAGACCAGAATGTCTTCAATGAAGACAATGACAAACTTGTCTACATATTCCATGAATGCTTTGTTCATAAGGGTCATGAAGTAAGCAGGGGCATTAGTCAAACCGAAGGACATCATGGTATACTCATACTGTCCGTATCAAGTCACAAAAGTTGTTTTAGGAATATCTTCTTGACGAATTTTTAGCTCATGATAAACTGATCTCAAGTCAATCTTTGAGAACACTCCTGGTCCTTGAAGTTGGTCAAACAAATCGTCGATCCTTGGCAAAAGGTACATTCTTTGAGTGCCATCCTTCTTTTGTACAAGGAGAACTAACGCTCCCATGGCGAAGAACTTGGTCGCACAAAACCTTGATCATGTAGCTCTTTAATATGTCTCTTTACTTCATCTAACTCATTAGCAGGCATCCTGTAAGGTCTCTTGGAGATGGGTGGTGTTCCAGGAACAAGATCGATCAAGAATTATATGTCCCTATCTGGTGGCATCCCAGACAACTCATCTGGAAACACATCAGGAAACTCTCTAGCGACCAAGACATCTTCCAAACATATTCCTTTGGCACTGCAAACTTTTATCCTTTCAGACTTGTCTGTAGCAGCTCGAATCTTTAACTTAGCTCCATCTGGACTGGTTAATGTGATACTCTATTCCCATAATCCAAAATTGCTTGGTTCTTGGAGAGCCAATCCATTCCTAGTATCACATCTAGGTACTTGGTGTCTAGGATAATGAGGTTAGCTAAAAATTCTACCCCTCCAATTAATATTTTAACTTCGGGGCAGCCTTGGTTCGTACTCAAATCAGAACCAGGTGATTGCACCAATAAAATAGTTTTAAGAGGCTTTGTCTTTAATTGATGATTTGCAGCAAAACTCCAAGAAATAAACGAATGTGTAGCTCTGAAATCAAACAAAATCATGGCAGACATTGAGTTAATTAGGAGCTTACATAGTACGATATCTGGTGCAGACTGGGCATCCTTAGTGGTGATGTGGTTCACACGGCCTCTTCCAATAGGCGGTGGAGTCCTAGTGGCTGGATTAGGAGTCTGGGGCACTCCACGTCCTGCTCCTGGTGTTGGGGTCTTGGCTAGTGTAGCTCCCAAGTTGAAACGGACGGGCATCAAAGCTTGCTTCCTTGGTCAATTGTTAGCATAGTGCCCCAATTCATGGCAGTTGAAACCAGTGACTCCTGCAGCTAGATTGTTAGTCCTCTGAGGCTGATTGTTGTTGGTGTTGAAGTTGCGATGGCCTGAAGCAATAGGGCGAGGTGTTGGTGTAGGGGTCCTGAATGCAGTCAAAGGAGTAAAATGAGCAAGCTGTTGCGTATTGGTTCTGTCTCTTTGCATGTGATTTTGATGGGCTCCATGCTGCATCATATTTCTCTTGCAGGATTCTTCCAACTCATGGCGAGATTCCTCATTAAGCATGGCTTTGTCTACAAGATGCTGAAAATCTGCATAGTCATTGCCAATGACTTGCACCTTCAGTCCTGGATTTAGCCCACGCTTGAATTTCTTCTGGCGTGCATCATCTGTAGTAACATCCTCTGGAGCTTAGCGAGTAAGTTGAGTAAACTTGTTTAGGTATTAACTCACTGACATCCCTTCTTGCTTGAGCTCACGGAACTCATTCTTCTTCATTTCTACTTTGCCATCTGGGATATGGGAGTGACGAAAAGCAGTAGAAAATTCTGCCCAAGTGATAATCTGGAGGTCATCATGGGCAGCACTGTAGTTTTTCCACCATTCAGTGGCAGTGCCCTCTAACTGATGAGCGGCGTAGAGAACCTTCTCACGATCTGTGCACTGAGCAATTGCAAGCTTCTTCTCAATGGAGCGAATCCAATCATCTGCCTCCAAGGGTTCTAAGGAGTTGGAGAAAGTAGACGAGCGAGTCCTCATGAATTCTGCTAGCTTGGACTGCGGACGAGCTTGAGGAGGTGTAGCAGTAGGTTGGTTCTGCTGGTTCAATAGGTTAGCCAGGGCAACTGTAGTCTGGTTCTGCTGATTCATCATATTGTTCATATTCTGCATCATTATATTCCTAAGTTGAGTCTAAGTTGCCAAAAAGTGTCCCATGTTCTCATCTGTCAGTGCAGGTGGTGGTGGTGGTGCATTGGGGTTGGCGCTGGCATTGGCATCCACTGGCGAACTGTGACCAGCTCCAAAACGAGTGTCAACCATCTACAATGCAGCACAAGGGTTTGACAGGTAAGAGCGAAAAGCAGTAGACAAGTGTAAAGTTATCTAGGGGACCAGGTAATACCCAAGGACAAAAGTCGACAAGGGACATAGCCGAAAAGTCTACAAACCAAAGATGTAACTAAAACCAAAGATGTAACTAAAACCCTTCAACTTAGGATATAGCTGCAACACAATGAATGGGGCAAGTGTACAACATACCCGACACACAAGCAATAAAAATCATAGTATACGTGAACTATACGTAACTAAACTGGAAAAGGGGTAACATGCTCAAACACAACAGAGCACCAAAAACCTATATTACATGGTAGCCATGTCGGACAAACTCTCGACGACTTGATCATCATCTTCCTAGATTTGACTTATTGCAGAAAACCCGAGGCTTTGAAAAGTTTCATGAGATAAGATCAATTTAATCTTTCAAAAACAATAATTTAGCAAAGGAGAGGAATAAGAATCTAAGAATAAGATGAGAGGAGACAAATATTAAATGACAATTTGTTGGTTTGATTTAGAAAATAATTTTGAAGACAATGCTAACTAGGATGGCAACTTACAGTCGATATGGCTCTAATACCATCTCTATCAGGACCCGGATTTACGAATCCGAAGCCCTCTGTGTGTACTGCACTAGTCCAGGATCACGCTAGTGCACACAGTGGCAATACATATGAAATACCATATTATACAATGAATTGACTAAGAAGTAGCAAATTATTATTAAATAAAGCAACAGACCATATGATCAAAGTTTACACCAGTATGCCTTAATGGCTTGAGAAACAAATAAACTATTGCAGCGAAAATAAAATAACTTAGGCCATTCGACATGCCATAGGAAATCCTCTGGGGAACGCCTTCCTAATATGCGTAGTCTTCATAATACTCCTCGTAGAGTTAAGTATTTCCTGTTCCTTCCTCAACAACAGGTCAACAAAGGCGTATAGCCATGAGTACAAAAAGTACTCAACAAGCCGTAGGGAAATGATGCAATATATTCATGCAAGGCTTGCCAACGAATAGTCATATTGTTCTTTTGCATAAAGCAATAACTTGAATTTAAATATAATAAATAGATTGAAAGCATATTTATGAAAAGATAATAAAGAACTAGTGAATCAATGGTAGACAACATAAACAAAATGGTGAGGTTTCACCCAACACCATCTAAAATCATCATCAAACCGCTGGATTCAATAGTACTAATGTAGACAACAAAACAACCGTGAACTTCCTGTTCACATCCCAACAATTCCACCATCCAACATTTTATGTAACACTCTATACCTCATATGAAAATTTTCGGGCATGTCTATGACCACAGATACGGCTATTCGAATAGTTTTACACTCTGCAGAGATTGTACTGCTTTACCAACAAGACATGATATTCTCATATTACCACGTGACAAACACACTTCCTTTGGTTTGTCGGCAGAGAATCATGACAAAGCATTTACAATGCCCTGTCTAAACTCGGTACTGCCCGCTAAGGTTTCACCCCTTACGACCCCCCTCTTGAGCCATGCGAATCTACTCGTCCATCCCAGAACCCACACCACCAATTGGCAGTACTCAAATTTAGACATTACAAATTAATCAGCTACGTTCGTCCCATTCCAGACATGTGGTTGTACGGTTAGGCCGAGATCAATGGCTTATAAGATTAAGTCCTTAAGTTGTCTCAAGCTAAACATCCACATCCCAAATGTGCCATCAGCACCCCTTTTACTGCATGATCACTTGCCCGAGGGAAAATAATCTTGTTTAACCAAAACCAAGGCACACCCTGCCATGGTACAATAAATTTTACAACAGTGGCTATCGGCCACAATTCAATATCTCATTAAGTCAAGATTAACATTATTCAGAGAATTGTATCGCCACAATTCAATATCTCATTAAGTCAAGATCAACATTATTCAGAGAATTGTGTCGCCTCAATCGGAATTTGTATGAGAGAGAATGGGCCTCCGAAAGACTAAATTAAGAGAAAATAGAAAAAGAGCATTTCCTGTAATTATTTTTATAAAGGAGAGGTTTATTGTGCAATGCTGACGTCACGGCTGACCGGTGGGACCCTCGATCCATGGACCGAGTCCACGAACTAGCCTAGTCCATGGTGGACCGGGCTCACGAGATCTGGATATAGGGCCGTCATAGATGACGTCATCGGCTTGGCTTGGTTGACGTCATGGATGACGTCAGCAGAGCACGATTTGGCTAATGCACGGGTCCGCTCGGCTGACGTGGCACTAATGGGGCACAACGTGGCATGTGTGGACGCTGACGTTGGTGACAGTTCGGCTTCCAGTGATCGCTTGCCTTCCAATGATCTTTTGTTTGATGTATAGTTTAGTCAAATTAAATCTTTCACATAAAGAAAAATTAAAATTAAGCTTTGGTTATTTTGCAAAAAATGCAAATGGTTCATTTTCAAATTTAAACATTCCAAAACTCAAATTTTTGGGTTGTTACAGTGAAGTTGCCGAACATGTTGCTTTGTGTGGCGTATGTCAGAGAGTAAAGACAATGCATCAGAGGCCAGCCGGTTTGCTACAACCGTCATAAATTCCTGAATGGAAGTAGGAGGAAATAGGTATGGATTTTATTACTGGTTTGCCTAGAACTCAATGTGGTTATGATTCTATATGGTCACCGTGGATCGTTTGACCAAAGTTACTCATTTTATACCAGTTAAGACTACTTATATTGGAGATCGCTTGGCAAAGTTATATATGTCAAGGATTGTTTGTCTGCGTGGAGTTTCAAAGAAGATAGTGTTAGATAGAGGTACACAATTTACCTCAAGATTTTGGAATAAGTTGCATGAAGCAATGGGAACTCGTTTGAATTTCAGTATAGAATACCATCTGCAAACAGATGGTTAGACTAAAAGAGTCAATCAGATATTAGAGGATTTGTTAAGAGCTTGTGCTCTAGCTTACGCTACTTCGTAGGATAAAAGTTTACCGTATGCATAATTCAGTTACAATAAAAGTTATCAGGCGAGTTTGCAAATGTCACCATTTGAAGCTTTATATAGTCGTTCTCGTCGTACTCCGTTGAATTGGAATGAGACAGGAGAGCGTCTTGTCTTTGGACCTGATATTCTCAAAGAACCCGAAGACAGATTGCTATGATCAGAGAAAGGTTAAAAGTAACTCAGTCAAGGCAGAAGAGCTCTATGCTGATAATCGCCGAAGAGAATTGAGCTTTGAACCTAAGAATTTTGTGTATCTTAGAATTACCCCTCTTTAAGGAGTCAAAAGGTTTCATGCTAAATGAAAGCTTGCCCCGAGATATGTCGGTCCATTCAAAATTTTAAATCGTAGAGATGTTGCTTATCAGTTGGAGTTGCCTCAGTCTTTGATAGGTGTGTATGATGTGCTTCATGTCTCTCAGCTTAAAAAGTGTCTTCGAGTGCCAATAGATCAGACACCGTTGGAGACAATTGAATTGCAAAAAGATTGCCTTGTAAGGAGCAACCGATTAAGATTTTGGATGTTGTTGATAGCAAGACCAAAAGCAAGTTAGTTCGTTTCTGCAGAGTGCAGTGGAGTAATCATTGGAAAGTGAAGCAACGTGGGAGCGTGAGGAAGATCTGAAGTCAGAGTTTTCTAATCTGTTTCTATAGTTAGCACTGGATCTCAAGGTCAAGATTCTGTTAAGGTGGGGGGAGGGAGGTTTATCCTCTGTCAGGACCCGAATATGCAAATTTGGACCCTCTTTGTATATAGCACTAGTCCAGGATCACGCTAGTGCACACATTGGCAACATAGATGAATATCACAATCATACATAGCAGAAAAATAAATAAAAGACTTCATTTATTAAATATAAGACAGTTGATTGACCTTGTGGTTGAATTTACATAATTATGCCACACATGGCTCAAACTTTAATAAATACAACTTCAGTGGAACATAAACTTCTTAGATAACCCATCAATATGCCACATGCAACTGAAAAGGTTCGTATCCTAGAAATTCACCTCCTCCTGTTACTCCTCTTCCAATACAGGAGTAGACTCTTCTTTAACTGATGATATTGTTGTAGCAAGGGTGAGTACTTAAAGCACTCAACAAGTTGTGCACAGAATGCAAGTCTATTATAACTATATGCAAGGTTCCCTTCTAATGTTTTGCTTTTATAAAATCTAACCATTGACTGAAATTCCTGAGCATTGTCCATAACTCGGGACACGGCTATCCGAATAGGTTTATACTCTGTAGAGGTTATACACTTTACCCACAAGATATGATCAATCTTATATTGTCGTCCGTTACACGTACCTATCGACGTTCCACTAAGAAGATCATAATAAAACCTTTCAGAAACTCTATCTGAACATAGACCCTCCCGATAAACCTGATTCACTATTCCTTCCCTCACATAGAGCAGAAGAATATGAGGGACTTATCGTTGGACTAGGAATAATGCTTATTCAAGATGTCAGGCCACTACACACACACACCCTATCCTGACCGCACACAGTTTGGACTTCCACCTGAGGCATCATATGTCAAGACTCAATAACTTATTGAGTTAGGTCCGCCACATAATAGACATGTGGTTGCATGATTAGCTCAGTTCAACGGCTTGCAAGGTTAAGTCCTTAATTGACCGAGGCAAGACTTCAAAATATTCACTCGTAGAACCACCTCACCTTCACTCGCACATCAACCCAATGCCACACAGGCCCACCATGGCACATAGCCGCTTGCCACTTTCCCTAGTCTAAATCATTTACCACCCTAATTGATTATCGTGAAACACATGCTATCAACAACTCAACAACATTGTGTAACAACACATAACACACCTTTCATAAACATATTCCATATTCCATTAGTCAAATTGAATTTGCACTTTCAAACGATATCAATTGTACGTGGCATGGCTAAGCATTATACACACGATCTAACCAACCCACGTTGGCATCTAATAGCAACCAACTAATAATTATCCATCCTAGGGTGATAAATAATTATGGCATACAAATGACAAGGTAAGCATAATCCAATTGTGTTGAATAGCTAATTCCAAAATTAATTGAAAGCAATTCTAAGCATAAAATAACATGCAATAAGTTAAAACAATATAGCATTCACAAAACTAGGTTCAACATGATCAAAGCACAACTTACCTTTGAATAGGTCTTATTCTTGATCTGGGCCTTAAGCTTGAGTAAAGTCTTCAATGTCGAACAGTTCGAGCACTTCAATATCTACGCGAATCGAGAGAGAAAGTGAAGGACCGAAATGGCGATCAGAGGGGGGGTGAATGATCCCAAATAAAATTTCCCCCACTCAAAGTACTCCAAACAATCTCACAATAAAAATCTGAAACACCCAAAGATTTCCCTTCAAACTAGTGTTTCTCAGATTCGCACACCCTCCAAAACCCGAACAATTAGACAACTATGTGTACCGCTAGCTTGTAAGGATGAGAACTATGAATCATGTGAGGGATTTTTAATCACAATCCTGGCTGTCAAGTGTCCAAACAAAGAGGAATCAATTTAAAGACTACTTTTCTAAAAGAGATAAAGCTAAAACACCAAAGTCTATTTCCAAAAAAGTAAAAGCAGATTTTTCAGGAATTGTCCTCAATTGGAGCAGGTGGTTAGTGAGTTTTTGTTGCTCTAAAATTTTTGGGAATTTTTCTCCCTGTGAGCAGTTAAGTCGTGAAACAGTCCACCAAAAATAAACTCAAAAAGCTTTGTAGAATAAACATGAAAAATCAAGCATTACAGAAAGTCAGCAACTTCGATAAGAATATTTGAGGCTCGGTTTTCAGTTCATAGCGCTCAAACAGTGCAACCAGTGGACTCACAAATGCTTACAGAGATGGATATATGAGTCGCGCACCTTCTCAAAGAAGAATAACTTAAAAAGGATTTTTCTAGATTTCTATAAAAATCAAAGACTGACTGCTGCGCGAAGAACAAGTTCTGGATAAATTTGCAATTCGATAAAAACTTGATCTCTAGTCTATCCTAAGATGCAAAAAAGATGTAAAACCATATGAAAACCCTCAAGACATCCTAGAAGAACAGCATTTAGAAGGAGGGGAGGCAAATCTAAATTGCAAGAATGTAAATGCGGGAAAGTAAAAAGGTTTACAAAGACTCACTTGATGTGGTCAAAGCTCAAAGGAGCAACTCAAACCTTCAAGAGGGGAAGACTACCCCTCCACCCCAATTTATACAACTCTTGGGCCACCTACCACCCTTGGATGAGCCTCTAAACCCTAGAGCATCCATCAAGGGCTAGGATTAACCCACTCAACCAGCCATGCAAGGGTTCACCCAAAACCCACAACACATAATGGGTTTTCTTGCACGGTTCTCAAAGCATACTAACTAGATCCGCTAAGCTATCAACTAGACCAAGATCCAATGGTCCTCATTGATCCACGCAGCGTCTAGCTAGCATCTCATCCGTTCCTTGTCCTCACGGCTTGCCACGACTCTGTCTCCGATCATCGTTCAGCGATCCCCGACCGTCTGGACCTCCGACGCTCCTCGCCTAATCCCGGTCATCTTTCGCCTCACCATGATCTAGCATCGTCGACCTGCAACCATCAAAAACAAGGAAATACCTCACATAGCAATGTTCAATTATCACAAATGCTCACAATTAATCATGTCTCAATCAACAGTCGGTTCTACCGCCAGCCACAAGCCGGTAGTACCGTAAGAAGCTAACACAACTAAAATTGCTTCGTTTTGAATTCCAATTCAAATCAAACTCAAACCTGAGCACACCTTGCTCAAATAAAGTCAAATACTCATCACAAATATGGATGGACCTCCACATGGTCCTTCAGTCTCCCCCTTGATAAGTATATTGACAAACCACACAAAAGGCATAAATTTGAGTTTGAATAAGAGAAGAAGAAAGCAATTTGATTGCAAAACCACATATGGTCCAAAGAGAAGAGATTGAGAACATGACCAAATTGACAAGAAAGATTTTAGAGCAAGGTAATATAAAGAACAAGTTTTCTACAAAAAGCTCTAAAAATCCAATAAAAACTCATAAAAGTTTATGATTCTTAAGATTTACAAATTTTCAACAAAATCATAAAATCCAAGATACATTTTTTATTTTTATCTTTTTAATGATGCCCTTTCTTCAATTTCTCCCCCTTTTGGCAATATAGGCATCAATATGACATTGTCTCCCCCTTTTTTTATATATGCATGAAATGCAAGCTAAGGGAGTTTTGAGGATTATCCAATTGATAATAACAAGATATGACACCAAGCTAGTCAATTTTTAGATTCGACTAGTCTAAGACATGTCCAAGTGCAAATACAAGCTTAGTTTTGAATATTTCTTTTTTAGCAAGATTTGACAAGTGCAACACTCAGCTTTAGTTTCAAAAATAGAAGAATAGCCACTCTAAGTATCAAAAGGAAAACCTAGAGTTCAACCTACTCAACACTTTGGGAAATCTAGAAGTGCATACAAGGTCCTTCGGGCTCATTTATCACTTAATGCAAATTGTGCTTTAACATCTTACAAGACATAGTGGGGTGCAAATATTTGACATTATTTGCATTCTTTACCCACTTATGTTTTTTTTATTTGCATTTTCTTTTGACAAGCAATTGACTCAAGCCATATGCGACCATCTCAAGATGAACTCTTAAGAGGATGATCTAGGTCATACATGAAGCATTTCAAATTCATCCCAAGTGCAATGGGAAGCTGTCTTGAGAATGCAAGGTGTGGAGTCAAGAAGAGTCAATTTTGCTTAATTTTCATTTTTAGCATAATGATTCATGAGCAAATGAAGGACTCTAGTATGAAACAAACTAGTTTCACCCAAGTTGCTATAGGGACTCTAGAGAACTCCAAATTTCTCAAATTATGGCACAAACCTCTAGAGAAGAAACCTACCAAGTAAAAGCAACATGTTTCATCAAGTTTTTCATTTAAAGCTTTATTTTCATTTTTAAGCTTAGCAAGTTAAATGATCTCGGACATATCTAAGCTAGTGATTTTCTCCATATGATGTAGCATGGTGTATAGCATGAAGAAGAAATCAATTGCATAATAGACAAAGCTCATTAAACAGAAAATACAGTCTATATGTAATGCATGAACAGATTCCCAAACTTCCCCTCAACATATGAGCAAATTTAAAGCACAAATCTGGTTAAATTGAGTTATTAGCATAATTAGGCGTAAAGAAAACCCAAATGAACTCAATAAAAACCAGAAACACAAAATGAAGAGAAGAAGTCGAGAAAACTGCAAACTGGGTGGCTATTGAGCATAGAAAAGATAGAAGAGACCCACTATGGCTCAGACTCGCTCTCATCTTCCCCAATGACTGACATAGGGAAGTTGATTCTAGATCCCAAACTAAGGAGTGCACACAGACCCTGTCTACCCAGGAGGCCCAACACCTGCTAGACTTATAAAACTGTGAGGGAACTCACACTAGAAAGAAGAGAGAACAGCTAATCACGAATGATAGCAACCTAAAACACAAGATAAGAGGTCCATGCAAAGCATGCCAGAAGTCTAAGTGAGTGAACTCAACTCAAGGAAAAATAAGCCCAAAATCACCCAGAAGAAACACAAAGAAAAGAAAAGAAAAGCTGGAAGATAACATATTATACATAATATACAAACTAGTTCCCCCTCACGAAAGGCCGTAAGGGCTCATGACTCCAAGCTCACTCCTCAAGGCAACAAATCTGGAGCTATCCAAAGGCTTGGTGAAGATATCCGCTAACTGGAGGTCACTCTCTACAAACTGAAGCGCGATATCTCCCTTCTCCACATGGTCTCTAAGGAAGTGATATCTAATATCAATGTGCTTGGTCCGGGAATATTGCACTGGGTTTTTAGCAATGCAAATAGCAAAAAGTGTTAACACAGAAAAGTGGCACACTCTCTATCTCTAACCCATAGTCCCGCAAGGTCAATCTCATCCAGAGCAACTGGCTGCAGCAACAAACTCGGCCTCAGCGGTGGATTGTGCAACTCTGGACTGCTTCCTAGATGACCAAGAAACAAGAGAAGTGCCAATGAATTGGCAAGTGCTAGAAGTGTTCTTCCTATCTATCCTACAGCCAGCAAAGTCGGCATCGGAAAAAGCTCTAAGAGATAGACAAGAAGAAGAGTACCAAATACCATAATCAGCGGTAGCTCAAAGGTACCTGAAGATACGCTTGACTGTTTGGCGGTGAGAGTCGCGAGGAGAAGCCTAAAATCGAGCGCACAGACACACAGCGAAATGTATGTCCGGCCTCGAAGCAGTGAGGTACAAGAGGGAGCCGATCATGCTCCGAAACTCCTTTTGATCAGCAGACTCACCATCCTCATCGTGCTCGAGGACAGCAGTGGTGGCCATAGGAGTCATCACGGCTTCCCATCAGACATATCGAAGCGCCTCAGGAGGTCACGGGTATACTTGCCTTGATGCAAGAAAGTACCCTCCCGAGTCTGCTTGATTTGGAAGCCAAGAAAGTCGCTCAACTCGCCCATCATACTCATCTCAAACTCTGTGCTCGTCGCCTCAGAAAACTGAGACATAAGCGAATGAGATGAGCCACGAAAAATGATATCATCCACAAAAATCTGGACGAGAAGAAAATGCGACTCATGGTGTCTGATTAAGAGAGTCTTGTCTACTACACCCATTTTGAAGTCATGGCTGAGAAGATAAGACTTGAGCCTCTCATACCATGCTCTGGGGGCCTACTTGAGTCCATACAAAGCTTTGGAAAGCTTGTATACATGACTCGAAAACTTAGGGTTCTCAAATCCTGGAGGTTGTTTGACATAAAACTCTTACACAATATAGCCATTGAGGAATGCACTCTTGACATCCATTTGATAAAGCTTGAAGCCTCGAGATGCAAAGAATGCAAGCAGGATCCTAATAGGCTCTAGTCTAGCTACAGGGGCAAAGGTCTCCTCAAAGTCAAGACCCTCAACCTGAGAAAAGCCCTGTGCAACTAGCTTAGCCTTGTTGCGAATGACAACCCCATCCTCACTCTTCTTGTTTTTGAACACCCACTTGGTCCCAATGACATTGTGACCAGATGGACGTTCTACAAGCTGCCAGACTTTGTTCCACTAGAAGTTTTCAAATTCCTAATGCATAGCATTAGTCCAAGACTCGTCAGATAATGCATGAGTCACATCCTTCGGCTCAAACGAGGCAACAAAGGCAGAGTGAAGGCAGAAACTGGACAAACCTGATTTTGAGCGAGTGACTCGCTCAAACAGATCGTCGATGATCTTATCAGGTGGATGAGGACGCTGAATATGATGAGGAGGTCCAAAAGCAGAAGTGGCCTCTACCTCATGCACAGAAGAGGTAGGAGCAAAGCCACTAGCTCCATGAGAGTCAGAATGCAAGGGCTGGCCTTCCTGAGGTGCAGAAATGGAAACAGGAGGAACCTCAAGTGTAGAGGGGACTGGATTAGGTGGAACACCATCATCTCCATCATCCTCATCCTCTACAAAGATGGTCTCGGAGGACGAAGAAGAGCCTGAAATGTCAGGTATAGCTCCTGGGCTAGCCTCATCAAAGGTCACTTCACAGGTCTCTATGATCTTATGCGCATCGCAACTCCAGACCCTATAGCTACGAGAAGAAGTTGAATAACCCAAAAAGATACCATCAAAAGAACGAGACTCAAACTTATGCAGGTTACCAAACTTCAAAATAAAACACTTGCATTAAAACACTAGGCCTTCGCCCACACCTTAACTCGTAAGAAGTGCGGTGCAAATGTGCTCTTAAGAATACACGATTAGAAACATGGTAAGCAGTAGCTATAGCCTCAGCCCAAAACTTCCTAAGAGTACTGTACTCATCCAGCATCGTCTTGGCCATCTCTACGAGGGTTCTGTTCTTCTTTTCCACTACCCCATTTTGCTGAGGGCGTAGGGAGAGGAGAACTGATGCTCTAAACCAGACTCCACACAGAAACTCTCAAAATAGGAGTTCTTGAACTTCGTGCCATTGTCACTGCGTATAGCTCGTAGGGCATCAGGGAGCTCAAAAGACAACCTATGAACCAAACCCCTAAAATGGGTAAAAGTCTCATCCTTCGAGGACATGAAAAACACCCGAGAGTACCTCGAAAAATCATCAACAATGACAAGAACATACCACTTCCCACCCACTGACTGCACTCTAGCTGTACTCAACAAAGTCCATATGTAAAAGCTGTCACGGTGCATCACCATCATCAACAAATGATCGGGGATGAGAAGCAGCAACCATCTTGCTATGTCGGCAATGAAAGCAAACTAAGTCTTTGACCAATTTGAGTTTGGGCAAACCATGAATGAGATCATAACTGCTGACTCAGGTCAAATGATCAAAACCAATGTGATCAAGTCTCCTATGCCAAAAGGAGAGATCACGGGACTCTGAAGCAATCAAACAACGAAGAGTCTCCAGAAGAAGCAGAAAAATCAGCACGAAAGACTCTCCCATATCTAGAAATCCCGCAAACTAACCTTCTTGAAGAATCGAGGATTCTACAGGCGCTACTCTTGAAACTCGCCTCGAAAGAGTCATCAATAAGCTGAAAACAGAAAGCAAATTGTATTGCAGCAAACTCACTAAGGCAACATCTTTAAGAATGAAATTATCATTAATGCAGATGATACCTTTAGCAATGACTCTACCTGAAGAAGCATCCCCAAAAGTGATCAACTCATCATCGGGGACTCGGACTAGGGAAGAGAACCATCGAGAATCTCCAGTCATATGACGAAAATAACCAGAATCGACAATCCAAATATCTCCCTTCCCTATCCGACGAACCTGATCAAGACACAAGAGAGAAAGATGACTCAGTACTGGGATAGAGTGAAGACTTAGAAACCCAATACTGAACCACACGACGCCTCAGAGTACCAGCCACAGAAGAAGACTAGACTCGAGTGTCTCTCTGACGTTTAACCCTAACAAGATCAGTAGCAACTCTAGTGGATGATTTAGGAGCTGAAACTGGGTTGGCCTGCCGTGGTGCAAAAGCCGAACCACTCCCGTGAAGCTGCCTAAAACTCCTACCAGAAAACACCTCACGCCGCTGATATCTACCTCGATGAGAAAAATGAGGAATATCAAGAGGACGGCGAAAAGACTTACCACGGGCAGCTCCAGGACTAAAACTCGAAGAAACAAGATGAAAACTGAGTCCTGGACGCTGCCCAAAAATAGGCGACTCTCTAACCTGTCTAGAAACAATGTGTGCCTTAGGAGCACTTAGAGTCTGGGGATGACCCTGAATACCCCTAAGAGCAGCAACACACTCCCGCCGAGTGTTCTTGGCGCGTCTGAAACAGAAATCTACTAGGTGACCATCCTTCTTATAAAAGGTGCATGTGTACTTCACCTTGCTAGAGGCAGAAGCTACAGGAGCAACAACCTTCTAGTCAGAAATCCCATGGACAACCCCAGCAGAACTAAACACCGTGGTACTCACTCTGGAAGCTACCATAATCTCACCACTCTTGGAGCCACACACAATGGTGGGAGGATGCGCCCGAGCGTGCTCCAAGGGGTCAAATCCTAGACCCTGATTAAATCTGCTAATCTTGGATTGGTCTAGAATAAGATTGAGTTTCTTCTTGCCTCCTACAAACTTCTCGAGAGTGATCATGAGATACTCACACTCCCGGAAGAAAGAGGCACATGAAGAACAGGGAAGAGAGGAAGAAGAAGAATCAGAAAGAGAAGCTCTCTCAGCACGTGCATTTTTCTCCCTCAGCACGGCTGCCTCAATCTTGAGGGCCTCACAAGAAACACACGTCGCATTTCTAATCCTATGGACTTGGTCTTCTAACTTCTTCCTAAGTTCGACATGGATTTTATCCAAGTCCCTCTCAATCACATTACATCGCAAGCAACTTTCTTGTGACTTATCCAGTAAGTCCTTAGCAAGTTTAGCACACTTGACATTTAGAGATTCATTGTCAAGTTTTAGTTGCCTACAACCCTCACATGAGCTGACTTGGTCCTCAGAAGCATGCATTTCAAGTTCATCGTTTCTAGAAGAAAGATTCCTAAGGTGATCACTCATGGCATTAATTTCAGCAAGCAATTTAGGGCAATTAGAGCACGATGAAGTAGAGTGGGCATGAAGAAAACTATCATCTAGTGGAATAGCATCAACAGAATCATCGCTAGCATTCTTCAATTTAAGACTATCTAGTTCAGATAACACACTATCATGCATAGTCCTTAGGTTCTCCAAGTCCACAAGAAGTGCATCACACAAAGAACAGTCATAAGTGACTCGAGAGGGAGAAGATCTAAGAGAAGCTAACTCTCAAGTCAAGGTACCTACTTTCTTCTCTAGCTCCACACACCTAGCTCTAGCTGTAGCATGAAATTTTCCTAATTTGCAGAAAGCTTCATTGAGCTGGTCATAGGAGGGTACCTTGTCCAAGTCGCTGTAGAGCTCGGAGTCGCTAATGCCGTTGGCGTCAGCCATGAAGCACATGCCGAAGAAGTCGTCGCCGCTCTTCTTCTCTTGCAGTTGATCCTCGCCCTCGTTGCTCCATGTCTTCGTGTCGGAGAGGTTGATGTCGTCAAGCGCGGTGAGGACTCGGTGGAAGAGCTTCTTGTTCTTGGAGAAGTTGCGGTACTTCTTCTTACGCGTCGGCTCGTGAACTGGAGGCTTCTTGTTGCGGTTCTTGTCGATGTTGTCGTTCTTTGCCAAACCGCCGGTGTCGTTCTTTGCCTTCTCCAGTTTGGGGTAATTAGCCCGAAATTGGTTGGGGCCACCACACTCGAAGCATGTGATCATGCCACCTCTCTTTCTCTCTCTCACATGCACCACCGGCTTCTTGTTGTGATCACATGCTTCGAGTGTGGTGGCCCCAACCATATGCATGTGAAAATTTGTGAGCAAGAAGAGCAAGCTCATTTTCTGGAAATTTTTCCAGTTGGTCATCGCTTAGCTCGCAAAAGGCGGAAAGAGAGAAACTAGCAGAAAGATCAAGGGAAGATCCAGTGGGATCAGTGACCAAGGCCATCGACTGAGATTTTGTCTTGCGAGAGACGACGTCGATCTCATGAGTCTTGAGACGGGAGTAAAACCCATCAAGAGTCAAGGTCGACAAGTCGGGAGTGTCCTTGATGGTGGTCACTTTCATTTCTCAAACTCTAAGATCGAGTGCGGTCAAGAAATGTCGAGCATTATCCGAGTCAGGGTATATGCAACCAACTGCTCGAAGATTGCTCAAAATCTTTGTAAAACGACCGAAACACTCATCAAGACTGTCACCAGCGTGTTGTTCAAACTTGTTGTACTCACGCTTGTACTGATCCTACCTCACGGTCTTGATTTGAGTAGTGCCCTCATGGTAAGCATTGAGGGTCTCCCAAATCTCGTGAGCGGAACGGAGGTGAGAAATCCTATCATACTCACTGCGGATAAGACCCTGTATGAGAATGTTCCTTGCCTTAGCTTTCACCTCAACGTCGGCCATATTGCCGGACATGACGTTTTCATCGGCAGGAACCTCATATGGGAATTTCACCTTCTGCTATATCAGAAAGTCATGGGCAGTGATGTATGACTCCATCCGCGATTTTCAGAAAGGAAAATCAACTTCAGCAAAAATAGGAGGCTTGGCGGAATACTTGTCCATCGCCATGGCTCTTGAGACCGGTCAAGATCTATAAAAGAGCAAAATCGGCTCTGATACCAATTGAAGGACCAAAATGGCGATCAGAGGGGGGGTGAATGATCCCAAATAAAATTTTCCCTCACTCAAAGTACTCCAAACAATCTCGCAATAAAAATCTGAAACACCCAAAGATTTTCCTTCAAACTAGTGTTTCTCAGATTCGCACACCCTCCAAAACCCGAATAATTAGACAACTATGTGTACCCCTAGCTTGCATGGATGAGAACCATGAATCATGTGAGAGATTTTTAATCACAATCCTGGTTGTCAAGTGTCCAAACAAAGAGGAATCAATTCAAAGACTAATTTTCTAAAAGAGATAAAGCTAAAACACCAAAGTCTCTTTCCAAAAAAGTAAAAGCAGATTTTCCAGAAATTATCCTCAATTGGAGCAGGTGGTTGGTGAGTTTCTGTTGCTCTAAAATTTATGGGAATTTTTCTCCCTGGGAGCAGTTGAGTCGTCAAAATGTCCACTAAAAATCAACTCAAAAAGCTTTGTAGAATAAACGTGAAAAATCATGCATCATAGACAGTCAAGAACTTCGATCAGAATATTTGAGGCTCGGTTTTCACTTCATAGCGCTCAAACGGTGCAACCAGTGGACTCAAAATTTTTACAGAGATGGATATATGAGTTGCGCACCTTCTCAAAGAATAATAACTTAAAATGATTTTTCTAGATTTGTATAAAAATCAAAGACTGACTGCTGTGCGAAGAACAAGTTCTGGACAAATTTGCAATTCGATAAAAACTTGATCACTAGTCTATCCTAGGATGCAAGAAAGATGTAAAACCATATGAAAACCCTCAAGACATCCTAGAAGAACATCATTTAGAAGGAGGGAGGCAAATCCAAATTGCGAGAAAGTAAATTGCAAGAATGTAAATGCGGGAAAGTAAATGCTGAATTTAAATTGCGTAAAGTAAAGACATAATGTAAATGCGCAATTTAAATTCACAATAAGGTAAAGATTTTTTTTTTAGATGGAAGGTTTACAAAGCCTCACTTGATGTGGGCAAAGCTCAAAGGAGCAACTCAAACCTTCAAGAGGGGAAGGCTACCCCTCCACCCCTATTTATACAACTCTTGGGCCACCTACCACCCTTGGATGAGCCTCTAAACCCTAGAGCATCCATAAAGGGCTAGGATTGACCCACTCAACCAGCCATACAAGGGTTCACCCAAAACCCACAACACATAACGGGTTTTCTTGCACGGTTCTCAAAGCATACTAACTAGACCCGCTAACCTATCAACTAGAGCAAGATCCAATGGTCCTCATTGATCCACACAGCGTCTAGCTAGCATCTCATCCGTTCCTTGTCTTCACGGCTTGCCACAACTCCATCTCCGATCATCTTCCGGTGATCCCCGACCGTCTGGACCTCTGACGCTCCTCGCCTAGTCCCGGTCATCTTTCGCATCACCATGATCTAGCATCGTCGACTAGCAACCATCAAAAACAAGGAAATACCTTGCATAGCAATGTTCAATCATCACAAATGCTCACAATTAATTATGTCTCAATCAATAGTCGGTTCTACCACCAGCCACAGGCCGGTAGTACCGCAAGAAGCTAACACAACTCAAATTGCTTCCTTTTGAATTTCAATTCAAATCAAACTCAAACCTGAGCACACCTTACTCAAATAAAGTCAAATACTCATCACAAACATGGATGGACCTCCACATGGTACTTCAGAAACACCAAAAAAATACAAACTAAAGAGCAAACAAACTCCAAAAATGGAATATGAATCACCTCAATCGGAGCTTGTATGAAGAAGAACGGGCTCTCGAAAGATTCAAATAAAAGATAAATACAAAAAAAAGAAACTCATTTTCCAACAGAAAACTGCTTCATTGGCAAAAATCACTTATGAAGCAATCATAAGAATCACCTTTAAGAAACATTCTCAAATACTACACACATTTTCATTAAACCTAACTCTAGTCGAAATAGAGATATAAATATTTCCAAATCAAGTGCTTTCAAAAAATTACATTAGGTTTGGTTATTTCATTTAACTGATAATGCCAAAGATTACTCATTTTGCACGCTAAAGAATATAATCCAATCATACGAACTTGATGATAAATTTCGCAATCATAACTTAAGCTATATTTCTTAACAAAGACAAATGAATTGCATTGTTCAACGAAATAAAGCATTCAAAAACCATCAATAGATTAATTCATAGTTATGCATTCGTTCATCCTCATCTTTCGAACCTCAAAGTTAACATCGCTATTTGGCAACATTCACGCTAATCTAGGGAAGCTCTAATGCACATAAAACAGAAAGCCATAGCAAAAGACATTCATTCAAAAGACCAAACGAACAAATGAACCCATATACTTTTAAACATAAATTCACCTTAAAGCCCACCATATCTATTATTCAAAGATGCTTATCATTTAAGATTTCAGTACTTACATAATTTATGCCCTGAAGAACCCCATCAAGATTTAACATAAATTATGACCAAGTCTTCCTATAATTATTTTCTGCAATAATTGTAAAGAAAATTGGCAAAATTATCATAAAACATTAAACTAAATCTACCTCAAGATGATAAACAAAGAGAAATCTTATCGTAATTTTGAGCAAATTCAACCTGATAATTAATTCAACATAAGAGGCTGTATTAATATTATTCTATGTCTGCAACCCATGAAGAACCATCAAATCATGTAGCTTCACATTCTAAAGTTCAAAACCTTCATTTTGATGAAACTTTCAGTATAATTAACATACAATTTTTATGCAACCCATAGGTCAATATATTAGTAATCAAAGCTTATTTAATCAATAAATGACCCCAACAAGTAAATATTACCTCCATGAGTCATATTTTGTAAATATGGCTTTAAGACAGACATTCACTAAGAATAAAACCATGCACCATAATAATCATTCCATGTTTACTCAATCTTTGATTACAACATTGATTAACATATTCTATTGATACTCAATAGTAAATTGTCAATAAGCAACATAGTCATAACTACTTAAAACAAATTTCAATACATTACACCATCACATTGCTCCAAACAAATTCATCAAAGGTGAACATTCTATATCTTCTCAATCATGTTCTGTACTCGCATTAAGGGAACATGATCTCAAACTTTCAATTAATGCTACAGTTTCAAAGTATAAATAATAACACATTTAATCATTACTCATAATAGAATAACCTATGACATCAGAAATTTATTCAGTTTTAAACCAAAGATAACAACTATATTTAATTGATTCAACCACAAGTTACTATAGAAATAGCTCATTCTACATGCCACACACTACCTACTCAAAAGCATGATAAATAGTAACACTTATTACTAACAATTCATTTTAGTTAGACGATTAATTAATTTACTTATAACAAATTTGTTTCCAAGAAAAACCTAACCATATTTCACAAAGGAACTCAACATCCAAATTATAAGATAGCAAGACCCCAAATTCCAACATGCAAAAATCTCCAAAATAATTTCAGACCTTAAAATTTTCACGAAAATAAGATGTCTGCAAAGATATTTTACATAAGGAAAGACTAAGCGATCAATGAATCATTCCTTGGAAAATGCAGAAAACATAATCCCACACAACTTGGGTCCTACACAAACGTTTCAATAACTTCTTTTAAATGCGAAAACTGATAAACACACGAAAGAGGCAATAATTTTCTCCGCATAGCAACAAAAAAGATAATCAACAAAATCAATCAGCAGTAACTGTTGGAAGAACAACCAATAAAGACCCATCATTAAACTCATATATTCTCCAACCGTTGATGACACAATGGACGCAACCTCCTCGACAGCCTCTCTAATCTTTGGCATAATAAGCGAACCACTATCTTCTATGAGAGGTACCTGAACCCAAGTGGTGGCACTACCTGGCCACGCATACAACAAAGGCCTCTACCATGGCCAAAGACAATGACCAAAACCCTTTAACATAACTATTTCACATAAACACATTCATTCAATCATCTCATTCATCATCATAGCAACATGCATTATCATAACACCATGCATCATCGTAACTTCATAACTCAAATAAAACATTTAAGCGCAATGCAATGATTTTTCATACCATTCCTACTGTGCACCAAAGTATGTCAAAATTTTAAATTAGTTAACCAACCTATGTCAAATTTTAAGATTGTTGTCCTATGGCAAGTTTTTTTAAAGAGTATGTACCTAAGCCATATCTTATCATAGATGGTTTTGAAAAACCGTTTGTGATAAGGAACATCACTGATGGTTCTATAGTGAAACTGTTAGTGACATCATCACAAACGGTACTCTTCATAAACCGTCAGTGATATACATGAATATCATAAACGGTTTTAGTATAAAACCATCAATAATTACTCTTGTAGCTATCACAGACTATTTTAAACTAAAACCGTCTATGATATCTACAGATCACAGATGGTTCTAACCACAAACCATCTAATATACGAACTGAGACTATATAAACAACCCGAGGTTCCTCGCGCAGAACTTAGCACCCAGCGCATTTCGCCTCCGCCAAACCCTAGCCCGTTGGCATCCTCCTGTTGGGGAACGGGTAGGCTACTCTAGTGAAAAAATCGAAATTTTCTACCGCGTAACCAAAGAACCACTAAAAGCTATAGATCACAGAATTACCACTAGACGCGCAGACCCGTAGCGGAACTAGAGTCAATGTAGCGCGGTGGTGCAGATGTAGTCGTACTAGCCTTGCGCCTCCTCCAACAGCTCCTTGTGACCATCACAGGTTGCGGATCATCCTAGTGTTGAAGCTTCACTGCAATGCCTCCAAGGTATCCACACGTACGGGCAGGAACACCACGCTACTAGCGTTGGTTGCATGATTCTGGGTGGAGGAGGGTTGGCGGCTAGGATTTCGGGAATTTCGAATTCTTACTGTGTCTCTTAACCATAAAGCCAGCACCCCCTCCCTTTAAATAGACACCCCATAATGGGCTCTACATTAGAGGCCCATTAGAAACTTAAAACCCTTCAGAAATTGCCCTTTGGCCAATTTTTTGAAGAGTATATACCTAAGTCATGTTTCTAATTTTTCAAGTCAAAATTTTTAGTTCACTGTAGAGTAATTTACTAATTTCATTCACCACAGACCTAATGCCCGATCTGATATCAACTGTAACACCCCGGCACTTCATGTACCCTGAATGTCACTACATCCAGCATTTCTAACTACTAACTAAACATTTTCCATAATTAATTCAGCATCAACATAAGCAACAATATATCTAAATTTTGGAACCTTAAACATTAGCTAAGGGTTACTCACAAGTAAAGACAATTTAAGTAATAAAAGCAATCTAAACTTATTGGTCTCATGTCATAAACATAAACCACAAGCATAATTTTAACATGACAGGCCACAACGGAATTTAACAACAACATAACCAATTAGATTCTCACAAGATTAGTTCCACTAAAACCATTCCATAATAGAATTTTTCTAAATTATACCATGAACTTTTTAAGATCAAAAACTATAAATCAACAAGACAATAATGTGGTGACAACTGTAGTGAATGTGCTACTACCCCCTTCCATGCATGTTGGCTTCATTGAACCTAAAATAATAAACAAATAAGCGTGAGTCCACGACTCAGCAAGTACATCATAAAAAATACATAATATCATTTATTTCCTTTAAAATTCAGCAAGAACATAATACAATAATACCACCGTCAATCAACATATTCACCTCATTGCTCACTTTCGATTGAGTCCATAACTCAATAACATACTCAATTATCACATTTACCTCATTAGACATCTTTGGATAAATCCACGACTCTATTCCAAACCTATTCATCACCATCATCTCAATAATCATTGTTTATCATTAGCGATGCAATGCAATGCAATGCTCTTATGTTTTCATGCTCAAAATTCACCACTCATAGCCTATACCTGTATAGCTTGAGTGCACACCCGTCGGTGTCGTACCCTTTCAGTCCCAACCATCCCTGTGGAGGGGCGGGCCTACAAGTAGGTTTCACTCCCATCTATCCCTGTGGATGGGACTACTTGGTAGGTCTTTCAAAAGAGCACTCCGGATTAGTTATATGTTCTCATATGACTTTCTCACCGACCTGGCTTGAAATACTTTTCCATGTCATGAATGCAAGTGATGCAACATAGTATTTCAAAATATTCATTTGCCATGCAACCATAATAACAAATATCCAACCACATCCGACATTCAGTTATCACAAGAAAATTTTTGATCATAATATGTCTACAAGATAATCACTTATTCAATTTAAACCGAAACTCATCTCAACCCTTATCATTTGTACGATATACTTGTCTCTTTACCACACGAAGAGGAGGGGCGTGAGCTAGAGGCCACACCCAAAGTCACACCACCTAAAACATACAATCATCGTCAAAATCAAAACAAAACAGTACATACAACAAATAAAATCATAACGCACTACACACCAATCCTCGAGTTAACCTATCCTTCTTGGCAAGCAACTAACCACTTGTTGTCCCGTCGGTCAAAAGACCCTAACCAATAGCTCCTAAGCCCAAACATAGAAAATCCTATATTTTATACAAACTACACAAAAATTCCTACAATTATCTAGTTATTCGCAAATTTCCAAGAAGTCATCTAACCTCCCGAATTTTGACTCCGATTTCAGCACTGACCGCCCTTTGGACAGTCAACTTCAAAACCTCATAACTATTTTTATACAACTCCAAATTCAGTAAATGAGGATATTTTTAGAATCTACAGGAAATTTTCCAGATTTCTCTAGGTATTGAGAAAATTTGATTCGGCTTCCATTTAGACCTAAAATGCAAATTATCGCAGCAGCTGCCAATTGAAACAGATTTTGAATAGCAGGCAATTAAACAGCCATAAATTTTAAAATACCCAACCAAAATTCATGCTCTTGGTCCCTAATTAAACTTAAGACGACGATCTACCATTTTTACAATAGCCAACCCCTCTGGAAACGTCCTTAGGTGCCCGACATGCGATCCGAAAACCGAACCAACAGTTTGCGCGAACCTAAATCTTTTCCAGAAACAATCTAACATTCATCCCAACCCACCACCACCAGGGAAAACACCCTAACTCCACCCTAAAGCAGAGGTAACATCACCAAGGGTAGCCCTAGGGGTTTACCTACATTTGGAGACCCGAAGAAGCGATTTGGTTAACGTTTCATCGTAGATCGCGGAGAGGGAGGGGCGGCTAACGGAAGAAAAATGGGAGGGGAGGAGACGTGCAGCAGGGCACTGCTTGTAACATCCCAAAAATTTGCCCAAATATTATTTTATTGCTTAAATGTGCACTTATGATTTTCTGGAATTTATTTGGATTTTCTGGATTCATTTGAATTAATTTTAATTCAAGTTTATTGCCCTTTTATTCAAATCTATTTAAATCTGTGCAAAGTTAAAATAAAGTTTTTCCAAAAATATTTTATCTGAGTCCAGAATGTCTAAAAGTATTTTTGAGATTTTTCTTGGATTTTTCCTAATATTTTTGTCGCTTAAAATAAATAACACGAATTTCTGTAATCATTTTAAATAAGAAATCTTTTAAAAACCAGCGTGAATAGTATTGGGCCGTGGCCACCTCTGCGCAGGCCGGCCCATGCTCGCAGCTCGTTAGGCCCAGGTTCTAGAAGAGTGCTCGTGATCGTCGATCTATAGGATCGGACGGCCGAGGAGCAGCGCCGGGTGGAAACCCTAGCGAGCGGGCGCCGTCGGATGCGGCCACGTGGACGGTCGCGATGGGGCGACAGGCGCCGCCGTGTCCGATTCGAATCCGACGGCGATTTCCGACGCGGCTTCGGCGTTTGTGCCCAGCGCGAACTCCTAGGTCCTTAAAAGACGGCCCCGACCCCGTTTCGAGGATCACCTGCCCTCGCCGCCCCTTTTCCCCAACTTTCGGCCGCTAGAACGCTGCGTGAAACCAGCACGAGCTCGCCGGACTTCGTGGACGACCGTCGCCATTTCAGCCGTCAAAATCGTCGCCGTCGTTGTGCTTCCGCCGAAACCGAGGTAGTGCCAGGTTCGCCGAAGCCTCCTCTTTCAGATCCGACGAAGTTCCGGTGGTTTCCGTCAAGTTTCGCCGCGTAAAGGTTGTCTTCTCCAAGTCCGGCAATGGCGCCGCCGTGTGAAGCACGCCGACGCTATCCGCGTTCGGAGACCGTGAGATCTGAATCCAACGCTTGACGCGCTGCCACGTTGTGCGTGATCACTGACCCTCCGATCGGATCTCTGTGGATGAGATTGAGCGGTGCATGTGACCAATCAGGGGGTGACGCGTGTCGGGTTCAGCAACCGAGGCGGCATGGACCGGGTGCATCGTGGACTAGCGCTGCGCCATGGACCGGGTCCATACGCCCGAGACGCGTCTCAAGCCCTGATTGGCTGGCGCCAGGGCTGACGTCACGCTGACGTCATGCTTGCGTCATAATTGCATTTTTCAATTGGAAAAATAATCCGATTGGAAATTCTGTGATGATGACGTCATCATGAGGTCACGCTGACGTCATCATGAGGTCACGCTGACGTCATAAATCGATTTTTCAGTATAAAAATAAATCTGTTAATTCTGAATTTCTGATTTTCTGATTTCAGTATTTATTCCAAACTTCAAAAGGCTATATCTTTTGCAACTTAACTCGGATTTGAGTGATTCAAATTTCTAAAAATTTGTAAAATTGAGATATATTTAATGGTGAATTTTATTTGATTTTTGGAGTTCAATTGCTCTCTGTTTTGGTATTTATTTGCTTTTCTTCTTGGTACGCGTAGACGTTAAATTGTGCGACGCTTCGGAGGAAGATTCAACAACTCAAGATCAAGCTTCAGATCAAGATCAGGACCTATTCCAAGGCAAGTTGTGCTTTGATCATGTTGAACCCATGTTTATAAAAATTGCTATATTTGTCTTACCCTATTGCATGTATTTCAAATATACAATGGTTTCAAATTAGATTGGGCGTAGCTAATATACCAGATTGATCTATACCCTACCTTGTCATTGTATGCCATGATACATTGTCACCCTAGATTGGTTTAATATAGTTGATTAGTAATTATGATCAACATTGAAGGTTTAGTTCGTATTAGTTGCTTAGCCTTGCCACGTCATCACATGTGTCAGAATCTTTGATAATTAATTTTGATTAATGGAATATGGAACAATGTTATGAACTTGTGTGTCATGTGGGATCACACGATGAGATTGAATTGTTGTGGCGAGTCATGTCACGCAACGATGTTGAATTGTTGATGGCACGTGGTGCTTGGTAATCAACTGGGTGATAATAACTTAGATTGGGGCAAGTGACAAGGGGCGAGTATGCCAAGGTGGGCCCAATGGGCAGAGGGTATGTGGATGTCTTGCCTTGATCACACTAAGGACTTAACCTTGCAAGCCTTTGACCTGAGCCAATCATGCAACCACATGTTGTAATGGGACAGCCTAGCTGATTAATTTGTAATGTCTTAACTTGGTACTATCATTGGTGGTGTGAGTTCCCGAGTTATGGTGTAATTCACATGGCGCAAGAGGGGGGCCCTGGTTGTGGTTTTCAGACCCACCAGTGTTGAAACCTTAACGGGTAGTACTGGATTAAGCCAGAGCATTGTAAAGGCTTTGTCATGATCTCTCCGCCGACACACCAAAGGAAGTGTGTTAAACCGGAAGGCACCAAGAGACGATCATGTCACGTGGGTAAAGTGCATAACCTCTGCAGAGTGTGAAACTATTCGGATAGCCGTGCTCGCGGTATTGAGCAATGCTCGGGAATTACAGTTAAGGGTTAGCTTAATTAAAATGAACAACTTGGTTGGGATGGCCGAATGCCATATGGAAGATGGAATTTGACTTAAGATTGGAAACTTTGTTTACTTGAGAAAAGCTGAATCTATCATTATTGTTATTTGTTTTACCGTCTTTACAATCTATTTATTGTATTTGTTCATAAATGCTGCTTTGTTGCAAAATAGCCATGATAGCCTATCTTTTGGAAAAAGCCTTGCATATAGTTACATAGAATTGCATTCTGTGCACAACTTGTTGAGTGCTTTAAGTACTCACCCTTGCCAACAATAACCTCACCAGTTGAAGAGTCTACATCAATGCTGGAGGAAAGATTCTAGGAGGAGACGAATGTTTAGGCGCAAGCCTTGTCGATTACTGTGGTATCTTGAGGGTTGTCTACGTTTTCATTCATTTGCAGCTTTAATATATTATTCACCTTGCGAGGCATAGTCATGTAAGTGGACCATAAGGTCATTCAACTAGTAGTATGTATCGTATGATGTCTTTCATAATATTTTCGCTATGTATGATTGTGATATTTACTTATGTTGAGCTGTGCACACTAGCGTGATCTGGACTAGTGCAAGATACACGAGGGTCGGATTTGCATATTCGGTCCCGATGTATGGTATCGAGCCATACTGTTGTAGGCCTTGACCCTAGATAGTCCGGTCGTCTCTATAGGAACTTCAAAATTATTTTCCAAAGAAAAGAATTAACTTGGAAGAATAATATGTTCTTGACTTATCTTATTCTTCTATTCCTTTCCTCATCAAAATTTTTCTCTTTCCCCTGCTGAATTTCTTTCTCTCTCCCTTGCTGGATCGAGTTAAAAACCTTATCTGAGTTGTCTTGGTAGTTGACGTGCCACATCATAGAAGAAAGTATCAAGTGCTTGCTGTCAACCCTGGAAATCATGAAGGAAGGGATCATCGAGCTCAAGGAAGGAGTAGATCCATGAAGCGTTCCAAAAGCTAGAAGATCTATGCTTGAGTAGTCGGTTGGGACTCGGTGTGGAGTCGCGTCCGCTTAAGATAGAAGTGTTACCCCAGTGGCGGTAGTTTTGTGTGTATAGGTTGAATTGGTTCTTCCTAGATTGCTGAGTGTGCAGTATGTGTTGCAGAGCTTTTAGGCTTATATAAGCAACCATACCAAGTTATTAATATTGGTTGCTTAAGTTATTGGGTTAAACCTATCTCCCCTGCTTTAGGGTTCCTGCTTCTTACCTATGCTATTTCCCTCTTCCCTATTTTAAGTGAAGCAATCAAGCAGAGGGTTCAGATTCGTGGAAACAACATAGTCGATGGCGTGAAAATCAATCAAAGGAGAATCTCAATAGTGGATTTGTTCTTCAACCGTCGATCTGAGATGGATATGCGGAGTTTCAGAGAGTTCTTGATTGCTCGACTCGCTTGATGCATGCAATGATGAAGCGGATGCGAATATGACCACCAAGCCAATGTCAACCAGTGTCCCAAGTCGCTACCAATGATTTACTTCGTACTCAAGGTTATCGAATTTATAAAGACTCGTCCGCCGACGCTTTTAGGAAATGAGTTACCCTCGAAGTAGATGATTGGCTCAAGACCATTGAGAGGAAGCGCTCATTGTTCAATGTGAAGGCGATGAGAAAGTCTTGTATGCTTCTTATCGCCACAAGGAATCAACTGCTTGAATGGTGGAAGAAATATCGTCTTTATTCATGAAGCCCCGCGAGTATCACTTGGAATGAATTTGTTGTTGCTTTTAATCTCTTCGCTTCACCTAGAGACAGTATGGTCACGATAAATACGAGCGTAATACTATTCTTGCACCTTGTTTAACATCTAAGAGTTGCTCTCGAAGTGTCACAACCAAACAAATCAAAGATCGTGCGTGCATTATTTGTGGAGATATAGGACATACCACGACGAGCATGCGATTAATTGCTCCAATTGTGAAGGAAGTCATTCTCTTGGAGAATGTCCTATGAGTGACATCACATGTTACCTTTGTGAAGGCCGAGATCATGGTCCAGCTCAATGTCCTCTGAATCCAATAGTTACCGCTGTAATTCAATATCAGCAAAAGAATCTTCGAGCCGTAGTTGCTCAAGAGTCGTCAAGAAGAGGCGAACGTCGATTGCAAAAGTGGTGCCACTCGAAGAGCTAAGGACACAATACCTTAATCCTGTTGGCCCTCATCAAGAAAGTAGTAATTGGCAGTCACCAACAACATGTTTCCTGTGCGATGAAGAAGACCATTGGGCTAGTGAATGCCCAATGAAGCAACCAGTTTTGACGCAGCAAGAAGACAATAATGTACCAGAATCGCACAACAAATAACACGGTGTGTTACAAGCGCCACAAGGAAGGCCATTATGCTAATCAATGCCCACAGAGAAGACAATCAATGTCTACGGCCATTGATGTTCCAGAAGTTACCTCGGTCAAGTTCATAAAGCCAAGAGTGAGCAGTAAAGTCGCAAGAGAAGTTTGTACGGAGAATCAGTTGAAGAAGAGGCGTCAATGAAGACACCGCCTTAGTCGATTTAATGCTCAAGGAAGAGAGGTGGACCTAAGCTTTGTTACACCTGCAACAAGCCTGGGCATTTTGCTAACAATTGCCCTCATAAGAAAGTGATCGCACCAGTGCAAGCCAATCTCAATTTTGTTCCAGTCAAAAACTTCAGCGCCAATGCCAATCGAGGAAATCTAAAGCGATGATTTTAGCCTATGCAAGTGTCATACCCTCGTTTGTAAAAGAAAAGTGACTAGAGGTGAATTTCATGTAAAGATTTTTGTGCCTAAATAAATAAAGTAAAGATGGTTGAGAGGTGGATATGTGAAGTGTTGGAATAAAAGCATTAATGATAAAGGATGTTTCTGAGTATTCCCCTATGTTGACGGTTCACCTGAAGATGTTGCGTGTGCAACGATAATCAGTTCAGTGGTGTTTGTAAAGATTGTCAGCTCGAGGAATTATCATGGTCAGAAAGTACGCTATTGCTTGATCTAACCTAGAATGTGATGGAGTTAAGTTGGAGAAAAGTTTTTAGCGAGCGATATTGGATATCAAACCCGAGATGCTACTCCTGAAATGAATTGGTCGTCCGGACATAAGGCTGTCCTGGAGTTTGGTCAAAGAAGTGGGTCAGCTAAAAGCCCTGAAAGCGGGAAAATGGAATTTCAAATGACTACGGTTCGTGTTGGCGGTGAAGGTCAATAGTGTGGAAGTTATCGACTTTGAAGGGTATCGCTTGTTAGAGAGTATCAAGATGTGTTTCAAGAATCCCACCGATCGAGAGATCAAGTGTATGATGGAGTTAGTCCCTGGTACAGCGCCAAAAGTAAAGAGACCTCATCGAATGCCTATTGATGAGCTAGTTGAGATGAAGAAGCGCATCAAGAGTTGCTCGAAAGGTGGTTCGCTAGAACCAATTTGTCACCATAGGGGCGCTGTTCTATTTAAAATGGGAGCTCAGGGATGTGTATCGACTGTCGAGAGTTTAATGAGGCGATGATCAAAAGGGTAAGTATTCGCGGCCCAGGATCGTAATTGGTTTGATTAGTCAAAAAGGGACTGGAGTGTTCTCAAGGATAGATCTTGATCGAGTTATCATCGATTCGAAACACATGCGAGAGAATGTTCTTAGGTCGAGTTTTCTACGCAGATGGACGAAGATGAGGTTACAGAGGTATGCGCTAGAATAATCAATGCCATTACAGAATTTATGGACGTGACGAACGGAGTTCCATGGGAAATTGGTCAAGCTGTTATGGTGTATAGGTGGGATGTCTTTGTTGCTTCAAGTCAAAAGGAAAGTATGCAGAACAGTTGGGATTAGTGTTGGAAAGATGGCTAGACCCATGGCTGTATGCTAAGCTTAGCAAATGTGACTTTGGAAGGAGAAAGTTGAATTTCTTGCGGTAAGATGTACGCTAAAGGAGTTATCGTGGATCCAACAAAAGCGATGTTACGTGGGAGCAATGAGACCGCTTAGGCAAGTAGGAGAAGTGTGCATGGGCGCCGCAGTGCGAAAAGAGTTTTCTGTGATTGAGGAAAGTTTGACGATAGCACCTGTCTTAGTGTTGTCAGATGTGCAAACGCAGTTGTGATATATACTATGATGCCTCAAGACAAAATCTTGGATGTGTGTTAATGTAGAAAGGTAAAGTTGTTGCCTATCGTCGGGACGCTTGAGGCCACATGAAGAGAACTATACTACGCATGAATTGGAAATTGCTACCGTAGTGCATGCTTTGAAGTCATTGCGTCACTATATTATTGGGGATAGGTACAGACCATAAGAGTTCGAAGTGCAGACCTTGATATAAAACGAAGAGGATGGTTGGAGTGATTAAGTATTAGAAGGCTAGGATCTGTTACCATCCTGGTAAGGCTAATGTGGTATCCGATATCTTAAGTCGTAAAGGCCATAGTACCAATACACCAATATCAAGTGATCAATAGAAATTGTGCAAAGAGTTTCAAAAGTTGAAATTAGAAGTGGTTTCACAAGGATTTATAGCTGCTTTGAAAGTTAAGCCAATGCTTGAAGATCAGATCGAAGTGGATCAGAAGGATGAAGGCTTAGCTGAGGATTTTACCAAAGATAACCAAGGAACCACACAGTTTAAAGGTCAAAGCTATGTATTGAATAAGAAAGAGATTAAACAGTTGATTTTGGAAGAAGCTCATGATTCTGAGTATTCAATTCATCCAGGAAGTGCTAAGATGTACCAAGATTTGAAAGAGAGATTTTGGTGGCCTAATATGAAGCGTGAAGTAGCTGAGCATGTTGCTTTATGCGACGTATGTCAGAGAGTAAAAGCCATGCATCAAAGACCCGCTGGTTTATTGCAGCCGTTGAAAATTCCGGAATAGAAGTGGGAGGAAATCGGAATGGACTTTATCACCGGTTTACCTAAGACTCAGAGAGGTTACGATTCCATTTGGGTTATTGTGGATCGTCTAACCAAGGTCGCCCGTTTTATCCCAGTAAAGACCACTTACTCGAGAGATCGTTTAGCGGAGTTGTACATGTCAAGGATTGTATGCTTGTATGGAGTGCCCAAGAAGATTGTGTCGGACAGAGGTACCCAATTCACCTCAAGGTGTTGGAACAAGTTGCATGAAGCAATGGAGACTTGTCTGAATTTTAGTACAGCATATCACCCGCAGACAGATGGTCAGATTGAAAGAGTAAATCAGATTTTAGAGGATATGTTGAGAGCTTGTACTTTAGCTTATACTACATCTTGGGATAAAAGTTTGCCATATGCAGAATTCAGTTACAATAATAGTTATCAAGCTAGCCCGCAGATGTCACCATTTGAGGCGTTGTATGGACGTGCTTGTCGTACTCCATTAAATTGGAACGAAACAGGAGAACGTTTGGTTTTTGGGCCAGATATTCTCAAAGAGGCAGAAAGTCAAGTTGCAATGATCAGAGAGAGGTTGAAGATAGCACACCAAGACAGAAGAGTTCTGCTGATGACCGTCGTCAAGATTTGAGGTTCGAGCGATAATTTTGTGTATCTCAAAGTTCTCCTCCGAAAAGTGTCGAAAGGTTTCACGCTAAGGGAAGCTTGCGCCAAGATATGTTGGTCCGTTCAAGATTACGAGCCGTCGAGGAGAGGTAGCGTGTCGATTGGAGTTGCCTCGATCCTTGCTAGGAGTGCATGATGTATTCCATGTGTTGCGGCTTAAGAAGTGTCTCGAGTGCCAACAGAGCAAACCCCGTTGGATGCAATAGAGCTGCAAGAAGATTTGACTTACAAAGAGCAACCGGTCGAATTTTGGATGTTATGGAGCGCAAGACCGAAACAAGTCTATTCGCTTTGCGAGCTCGGTGGAGCAATCATTCAAAGTGAAGCCACATGGGCGCGAAGAAGATTTAAAGTCGATTCTGAACCTATTCTCTAGCTAGCTCAATCTCTGGTCGAGATTCGTTAAGGGGAGGTTTGTAACATCCCAAAATTTGCCCAAATATTATTTTATTGCTTAAATGTGCACTTATGATTTTCTCGAATTTATTTGGATTTTCGGATTCATTTGAATTAATTTTAATTCAAGTTTATTGCCCTTTATTCAAATCTATTTAAATCAGGCAAAGTTAAAATAAAGTTTTTCCAAAAATATTTTATCTGAGTCCAGAATGTCTCAAAGTATTTTTGAGATTTTTCTTGGATTTTTCCTAATATTTTTGTCGCTTAAAATAAATAACACGAATTTCTGTAATCATTTTAAATAAGAAATCTTTTAAAAACCAGCGTGAATAGTATTAGGCCGTGGCCACCTCTGCGCAGGCCGACCCATGCTCGCAACCCGTTAGGCCCAGGTTCTAGAAGAGTGCTCGTGATCGTCGATCTGTGGGATCGGACGGCCGAGGAGCAGCGGGTGGAAACCCTAGCGAGCGGGCGCCGTCGAATGCGGCCACGTGGACGGTCGCGATGGGGCGACAGGCGCCGCCGTGTCCGATTCGAATCCGACGGCGATTTCCGACGCGGCTTCGGCGTTCGTGCCCAGCGCGGACTCCTAGGTCCTTAAAAGACGGCCCCGACCCCGTTTCGAGGATCACCTGCCCTCGCCGCCCCTTTTCCCCAACTTTCGGCCGCTAGAACGCTGCGTGAAACCAGCACGAGCTCGCCGGACTTCGTGGACGACCGTCGCCGTTTCAGCCGTCAAAATCGTCGCCGTCGTTGTGCTTTCGCCGGAACCGAGGTAGTGCGAGTTCGCCGGCCTCCTCTTCGATCCGACGGTTCCGGTGGTTTCCGTCAAGTTTCGCCGCGTAAAGGTTGTCTTCTCCAAGTCCGGCAATGGCGCCGCTGTGTGAAGCACGCCGACGCTATCCGCGTTCGGAGACCGTGAGATCTGAATCCAACGCTTGACGCGCTGCCACGTTGTGCGTGATGACTGACCCTCCGATCGGATCTCTGTGGATGAGATTGAGCGGTGCATGTGACCAATCAGGGGGTGCCGCGTGTCGGGTTCAGCAACCGAGGCGGCATGGACCGGGTGCATCGTGGACTCGCGCTGCGCCGTGGACCGGGTCCATACGCCCGAGACGCGTGTCAAGCCCTGATTGGCTGGCGCCAGGGCTGACGTCACGCTAACGCCATGCTTGCGTCATAATTGCATTTTTCAATTGGAAAAATAATCCGATTGGAAATTCTATGATGATGACGTCATCATGAGGTCACGCTGATGTCATAAATCGATTTTTCAAAGATAAAAATAAATCATTAATTCAATTTCGATTTTCTCGATTTGATATTTATTCCAAACTTCAAAAGGATATATCTTTTGCATCTTAACTCGGAAGATTCAACAACTCAAGATCAAGCTTCAGATCAAGATTAGGACCTATTCCAAGGCAAGTTGTGCTTTGATCATGTTGAACCCATGTTTATAAAAATTGCTATATTTGTCTTACCCTATTGCATGTATTTCAAATATACAATGGTTTCAAATTAGATTGGGCGTAGCTAATATACCAGATTGATCTATACCCTACCTTGTCATTGTATGCCATGATACATTGTCACCCTAGATTGGTTTAATATAGTTGATTAGTAATTATGATCAACATTGGAGGTTTAGTTCGTATTAGTTGCTTAGCCTTGCCACGTCATCACATGTGTCAGAATCTTTGATAATTAATTTTGATTAATGGAATATGGAACAATGTTATGAACTTGTGTGTCATGTGGGATCACACGATGAGATTGAATTGTTGTGGCGAGTCATGTCACGCAACGATGTAGAATTGTTGATGGCACGTGGTGCTTGGTAATCAACTGGGTGATAATAACTTAGATTGGGGCAAGTGACAAGGCGAGTATGCCAAGGTGGGCCCAATGGGCGAGGGTATGTGGATGTCTTGCCTTGATCACACTAAGGACTTAACCTTGCAAGCCTTTGACCTGAGCCAATCATGCAACCACATGTTGTAATGGGACAGCCTAGCTGATTAATTTGTAATGTCTTAACTTGGTACTATCATTGGTGGTGTGAGTTCCCGAGTTATGGTGTAATTCACATGGCGCAAGAGGGGGGCCCTGGTTGTGGTTTTCAGACCCACCAGTGTTGAAACCTTAACGGGTAGTACTGGATTAAGCCAGAGCATTGTAAAGGCTTTGTCATGATCTCTCCGCCGACACACCAAAGGAAGTGTGTTAAACCGGAAGGCACCAAGAGACGATCATGTCACGTGGGTAAAGTGCATAACCTCTGCAGAGTGTGAAACTATTCGGATAGCCGTGCTCATGGTATTGAGCAATGCTCGGAATTACTGATTAAGGGTTAGCTTAATTAAAATGAACAACTTGGTTGGGATGGCGAATGCCATATGGAAGATGGAATTTGACTTAAGATTGGAAACTTGGTTTACTTGAGAAAAGTCAATCTATCATTATTGTTATTTGTTTTACCGTCTTTACAATCTATTTATGGTATTTGTTCAGTAAATCTTTGTTTTGTTGCAAAATAGCCATGATAGCCTATCTTTTGGAATAAGCCTTGCATATAGTTACATAGAATTGCATTCTGTGCACAACTTGTTGAGTGCTTTAAGTACTCACCCTTGCCAACAATAACCTCACCAGTTGAAGAGTCTACATCAATGCTGGAGGAAAGATTCTAGGAGGAGACGAATGTTTAGGGCGCAAGCCTTGTCAGTTGCCTGTGGTATACTGAGGGGTTGTCTACATTTTCATTCTGCTGCAGTTTAATATATTATTCAGCCTTGCGAGCCATAGTCATGTAAGTGGACCATAAGGTCATTCAACTAGTAGTATGTATCGTATGATGTCTTTCATAATATTTTCGCTATGTATGATTGTGATATTTACTTATGTTGAGCCTGTGCGCACTAGCGTGATCCTGGACTAGTGCAGTATACACAGAGGGTCCGGATTTGCATATTCGGGTCCCGACACTGCTGCAGGGGTGCAAGGGCTGGGGGTGCGACCAAGGGGTGGGAGGAGGGGAACTAGCATTTGGGAAAGAAACCCCCCTACGGGCCCAAAAACTGGCCTGCTGGCCCAAAGTCTTGCCCAACACCAGAAAAACCCCCAAAAAGACATATTTTCCTCTCTAAAAAGAACCCGCAACATTACAGCCCCCAAATGACAAAAACTGCCCACGCAGCCCAAAAACAACCAAAGCGGTTCAAACTTAAAAGGGATATTACATTCTCCCCCTCTTAAAAAAATTCGACCCCGAATTCTAAGCACGACAATAGCTCAATAATGAAAACCTCAAGGGAAACAAATCAAAACACATACCTGACACGAGCAACTCGGGATATTTCTCACGCATGTGAGACTCCAATTCCCAAATCACTTCCTTCTCTGATTGATGTGACCAAAACACTTTGATAAATTTTAGAGTTCTGCTTTTCAACACCCGCTCGGATTCCCCTAAGATTCGCATTGGCCAGGACTCAAAAGCATGGTACCTAAGCTCAACAACCAACGGCTGAAACAATAGCTTGCATTCGAAACTCTGCAAGACTTTCTCAACAAGGAAACAGATTGCACCCCGCGCAAGGATTCAGAATGATCCAAGCGATAGGTTGCTTTCTCCAATCATACCACTATCGAAAACGGTCCGACGTAACTCAAACTAAGCTTCCTTTTGGCACTAATATGAACGATCCCTTTTTATCCCAAATATACTTCTCAGGTGAACATGGCACCCACCTTTTACTCTAACTCCAATTTCCCTCTTCAACTCAAATGTGTAACTCTAAATCATTTCTCACTAGATCACCAATACCATCCGTTTGAACATCTTGGATAACAAACCTGAACCTCAAGAGACTAAAACACAGATTCCCATCTCTTACAACTGGTTGACCTCTTAACCAATGGACTATTATCAACTGTTACAATCGAAAGGAATAGCCTACTATTGCACCAATTATTTTCTCTTTTTTTCCATCACCAATCCGTAATATAAAATTTTACTCTATCTTCTTCCAGGCCTATCTCACACCAAGGGACAACTAACCAACATAAATTTTCACTACAGAATAATTCACTTCATATTGTCATAACATTAGCTATATCCCATGTAACCAAATACTCAGTCATACTACGAAAATGATAACGTAAATACAAATCACTTCCAAGTGATCCACTATTATAGCTTAATCAAGCACTACCAAGGAACATACAGCCAAACTATCCTCCCAAAAATATTTGGAGCGAGACAACCAAAAACCTCCATTACTCTCCACTCTTTAATCATTTCGATGAACACCTAGCAAAGGCTAGGACCTTAGCTCATTACCAACCCATACACTCAGTTTCTCTTTCTAAGATGGTCTCGTTCCCACCATCTTTCACTCATTGAATAAGATCAAAGAGTATAATCCCTTATTGTACTCAACAAAAACCAATGATCAATCCTTTTATTTTCCCATACTAGAAAGCAAAGGAAATCTCGATTCTCTTTAACAAAACAAAACACTTTCGTCATCTTCAAATCAATGAGATAAAATTAACATCGGGGAGATACTCAACTTAAAAGATAAACATTGCATAAATCATTTATAAATGCATCTCACTTTTACCAAAAATTGACTCATTTCCAAAAAAAGAAAACCAATCACGTAATCGTTCCACTTCCACACAACCACCATCATTTTTCTCAAGAGAAAGGGAAACTCATTTTCTAGTAGAAAACTATTTCACCAGCAAAAGTCACACGAAACAATCATAAGAATCACCTTTAAGAAACATTATCAAACACCACACACATTTTAAACAAGCCCAACTCTAACCGAAATAGAAATACAAATATTTCGAGATCAAGAGCTTCCAAAACATTTCATTGGGTTTGGTTGTTTTCTTTAACTGATAATACAATAGATAACTCATTTGTATGCTAAAGAGCGCAATCCAAACATACACGCTTTTAGGGTAGATTCCACAATCATAAGTTAAGTTAAATATCTTAGCAAAGACAATTGAATGGCGTTATTCCATGAAGTAACACATTCAAAATCCACCAACATACTACTTCATGATTATTCCTTCTTTCATTCTCATTTTCAAGTCTCAAAGTTAACCCCAATTTAGTAACATTCACATATAATTAGAGAAGCTCTAATGCACATAATAGAGAATGCCTTAGCCAAAAGACATTCATCCAAAAGATCATACGGATAAATCAATCCATATGCATTTAAACATAAGTTTACCTTACATCCCACCATCTCTAGTATTCAAATACACTTACCATTGAAGTTTTCAATATTGACAATTTGCACCTTGAGAAACCCTATCAAGATTTAACATGAAATACATAACCACGATTGGTAAAGTTATCCTCAAACCTTAAACCAAGTCTATCTCATGATAATCAACAAGAAGAACCATGCCATAATTTTAAGCATATTAAACCTGATAGTTAATTCAAAATAAGACAGTGCATCAACATTTTCTTTTGGTCTACAAACCATAACAAACCATCAATCACACAACTTCCCATTCTAAGTTTAAGACATGTTTTCAACTAAACTTTCGGCATGATCAATATATAAATTTCATACAACCCTTAAGTCAAACTGTCGACAATCAAAACTTATTCAATCAATAAATGACTCCAACAATTAAATATTATCTCCATGACAATCAATCCAATGATTCTTCATACTTTGATTACAACCTTGTTTTAAGTCATTCTAGCTATATACTATAATAATTTGTCATTAGGCAACACAATCCCACAACTTAAAACATATTATAATAATTTACACCATCACCTTGCTATAATAAGTTCATCAAACAAAACATTCTATACAATTCTCGATCATGATCGGTACTAGCATTATAGGAACACGATTCCATACTTCCAATTATTTCAATAATTCACAGTGACACACATAATGACTCTAATCAACATCCTCTTTATGGACATCTACCAACACAATTAAATCTCTCTACCAACACCTTATATTAGAAAGTCTTTAAACAACCAACCAATTTAATATAACAGTATTAGTACTTTACATTATCTTGATGTTCTAAGTACGCATCAAAGTTTAAAATTTTAAACACTCTTTTTGGTCACCTACCCTTGAAATAACAGGGTGTGACTCCAACTTTTAAGTAAAGCAACGATTCTTAAGCATGAACAATAACACCTTTAATCATTACTCACTAAAGAATAATCCATGATAACAGAACTTTATTTAGTTTTAAACTAAAGATAGCAATTACAATTAATTGATTCAACTCACCAGTTACTATAGAAATACTTCATTCTATAAATCACACAATTACATTCTAAGTAACATGCTAAACAATACTTCTTACTACTGACAATTTGTTTTAGTCAAATGATTTCTTACTTTGTTTACAGCATTTTTCCTTCTAGGAAACCTAACCATATTTCACAAAGGAACTCGGCTCTTAAATCACAAGATGGCAAGACCCAAACTTTGACATGCAAAATTTCTCCAAAACAAATTTCAAACTTAAAAACTTCTACGAAGGAAGATGGTTGCAAGAATATTTTTCACAAAAGAAAAAAAATCATGCGATCAAGTAATCCTTTTCTGGTTAGGTTATAAAACTTAAATCCATCCAACTTAAGTCTTGCACGGAAACTTCAATAACTTGTTTTAAACGGGGAGAATGACAAACATAAGAAAACGGCAATAATTTTCTCCGCAAAGCCACCAACAAAACCAATCTCTAGAACTATAGTAATAGCAACCAATAAAGACTCATATTAAAAGGTGTGAGATTCGAAACCTGGCTGGGGCTAGGTGGCCACTGTCCTCACTAGCCAGTGTACCTCAGAGACTCCTCTTTGATTAGTAGCATTGCAAGTTTGCTACTCGAACCAAGTATGGTAGACAAAATCTAAAGGCCAAGGTGTTAAATCTTTGCATTGGATGACAATATATGTACAAAGCACCAAATCTTCTGATGCTCAGACAATTCATCACATAAATTGAGAGCAAGACACAAACCTGAAAATCAAGAGGCATTACATGGAACAGGTTGTGGGCAAGGGGCGAGAATATCATGTACTGACGCTAAACAAGATGGCATAGCGGCCTATGTAAGTATGTAGAAGGCAGTGGACAACACATGTGTGTTAAGAGGAAGTACTACGGATGACGCTAGCAGTGAGACAGTTGTTGGGGAACCACAAGGTCCACAACATGGTGCTGCAATCTTCCTCCTCAGAACCAGAGAAAAATTTGATGAGCTACTGTTGATGGGGTCTGTTAAATTAGGAGAGGAATATAATGCGTGCATTTTGATTACCATGTAGTTAATGGATGAGTGGAATTAGGAGAGGAACATTCACCTGTTGTTAACGTGTGTGCACTGTTGCCGCTGCGGCGAGCCGCCATCTCCAGTTGAGCTCCCCGCGCCACGTTGAGCCACCGCATTTTCCCCTCTTTCTTCACAACTTTGCCACTGCCAGCGTGCTGTGTCCCATCTCCCATGTCGTTTTTCCTCATGCCTTTTTCCTCTTTGCCATGACCCATAGAAGTTGCCGAGCTATCAATAGCTGCGGAACGAATTTCATCGAGCAATTAAGCACCGAATGACTTAAAGGAACAGTAATGAATCATTTCATCGAGAACTGGGAGCATAAAAAACACATGTACCGATGGTCTTGCCATGGAAACAGAGTAGTGGAGAGTGACTTAGTCGTGCTTGGCAAGCCGAGCAGGCTGAGGCCTGACAACACATGTCGTCGCTGGACATGCTCGTAAAAGATTTAGTCAATTTTTAACTGATCCGGATAATTTTTTGATACGGATTTTGTTGGATCGGATATTTATCAGATAGTATTGGATCGGATATGGATACATGTTTTTTCGTCGGATATGAATACGAATTCGGTAGCTCACTACTAGTAGGATACGGATATGAATTCGGATAATCCGAATATTGATGGGCCAAATATCCGGATATACACGTGGGCTAGGCCAAGGCTACTCTTTTGGCCCAAAAAAAAGTATGTGAAATTTAAAACTGTTTTCTAATTTAATTAATTCACAAATCAAGTTTCAATTATTAAAATTGGCAAACTAGCTCCAAAAATTACGAAATTTTTTGGAAAAGTTTCATACACAATATAAAATTTTTTAAAAAATATTTTCATGATTTTATAAGATATTAAATTTTCTCAAAAATTCAAAAACTGTTGTCCTTAATAGGAAAATATTTTAAATAAGTAGTTATAAATGCATAAAAACTCTTAAATACATAATTTATTATTTTAAACATAGTTCAACAAAGAATACAAATCTTGGGTCATTACATGTTCTTTATAAATATTGGAATTAAATAAACTAGTTTCATTTTTTTGTTCATTTTATGTGTACAATTTAAGGGGTTACCATGTTTCAATAAATATTCGTCACCGTATCCATTTGATCCGTATTCACTCTGTATCTATATTTGATACTATTCGTATTCGTATCCAGACTATCCGTATTCGTATATGTATCCAAAAAATATGAAAACAAATATGGTAAAGCTATTATCCGTCTGTATCCGATCCGTTTTCATCCCTAGTCGTAGGGTACGGAGTGAAGGAGAATGGGTAGGCTACTCTAGCGTAGAATCAAAATTTTCTACAGCATAACTAAGGAACCACTGCAAGTTATAGATTACGGAATTCCACTAGACGCATAGATCCATAGAGGAAGTAGAGTCGATATAGCGTGTTGGTGTGGTTGTAGTCATACTAGCTGCACACGTCCTCCAACAGCTCCTCATGATTATCACATGTTGCAGATCATCCTAGCATCGAAGTCTCGCAGTAGCGCCTCTAAGGTATCCACATGTAGGGGGCTAGAACACCACACGTATTGGAGTGCTAGCGCCGACTGCGCGGTTTTGGGCGAATAAGGTGTGACGACTAGGGTTTCGGGAATTTTGAATTCTTAGAGTGTCTCCTAACCCTAAAGCCACCACCCTCTCCCTTTATATAGACACCCACAATTAGTCTCTACATTAGAGGCCCATTAGGAACTCGAAGCCCATTAGAATTCAGATCACCATCCGAATTAAATCCCAACCCTTTAAGCGTGTGGCCCTATAGATTCACGTATACTTGGGCATGACCCGAGTACTCTTACTCGACCATTAATCGGTAGTAGTCCCTAGCATGACGTGTCGACTCGTGAGTATATGTAAAAATCACATCGAACGAACCTTAACAACGCTTAGTTATATGTATTTTCCTTTACCTCATGATATCGGTCAAACTCAAGGCGAGTATATGCCATCTATAACATGCCAATTTTTGGTTCAAATTAATTCAATATTATTATTTATGTATTTTGTTAATTTTAGGAATTTTCTAAAATTTATTTGGAATTTATTTCATATTTTTGAATTTGGCTTAATATGAAAAGTATTTAAATATTTGAAAATTTTAAATAGTTCTAAATATTTCAAAATATTTTTCAAAAAATTTCTAACATTTTTGCTATTTTATTTGGCTTGTTTTAATTTCTAGAATTATTTTTATTGAGAAAAGTTTTAAAAATCTTCTGTATAGAGTGTGGGCGGAAATCGTGGGATCTAGCCCAACCCTATGCATTGTCGACTTGCTTCACGAACCCAGTTTGCCTCCCGTTGCCCGTGGCCTATTTTCGCTTGGCCCAACCGCCCGAGAACCATAGCTATGCGCCACTCGGAGTCGCCACCGTGCCTGTCAAGGTCTCGGCTCGAACACACCTTCCTAGGCCTTTTAGGCTGTGTTTGTTTTGGCCGAGCCGAGTAGAAGCTCTTTGAGTGGAAGAAGCCATCCGCTCTTTGGAGCTAGAGGTCGAGTGGAAGAGACTTGCTGGTTCGTTTAGTTCGATTGTTGAACCTTTGGTGGTCTTGGGATGGGAGTGGAATGTCGAAACGCCCATGTGTACTGCAAATTCTATTTTAAGTCTTGAGTGTGCTGATTTAAGGGTAATTAACGTGTTTAAGAGCTGTTTTAAGCATGAACTACATGATTTCGACGGGATTTACATGAAATTGTGTATTTTGTCTGGATTTATCATAAATTACCTGATTTTAATCAGATTTAACTGAAATTGAGTGCTTTCGTAGAATTGATAAACTTTAACAATGAGAATGTCATACATGAAAGATTGCACATAATAGAAAATACTATTAATAAAGTCATTGTCATAGTCCAATTATATATCATAGTTATACCAAAATGAACCACTAATCATCATTATTTCATACTCCAATCAACATCCGCGACCAAGACCCATCAAGAATAGCTTCACGAGTGGCGACCATGTCCACATTGCCTTCTCCCTCATGGTTCCCCCCAGTTGTGGAAACCACATGCCCTAGAGGAATGTAGTTCTCATCACGATCACACTTATCGAAGTGCTTATCAAACAGTTGGCTCTCTCTAATAAAGTTATGCAGCGCCATGCACGCGATGATAATCCTCGTTTGCTTCTTTATTGGGTAACTAGGGACAGCCCGTAAGATGCGCCATTTTTGCTTCAACACACCAAATACGCGCTCAATGACATTACGGAACGAGGAATGAGCATAATTGAACAACTCTTTTTTACCACTTGGTGCTCGGCCTTGGCGGAACTCAGGTAGATGATACTTTTGTCCTTTGTATGGTGCAAGATAGCCAGGTTCATTGGGATAACCAGAATCAACAAGATAATATTTGCCTACAAATTACATATATTAGTGAAAGACAACACAAACAACTATGTGTATTATATATAGTTAATGTATTTAAAGAATTTATACCTGGTGGAGGATGTGGAAACCTCTCCTTGTACTTCTCGAGTGTATCCCTGAATATCCTTGTGTCGTGTGCAGAACTTGGCCACCCAGATACTATGGAGGTGAATCTCATGTCAAAGTCACATACTGCCATGACATTCTGTGTTGCAAACCCATGGCGACCAACATGGTTAATCATCTCATCAGCTGGCACAACAACTGGTATATGTGTCCCATCAATTGCACCTATACAACAACCTCTCATGCAATGTTGTGAAATAGGGATCAATGGGTTTTATGATGTCTGCAGCCATTATATTCAAGCATCTCAACACATGCTTAAATTTTCTATGGATAGTGTCCGTTGATCTATGGAAACGATTGTGCACTTGGCTCACAGATTGGGGTCCACCAACAGTCCACAGAAACATTGCAAGGGCCTCTTCAGAACACATAAACTTTGTTGCTTTCAATCCATAATGTTGTACCAAGGTATCATGCAATGCATCAAAACAAGATCTTGTCATTCTAAACATTTTGTAACATTCTTTTGTAGACCCTAAAGTATCAAAGGTCCATCACGACAAGACACCTATGCTCCTTCTTCTTCCTTTTATTAAGGTACTTTGCACCATGCACAATAGTAACATAAGCAGCATACAAGAATCTGTCCCGTCTTTTTTTTCTTACCTCCTTCTTTCTCAAAGCAGCAGCAATATCACCATCACTTGAATCAGTCTCAACATAACTTTGACTTGTGCTCATCTAAAAACAGATTTTTTCTTAACAATTGAATCACAGATCACAGAAATCTAACAATTGAATCACAGATCATAGCAATCACAGATCACAGATCATAGCAATCACAGATCACAAACAGATTTTTTTCTTAACAATTGAATCACAGATCATAGCAATCACAGATCACAAACAGATTTTTTTCTAATCAAGTTCACACAACAATCACAAAAAAAATTTCTAATCAAGTTCACACAACAATCAGAACAATCACAAAAATCACAGAATTCTCCCTTCCTCACCTTGGGTGCGGCTGTAGCAGGGAGGTCGCGGCGTCATCCGGCAAGCAGGGAGGACGGGGCGTCGCCCGGCGAGGGGAGGACGGGGCGTCGTCCGGCAAGGGGGTCGCAGCGTCGTCCGGCGAGGGGAGGTCACGCCGTCACGGTGTCGTCCGACAAGCGAGGAGGGCGGGCGTCGTCGGCGAGGGAGGGCGGGCGTCGTCCGCGAGGGAGGTCGCGGCGTCGCTCGGTGAGCGGGGAGGACGCGGTGAAGCCCGGCTCGGGAGGTCGCGCGGCCCGGCGAGGAGGTCGCGGCGACGCCCGGCTCGGGAGGACGCGGCGACGCCCGGCTCGGGGAGGACGCGGCGAAGCCCGGCGGTCACCTACGGCCCGACGACGAACGCGTGCCCTCGGGCCTCGGTGGGAGCTGGGAGATCAGATGCGTTGCAATTGGAAGGAAAAAAGTGCTTATTCTGATATATATAACGGATGGCATTTTTTTGTAAATACAAGTTAAGTTGTAAGGGTAGTATGGAAGTGGGATTTTCATAAGCACAAGCCAGCCCGAGAAGCATCGTTTTCCTTGCTTCTCTCACGTAGTGCAAATTGGGCTGGAGCTTCTTCTCACTATCTGGCTGAAAAATTGATGTTTGTTTTGGCTTGTGGCTTATAGAGGCCTAAAAGCCAAATAAGCTCTAGTTCAAGCCAAAACAAACAGACCCTTAAAGCCTTGAGATTGCCCAAGCCATGATCCCTAGCCTGCATCGCATCTTTCGCCTCATTTATCATTGGCCGAGACATTCCCTAGCCACTGCAGTTGCTCGCCGTAGTTCGTTGGGGTTCATCGCCGCCTTTTTTCCTGTGGATCTCCGTTGTAGTCGCGTTTGGTTTGAAGCTGAGGCCACCATCGTGTTTGCCATGGCCATCTCGCCCAAATCTGTGGAAACCCGAGCTCGATCCGGCCCGGAAACGCCATCGGCTACATCTTCGTCTTCCGCTCCGGTGACTTGAGTTGTCGCCAAGCCGCTAGTTTTCTTCACCATAAACCGAGCCGGTCGTCATCATCTATCCAGTCCCACCTGTCAATCGTATGGGTCTCATGAGCCGAGTCCACTGAGGGAGATGCTGTTCCATAGACCAAGTCCATACATCCAGGCCCACATGTTAGCTAGAGTGGGATTTTTTGGTTTAATTTTTTATTCAGAAAATAGATGGATGATGTCAGCATGTTGTCATTAATTGATTTTTTAATAGAAAAATAAATTTGGAAATTCGGGTTTTTCTATTTTTGGATTTATCTTTTATTTGAATCTTTCGAGAGCCCATTCTTCTTCATATGAACTTCGATTGAGCCAATTCAAGTTTCTAAAAATTTGTAAAATTGAAATATATTTAATGGTGAATTTTATTTAATTTTTTGAGTTTTTTTGCTTTCTGATATTGTATTTATTTGGTGTTTTCTCTCGATTTGCGTAGACGTCGAATTACTCAGATTGTTCAAGGGGAAAGTGTTGATCCAAGACCAAGCTCAAGATCAAGAACATGACTTTTTTCAAGGCAAGTTGTGCTTTGATCATGTTGAACCTAGTTTTATAAATTCTATGTTGATTTAATTACTGTATGATATTTTATGTTTAAAACTGTTTTCAAATAGTTTGGGATTTAGTTATTCAACCCAATTGGATTATACCTACCTTATCATTTGTATGTCATGATTATTTTTCACCCTAGGATTGTTCATTATTAGTTAGTTGCTAATAGATGCTAATGTGGATTGGTTAGATCATGTGTAGTTTGATTAACCATGCCACGTACAGCTAATCTCGTTTGAAATATCAAAATCAATCTTGACTAATGGAATATGGAACATGTTTTATGAAAATGTGTGTCATGTGTTGTCACACAATGATGTTGAGTTGTCGATGGCATGTATTGCATGTTAATCAACTAGGGTGGTAAATGATTTAGACTGGGACATGTGGCAAGAGGCTGTGAGCCGTGGAGGGCCTGTGTGGCATTGGGTTGATATATTGACATGTTATTTTATGAGTGAATGCGAGTTGTTTCTATGAGTGAATTGTTGGAAGTCTTGCCTCGGTCAATTAATGACTTAACTTTGTAAGCCATTGAACTAGGCTAATCATGCAACCACATGTCTAGAATGGAACGGACCTAGCTAAATAAGTTACCGAGTCTTAACATTTGATACCTTTGGAGGATAACCAAAATAAGTGTATGGTTATTGGGAATTTGTGTGTGCAACGCGGCCTCACATCTGTCCAATCGTATATTCTTCCTATTCTTCTGCTCTGAGTGAGGAAAGGGATAATGAGTTCAGACTTATCAAGAGGGTCATTATTATGACGGAGTGTTCGAAAGATTTTTTATGATCTTCTAGCCACACATCGATGGGTATGTGAAAATGCATGGCAATATAGTTTGATCATGTCATATGGGTAAAGTGTATAACCTCTACAGAGTGTAGATCTATTTGGATAGCCATGTCCGCAGTATTGGATAATGCTCGAGAATTTCAGTCAAGGGTTAGATTTTATAAATAAAACTTGGGAAGGGAGGCTTTGTGCCATTGGAAACATTGAAATTGGTTTAAGGCTATGTGCCAATGTTTACTCTTGAGAAATACTTGAATATTATTATTTATTGTTATTTGTTTTACTGTTATTTCAATCTATTTATTGTATTCATTTGTAAATGCTGCTTTACTACAAAATAACCATATCCGCTATCCATTGGAATAAGCCTTGCATGAAATTATACTAGACTTGCATTATGTGCACAACTTGTTGAGTGCTTTATGTACTCACCCTTGCCGCAACAAAATCATCAGTTGAAGAGAAATCTACACCAACTCTAGAGGAGGAGTACCAAGAAGAGGCAAACATCTAGGGTGAGTGCCTTATCAGTTGCTTATGGCAAATTGATGGGTTTCTTTTTATGTTTTTCTTTGCACTGCAGATTTAATATTTATAATTTGGCCCTATGTGGCATAGTTATGTAAAGTCAACCGTAAGGTCAGTCAATAGATTTATATTCAATAAATGAAGTCTTTTATTATGTTTTCATTGTGTATGATTGTGATATTCATCTATATTGACCCTGTGTGCATTAGCGTGATCCTGGACTAGTGCGGTATACATAGAGGGTTCGAGAGCTGTACCGAGAGGTTAGTTTCCAGAACTGATGAGTGCAATTGCTGTAATTATCTTTTTTTGGCAATAGAAGCAAGGATGCATATCACTGCTCGAGATCTTCAGCATTGATGGGAACCGATGGACTCATGGCAAAGTGCTACTGAGCTTCTTCAAAAGGAAAGTAAACAAATTCACAACCAGACAAGGAGTTAATTAAGAGGCTAATATGGCCATTCCATTAGTAATCGCACATTAATTTTGATTCAAGCTTTTTTCTCTTAAAGGATTATACATAGAAGCAAGAGTCTTGCATTCTCATTTGGTGATGGTGCATAGGATGTATATTTATTTTTCCATAGCTTTTGTCATATGCTGCTTTCGTGAAAAGGAAATGGAAGGAAGCTAATGCTCAGTTTTCTTGCACAAGCAGGCAGGAATCAGCAACCTTTGATATTTCTTTCACCTCCATGCTTGTATTGTGAGACTGTGACCGCCTTCTCTTGGAAGCAACTGTTCTATTTCCTTGAGGTATGTCAACTTGTATCATTGTAGAACTACAATTTTAAGACTCAATTTCACACAGGCAAGAGAGCCCAAATGTCATCTCAGAATCAGATACTTTCTTCAGGCAGTCAAACACAACTCAACCAAAAAATTGAGACGCAAAAACATGCACCGGTTGCATTGCATCGAAGTTCTGTCTCGCTCTCGAATTCTTAGATATCTTTTATATACGCCATTGACAACTTTGCCTTCTTATGTTATGCCCCTAGTAGAGTATGATGTCTTCTTAGTTTGATGCTAAGAGTCTGCAGGCTGTTCCTAATATTTGGGAGACTCGGCAAAACGAAAGTGAAGGCCCTGAGTAGGAACTGACATTTTAGATATCTAAATTCTGTTTAGAGCAGTTCCGGGCATTTCTATATCCAAAGCCTGATGCGCATCGATAACATATGCGAACACTTTTATAAAACCGACATCCCACTATAGTACTGTATGAACAAGGCTATACGTTCTAAACTTCTCTTGCAAGTTACAAGCGACATATAACTTAAGCATCGCATGAAACTCTATAAATTTACATATAGCTATATGAAATGAGATGTTTTCTATGAAATTCATGCATTCTAAATATTCTCTAAAGAGTATGAAACTACATAAAAACGTTTTTATGGGATTTTTTGGTTAGCCAAGACATACAACTAAACAATTATCAGCCAACACTAAAAGCCCAAAGCACTAACCTTTAACCAAAAAATTCTTCATATCCTTCAACTGATAAAGAACTTTCTGTTAGTCACCAAACACAACCAACCGGTCACCATAAGTAGGGGTGCAATTGGATTGCATAATTTTCGACCGACTGACCGACTGGATGTGTTCGGATCGGAGTCAGATAGATTTTTCAGATAGTTTTTGGATTCGAAATTGGTTTGGGATATTTTATTTCGGATTTAGATTCAGATTCGGGAGATCACTATCCGTCGGATTGGGATATTTTGAATCTATTTTCGGATATATTCGGATTTGGACAAATCGGATATCCATGAGCCTAGTCCGCCACCGGCCTTCATCGCGCATCGTGCGGCCGTACGCGTTTGTCGTCGTGCGCCGTCCTTGCGGCGCTTCCCATCTTCATGCCATCGGCCATGCGAGGGCACTCGGCTGCTGCCCGGCCGCCTTCGCTCAGCCTCTGCGGGGCTGACCTACCCCGATCGATCGCCCTTGTAGCCCGACCGTTTCGCCGACTTCCGCGCAGCCGCCTTCGGTTTGCGCGCCAGGCTTCCTACCTTGTCGCAGCGCCTCTCCGCATCGAGAGGCCCTCTGGAGCTCGGCCGCCTAGCCGCCCAGTCCAACGACTTCGGCCTCCACCGGCAAGTGCTCGAACCGGCTCACCTCGGCTACCCGCCGCACCGACGATCTTCGGCTACCCGGCCTCTCTGCTCGCAAGTTGCTCCCGTGAAGAAGCACACCAACCAAAGACTTTTGCTCTATTTCCATCCGGACTTGAAGCTTGCTTTTGGCCGCACAAGAAGTTTGCTTGTGAAGAAAACTAGTGGAGGCAGCCGGCCAATCTTTGCACGTGAAGCTCCACCCTCGTGAGTCGTGAAGAAGTTACCCAAGACCTGATCTCACCCGTGACCGGTTGAAGTGCTTGAGCTCCTGGACTTAAACAAATCCCACAGGGTGGATTTAGGGCGTGTTTAGTACGGCTCCAGCTCCACCAGATTTATGAATCTGGTGGAGCTGGGTATCTGTAGCTCCATAGATCCGTGAAGCTGGATCTGTAGGTATATTAAGAGTGTTTTGGTAGGTCATCTTATTTAATTTTAGACTAAAAATATAAACTTAATTCTATTTATTTTAGCCTACAAGATTCAGATCTAAGGTGGAGCCAGAATCTGGAGCTCTACCAAACAGGGCCTTAATCCAGCGTCGACTCCGAATATTGAGTCTTTGGCCCGGTTCAAAGCAGATTTTGTGAGCTCCTTGGTTCGGCTTCTCCAGAATGGCACTTCGGCTCATGAGCCCTCTCGGCTCTAGTTTTTTCAGTGCAGCTCTGGCTTCTGTTCTAGCAGAATTTGCTATGTGCACCCGAAAGTGTACCAATGGACACTGGCTATCGTCCGTAGTGTGTCGTACAGTGTACGGTGTATCGCATTACTCCTAGCTCATCTTTTATCACGAATGACGGAACGTCATAATTGAGGACGTGCAGGATTCGAGCTCTCTTTTTACTTACTAGGGTTAACCGAGGCGAGAAACCAAAGTTCACTGGTTTCTTGAGTTTTTTGTCTGTATGTCTGTATGATGTAATCCAAATATTATCGACTTGTCGTATTGTCCCTTTCATGAAAACATGGAGTTATGGACCTCATGGTCATGTCATTGACTTATCGTAATATTATTTTCGTAACATTCTATGTTTCAAAACTTGTCATATGTGTATCGTTCAAATTTAGTGTATTTTTGCAACTTTGTTGGATTGCCCGATAAAATGACTTGTTAGACTGCGATAATCTTATTGCATGTTGAACTCATACGGTTAGTTAATCAGTACTATACGTGCGCTTTATGAGGTATCTGTTTTCGTGCGTTATATGATAAAAATTGTTTGATACCATATCGATTCTGCTCCGTATTCGATTCGAATCTGCGACCGATATTATCCGTACCGTATTCGTATCTGGTACTATCCGAATCTGATAAAAAATATGGTTTAGGATATGGAAAAGCGATATCCGACCGAATCCGAACCGATTGCACCCCTAACCATAGGCACTGGAAATCCAAATTACTAATCTTGAATCAAATATTTTCTTCGTATTCTTTAACCAAGGAATTCGAATATATAAAAAAACCACCAATTGTTAAATTTTCTCTCAGCTTAATTAGCAGGTAGTAAGATGCAAGCAAGTTGTATCGAGCTAGCCATCGATCTTGTGATCGAGCATTCGTTCGTTTAGTCTATTGTGTATGCCAAATGCAGGTGTTTCCAAATGGCGAGTTGTCGAGTTGAGCACTTGTACTGGCTTAGACAAGTTTTCAGTATTATTGCTGGTGGTCTAATTCTTTGTTCTTGCTAGTGGCTGCTTGGGAGTTGACGATATAGGCCCATATCCTTATATACTTTGATTTGCACATTTAACTATGAGTCTACACACGCTATATATGAGGTATATATAAATGGGTTGGGGCCTGGCTCTCGTGGGCCCTAGGTGAGCGCACTTACTGCCCATGCCCCTGGGCCGGCCCTGAGCGTCCGCACAGATGCGTAGTATTATACGGAGCTATATCATAACACCAGACTTTTATTTATGTGCCTTGATCGTATCAGCCTATAGAAAAATTACAAAAACTGTAAAATGATTATTTTTGAGCAATTACCAATATAAATATGTGTAAATTACTAACCTTACATTATATTTATTTAAAATCCATTGCAACGCAAAAGCACTTGGCTAGTACATGCAAAATTGTTGGACAGGGAACAACTTCAAACTCATCTTTAGATCTCTTCTGATGGATGTACAGGACGATTTGGATCAGCCAAACGTTAAATTGCAGATTTTTAAATTGGAATTTTTTATATTTAGATGAAATAAATAAATAAAAGGAATATTTGTGCTATATATAAGGATAAAGTATAAAAAAAATTCATACCATTATATAAGCTATATGAGGACTAGTAAGGTGTCCGTGCGTTGCAACGGATTCTAAAAAGGGTGATACAATCATCAAACATGATACCAAGCCTTAAAATGAATATCAATTTTCTTTTACACATATTAAGCGAAATACATAAAAGCAAGTTCATTGACATCTTCAAAAATTATCTAACCAATATTTAAAAAACAATTGGTCTGTCGGAAGTTAAACAAAAGAGAGTATCATAAGCATAAGACATCTAAGACATTTATTTTTTTAGAGAAATATGTCTACATGTGGAAGCACTGTCAGAGACCTCAGTTTCTCTGCCATGCACCATGTTAGCAATCACCACCCTCAAGCCATGCTTAACAAAGAGCCGCATGATGGCCTCCCCAATCCCTCACACGCCGGTCACAATGAACATGTTTCCTGTCCAACATGAAAGTACACGGATTAATCATCCAAGAATGACACCAGCACCATTTCATGAAGCAAGCCAAGCACTCAAAAGATTCAGAGCCAAAAGCAATTGCACACGCACATATTACTCAGGGATTCAAAATCAATAAAACTTGCACGCACACCACGATAATCCATAGGCGCCAAGTTGCTTCTTTGGAGCCGTTGGGTGAGAGTTGATTGAGAACAACGACACAACTCTATTTCTTTTTAAAATTGAATTAAAAATACAATATAAGGTATTGTAATTTGCCTGCCTTCTTGACGTTAGATACAACAAAAAAATTACCTTAGGCTACATGATATGCTTGCTTTCTCCTACTTTGTCGTTGAGCTAACAGAAAACAAACACCAAGAACATTGAGATCATTTTGAAAGAAATAAGTAGTTCTATGTACCTAATACATGGCTTGTACAAACTCGTCTACTGTTTCAACCATATTAACTTGGAGGTGCATGCAACAGAATAATAAGGGGTGTTTTGATTTGATGAATTAAAGAAGTAGGTAATTATCGGGGTAATTAAATGCATCATGGCATAGAGGTAGAATATTTAGACTAAAATGATATGATTTAGCTTAATGAAACCTTCATAGGCCTTGTCCTAATATTTGATCTGTAATCAGAATGATGCCTTTTGACTTTTCTTTCTTTGCAATAGGCTGATACAAAATAAAATCTTCATCTATGTCACCTGGAACTATTTTAAATACTTGAACATTAAACCTTCACATTTATCCTTTTTCAGTCAAATAAGCCTTTCCACTGTGGCAACAATCTAAAAATATGGAAGGAGATGATTACCTAGAAATAGATTTGAACCTAAATAGTACGTTCATGTCAGCAAAACAACTTCAATAAACACAAAAAGTTGGGAAAACACCTAGTTAAGATGGAGCCAGGAACTTTTTTAAAAGCGAGCAAAGATAGAAATATAATAAAAAGGAATTTTTTGTGTACTAATGTAGATGAAGAATGAAAATTGGTCTGAGAATTGGCAAATGTACACACAATATTTTGGGATAATAACGACATTGATCTACTAATTTTTTTGATTCTAGCATACTGATTTACCCAAAATAATGAAAAATGTCAGAAAAAATGAAGCACCTAACCTGCCAGCGCTAGAGGTCCAAAGGTAAACCTAGTCACTTTCTCTGCATCAAATTATCTGAAGCAAAAACAAGCAATGTATGAGAACTGTCAACTATGTAATCGAAGGCGTTTGTACTTGTGTTTTACCACTTTCGGAGTTGCTTGCCAGATACATAAACATAACTCTATTGATCATGAATTAGGTTTCCTATCTTGATCTAAAACAATTTATCCTCAATTGTATAATCAGCTTGTAGTTTAGCACTCACTGTTCTTTTTTATTTGAGCAGGGCACTATACTTTTCATACATGGAGCAATACTGCAACATTACTTGGCTACCAAAAAAAAAGAAAAACTTTCATATTAGAACAACCCTCCTTCTGCCACAATATGTAAGAAATTAGCACCGAAGCCTTAAGTTAACCTTTTGAGTTTTCTGTTTTTTCTCCACATATTTCTCTGCAACCATCCTGTATCAAACAAAGTAAATATAAGTTAGAAATTGACTGCTAAAAGCATTTGGGGTGCAGATCAAGCATGTAAGTTAAAAATTTGAGAGGAACAGACCTCTCACAACTGGTAGCCATCTTGATAATCATGTCCTTGTTGTAGCGGGTGCGGCACGCAAGGCGGCACCCCTTTGTGTCCTTCTCAGTTATATCCATGTTGTGCTGTCAGCACCAGACACAAATCTGGAGAGTTAGATAGACAGAATTGAACAACGCTTCAGCTGTGTGCAAATGGTAGGGGGAATTGGATCCATTCAGCACTACCACTCGATTGAAATTAGCTACTCATTTAGTACCAGATACAGTATTCATTTTTTTGTTGTTGAAAGGATCAAGTTGGCCTAAAGGGGGGTGAATAGGCAACTTTAAAAATTTTAATTCTTGTGGAAAAACTTTTCTCAATAAAACAGCAACAGCAAAAATATTGTAAAGATTTAGCACAACTCTAATTCAGTAAGACAAGTACAGAAAAGAATTTGAAATAGAATTGACAATAAGAATAGCAAAACAAAGATAGATCAATAACAGGAAGACTCAAAGATTTTTCCACCGAGATTCAGAGCTTAATCTCCTACGTCCCCGTTAGAGCACTTCTTCAGAAGTATAGCTTAACCAAAAGCACTTCTTCAGATGTATTACTCTACCAAATGGACAATCACAATGGCTTATAGTTTTCCACTATCTTGACTCTTTCACCACTCCAGTGAGGTGAGTCTCAACCTTTCACAGCAATGGTGGCCTTCCACAATCTCTGTTGGATAGGTCGCACCAACAACTTCTCTAACCGTCTAGGAACAGCTAGTTCCAAGAGTAATAGACTATCCACAAGCCTTGTCTCTTGGTTCGGTGACTAGATGCTAACTAGACTTAGCTTGGAGCAAGTACTCTAAATATTCAGAATGATTGTTTGTGATTTTCTGAGTTGAAGCTCAAACTCTTTGATGAAATGAAGCTTAGGAATCCTAAAGATCAAAGAGTTGTATATGATTTAAATGATGTCAACGGTGTTCAGGATGTCAAGGATGTATATATGCAAAAAGCTAATTTTATTTGAGAACCCAGGCACTCTATATATAGAGCCTGAACAGAAATAACTGTTTTACCAGCCATTTGCCTGTTGGGGGTTGGTAGGATAGATGGAGTAGGTCAACTACTACCCTTTTTATAAGAATTTTAAGGTGTATGAGTCATAAGTCAAAATACACACACGCCGGACTAAAATTTTTGGTCCGGAGAACATAGGATTGGAGAAGCATTGTTGTACTCAGAATGACCCATTTGCGCTGGACCGAAAATATCGGTCCGTCATAGTCAAAGAAGTTTGTGCCGGACTGAAAAAGATGGTCTGATGTACACATGCTTTGATTTATATTGATATCAGCAAAACAATGTTTGTACCGGGCTAAAAAAGTTGGTCCGGCGTCCTCATGGTTTTGTTCCATTTGAGTACCAGTGAACAATGTTTGCACCGGACCGAAAAAGTTGGTCCGGCGTACACATAGAATTTTGGTCCACAGCAAACATTATATTTCTAGTTAAGATTTGAGCAAAATAACTCTTAACACAGTCTAGGATATTATTTTAGAGTGAAAATATAAGTTATGCCGAACTAATTTTAAGGAAGAATTTGGATTGGTCCGACGTGAACGGTGTACGCTCGGTTGAAAACAATCAAAGAAGAGTTTTGAACGCCGGACTGAAAAGTCGGTCCGGCGTATATGGAATATGCTCGATGAATATAACTCTTAGCGTCGGACTGAAAAAAGTCGATCCGGCGTACATGGTGTGCGCTCGGTTAAAGTTTGAACTTAGAAAGTTTTGAGCGCCTAATAAGATGTTTGGTCAGAGATAAAATTCTTTTTGGCTAAAACAGAGAAGATTTGGATTTCGAACGAGAAACATGAGAAGTCCTATGCTCCAAGTAATCTTAGTGATTTTGCATATGAACCAAGATCATTTCTTATGTATAATCCCTCTTAATAGTACGGTGATTCTAGCTATATGGCTTGAATCAACTCCCAAGCCAAAACTAGAGATAAACACCTTAGCCTTGATCATCAAATCTGACTGTTGTCGGCTTTTACTAAGTATCCTTTTTAATCATCAACACCAAAACCTACATAATAAGCATAATTTACAAAAATAGGGAGCCTAGATGCTCTCAATCTCCCCCTTTTTGGTGATGGATGACAATATCTTTGATGTTATGCTTAGAGGTATGAAAGAATTACTTTTTCTGCAGCTAAAAGTTAGTCTGATAGGACAAATAATTTTTAAATGACTCAAGTATTTATACTCCCCCTGAATGATTGCATGAGATGAAATTTATTTGAACACATGAAGCAATATCAGAATCATTCAGAAGAGGTTTTTTAGATAAAATCAAACAGATATCAATAGATTCAAGAGAAGCAAATGCATAAAGCAAAGTCATAAAAGACTTGAGTTTTTATAACAAACTCTCTATAACAAGCTTAGATTACTAAGACAGGAGGCTCTACAGAGAGAACTATTATAATCTTAACCCTTTTAACTATTTTATTCTTCTCCCCCTTAAGCTATTTTATTTTTCTTCCCCTTAAACTAATTCATTCTTAATTATTCTATTCTTCTCCCCCTTTGGCATCAATAGCCAAAAAGGTTACTTCTTGCGCTTTGAAAATGTCCTTTTCAGCATACTAGCCATCTTGGAACTTGTGCTTCTTCTTGGAGGAGAAGGAGATGATTGCTCTTGGTCATTTTCAGAGTGTGGAGTAGCCATTGCTTGATCATGCCAACTAGGATAATCAGAATCACCAGGCTGAGGATTGAACGTGAGTTCACCAAATCATCTTTGGACATCTCGATCGACTCTTGAGTCTCATTAGACTTATCCAACACTAGCTGTGCAATTTGTTCCTGATTGGATACCAAGTTATTTCTAGCATCTTCAGTGTAGTCCCTAAGATAATCCAATTGATCCCCTTGCCAGTCCAAGCAATTTCCAGTCTTCTCAAAGTTCTTGTAAACAGTTTGAGAAAACTTGTCGATCTTTGAATCTTGAGCATTCTGCTTTTTGTTGAGATCATACATTCTGTCCTTAATCACCAGTTGTTCAGTTTTGATCTCACCTAACCACTTCCTCATAACCCATTGATTTCCTCTGATCATATCAAACCTTTTATATGTTTCATCTCTGAGATTTGCTTGATCTTGATAGATCTTTTGCAGCATCTCCTACTGTTGATGAATGGCTGTCATTTGCTCATTATGTCTCAGGGCTGCCAACCTTCTTTCTTCTTCAAAACTTTCTTGAGCAAGTCTGAGATTGGAATTGTATTGTTGCTCAAAAGATGTGAACCAACCTGGCTGTGAGTCCCACCAAGATGGTTGCTGACCATAGTCATGAGAAAATTCAGGCTCAGCAAATTCAGAGTGATGTGAATGGTGAGAGTCCTCAGAAGATTGCTGAGTAAAGGTTGGCATATGTCCTTGAGGTGGTCTTGAACCACCTGCTTCATGCTCATGGGTTGCTGATGGGAATCTTTGAGCCTCCATGAATCTAGCTGCAGCTGCTAGTTCTTGTAATTTGTATATTTCTTCATCTTCATGATGAGATTCTGAGCTGATATGAATTTCAGTGCCTACATGTTGGCCAAAAATCTGATGGCTCAGACTCTCAGAGCCGTAGCCCATTACTTCTGTAGGTGTATGTGACTGAGCTGGAGAGAAGTGTTCCTAAGTGTGATGATTGAAACTTGGAGCTCTGCCATCATCATCTGAACTGGCATTTATCTCAGTGCCTTCTTGAGTACTCGGCTCATGTATTGCTGGAAGTGGAGGAGTAGAAAGTCTGACTGGCTTTTCTGTATCAGTTGTTGGCTTAGGCATCTTGTATTGTTTAGGTCGACAATTGAAGTCCCTATTCATTTCCTGCTAAGAGATGATTCCTTGAGCCAATAGCATTTGAGTGATCTGCATGGCAAAAGGAAGAGGACTGCCCATTTTTCTGCAAATGGCTTCTTCCATTTCTCCAAAAATGTAATCTGTCAGATCAATAGGTTGTCTTGACAAAATCAAATGTAGCAGCCAAGCAAGACATGGAGTTACTCCCTCTTTGTATCCAGTCTTAGGGTAAATTGTATGCCTAAGTATCAGGAGCAGAGCTTTTGCCTCAGCAGATAGACACTTAACCCTATTTGCATTAAAACCAGCCTCATTGATGTTTCTGTAAATATGAGCTGATATTTGCAAATCTGGCATATCACCAACCTGCCTCCATCTATTTCCAGAAAACATTATGTCATGAATCCTAGTTCTGTTGAGTAAAGGACTTGAGGCACCATTAGTAGCTTCAAATTGAGGTGATCTCACTTTTCTCTTTTCCCATCAATGGTGAACAGAATATAGTGCCTATTCTTGTTCACAAGCAGAGAAGCATAGAATTCTAAAATTCTATTTTCATTTCAAGCTGGCCCAACAGAAGACATAAGAGCAGCAAGGCCTGGAGTTGATCTTACACAATCCAAAATTCTGTTTGAGACTAGAACTGAGCTAATTTGATTCCAGTCCACATAGCTCATGCCCAACAATCATGTCTCACTAGCAAGCTCTATTTCTTCATCAGACGATATGTCTGCACTAGGCTCATAGTCACTGTCATCTGAAGAAGAAGGGGAATCATGTGGCACTGGTTGTTTCCCCCTTTTTGGTGGTTTAGTTGTTACTTTCTTTACTACTCCACCAGATTGCTGTTGACTAGAGCTATCTGTTCTTGATTTCTTTTTCCTTTTGACCTTATCAGCAATTTTCCCAAGAAGACTTCTTTTGTCTGGGTTATCTGAACTCATTTTGACTAAGACTCCTTTTTCGAGCAGAAAAATTGTGCTGACTTGGTTGACAAATAATCAGACTACTAACCGACAAAGCAATGCGCAAAAACTGAAGAACAGCCTAAGGAACATAGAGATGATCTTAAGAAAAGATTTCTAACTTAGGGTTTCAATCTAAGCAAAGATAAGATATAAAGATTGAAGAACTTATAGAACCTTAGAAGAAATGCCTTGAGCACACAGGAGCACCGTTGCCAACCACCTGGTTAAGATGTGCTTCGGTGAAGAGAAGGTCTTGCGCTCAAGAACAGGCAGTGAGAGGATTTGTGAATCAAAAAGCTTGAGAGGCTTCTGAAGAAGATGAAGCTATAAGTAGCACACGATGCGAGGAATAAAATATGGAAGTTATTGCAGTCGTTTTGAATACGGACAACACATAGGGAAAGTAATGACTACAACTGCCCGGTTTTGAAGGAATTTTCTTTGTTAGGTGGGGTCGGAAATCAGAGAAATCAGGAAATATGGTTACCAAACTCGGATAGGATTAGCAGAGATAAGTCCTAAGAATAGGAAAGATTTTGACGTGTATAGCAAGGATAAGATTTTATTTTAGAATTTTGAGATGAACACATTTTGAAAAAGATAAGTGCTTAGATGACAGACCTATTGTCGTACGTGCCTCGGACAGCTTTTTCAGTTGGATCTGAAAACCCTTTATCTGCGTCGAACCGAATCCTGATGATTTTCCATCTGCGCCAGACCGTGTCCGTATAGGACATACTTGGTCCGCCGTAGTTGGCAAGCTCTTGGTTTGGTTTGGCCAGCAGTCCGTGGTATATAGACATAGTCTTGAACTTGAAATAATATATATAACTAATTTCTTAAAGATTTTCTGAGATCTCTCTTTTAAGAATAACACACAAATTTGTAGAGGGATCTTAAAATAATCTTAATATATAGACCAATCAACCAATAAATTCAGGAGATGTTGGATTTCAAATGGGAATGTATGAGCCCCCTTTTTTTTAGAGCATGAATATGATTAATTCAAGCTCAAAGAAAATGACTCATGTGCTGAATAGTTTAGATTTTTAATATTTCATTAAAGTGTATATTAATATATATTTTTTTTGAAATTCAATTTACCTAATTTCTGTGTGTTTAGGAAAGTATAATATAGAAATAGGGAAAAAGAAGGCTCTCAGAAACATTTTTATGACTTTACCTTTTTTTTAAGAAGATTATATGATAATATTAATTATATAATCTTATTATTTTTGCTTCAGTACTTATAATTAATTTGTTCACATAAAGGTAGCAAGATATGCATGGCAGGCAAACTTGACTCCCCCTTAGTGTGATATTTCAAACAATCAAACAATATTTGAAGAAGCAAGAATATTTAGCTCATTTCTTAATTTTGAAATTCTGGCCTCATCAAGTGGTTTAGTGAAAATATCAGCCAATTGGTCCTCAGTCCTTACATGACTAAGCATAATGTCACCTTTAGCAACATGATCACGTATGAAGTGATGTCCAATTTCAATATGCTTAGTTCTGGAATGCTGGACTGGATTGTTGGCTATTTTCACTGCACTTTCATTATCACATAACAGAGGCACATTTTCAAACTTAATACCATAGTCCAAAAAGGTTTGTTTAATAAAAAGAATTTGAGCACAACAACTGTTTACAGCAACATATTCAGTTTCAACAGTTGAAAGTGCTACTGAATTTTGTTTCTTTGAACACCAAGACACTAAAGATCTTCCAAGTAAATGACAACCCCCAGAAGTGCTTTTTTCGATCAACTTTGCAACTGGCATAATCAGAATCTGAGTAGCCAAGAAGTTCAAACGAAGCACCTTTTGGGTACCATAAGCCAAAACAAGGAGTATGCTTTAAGTATCTGAAAATCCTTTTTACTGCACTAAGATGTACTTCTTTAGGTGCAGCTTGAAATCTAGCACATATGCATACACTAAACATGATATCTGGCCTAGATGTTGTCAAATAAAGTAAAGAACCTATCATGAATCTATATAACTTTTGATCAACAGTTTTACCCCCACATCTTGATCAAGATGTGTATTGGTTGCCATAGGAGTTTTAAGAGGCTTGCATTCTTCCAGATTAAAGCGCTTGAGAAGATCTTTAATATATTTTTCTTGTGAAATAAAAGTCCCTTCCTTCAATTGCTTGACTTGAAATCCCAGAAAGAATGTAAGCTCTCCCATCATTGATATTTCAAACTCTTTAGCCATTTGATTACTTAATTCTTTGCACAGAGACAAATTAGTACTTCCAAAGATAATATCATCAACATATATTTGGCAAATCATTAATGTACTTTGAAGTCTTTTAGAAATAATGTTGGATCAACCTTCCCAATTTTGAAATTCTTTTCTAGTAGAGAGTCTATAAGGTGCTCATACCATGCCCTAGGGGCTTGTTTCAAGACATATAGTGCCTTAGATAACTTGTATACATGATTGGGAAATTTCACATTTTCAAAACCAGGAGGTTGTTCAACATATACAGTTTCTTCAATGATTCCATTAAGAAAAGCACTTTTAATATCCATTTGAAAAAGGGTAATATTGAAATGACAAGCAAAGGCTAGAAGGAACCGTATGGCTTCAAGTCGAGCTACAGGTGCATAGGTTTCTCCATAATCCAATCCTTCAACTTGAGAGTATCCTTGAGTCACTAGCCTTGCTTTATTGCGTGTGACCACACTATTTTCATCTTGTTTATTTCTGAAAACCCACTTTGTTCCAATGACATTATGTCCTGTGGGTCTTTCCACTAAGTTCCAGACTTTATTTTTCTCGAAATTGTTGAGCTCTTCTTCCATTGCCACAGTCCAATTGGCATTTTCAAGAGCTTCATCTATTGTTCTGGGTTCAACACATGAAACAAAAGAGTAATGTTCACAAAAAGATGCTTGTCTAGAACGAGTTTGAACACCCTTACTAAATTCACCAATTATTTGATCTACAAGGTGATCCTTTGTGATGGTGTGATGACTCTTTATGAAATTCAGCCCTTCATCCTTCTTTTCATTATCTTCAAGTTGTGATCCATCTTGAGGTATTGTGGACATTGGTGGTAGATCATCTTTGTCTTCTTTGGGCTTAATCTCACCAATTTCCATTTTCTTCATGGATTCTTTTAGAGCTTCTTCACCTACATCAGCTAGATTCTCATGCTCACCTTGTGAGCCATTAGATTCATCAAATTTAACATCATAGGTTTCTTCTACTAATCCAGTTGTATTATTGAAAACTCTATAAGCTTTAGATTTAGAAGAATAACCTAGCATGATACCTGTATCACACCTTTTTTGAAATTTACCTAAGTGTGTTCTCTTTTTATAGATATATACCTTGCATCCAAACACACGAAAATATGAGATATCAGGTTTTCTTCCTACCAGAAGCTCATATGAGGTCTTCTTGAGAAGTCGGTGAAGATAGAGCCTGTTGATTGCATGACATGCAGTGTTGATGGCTTCAGCCTAGAAAGCATCAGAAGTGTTATATTCATCCAACATTGTTCTTGCCATTTCTATGAGAGTTCTATTTTTCCTTTCAACCACACCATTCTGTTGAGGAGTGTATGTGGCTGAAAGTTCATGCTTTATACTTAACTCATCACAGTATTCAACAATGTTAGCGTTAACAAATTCAGACCCATTATCACTCCTAATTTTCTTAATGGGACAATCAAATTCATTTTGAGCCCTGTTTGCAAAATTTTTAAATATTTTTCCAACTTCAACTTTATTTGGCAAAAAGAATACCCATGTAAATTTAGAGAAATCATCTACAATTACTAGGTAATATGAGTTGCCACCTATACTTGCATATGAAGTAGGACCAAAACATCCATGTGCAGAAGTTCTAGGGGCCTAGTAGTGGACATGATAGTTTTGGCAGGATGAGAGTTTGCCACTTGCTTGCCAGCTTGACAAGCACTGCAAAGTTTATCCTTTTCAAATTTAACATCCTTCAGGCCTACTACTAACTCATTTTTGAAAAGCTTTTTGAGATTAGACATACCTACATGCCCAAGTCGTCTGTGCCAAAGCCAACCATGTGAAATTTTAGCAAGCAGATAAGTTGAAATACATGAGGAGTTAGAATTGAAATCAACAAGGTAGAGATTTTTAAATCTAAAACCTTTAAAAATAAGCTTTTCATTTTTGTCATGAACTGTTACTCCATCACTGGAGAAGATACAAAGGAATCCTAAATCACAAAGTTGAGCAACAGACAAGAGATTGAAATTTAAAGAATCAACAAGTAATACATTTTCAATAGAGTGATCATTTGAGATAGCTATTTTGTCATTTCCCTTTACCTTTCTTTTACTGTTATCTCCAAATGTGATTTTGTGACTTGGATCATTTTCCTTTTTAACTGAGCTAAACATCCTTGATGTGCCGGTCATGTGTTGTGTGCAACCACTGTCAATAACCCAATGCTGGTCGCCACTCTTGTAATTTACCTAAAAAGAATGTTTATTTCTTGATTTTAGGTACCCAAATACTTTTGGGTCCATTAGAGTTAGTCTGAACAATCTTGAGGCTAAATGGATTAGTAATTAAGGACTTAGGCACCCAAATAGCTTTAAGATTTTTATCCAGATTAGAGGGGCCAACATATTTGACATTCATTTTACCCCTAAATTCCTTAAACAACATATAATGTGCATCAACCATGCATCTTCTATTAACCTTAGCATATGAAGCATAAGCAAATTTGCAATTCTCAGAAACATGTTGTAGTTATGACAATAACAGCATTGAGTCCTACTTTTGATAAAATTTGTCTTAGGTTTTGGTTGTCCATTCCTTCTGGACTTAGATTTAGCTTTATAACCTAATGCCTTTTTACCCAGAATAATCTTTTGTTCCCCAAGAATTTTATCAAGAGTAGCACTACCAAGGAAGCATTTTTCTAAGCCTTTGTCAAATTTCACTACCTTGGATTTTAGCTCATTGTTTTATGTCATGAGCTCTTTAGCATACAAAGCATTTTTGCAATTTTTGCTACACACGCTAGATGAGCTGGGCATAATCTTCTCATCAGACAGCAAATCACAGCTGATAGAAACATTGCTAGATGAACCCCTGTTAGATTTGCTATTCTGCATTTCATTATCAATTTCCAACTCATAGTATTTGTCAAGTAATTCATCATGATCTTTAACAAGTTGTATTGTGTGGCTTTCAAAGAATCATGAGAATCAGTAAGAAGAGTGTGATCGGAATTTAGTACAGAATGAGCATGTGAAAGTTTTTCATGTTTATTTATTAGCTCATTTTGACTCATTTCTAGCACATCATATTTTTCATGCATGGTCCTAATGTCAGATTCAAGAGTTTCAACTTTATTCATCAACCTTGTAGTATTTTTCTTTAGAGCTTTGTCTTTAGCAGTTTTAACATATAAAGCATCATTAAGCTCTTTAATAATTTCTACAAGCTCTTCATACGAAGGAGAATCATTTACCTTGTCTTCATCATTTTTGGCCATTAGGCATAGTGGTAGAGAGGCTGAAGGTGAAGGTGGTGTAGATTCATCCAGAGCGAGCCCTGCTAGTCCCTTGGACCTTGGCTCTTCTTCATCTGAGGAGGAGGAGGACTCTTCACTTGAATTTTCTTCATCAGTGATCCATTCACTAATATTTGCCTCCTTCTTCCCTTTCCTCCAATAGTTTTTGGAGTAGCTTTTCTTGCGATGACTTCTCTTGTAGCTTCCTTGAGTATTTTCTTCATCATTGTCATCTTTGTTCTTGCTCTTGCCCTTTTTGTTATTTTTATTTGGGCAACGAGCAGCTGTGTCCTTTCTCATTACACTCAAAACATACAATGTTAGAGAAAGGGTTTCTTTTTTAGAGGTGATTAGAGAACTTACCTTTGGCATTTACCCTTCTCATGATTTTGTTTGCTGATCTCATGAGTAATGCCAATTTCCTTACATCTTCATCCTATTCATAGCTTGTATCTTCTTTTTCTTCTTCATCAGAGGAATCTGGTACTTTCTCCTTAGCCTTGCGTGCAATAGATTCCTTCTTGATCTCAACTTCATCACCCAAGGTAAGCTCATGAGCTGATATCTTGCTCAATTCACCACTATTAGATAGATAAGTGATTAGGCTGTGATAGGCTCGAGGTAGAACCCTGATTATTTTTCTGCATACTTCAACATCATCAATTTTAGTTCCTAGACCTTTAAGCTAATTTACAATAGGGTTTAATCTAGAGAACATATCATTAGCATTTTCATGAGGAAGCATTTTGAACTGATCAAATTTTTCTCTGACAACAAAATATCTTTTCTCTTTTACATCAGAGGTACCCTCATGAATTTCTTGAAGAGTAGTCCATATATCATAGGCAGTTGACAAATTACTAACTCTATCAAAAACTTCAACGCTAAGGCAAGAAAAGATAGCATTTCTAGCCTGAGCATCATATTGCAAATTTCTTATTTCTCCAGGTGTAGGTTCTGAGATGAGGATTGCCCTTCAGGTATGACCTGTGGAGGCAAAGGTCTTTCTGTAACCCTCCACACATCATAACTTACGGCCTCAAGATAACACCTTATTCTAATTTTTCAATAAGCATAATTTGTGTCATCAAAAACAGGGATCGTTCCTACACTTATGTAGCTGACCCTATTCCCTCGGCCATTTTACCCAAGCTGTTAAGCTTTAAAGGGGTAACCTCGCTCTGATACCACTTGAAAGGATCAAGTTGGCCTAGAGGGGGGTGAATAGGCAACTTTAAAAATTTTAATTCCTGTGGAAAAACTTTTCTCAATAAAACAGCAATAGCAAAAATATTGTAAAGATTTAGCACAACTTTGATTCAGTAAGACTTGTATAGAAAAGAATTTGAAATAGAATCGACAATAAGAACAGCAAAACGAAGATAGATCAATAACAGGAAGACTCAAAGATTTTTCCACCAAGGTTCAGAGCTTAATCTCCTACGTCCCCGTTAGAGCACTTCTTCAGAAGTATAGCTTAACCAAAAGCACTTCTTCAGATGTATTGCTCCACCAAATGGCCAATCACAATGGCTTTGGTTTTCCACTATCTTGACTCTTTCACCACTCCAGTGAGGTGAGTCTCAACCTTTCACAGCAATGGTAGCCTTCCACAATCTCTGTTGGATAGGTCACACCAACAACTTCTCCAACCGTTTAGGAACAGCTAGTTCCAAGAGTAATAGACTATCCACAAGCCCTGTCTCTTGGTTCGGTGACTAGATGCTAACTAGACTTAGCTTGGAGCAAGTACTCTAAATATTCAGAATGAATGTTTGTGATTTTCTGAGTTGAAGCTCAAACTCTTTGATGAAATAAAGCTTAGGAATCCTAAAGATCAAAGAGTTGTATATGATTTGAATGATGTCAACGGTGTTCAGGATGTCAAGGATGTATATATGCAAAAAGCTAATTTTATTTGAGAACCCAGGCACTTTATATATAGAGCCTGAACAGAAATAACCGTTGTACCTGCCATTTGCCCGTTGGGGGTTGGTAGGATAGATGGGGTAGGTCAACTACTACCCTTTTTATAAGAATTTTAAGGTGTATGAGTCATAAGTCAAAATACACACACGTCGGACTAAATTTTTGGTTCGGGGTACATAGGATTGGAGAAGCATTGTTGTACTCAGAATGACCCATTTGCGCCTGACCGAAAATATCGGTCCATCGTAGTCAAAGAAGTTTGTGCCGAACTAAGAAAGATGGTCTGATGTACACACACTTTGATTTATATTGATATCAGCAAATCAATTTTTGTGCCGGACTAAAAAAGTTGGTCTGGCGTCCACATGGTTTTGTTCATTTGAGTACCAGTGAACAATGTTTGCGCCGGACCAAAAAAGTTGGTCCAGCGTACACATAGAATTTTGGTCCACAGCAAACATTATATTTCGGTTAAGATTTGAGCAAAATAACTCTTAACACAGTCTAGGATATTATTTTAGAGTGAAAATATAGGTTATGCCGAACTAATTTTAAGGAAGAATTTGGATTGGTCCGACGTGAACGGTGTATGCTCGGTTGAAAACAATCAAAGAAGAGTTTTTAACACCGGACTGAAAAGTTGGTCCAACGTATATGGAATACGCTCGGTGAAGATAACTCTTAGCGCCGGACTGAAAAAGTCGGTCCGGCGTACATGGTGTGCGCTCGGTTAAAGTTTGAACTTAGTAAGTTTTGAGCGCCTAATAAGATGTTTGGTTAGAGATAGAATTCTTTTTGGCTAAAACAAAGAAGATTTGGATTTCGAATGAGAAACATGAGAAGTCCTATGCTCCAAGTAATCTTAGTGATTTTGCATATAAACCAAGATCATTTCTTATGTATAATCTCTCTTAATAGTACGGTGATTCTAGCTATATGGCTTGAATCAACTTCCTAGCTAAAACTAGAGATAAACACCTTAGCCTTGATCATCAAATCTGACTGTTGTCGGCTTTTACTAAGTATCCGTTTTAATCATCAACACCAAAACCTACATAACAAGCATAATTTACAAAAATAGGGAGCCTAGATGCTCTCAGTTGTACAAGTAAACACTGTGCACAATGACTATCTCTTCTGTTTCACCTCTGTCCATGTAGGACACCCTGAAGTTGCTACCAGCCGAGAATGAGATGATGAAGAAGGCATCGATCATCTCGATCCTTGTTACCACCTTCTTCTACCTCTGCTGTAGCTGCTTCGGCTACTCCGCCTTTGGGAGTGACGCACCGAACAACCTCCTCATCGTCTTCGGCTTGTACGAGCCATACTGGCTCATTGATTTCGCCAATGCATGCATCATTCTCCACCTAGTGGGTGGCTATCAGGTACTAAAATCCCTGATATACATTCTCCACCTAGTTACAGAATGAAACACAGCTAGTAACATTGCTGCATGTCTGAAACTTGCAGGAGTACAGCCAGCCGATATACCAATTCGCAGACAGGTTCTTCGTGGAGAGGTTCTCAGGCAGTGGATTCGTGAACCACTCCCACACCGTCAAGCTACCGCTCCTGCCGTCGTGCAGGGTGAACCTCCTATGGGTGCGCTTCCGAACGCTGTACGTGGTGAGCACGACGGGCGTTGCCCTCCTCTTCCCTTACTTCAACGAGGTGCTTGCCCTACTTGGGCACAAAACCTATGATTTGCAAGAATTAGAGAAACCAAAAATCCAGTACCTAAATCCCCAAAAAAGGAAAATCTGCATAATCCAACCTTCAACATCAAAGGAAAAGGGCTGCCTCACCATCTCAACAAGAGCACTCTGGCAGCGCCATGCCCTTGCCATAGTAGCACAAACACTCTCATCCGACCGCCGCGTCTGCCCTCACCGTTGCTTCACTGCACCACTTTCTCCAGCTGGATCCGGGAGCCACCTGCTCAAATTTGGTTAGATCTAGTCATTGGGGGTGCGATTCTGACTGCATCCGGAGGAGAGAGGAGAGCGACAGAGATAGGGCGGGGATGGCGATGGTCGGATGGGTGAACGAAGCGAGCGGAGGCCAGATTTGAGGAGACGCGCATCACAGCGGGCAAGGAGGATCCGGGCGCTTGTCGGACCAAATCGGGAGGGAGTGGGGCGAGGACAGAGCAAAACATCGGGGGAGGGATTGGGGCGTGGATGGAGTGAAAAGATCGGGGCGAAGACGGTTTTTTTTCCGATCGTGGGTAGGGTATGCGGGGGGAGGGGTGTTGGGTGGGTGAGGGCGGTGGAAGAATGGACCACCGCCACCAACTCATAATTAGAAGTAGTAGAGATATTTGAATCCGACCAAATTGAGGGCATGTTTGTTTCAGCTTTTGATTCTGGATTCTGACTTTAAAAGTTGAATCAGAAACAAACATCTCAATTCTAGGAATCGATTCTCACAATCCAACCCACCCCAATACACTAGAATCCATAATCTAGTTCAAAGGTACTTTTGTGGATTCTGGAATGCACACATATGAAAATACCACTAAACTTCAGAGATAATTACCCACAAATGCCATCAACCTTGCGTCTCCCGATCCCCCACTCGAGCCCGAGGCGTTGCCTCCTCATCTCCTCTGGTACTCCTTCCCCTAGCGGCACTCCTCTCTTCACCTCATCCTCTCGCCCGCCGGTGGCCAGAGGGCATTCGCCGACGCCCGATTGCGGCCGCCTCCTCTTCTCCCCTGGACGCCGCCGCCTCCTCATCTCCCCAGGACGCCGCCTCCTACTCATCTCCCCCAGACGTCGCCGCCTCATCATCTCCTCCGGACACCACCCCCTCCTCTTCACCGGATGACGCCACCTCCTCCTCTTCGCCAGACGCCTCCTCCTCTCCGCCCGCGGCTTCCTCCTCTTTGCCGAACGCTGCCGGTCACCTCCTCTCCGCTCGACGCCGCCTCCTCCTCTCCGACCAAGGTAAACCCCACTCTTGATACATCATACCCTGAATCTTGTTGTTCTAGTGATCACCTGTTCTGAATTTGCCCTCCTCCTCCTCTAGTTCAACATCTAATTTTTCAGATGTGGGGAATTGTTCTGATGACGATGGTGATAGATAGTTAGAATAGTTATAAGTTTGTTGTTGCTTGCTGCCTATGTTTGGTACTTAGTTATTTCGCTGATCGTTCCAAGAACCCTGCTGAAGTAGAAATATGTGGATTATGTAGTCACTAGTTCTATGTTGAAGTTGGCAGCCAGGTTATCTGCATAACAAATGTACAAATGTTTTTCTTTATTGCCTGATTCTGAAGTTACTAGAAATAAAGGCAGAACTTGGGGGGGGCACAAGGATATTACGCAGGAAGCACATTATTCAGGAGAGGGTTGCTTGAGATATTCAGGATCTGTGAGAAAAATACCTCATCCAGATTCACAGAGTAGCAAATCATTTTTGTACAAGTTTGACAACTCCTCCAGAGGACCTAGATTTATGCTGATGTCCTCACGTATAGCTGCATGAGGGCATCCTCGAGTTTGTACTGCTCTTATATGCTCTTCAGGAAGTGTTCCATCCTTGATCAAGAATTCTCCATCCTCTTTTGTGAATATATCATTTGTGACTTGAACAACAAAAGTGCAAAGAATCAAAAATACTAATCATACGCTTAACTGGTGGAGACCATTAGGTTCCAATGTTTCGGAAAATATCACAAAAATGTCAAGTTCTTATCTTACAATATCAGCCCATTGTAAATGTTGATTGAGATTGACAAACAAGTTTTGCTTCAAATTTGTCATAAATGCAGCCAATAAATACTTTTGTTTTATGAAGTAAAATTTTGCAGTTCGGAAGAAGGGAAAAATTAAGAACTGCATGATCAATAGAATATCCTTCAATAGTATGATGGTGCATGCAAAACATATGATGCCTGATTCTGCAATACTACAACAACATAGCGATAGCCCACCTTTTGTTGCAAAAGAATCAAATTTCTTGTATCAATTCAGACTTCATTAAATTTTCTGGAGAACGAGTTGTTGAAGAATGAGATTAACATGTTTTTTGCCTTGTAGGACACAACATATTTGATAATCTGCACGATCAACATCAGTATTACCTATATTGTGGATGCAAGGTACAACATTACAATTAGAAAGAGCAATTATAATATTCTATTTGATCTTTATTATCACTTCATTTGGAAATAGTGTATTTTCTATTATATTTTCCATGCTTTTAGAATTGGATAACCTTTGAGAAATGCAAAGCTAAGATGTTTTTAGCTAGAACTCATTAGCAAGCAGGTCAGATGAACTCATTTATTGGGAGGCCACCGTTGCTTTATCTAAACATTACTTGTTGAAAATTAGATGGAGGACAAGACTACTATCAAAGCCTATTGGGATACCTTTCAAACTAGGGTGTTTTGCACTATTTGCGTGGAGGAGATAGATGCTGGTAATAGGCTTCTTGGAACTTTGACTGCCAAAGGGTACAAAAACTTGGCTGAAAAGTTCTTCTCTAGGACAGAGAAGGATTACAAGAAACAACAACTTAAAAACTGATGGGATTCGTTGAAGGCGTTGTACAACTTCTGGGTGTCTATTAATCATTCAACTGGACTTGGGTGGGATAATGAAAAAGGAACAGTTGTGGCGGACGACGAATAGTGGGCAAAGAACACAAAGGTACTCAATATGTGTACATCCATTTCATCATATTATTTATCAAGCTTACACTAATATTATATTGAATGGTTTTCAAGGACATGTAGAATGGAAGAAGCTTCGTGAGGGTCCACCTGAGAACCTCACTGACCTTGAGAAGATGTTTGAGAAAAGCCATGTCTCCAGTTCTTTAGCTTGCATTCCTGGTGAAGTAGTGGAACATAATGCCATTAATGTGGACCGTGAGGATGAATTTGCTGATGTAGGCATGGAGGAAAAAAATATCAATAATGAGGGTGGCAAGCAATTGAAGAGAAATGCTTTGTACCACTACCGCTAGCCCGAAGCAGCAGAAGAAGAATCCTATGGTTAGGGTTATGAAAAGGCATGTTAGAAAATATGCAAAGTTTTAGTTCAGTAACCTTGAGGGCATTGCAAGGTGATTTGACTATTGAAGCCATTAAGGAAGTGATGGATTTGGTTGTGCAGTCTAGTGCTCAAGAAGGAAGCGATGAGCATTACATGGCTACAAAGCTTTTTGTCAAAGCTGAAAATCGTGCAATATTTCTCACTTTTAAGACCAATGAAGGAAGGCTCAACTGGTTTAAGAGATGCTACGAAGATAGGAAAAAGTAGTATGCCTTTATGAATTGTTGCTTGAATATTGTTACTGAATTTATGTATTGATGCTTGAACCTTGAGATTGCATTTATGTTGTACTATTTGAACCTTGAGATTGCACTTCAGAATCGTTGTTTGATCATTGTTATTGTCAGTATGTAACTATTCTTGTGTTTGTTTGTAGATGAGTTCAAGCGGTAGTTCTGGCAATGGATCAAGTGATGGTAATGATGATGATGAAATATTTGAGATTGCAAGTAGACACCAATCTATGCTTCAACAGTATGCAGTAATAGCATGTGCCATCGGTACGTACTATAGTGATACCTACTTAAACAAATCTAAGAAGAAAGAATCACTTATCTCTGACTATCAATGGGTTATTAATACCTTGAATCATCCAAGAGATTGCTACAAAATGTTTAGGATGAATAAGCCTGTTTTTGATAGGTTCCATGACTTGTTGGTGTCAAATTATGGCTTAAAGACAACTACATCTATGAGTTCTGTTGAATATTTGGGAATGTTTTTATGGATTATTGGTGGTCCACAATCATTTAGACAAGTTGAAAACCGTTTCGAGAGGTCAACTGAAACAATTAGTAGGAAGTTTTGTCATGTCTTGGATTGTGTCAATCGCCTAGCAAAAAATAATATCAAACCACAGATCCAGAATTCAGAACGGTGCATTCTAAACTTCAAGATGCCCGTTTTTCACCACATTTCAATAACTGCATAGGCGCATTTGATGGCACACATGTATATATTATCGTGCCTTCATCTGAGTTGGTTGCACATGTTGGATGCTATGGATATGCAACTCAGAATGTGTTGGCCATATGTGACTTTGATATGTGCTTCACTTTTGTTGTGGCTGGATGGACGGGTTCAATGCATGACAACAGGGTGTTCAAGGAGGCCTTACAAAAATATCGTAAGACATTCCCATACCCCCTAAAGGTATTGTACATATTATCTCATAATTATTTCTATTGCAGCATTGTCATTATTAGTGCTAATGATATATGTTTCTGTTCAGGAAAATATTATCTTGTTGATTCAGGCTACTCTAATCAAGAGGGTTACCTAGCTCCATACAAAGGGGAAAAGTATCATTTACCGGAGTTTCGACAAAGCCCACATTTGAGCGGTAAGAAAGAAGTGTTCAACCATTTGCATTCATCCCTTCACAATGTCATCGAGCGAGCCTTTGGTGTTTTGAAGATGAAGTGGAGAATATTATTGAGCTTGCCAAGCTATCCAATGAAGAGGCAAACAAAGATTATCATTGCATGCATAGCCCTTCATAACTTTATTCGAGATAGTGCTTTGAGAGATGAACTATTTGACATGTGTGATCGAGATGAATACTACACTCCAAGCATTGGTGAACCGACGTCATCTCAAGGAAGTAGTGGCAATGCATAGTAGAGGAAGATGGGGACATGAATACTTTCCGTGATAATATTGCTAATGCTTTATTTTCTACGAGAGGATAGTTTATTATGTTCTGTGATATATATGACATTATTTTTGATAGGTTATTATGAGAGGATAGTATTGCTCATGTGCGTAACTAACTAAACAGTCTTTTTTAGACATTTCCTACGTCTTTCTGTTAAAAATATGAGTCGATTTACCCTTGCGTTTGCTTTGTCAAACTCTTGTTGAACTATCAAACGATCATAGTGTGAGAACAGAGCAAGCAAAGCACAACACTAACAAAAGAGCGACCAAAAACAACACAAAATAAAGCAAAATGTGCTGGCTGTTGACTGTTTCCTGTGAGAAATGAGACCACGAGCAATAAAACATCACACAAAATAAAGCAGAACACAAAATGAGCCGTTCAGTATTGAGTAGCGATGTCAATATGAAGATGTATATATGTGTGTATATATACATATATACACACACATACAAACACATTACACTCAGAACAGCTAGGGTTATTACAAAAAGCTACCAGCTAGCCCTTCCAAAAGTCAGGATGCCAAATAGCTCAGCTTTTTATAGATTCAACTTTTGGAGAATCAGTTTCTCTATAGTCATATTCAAAATCAGCTTTTAGAGAATTCACAGCTGAAATAAACCGACCCTAAGTAACTTATTTGTACTAGAGTATATTCCAATTTTGTATTCATATTCTATTTTTAAAAGAATACGAACGTGGTTTCTTCTTAGATCCGTTGATGACCTAACCGCCTGCACACCCCGTCCCAAAAGCCCCAGGCCCCCAGCTTCTTCCAAGTTTCCCTAACACGTACCTCTCCCCTCCGGCCTCCGCCCACGGAAAAACCCAAGACCAACCCTCCTCTAATCATCCCCGCCCCCTCCCCCCTCCCGCTTTCGCCGCCGAGGAGGACCGAACTGGCCGCCGCACCCCGTGGGGGCTTGTCTCGCGGCGGCGGTCGCGGTCACCACCTGTGTACGCGACGAGTCCCGTATCCTCGCCCTCGCACGCTTCGGCGAACGGTAGGGTTTAGCCCCCCTACTTTGGCTCGCGCAGGCGATCCGGAGTCGAGGAATAATCTGCCCGCGGCGATGGGACGCCCGGAGCCGGTCGTGCTGTTCGCGCAGACCATCCTCCACTCCCAGCTGGACGAGTACGTCGACGAGGTGCGCTTTCCAACTCCTTTTTTGTTAGTTTGGTCTGAAATTTGTGACCAAATCTTGCTACTGCTTGGTGAGTAGACGTTCGAATAGTCAAGTTCGACGGCTTGTCCTATTCCATGGGTTCCATTGATGCACGAAACTTGCACATAAGACTGGAGAGTGAGGATAAGGGCTAAATGTTGCAGATTGGCTTTATGCACGAGTTTTGTAGAAATTTTTTTCAGTATGTGAAAAGTAGTTCCGTTAGATAAATATTTTGACATACTCTTGCTAGAATTTTAGTGCATAAATTCAGGCTTCATAAACCACAGCTTGCAGGTGTGTCTCTGGGAAATCCCATCTTGTATCAGAAAGTCATGTCTATGCTCCCTAACACTGTGGACAACACTCGTCTGTTTCCAATGTTGTAAAGTTGCTCAGTAATGACAAGATGTAATATATTTAACATAAAGTTCATGGAACAGATTCAATGCATATGAAGACTGATATCAACTGTTTTCGTCTCCTTTTTGATACTATAAATCACTTATGTGGATTTCCATGATTAGCTTCGTAAACCTTAATTAACAAATTCAAGCTTCCTTATCAATTCATCAGTTTGATCTTGTTTGTCACTGTCTTATCTGGTACTACCACGTGTGCCCTAACAAAGGTATGCTTTCTTGTTAAATAGCAATCGTTTTACTAATAAACACTTATGTCAGCTTTTTATTATAATAAATATTCAGAAAACTTTAGAAATATAAAATATGTGTACAAGGCATTGATTATATGTGGCACTGTGCACAACTGGTATTACAAACACCCAAAAATGTTCACTCTTGGACATTTTCACTACACAAGAATCTAATGTTTGGGTTTTAAGGATTACATGTAATTACTGTTCAGCAAGAAGGAGGGAGAGAGACTCATTTGTTTTATTCAAATGTTACATCATACAGGTGTTATTTTCTGAACCTGTTGTGATTACTGCTTGCGAGTTTCTTGAGCAGAATTCCTCTCCTTCTTCGCCAAACATATCCCTTGCTGGGTAAGAAACATTTATTTTGAATAATTTTTGCACTTGTATTTATCTTCCTTTTATTATCGAAATAACATGTTTCTCCATGTACACAATTTGTAAAGGTGACTCTTGATAGAATGTGTACCCTGCAGAATAGTATCTGTTGAACTTATGTGGCTGTTGGTGATCTTGGAACTTTTCTGTTTATTAATGATTTGATCTGCTGGTGGATGAATCTAGTCAGGGTAAATTTGTTACAATACAATTTGCATATGGTCGTTGTCCTTCTATTTTGGTCATTTAAGCTTTACTGCTTTCTTTTGCTTGACTCCTTGCCGGTTATTTAGGTGTTTTGTGGGCGTGCTCTTTCTGGTTATGTGCTGTAGAAGCACTGCCATAGCAGATAGTTTGTTTCTATTTATGTGCTCCTTCTGCCCCTTCTGGTCATGTGACTGAAGGAGAATATTCTATTTTTGGTTTTGACAAAAAAAAAAACAGCTGAGAACTGGCAAATTCTTGTTTCTCATCAGTCAACAACAAAGTGCTCTTTCATGTTTTCTTTTAATTCTTCAGCAACTCGTGACTTCAATAGGATATTCTTCATTTTTCAACAGCTTCATTGTCTTGACATGTGCAAACGACCCAACCCTATCTTTATGTAACTGCCTCTACTCGTGATGTTGTTTTAATGTGTTTAGTGGTTGACATGGTGAAATAAGTGGCTTTCTGTCTGTAAAATTTAATATGTGATAGTGCTTTATATATTGTGGAATGTAGATGGTGTGTATTCCTGTTCAGTTTGACCTTTTCCCATATCTACTTCTTCGTTTTTGTTGCTTCTAGTGGCAGTAATGGTAAATTACTGTACATATTCAGTTTACTATACCTATACTTTGAGGTAAACTTCTCAAGTACTTGTTAGCTAACGTAGTTTGTTTGTCTGCGTTGATACTTTTTTAAAAAAGGAAAAATTCAGGATATACCACTCCATTCGTTGGCACGTCAATAAATACCACTCGTTGTCTCAATGACATGTGGCCCTTGAACCCAGATGTCATTGAGACAACGAGTGGCATTTCCTGAAGTGCCAATGAATGGAGTGGTATATTCTGAATTCCCCATTAAAAAAATGTTCCTTAAGTGTAAGGTTCCAGTTTCCTTTGGTTTGAGAATCCTTACTATGTTAATTAAATTAATTGGCCAGTTGTGCAAATAGTATGCCCTCAAATTTTGTTTTGTGTTAACAATCTTCTGCTATCCGTTCATGTTGATGAGCCATTTTTCTTTGATTAATGTTGGTGGTGTTATATCCAGTGCTACGTCCCCACCTTCATTTGCTTTGGAAGTCTTTGTTCACTGCGATGGGGAGTCTCGATTTAGGCGCCTTTGCCAGCCTTTCTTATATTCACACTCTTCATCCAATGTGCTAGAAGTTGAGGTATAATGTCTGATTCTTAGTTTCTAGTTCGTCCAGTATTCTTAGCTGGTGCTTATAGGCTTTCTTTCTCTTTTTTTTACTGCATGTTGTGCCTACATTTCGCTAGTGCATTACTAAATGTGCAAATGTCAAACTTGCTATGGGTTCATGTCCACTTAGTAGATTTGACATTTACAGATTTCAGTTTAATGAATCCTACTGCTGTTCTGAAGCAAGAGTGTCTGTAGCTGCAAAGTTTGGGCTATTTTATTGAGTAAAGTGCATTGTAGGTCTCCAAACTAGCATAGGTGTGTCATTTGGGTCTTCGAAGTGGAGAGCTGCACATTTATACCCATATACTTGTATAAGTGAGTCAACAGAGGTCCAAGCACTACCTAATTGGTAACTAGAGATAATATCACACTTGGCTCAGTCTAAATTGCCATTTGACTATGTAATCATCATATAAAATTACTGATGTCCTTGTTTTGAATGAAGTTTTTAGATTTCTTTGGATAAGTTAAACAAAATTCCTATCAATCATACTTAATATAGGCTAGTTAGGGGCCTACATGTTAGGGTCTACCATAAAATCCGATTTCAATTATTTAAGATATGTTTATAAAGATCCTATTCCATCTCATTGGTTCATCGACCCCCCCCCCACTTCCTACACAATGCCGCTAGAAAACGGGAAAAAACTGGTTCAAGAGCCTTAGCTTCTTTGTCCCTCCCCTCCCACCACCTACACAACTGATAATAAAAAAAAGCTAGAGAATACCCTTTTCCCAAACAAACTCCCTCTCAATATAAAATTCCTGTCCTTATCAATATGCTTGGGAAGTTTTTTTAGCAGTTTTTGTGGGAGGAGGGAGGGGAGTAATTATTTTTTCTGTTTTTTTCCTAGCAGTTTTGTGTGAGGTGGGTTTGGCAGATGAGTAGATATAGATGGGCATGAATTGTTTTGCTGCTTGAGATAAGCTTTCTTTGCTTTTCTATTTCTCAGGCTATTGTTACAAATCATTTAGTGCTGCGGGGAACTTATCGCAGCCTCACTCTTGTAATTTATGGGAATACCGCTGAAGATCTTGGTCAATTCAACATAGAACTAGATCTGGATCATTCTCTTGCGAATGTGGTTAGCTCTTCATCACAGGGAAAGCTTGAAGACCTTCCACCTGCACTACATTCATCCAAATTTACATTTGAAGAATCGTTATCCTCACTAAAACAATTGAGTTTTCAAGCCACAGAGTTGGACCTATCAATTGAAGTAAAGAAAATTCTACATGTAACTCTTAAAATGTACCAAATACCCAATGTGGGAAATCTTATTCCTAACCTAGGAAGTGCAGTTATCTCAGCTGTTTCAAAATATCTGAATACTAGTACTAACTGCGTTCTACATAGTTGCAATGAAGACATGGCAAATCGCTTCACCAAGAGTAATCATGATCCTCAGGGAATTAGCAATATTCTTACTGAAGCCAGCGATGAGCTCTTTGAAATTTGGAGAAATGTCCATTCTGTTATTGACAGTACTCTTTTCGATGATAATGGCTTTGCCTTTGGGCTAGGGGAGTTGCCCACGACCAAAATTCTATTTGAATTGTTTAATAGCTGTTTCCCATATTACAGAAACTGTTCATTACTTGATGTACAGTGTCCTTCTCAGGTAATTTTTCTTATCTTATATCACTTGAGAAACTATCATATGCCTGTTTAAAGTATTACAAGATTTATTTATATTAAGCCATTTTAATTTCAGAATAAATGGTTGGTGATGTCTTTGAGTTTGGTTCTCCTCCTATGCTCCTCTAAAGAGAGTTGCTTTTATTTTGTTGATGCTGGTGGGATGGAGCAAATCATTAATCTGCTTTGTTGGAAGAACCCAAAATCTGCAGCTACTACATTGCTTCTCTTAGGTATTGTTGAGCATGCTACTCGGCATGATGTGGGATGTGAAGCTTTCTTGGGATGGTGGCCACGAAGTGATCACAACAGTATACCTATTGGCAGCAGTGATGGCTATTGTTCTTTGTTGAAGCTTCTACTGGAAAAAGAAAGACATGATATTGCCTCTCTTGCTACATATATTCTACAACGATTGCGTTTTTATGAGATATTATCTAGATACGAGGTTTGAAATTTCTCACTTCCCTAACCCTACAATATGTCTGTTTTTGGTGTATTGTGCAGATCATATGATGCTTATAGTTGATTTGCAGTCTGCAGTGATCAACGTGGTTTCGAACCTACCTTCCGATGAACTTTCTACTGATGGAGTTTCATATCTTATTTCTGCAAGTATTGAACTTGCCGAAATGTTGGTAAGTTTCTACATTTGCCCTTTTATAGGCAAATGCCAATTCCATACAGTTGTATGTACATTCTGTCATCCTCCTTGGAAGTGAGGCGGGTTAGCAGTTAGTTTATGCTGATGATTGCTGATGCAGAAATTGATAAGTATGTGTGGCCTGATTGAAGATCCTTCACCAGTGGTTGCTGCTAGAAGAATATCTAAGTTTGGTCATTTGGAAGGTTTACTGTCATACAAAGCAACAATTGGTCTTTTAACTTCTTCCAAATACAGGTTTTTGCAGTTTGATACTGATTCATACTTGTTATCTCTTATCCAGGTAATAATGTGAATACGCAGTTCTTGTTTTTGTTTGCATATTCTTTACGTATGTGCGCTGTTAATCTAATGCTTGTTGTCAATCTGAATAGCTGCTTCGGTTGAAAGTTTATTCTGCTTTTTCATCTATCAATCTTTGCTCCTGCATAAAATAGTTAATTTGAAGTCGAATACAACTTGGCAGCATTGAGAAATGGCCCATTGTGTGTGAAATGAATGGATTGCTGATTTGCTTCACAATGGTTTTCCATCCACAAATGGGCTACCTTCCATTTTTATTACAGTATTCTGGTGTCTGCAACTTGGAAATTCTGTTGGTAGTAGATCTTTATGTGCTTTACACCCAGGTTATCCTATATTTTTAATTTCATCTGTCACAATTTGCTCCCATGATATCAAAAGCATTGCAAATTTAGTCAATCTTCTATGTTAAAAATATAAATGTCATAGCTTGGTTTAGTGCTGTTTTCACAGGTTGTGGATGCTGTGTGCTCTAGGAACTAGTATCAAAACCTTCCCAATTATATTATTTTTGATCACAGTCTGTTGGTTGTCTTATCTGCAATCTAACCTCTCACATCCCCGTTATGGCATTATCCTATTTGGCTATTCTAATTTTTCCTAACCTAAACCATATCCTGCTGTAGTTCATCATGTCTCCTATATGTCTCTCACATTTGGTCTGTATTATTGAGACTTGCTAGGAATTAATGTTTTCCCATCAGAATGACTTTAAAGCTATCCTCCATGTTCTGGTTTTAATATTTATGATGGGGTTGACAATGCTATTCTTCGTATTCTTAGTAATAAGTGATTATTTAGCCAGCTATCTCAACAACAATCCCATCTAGTAGGGGTGAGCTTATGTGTACTACTACTAAATGGGAAAAAAGACTGTAAGATAGCAAATGACATCACTATTCATTTTGATTAGGGAATTCCTGACTTCTGGTGGGACTAAATCAGATAAACTGGACAAAGCAAGTTGAGCTTGAGTGCTTGAAAATACAAGACAAGAAATATTTTGTCCACCATCTTATAATATTGGAATCCTGAATAATTGTTCACTTTGATTGCTGATATTTGAGTGGAATACTTGTTTTCTTAGGCTAAGTTGGCATTGCGTTGGCTTTTGAAGAGCACATTTCTTTTGCTATGTTTGGATATACTAGTAAGTTACACGTGCGTTGCAATGGGATCCTAAACGAAGGTGATACATACCATAAAACATGACCTAAATCATATAATGAATATCAAAAAGAGAGAGGCAGTACGGGTACATATGAAGGAAGCCCTCGATAGGCAGGTGTGATTAATAAAAGAAGATTGAGAGATTTGTTTCTTTGATGGCAACATGTGTAGATTAGGTCAAGATATCTGGTGATTGGGATATAGACAAGAGGGAGTGAGTTGCCCTACATAAGTAAAAAATGGGTCTAGATCCATCCTCTCCCACCCGACGTCGCCTCCTCCCCTCGCCTCACCCTGCCGGTGTGCTGCCACCGTTTCCCGCGAGCCGCCACCCCCTCTTCTCCCTGTGCGCCACCCCCGCCTCCCCTCCCTGTGCCGCTGCCATGTCTTCTCCCGCATCTCCCCTCGCCCCCTCCTCCCACCTACACGATGCCGCCACCGTTCCCTGCTTAAACTAACATGTTTCAATGCGAAGCCCAAACACAAGAGCTAAAACCAACAAGTTTCAATGCTTTATCTATTAAAGCATGCACCACAAGGTTACTCAACTACAAAACAATGCAATTATCTTCTGTACACAAAAAGGTGAGGTCACAAAAATTGTCAATTTCTCCCTTAAGCAGCCTATACACACTAAAATCGATAGCATAGCTATACTCAGATGCATACAGAGATGAACAACATGTTTTTTTTCCCTTTTTCCTCCCATGTAGTTGTATTATAGGGCTGTTAAACTATGTGTTCCAAGTAGTATGTGTAAGGGAATTTTCAGCTTCTAAATCGAGCGAGTTCGACTCGCGAACGATCTGCAAGTGAAGGACCGATCCTTTAACGCCAGTACTGTTGTGAGACTGGTACTTGGCGGCTCACGAGCAACATATAGACTAAAGGGGTGTTTGGCACAGCTCTAGCTCCACCAAAATCTGTGGAGTTGATAGAGTAGGGTATTCTTAGCTCTAAAAATTTATGGAGATGGAGCTGTGAGTACATTAAGAATGTTTAGATGGGTCATCTTGTTTACATTTTAGACTAAAAATATAAACTTAATTCACTTTATTTTAACCTACAAACTCCAGATCTAAGGTGGAGCTGGGATCTGGAGCTCTACCAAGCTCTGCCAAACAGGGCCTAAGGTTGCCCATCACTCCCTCGTTTTAGTAGAAAGCTGCTGCCCTTTTATAATAATGCGGAGTGACATAATCAAATTCGACTGGTTGGCTAACATGATTATGGGAAGGCTTAGCACATGAACTAAATGTAATTAAGGAGTTAAACAACTATAGAATATATATTCGCCGCCTTAAGTCTATATGTCAGGCTGTGAAGAATAAACTGTTATGCTGAAGCATGTCATAGAATGGATATACCTTCTTAACCTTGCCTATTCACTCATAGGACTCAATTACAGGCAAGCTGGATTCTACAAAAACTCTGAATGCTATCATCAACTCTTTTCTGCAATTGATCAAGAAAAAAGGATGTTAGAAGCAAATAAGAGATTCCCCCCACATGAAATCCAGCAAATGAACATAAGAGATTAAGCAAACCTGATTGCGGCCCAAAAGAAGCTTTTCCATCTCTTCCTCAGAACAATCAAATAATAGCACAAACTCACGACATATTTTTGTCTGCAGTAATGTGACATAACTAAATGTTCTGTAGCTTGCTTTTAAAAGGAAAATGTCAAAGTGCCACATAAGTTATAAAGTCTAAAAAAATTAAAGACTAAGTGAGGTCACAAAGTCAGAACTGTCTGATGGAAGAAAGACATTGATAGTTGGATAATAAGTTGTGGGCTCAAATGTTCTTCTATGTTGAGTTGGCGGTATGGTGATTCTGATTCCTACAACAAGTTAAAGAAGTCGTTGATTTTACAAAAATGTATAGCAAATATCAATAGTCATGTACAGATGCATGATAACTTGAACACAATACCTTGGCAGACTTTTGAATGAACAGTTTGAGATCACGCAATTCTGTATTGTGATATGGTGTAAGCTGGTCCTTCCAAGGGCTAACATGAAAAAAAAGAAGGCTTGAGATGAGCATAGAAAGGAAAAAAAGGAGATATTCAAGATACATCAAGCTTCTGCTGTCATCATACGTTTACATGCGACTCAAAGAAGTAAAGTAACTCTTGCAACAAATATGAACATTTAGGTTTGCTTCCAAATATTTCGAGTTTTGTAGAACCAAGTAAATGTAGAATTACAAAATATGTGAAAATAAGAAGTTTGAGAATGAAAAATACATCATACATATTAATCAATATCAAACAGAACAACTATTTCAGAAATTTGAAATAGTTTTACATAGATATCTTGCCATCTTGAAACAAATACAAACTTAAAAGGCATGTAAACTGAAAAACAGAAGCAAATATTCCATACTGGTAGGTTAGAACAAACTTACACATGGTCTGTTGAATTAAATCTATACTCGAGTCGAGTGTTCAGTATATGCAATCCTTTCTACAAAGAGATATTCAGATGTAAATCAATTTTCAAAAATCTTTTGGAATGTATTAACAATTTTAGAATAGAATTACTGAGAAGAGTGGAATGCGTTGAAAGAATTTCTGCAGCAGACACAGAAAGTGTCGCCTAACCAACAAGAAGAATGAACTTGAATGGCAAAATCACCATTGTGAGTCCCATCTCATTTTTTCGCAGCCCTGCCAAGTGCCAAAAGATGGAGCAATGCGGAGGGCCAACTGAATCATGACCCTTTTAAAACATACATATGAACTACACCATCAAGGATTCTAATTTCTAAAGTAAACCTGCTGGAACTTCTGAGCTGCAAGAACTCTAGAGCACATGCATCACACTGACGCCAATGAGAACACTATCAGGTAGATAGGCCAAGGAATCTACCTAGGAACAATGCAGAACACATCAAAAGCATCCGACTTTTTCATAGCATTCATGTATGTTTCATGTTTTTAATATTAGTTCGTTGTGGTGTGACACGAAATGGACTTGATAAATTCCATATTGTCTCAGCACATGTGAGTAACTCGAATGAAATACCTAATCGCTAATCATACCACAAGCTTAAACAAACATGGAGCCATAGAGGAAAATTAATGAAACAAGCAATCAGACCTGTAGTTGTGTCGTGAACGGTTCTGTTCTCTCCTAGTCATGTTTTATTGGAGATGCAAGGTGGCATTAGCGGTCTTAAGCTATCCAGCAGCTAGCTGCCAGTTGCCTCCTTTGATAGCCCACAGTCCTGACTCAGAGCCATCTGACGACACAGCACCCGTGAGGCCACTTATACTCACTCTCTGGCCATAGCTGATTCTTGTTATCACCTGTCAAGGATAGGGGACAGGATACCACTGATAATACTCGTTAGAAAGTGTAAGATTTCTATGAAATTAATAAATTCAGATGTATTTTTTTTAGTTGTAACAGCACACAACCATAGTTGTCATGACGGTCCGGCTAGGCGCGTCGAGCCCGGACCGTCTGGACGCCTAGGCACTCGCCTAGGCGATGATTAGACAATTAGCAGTTAAGTAGCATCAAGCATTAGCGGTTAAGCAGCAGCAGGCATTAGTAGTTTAGTAGCAGCAAGCATCAACCATTAGCAGTTCAGCACAGCAGCAACATCAATGCATCACCATCATCATTAGTAGTACTACTGTACTACTACTGCATACTGCTACTAATAAGTACTACTACTACCTGACGCCGACTTCTAGTTCTTCTCCCCGACGCCTCTGCTCCCGCCCCCGCCGTCCCCGCCCCCGACGCCGACACCGACGCTTCCGCCCCCGACGCCTCCGCCTTCGCCCGAGCCCGACGCCGACGCCGCTTCGCCGACGCCTTCGCTTCGAGCCCGACGCGACGCTTTTGCCTAACGCCTCGCCTCTGCTTGAGCCCGACGTCGACGCTTCGCCCGACGCTGATGCCTTCGCCCCCAATGCTGACGCCTCCGCCCGAGCCCGACGCCAAACCCGGCGCCTCCACCCGACCCCGACCCCGACTGCGGTTTCTTCTTCCCCGATCCGACGCCTCGCTGAGCTCCCCTCCCCTCCCCATCCGTGCCTCTGCAGCCATGCCCTCCAGTCGAGGAGGCCGGTCCTGGCGTCCCCCTCTGGCCGCCGGGATGCCTAGGCGTCGCCTAGCCGTGACAACTATGCACACAACACATCTTCTAGAAAAACACTGAGTAAATTACACCTAATGAGTATAACAATTATAATATGCTTGACTGGTAAGGTCTGCTAAGAATTTTAAGAGTGTTGCCTTGAGGAATATATGTACACAGGAAGTGAGTGCAAGACTACTATTTACTACAAAGGAAGTTTATCGCACATTGTATTACACTAAATGCAGTTATGAAAGCATGGAGCAGCCGTGAAAAATCCTCCTTTACCAATATAGAAAATTGTGGGTTATCAATTGAGAATTGAGATGGGGGAATATAAAATATTGGGAAGAATCATATCTATCGTACAGTGATGAGCTCTGATATAGTTTGGGAATTCAGCCTAGCATCAACCAGCTCCTCTAGGGTCCTGCGAGTGAGCCCGTAGTGCATTTCAGCATCTCCTCAACCATGTCAAACACAGGACAAGACTCAGATCCATTGTAGAAAAAGCATAAATCTTTGCAACATTTCCTGCATAACATGTGAATATTTAAGACACTTCACCATGTTTCCTGTTAAGTAGTAAAGCCATGAGAATATTCATCTTGATCGATAAAATGTTAAAGGTGATGTGTAGGGTAAACAACCGATCTGATCGTGTTAATTTTACCAAGCATGATCAATTGTGCCATTTCCTCCCACACCATTTCACAGAAGATCATATATATCTGAAAAGATGCAATATTATGATGCAATTCATAAATAAAAATGTACTACTGATAGAATTCGAGGGTGGATGGAGTATAGTAAAGCAGCTGCGAGTTGAGAAGGGCATTGATGAAGCGGTGATCTGGGAAAAGATGACCGCCGTGAACATGAATTGGAACTTACTGCATGGATCGGAATGAAGAATAAACTCAGACTAGTCGCAGCGCACTTAAGCAAAACATGGAAAGGAGCGCGAAGCTGCCTGCATGCTGTGCGACGGTGCGAGATCTGAAGGCGCTAGAGGATACAAAGGAAAGAAGAAATTATTTGGCAAAAGAAGCAGCGGTTACCGCGTCTCAGTTCTTGATGCCCCACACATCCTGGATCCATGCCCACCGTGCCGTCCTCTCGGTGAGTACACTTCAATAGTGCAGCACGCCTTCACAATCCGATGAGGCGGTGGCTGTTCATGGACCAGCAGTGGCCGTCATTCAAGCAGCAGTGGCATGGTAGTGCAGTGCAGAGAGAATGGAAGTGAGGGTGCGGGTACGGAGTTGTGGCAACAATGGATGTGGGAAGGGGGTAGGGTAGAGGCAGTAGATGTGAGGAGTGGTGGCGGCCCGTGCAAGAGATAGAGGAGGGGGAATGAGGGGAGGTTGGTTGGGAGTAGGGGGCGGTTGGGTTGGGAGCGAGCAGTTCGGGTAGTGAGGCTCATGTAGAAGATAACTAGCCCTAGGACGATCATCCAGGGGTGGGCTGACCACACCATTCCCTTGCCCGGTTCCAGCACCACTCGTGGACGCTCGCCCTCACCGGGATCTCGACCATCACCGCCGCTGCACACCTAGGGTTAGGAGCAGGCCATGGCTGGGAAGGATGCTATGCAGGCCTAGGCTGTCGCTTCCATGGTAGGAGGGTACACCGGAGAGAGGCGCGGGGATCTGACCGCCATGCACCCCATCACCCGCTGCCGGCCTCTCCCTCCCCGCCACCGTTCTCTCCCTTACCGTCGCCGACCGCAGTGGTGGCTGCGGATGGGGAAGTAGACACTAGACAGCATGAGATGGTGAGGAATCGATGATGCGGCTCGGAAAAAGGGAAGAAGAGTAGGGGCGACAGCGGCGGTGGTTGGGGTGGGGAATGACGGGATTAGGCGTTGGGCGGGGTGATGTTAGTGGCGCGGCGAGGTGGTGGGCCGGCGGGCGGTACAGGCGAGGTGAGGAGCGGTGATTGGGGCGAGGCGTTTTTTTAGAGCCAACAGAAACTACACCTGGTGGGGTAGGATGAGGGGTGGAACGATCATCCAAATGTGTAGGAGTAAACTACTTCTTTTGTTTGTTTAGATATAGATATATACTAATGGAGGCTCCTAATCTGTGGTTGTCTGCTGCCAACAAGGGCTTCAGATGCCGCCCACCTTACATGCCAGACTTGAAACCGCAAAAGAGCATTGGTTCATACAAAAAATTCAACTTTCAACTAGAAGTTTGAAGCTGTTAATTGGAACTTTGAACTTGAAATTTGACAAACCCTCAACTCGAAATTTGATTGAACTTTCAACTCGAAATATGAAAACTTTCACATGGAAATTTGAGCTTTGAAATGCAAAATTAAACTTTCAGCCAAGAAATTGCAACTTCGAATAGCACATTTATATTTACACCTTCAACTTCAACCTAGGGGATGGGAGTCATTGGAGTCAATGAGGAATTTGGTGGTGACTCTTCTTGGCTTGGGGTGCGGCGGGGAGAGGAGTTACAAGGGGGTGCTAGCGAGGTGGCAGTGGTGGATTGGGAGTTGTCTTAAATGGATGCTGAATGTGGAGTTGCTGTGCGTGAAGGTGAATTGGGAATTTGGGATTCGCAGTTGTGAGAGCAACAACACATGTGGTCCAAGTTGCGGATGCTGGTCACCCACATGCTCGGCATCGGACGGCTGCGATTAACTTACACTGGTATCAAATGGCGGGTGCGGGTGTCTGTGGAATAAGTTTCCTTCAGGCACCCTCACATTAGCATTATACTAATTACTAACTGATAATGATAACCTCTTTTTAAGAGCCACAAAAGCAAATATTTAACTAAAGTCGGTAAATATTCACTGTAACCAAGAAGATTACACAGCACAGCAATGCCGAATTGGTCCTTAGATAACTATGTAGTGGCACTTATTTTTGGTGTATATCCCAAAATATTTCCGTTCCTTTAGATTTGCATTCTATTGCTCATTTTACACACTGCTGGTTATCAGTCTTGACATCGAGCATGAGTGCACTTGTTTTAGAAATGTGACTTCTTTACTTTTGTGTTCTTTGTAAAACAGGAAAGAGGCTTTTTTCCTCTATCAGCAGCCTTATTGTCGTCACCAATAATGCATTTGGCAAGTGGGCCGGCTGCTGAAATTTTGATAGAGATAGCATCATCAATTGAATCCATTGTTCTCTCCCTTCTTTTCTGTCGTTCAGGTTTGATCGCAGTTTCTTAAACTGGGATATTTTGAATCTTGATTTTCCTTACATTATGAAGTGAACTTATCCTTTTCCTTTTCCCAGGGTTATGTTTCTTGCTCAGTCAGCCTGAAGCAACTGAGCTTATAGTTCTTTCTCTTCAAGATGGTGAAGATATGAATAAAACAGAATGCATAACTCTTAGGCAGGCCTTTGTACTTTTGTCAAAAGGATTCTTCTGCCGCCCACAGCAAGTTGGAATGATCACAGAGCTACATCTTAAAGTGGTTTGTACAGGCTTGCATGAGAATTATTTATTTTGTATTGTTTTAAAATCTTTTTAACATCTAGATCTGTACAGTGTGCCGCATCTTGCATACATCTTGGTTGCACTCATTTTTTTGCTGGTCTTTACTTCCACTTCTTGTTACTACTTAAATCATTCATTCTGTCACACTATTTATCATTTAATCCACAATATGAATGCTGTTATATCTACTTGCAGTAATTTTGTCTAATTTACAAGTGAGTTGTCTAACTTCTGTTGATGTAGGAACCTAATTTATTTGTGAATAACTGATCAGACTTGAATTCTTAGTTATCTTGTTTCTGCTAATGATTGAATTATTGTCCTCTGTAGGTAAGTGCTGCCAATAAACTACTTGTAGTTCCTCTGAATTCTGATGAGCTTTTGTGGGTTCTTTGGGAACTTTGTGCTATTTCGAGGTTTGTATTTAAGTCAGCATTTGGTGGATAATAGATGAAACTTACTTGTGATCTGAAATCCTAGTTGTGTAAAATAATGACAAAGGCTGCGAAATTTTGGGATTATCTTTCATCACACAATGCCTTGATACGAAATTCTTTTTCGGGAAATTATCTATTCCTGTCTCAATAATCAAAGGAGACACTAATATTGTCTGTAATATTTGCTCAATAATTGAACTCTTCATCTTTCAACGTCATGGTCAAATTTCTGTAACTTTGATATAGTTACACTATGATAAGGAATTTCTGAAAATTTAAAGTACCTTTTTTTTTTGAAGAAACGGCAACAGGACTGCTGTAATTTGAAATTTGAAGTACCTAGTTGAATTTTGAAATGCTCAACACAAAGTTATGTGCATGTGGAAAGGGCACAGAGAAGCTATTTTTTGATGTATTCTTTTATAGATTTCTCCATAGTCCATATGAACTTAAGTGCATAGGTTTGCATAATCAGTATATGTGATGCAGGTCTGATTCAGGTCGCCAAGCATTATTAGCTCTTGGCTACTTCCCTGAGGTATGTGCTATTGGTCTACATCTGTCATTTTTAATGCAACCTAAGCTGCTTAGTGATGTCAATATTCCTGTTGCAGGCAATATCAGTTCTATTGAGTTCTCTCTCTTCGTATAAAGATCTTGCTTCAATAATGACTAAAAATGGTTAGCAATTATTATATTCTTTTGGATATATCATTTGAGGTTTTTGAATATAGTTTGTGTGCTTACATCTCTTTGTGACTCTGATCTTAGGAGCGTCTCCTTTGGGTCTTGCCATCTTCCATTCGGCTGCAGAAATTCTTGAAGTTTTGGTTGCAGATTCAACTGCTTCATCACTTAAATCATGGATTGGATTTGCTGTTGATCTTCACAAGGCTTTTCATTCATCTTCTCCAGGTGCAAATAGGAAAGATGCTCCAACAAGGTTACTTGAATGGATTGATGCTGGTGTTGTATATCAGAGAAATGGTGCTGTTGGGCTTCTTCGTTATGCTGCTATTCTAGCTTCTGGTGGAGATGCTCATCTTTCTTCTGGAAACGTGCTTGTGTCAGATTCGATGGATGTTGAGAATGTAGTTGCAGATTCAAATAATACTTCAGATGGTCAAGTCATTGATAATCTTCTTGGTAAGCTTGTTGCAGACAAGTACTTTGATGGAGTTGCTTTATGCAGCACTTCTGTGGTTCAATTAACGACAGCTTTCCGCATTTTGGCATTTCTTTCAGAAGATACGGTAAGAGGCTCATTCTCATGGAAAAACTATTTACTCATGACTTCTAATTTGCAATGATACGCACACCATTTTTTTTGTTCTATTTCTGAAGGCTGTGGTTTCGTCCCTTTTTGAAGAAGGTGCAATTACTGTTATATACATAGTCCTGATGAACTGCAAGTCTATGCTTGAACGCTTGTCCAATAGTTACGGTGAGCACCTCAAGCTTTATATTTTTGGATTATTAATCGAAATACGATATTGGTATGTCTTTATATTGTCTTGCTCATGAAGTAAATTGAGCTTCATATGCTATTTTTATGCTAAAACTCATCTCACAGTTACTCTTCCTTCAGATTACCTTGTTGATGAAGGGGCTGAACTGAGTTCCACCACGGAATTGCTTTTAGACCGAACTCATGAGCAAGCCCTTGTTGATCTCATGATTCCCTCTCTTGTCTTGCTGATAAATCTTCTTCATATTTTACATGTATGTTGCTCTGTCCTATTCTTTGTGACGCGGTAAATTTAAATATGGCTTCTGTGTATGAGTATGTAATTGCCTCAAGCCGCTCATTTTTGAAGCCTTGGATTTATTTTATCTTTGCAGGGAACAAAGGAGCAATATCGTAGCAAAAAGCTTCTTACTGCTCTTCTGCAGCTACACCGAGAAGTCAGGTCATGCATATAACCCTCTATTTATAACAACACCCCTCCACCCCCCCTCCCCTCCCCTCTCTCACACACACATTTTAATTTTTATTCTTTCAGCCCAAGACTAGCAGCATGTGCTGCAAATTTATCCTTCATGTTTCCTAGTTTTGCTATCAGTTTCAGTTTTGTTTGCCAGCTTATCACGTCAGCACTTGCTTGTTGGCCATTGTATAATTGGGCACCTGGTCTGTTTCATTGCCTTCTTGAAAATGTAGAGCCTATTAATGCTTCAGTACCATTAGGTCCAAAGGATGCCTGTAGTCTCCTTTGTCTTCTGGTAAGCTTTTTACTTATACTGGTACCTTTGAAACTCTTATGATGTCTACTTGTTTGTATATAAAAAAGTACAGGTGTCAGACTTGTACAATTGTAGCACTTCTTATTCTAATGTGTTTTTCATGCACTGGAAGGGTAATCTTTTCCCAGATGAAGGCATGTGTCTGTGGAAATTTGAAGTTCCTTTGCTGAGCGCTATTAGATCTTTGAGTACTGGAACAGTTCTAGGGCCTCAAGTTGAGGAACAGGTGAACTGGTACCTGCATCCTAAACTTGTAGCTATATTACTTGTAAGGTTGATGCCACAACTTGATAGACTTGCGCTTGTCATCGACAACTTTGCTTCTTCGGTATGTCCTGGCTTTATTTTTTTTCTGGTGTCTTTTCATTCGGAAGCAAATGATTTTTTGAGCAAATACTCATGTAGACAACTGTGTCTCACAGGCCTTGATGGTGATACAAGACATGCTTCGTATATTCATTGTCCGGGTTGCCTCTGAAAAGATTGAGTGTGCGGTTGTCCTTCTTCGGCCAATTTTTATTTGGTTAAATGATAAAGTTGATGAAACTTCCCTGTCAGAGAGTGAGGTCTTTAAGGTATGACAATGCATAGTTATTATGCCTGCATAAATGCTTGTTATTACTTCCATTTGGTAGGTATGCACACAATTACTGTTCAAAGTCCTGGAGGCTACCAGCCAGTTTCCTCATGAGAAATACAATCTTTATTTGACCAGTTTTTGGATTACAGATTACCCTCTATTTGGTCATTATTGTTAGAAACATGTTGTTTAGTAAGTCAATATTACGGTCTTCTATACTGCTTTATCTGCTGACCCCAGCAGGTTTCTTTGTGTCAACAAATATGTAGATCTATTATTTGTAAGACAAATTAGAAAGCCTTGCGAGTTCCACCAGAACCTGGTGGGTTAGTGTTCAGGTTCGTGGAACTATTGTCAATCCTGGAGCCCGCTTGATTCTGGAAGTCTGGTTTGTTTCCTTTTTTCTGTTTTGGTTTGTTTTTTAAATTTCTTGAAGTTTATATATTTCTAACATATTAAATAATCAAACCATTGAAATAGCACCCCAAAAAACCCTCGATGCTGGCCACACACATACTTGAAGCAGATTGATTGTGGAAAACTGTCTGGTTTATATTGCAGGAACCTGAACTCTGGGTGGTTCCTGTCCGTGTTGTGTCTTAGAATATTCCTCTCTCCGCTGTTCCATTTTTGAGCTATATAGGACATTTATAGTCTCACCTGGAATTGTTGACTGATTGGCACTAATAAGTCCAGTATGGAATCTCACAACAGTAGTTCTATTTGTATGCCAGTTGCCATAATATAGAAGCATGTAACAGTTAGTTATTTTTCCTTATATTTGGTTGAAGGACCCCCCAATTTATGATGTTGCTTAATGCATTGTTTCCAGGTGCATCAGTTGCTTAAATTTATTGCAAATTTGTCAGAGCATCCAAATGGCAAGGTGAGAGGTTCTCTGCTATTCATGACTCATGGAAGTTATTTATCTCTTGCTCTTCTCATTTTCTCTTTATCAGGCGTTGCTATGGGAAATGGGAGTAGCAAGGATTCTTAGGAAGTTATTACAGAATTGCAGCAATGCATATTATTTGGAGGATAAGATGATTTTTGAAAGAAGAGCCTGCACAAACGACCTCCTTATGCTCAAATGGAGGATTCCTTTATTCCGATCTCTTTCATCTATCTTTACTACCCACCCATCTAATAAAGTGCAGACTACTATTGAAGAGTATACACAACTATGGAATTATTTATTTTAGAAGTATTTCACTATTTACATATTAAAACTAATTACTTCATTCAAATTAGGTTCTGGAATGAGAGTGCTAGTGTTGAGGACTGCTCTTCTATCATGCATCACCTCTTGAAGTTATGCCAGGTAAAATTTCTTTTGCTTTTGTCTAGAATAAACATGTACTGTAGAAATGTGTTTTTGGATGCTTGTTGAATCACTAGTTTTTTTACTTTATTTGATTCCCAAGCTTAGCTCTGTAGTGAAGCCAGGATGTGTAGTTCCATACTTTGTTGTGTTTTCTGCAGTTTTCCTTCTCTGAAGGTTTTATATCAGAGCTAATTTTTTTTGTATCAAATAATTAATTTTAAGTATTGCCCACTCTAAAGTCTTTTATGATTTGATTCTGCTCCGTGCAGTTAGTTTTTTATTTGGTTCAACAGTGGTAAAAATGTCATGTCAGCAACATACATGTCGTTTATGTAATTTTATAAGTATAACCTCTAGTAGCTTTGAATTTTGGTATACCTCATCCAATTGAGGTGGAAAACCTGAAGGGTTAGCTAAAGTTTCAAAATGATTGCTCGTGACACGAGAAGGAAAAGCTGAGGATGTGGACATGGAACGAAGACAATGTTTCTTCTGCTGTTGGCTGTTGCCTTTATTTTTTCTTCTTTTTTCCTTTTGCCACAGTTGTGTTGTTGCTTTTTAGTGTTTTAGAAACTAGTTCCCTTTGATTGGGTTTCATTCCTAGCCTATCCCAACTTGTTTGGGACAAAAGGCTTAGTTGGTGTTGTAGAAACTAGTTCCCTTTGGTTGTATCCAAAGTCATAGATGCACAAATTAACATGCCCAAGTACAATGGAATCCTATCATATGCTGCACTTTAATAGCATAACTTGTGGCAATTCTGAATAAGATATTTTCCAAGGGAAAAGGGCAGAAGGTTTTGTAATTAGTAGGATTAAAACTGAGTATATAAGGTGTGATTTCAATGGTGCTATGGCAGATAATGGAGATGTTAGTCTGAACGGAAAAGTAGTGCTCAGGAAGGAACCTTTTCGATATTTGGATCGATGCTATAGAGTGACGGCGAGATTGATTAAGATGTGAGCCAAAGGATACGAGCGGGGTGGGTGAAATAGTGCCAAGCATCTTGTGTCCTATGTGATAGAAAAGTCCCTTAAAAGTTAAAGGGTAAGTTCTATAGGATGGTGACCAAACATGCGATCTTGTATGGAGTGGAATGTTGGGCGACTAAAAGACAATATGTACAGAAGATGAGTGTAGTAGAGATGCGGATGCTACAGTGGATCTATGGTCATACAAGATGGGATCGAATCCGCAATGATGATATACGTGATAAGGTTGGGGTAGCACCGATTGAAGAAAAGCTTGTCCAACATCGCTTGAGATGATTTGGACATCTTCAACAGAGGTCTCCTGAGGCACTAGTGCATAGCGGAATTTTATGTCGTCTAGAAAACATAAGAGGCGGGTGTCGGCCGAGACTGACGTGGGAAGAAGCAGTTAAAAGAAGCTAGAGGGATTGGAATATATTCAAAGAGTTGGCATGGATAGGAGTGTATGGAGTGATCCACATACTGGAACCATGATCTAAGATCAAAGGTTTAGGGGTTTTATTGACTTTGACTGGGTTCCATTCCTAGCCTACCCTAACTTGTTTGAGACAAGGTTTGGTGGTTGTTGTTGTTGATGATGATATATCTTATTAGAAATTTTGTTCTCTTACTGTGGTGCATGCTGTCCTAAACGCTGGAGTTATAGTTTCTATTCAAATTTTTATATATGTTTTCTATTGGTTCATTATGAATCATGCTATAATATGATATACCAGGTTTTGCCTGTTGGACGAGAAATGCTAGCATGTTCCCTGGCATTCAAGGAAGTGGCTTCTTCCTATACCTGTAGAAGTGCAGTACATTCGATATTTTCACAAATCCAAACTTCTCACCAAGATGAGAAGGAAAAAAACGGAAGTGACACTTACCATGACTCATCAAATGTGGATAATTGGTGTTGCTTTTCCCCTTTGTTGAAGTGCTGGAAGAAGCTCCTAAAATATATTGGTGCTAATCATCCAACAGATTATTTGGTAGAAACAGTGTATTCCTTGACACTTGGTGCTATTGCCCTCAGCCAGTATGGGGAAAAGTAAGCAACACTTCCTTTTCTTACTTTTGCATATCTCAATAACATCTAACCTACGAATTAATGTGCAAGTGTGCAAGTTTATCTTTCCAGTCAATGGTCAACGAGGTTAGGCATGCGATTTTATTTAGCAATTACCTTTTTTTTGTCTGTTTCAATGTGCCTGGGTTGATGCTAACTTCTGCAGAAGTGCTGATGCAGCACTGGCCTGCCTCTGTTACTCTTTCACTTTTTTTAATTTTATTTTCTTCTTTTCTTTTTCTTCATTTCTTTCTCTTCCATTTAGGAAAACTAACTGCTAATTAGCATAATGTTGTTCAGGCTGCTAGATATTTTGTTTTTATGAAGGGTAAATGGGTCACTTTCTAGATGTCATGGCAATATGGTTATGCTGATCCATTTGGTTGGCTGTTCTTTGTAGATTTAGTTCTGATATCTGGGTTGATCCTTATTGACTGGCAATTGATTCTCTTCATGTATATACTGTGCTTATAAAAAGTAGATCTGAATGAACATGTCTGTTAACGGTGCAAATGTTTTTTTAGGAAGATTTTCTGCAACTGTAGAAGCATTTATTGATGCAAGACATTCTTGTTTTTTAGTGCAATTTGTTTGATGGGTCCAAATAACATAGAAATAATTATAATGTTTTTATTGATTATAGTCTGGAGGGTGTCGTCTTATTGAGGTGTCTATTTGGGCACCCCTTTGATCCTAGTGGTACTCTGCAATCATCTGGTGAGAGTTTGAATGAGATTTCAGTTCTAATGAAGACATTTGAAGAGAAGATGTGCCAGGGCTATGAGAATTTGTCGACTTTTGTCGGAAAGTCTCTTTCACATCAGGTAAATCGTAATCTTCAAGATTTCACTTTACTGTCTTGTTTCTCATATTGACCTCAATTCACAGGTACAGAGTTCCGTCACATTACTGTGTTCTATTCTCGAGAATTCTGGTATATCCGCAGATTCAGTGCAGATGGTTCTTGAAGAAGGCACACGCTTGTCGTTTGGAGTGGTTCGCTCTGTTGTTATGACAGCTTGTCTAATGCCATCCCTAGCCTGTGTGTCTGTAAATAATGAATTTGCTCTCTTTTCTAATGCTTGGAAGGTTATTGCTGATTCAGAAGAACTTGTTGAATGCCGAGAGGGTGATTTTGCAAAGAGGTTGGTGTGGGAGTTGCCTGACTCTTCCCTTGATAGACAACTAATACCTGGTCAATCTGCTAGGAGGAAACTGGCATTAGGAGAGAGCACAAGTAGACGTGTAAGGGACAATCAAGCACCTGAACCTAATGGACAGTTCACTCGAGGTTTAAATGCAACTAATGCCTCTACAGGTCATACACGTAGAGACACTTTCCGTCAGCGAAAGCCAAACACAAGTAGACCACCTTCAATGCATGTAGATGACTATGTTGCAAGAGAGAGAAACATAGATGGTGCATGCAGTGCATCAAACATTGTAAATTCTACTCCACGTGGAACCACGCTTAGTGGACGACCTCCATCCATTCATGTAGATGAATTTATGGCAAGGGAAAGGGAGCGTCAAAATCCTGTGCCAGCACCATCTGGGGATGCACCTCAAGTAAAAGGTCAGTCAAGTTTGGATGACAATGTCCATGCTAAGGCAGAGAAGCTGCGACAGCCGAAGGCTGACCTCGATGATGATCAAGAAATTGATATAGTCTTTGATGAGGAATCAGGGTCAGATGATAAACTTCCTTTTCCTCAACCAGATGATAGTCTGCAATCACCACGTGTCATTGTTGGTGAAAATTCTCCAGGTCTAGTTGCTGAGGAGACAAAAAACCAGCAGAATGAAAGAAGTCCGTTTTCTCATAAGGGCACAATTGTCTCAAAGAATAATGAAAGTCTTGGTGTTGACATATCTTCCCGGACACCAATGCTTTCCGAAGCTAATACTCGTTTGGAGCAGAATTTTTTGGTTTCTAGCCCAGAGAAGAATGCGTTCCGTGATCATGCTGACGAATCTACATATATTTCCTCTCATAACAAGCGTTTTGCACAAGATACTCTCCAACAATTACCTCCTGATATCTATCAGAAGAAAAGTCCACAAAAATCTCAGTCATCTGGATCTAATGGACATGAGTTTAGACTTTCCAACAACCAGCCACCTCTGCCACCGATGCCACCACCAATTTCTTCTATTCCTATACAAAATCCTGATTCATTTCATAGGCAGTCATCGTTTTACAGTGCTAGAGATGGGACACAACCTTTTCCTTCTAGCTATCCTATAAAATCTTTTGACGCTAGTATGCCTAGTGCTTTTGTGGGGCTTCAGGTAATGGAAGATCTTTTGAAGTTTTAGTTATGATGTATCTGCTGCTATTTTGACTTCATGGTGCAATTTAAATTCTTTAATGTGAACTTCCATTTGCAGGCTCAAACTGAAAATGTCCTAGTGAGCACTGGTGGTTCATCATCAAATGAATTACCTAATGCAGATCCCAAGTTGTTGTGGAACACATTTCCAGTAAATAGGCTCCCTTTGGAGCACTTTAGCACTGGTTCGTCTGCTCAGCCGTTGCCACCTCTTCCTTCACCTTATTCAGCTCTGGCAACCCAGCATGCTGCAATGAGCTCTGACTCTCCTGCATCACTGTATAACCAGGGCAGTCGTGTTGTCCAGCCTTCTCCACCTGCATCTCTTATTAGCGATGCAACTATAGACATGAATTCTGCATCTGGCGGTGCAATTTCTTCCAACTCATTACCATCATTTGCATCACAGTTTCTAATTGGCAGGTCATCAACACCTACTTCATTTTTTGGCACACCTCTTCAACGAGTTCAATTCTCATCTTGTCTTCCACAGAACGTTTCTAATCCTCAGCCTTCTGTTTCCTCAATACAACCACGGCCACCTCCACCACCACCACCTCAGCAGCCACATCCTTCTCAGAGTCTCCATCAACTTGTTTCTCTTCAATTGCCACACCAAGAGCAACATCTGTCATATCCACAAAGTACTATCCAGTTGCAGTTTCCAAACCAACGTCCTATTCCTCAACTGCAATTTTATGAGAGTCAGCAGGAGTCTGTTGTGCAACCACTGAGGCAAGTGGGTGAACAATCACAACTTCTGAACCATTGTCTACAAGCTGATACTTTATCTCAACAGCAGAGAGATGCAGGGATCAATTTAAACCAATTTTTTTCATCTCCAGAAGCTATTCAGGTTTAATTGGATTTTTACTGAAGCTACATACTAGAAACACTCAATGCCAAGGGTGACTGATTCCAACCCGTTTTACTTCTCGCAGAGTCTACTAAGTGATCGTGATAAGCTTTGCCAACTTTTGGAGCAGAATCCAAAACTCATGCAGATGCTTCAGGTAAGATGGATTATGTGAGTTTGTTATAACTTCGATGTAGTGCATGATCTCGGTAGTAATGCATGTTTAAGTTCCATTAACAACAAATCCAACTGCCTGTTGATATGAATGTCTGCTTTGCATTTGTCAAACAGGATCGTATTGGCCAGCTATAGCTGCAATAGGAGGCTTCCGGTGAGGTCTATCGCCATGCTGCTAGAGGAGTGTCTGGTCCTCTGTTTTCGGCCGAGCTGTAGCAAAGATGAGATTGACAGTTGTATTGCATACATATCTGTAGTTCTGTGTGACATGTGAATATTGTAACATTAGTGTTAAGTCTCGTAATCAATTTTGTCTGAGACTCCATTAATAAGCTCGTGCTAGGCAGGCAATGTGTTCAAAATCGTTGCTCGTAATCTACTGCTGTAGTTGCTAAATGCTAATGGCCGTATACTCTAGCCATGGTACTTGGTTGCACAAGGCCTACTAAGATTTTGATCTGCATGTCAATAGTCCCTATATGTTTGCACTAGATTTTGTTAAGTCATGATGAAATTGTAAGGCTAAGGATCAGGAGGATTTTGGCCGATATTGAATATAGAAAAAATGTTTAAATTTGGATTATGACCGATGTTTATCTAAACATTGGAGGAATTGTCCGAGTTAAGACCGACATGAATCATGACAATCAGCGTATTGGAGGACACGGTCGGTTATGGGCAAGCGGAAAAACACAATCAATCCAATAAATTGTATTTACTCTTTTATTTTCTCGTCGATTAGGAGTAGTTTCTGTAATTTATAATCTTCGTAATTCGATCTTGATCAATAAAGTTACGTATCGTCGATTGTTGATCTTCATTAATTACGCTATCAGGTTTGATTTTTCTTCGATTTTGTTACGCATTGCTTTTTTCGAAAAAAGATATACCTTTACCATCTAATTAACCCTAATCGGTTAATTAGACCTATCATTACCTTTTGATTTAATTGGCTTTTTAACTATTTAGATCTAAATCGATTGTCTCACGACAGATCGGTTTTGAGTATATCATATATTCATTTTACCGATTGCAGAATCAAATCGGTTGGCACGCCTTGATGAACTGAACCCGGTGTTCTTAGGTGTGTTGCGGCCGATTAACTCTCTTCACGTTTTTTGGTGCCAACACACTGTTAGCACGCCCAGTGGGACAGGGAAGATGTCTTCATCCGGCAAGTCGATTCCGCTGTCTGACCTCAACACCGACGCCATAATCGTCTGTACATTGGATGATTTAGCACCAGAGTAGCGTAAAGAAATTAAAGATTGGAAAGCTGCTTTAGAGGAGATGACGCTGGGATGCTATCAAAAGACCCAACGCGGCGTCACACAAAAGGTTGCATTGCCGACGATTAAAACCCTCGGCGACGCGGAAGTTACTAACACATCGGTGAGTCGATATATGCCCGCACAAGCCAAATTATCGAATATGATTAATCAATCTATACATCACGCTTTGGTCAATCAGTCGTCGGCTCTAGTCACAACGCTTAAGCCGATGATAACTAATAGCGTAAAAAGTATAGCTCAAGAGTTGGCATTAACTGGAAGCCTACTCGACCCAATACAAGCCCTACCGAATTATCCTGTTTATTCGGTGGCGCAAAATACTCAAAACACACTAGCTGACCCAAAGTCGTTGGCTGCAATTCAATCTATATCCATAATGCCAACCCAACCTACTGTCATATTACCAAGGGATCCTCGTTTGAGTGGGGTTACGTATTACCAAGCGTATACTGATGTCGTCAAGTTAGATGCATTGGCTAATTTGCCACCATCAGCTCCGTTTTACTCATTTCCACAATCGGTTCCACAGCCGGTTGAAACTAATAGGTATTTACAATACGCTGAGCCGATTCCACCTAGGAATCAGGCCCCATATAAAGTCATGACATACTCTGATCCTTTTGTTTCAGTATCAGAGCCGACCGCTAGGAGAAACAATGGATATGCGCAATTTCCTCAATATACGTCGGCTCAACATAATCGTCAACTCGAGCTTACGCTCGGGGGGCAGAATGCCAATTACGATCGTAATTGGTAGAACGTTAACATTATATCGGCTAATAATGTTAATTAGGCCGATCAGATTTCTTCCGTATTGAGAGATCAATTCGGCATACAACCAAAGGGTAAAGTTATCGGCTATAGAAAGCCGTATCCTGATTATATAGATCGTATGGCTTACCTAAACAATTTTAAAGTTTCTGATTTCGCTAAGTTTTCTGGGGATGACTCTATTACCACATTAGAACACGTCAGACGCTTTATCACGCAATGTGGCAAAGCTGCTCAATCCGACAGGCTGAAAATTAGATTATTCACAATTGTCGTTGTCAGGAGCTACTTTTACTTGGTTCACTAGTTTACCTCCAAATTCGGTTCACTTCTGGAATGATTTGGAAAGCCGATTTCATGAGTACTTTTTCTCTGGCAGTCTGGAACTTAGGATTTTCGATCTGAGCTCCGTTCGCCGGAAATTTAGGGAATCGGTAACAGTTTACATTAAAAGGTTTAGGGAAGTAAGAAATCGGTGCTTTAGTGTTACTTTACCCGATAATTAGTTAGCTAATTTAGCCTTTTAGGGATTAATTCCCTCGCTTAGGGAAAAGTTTGGCAGGCAAGAGTTCAACGATTTAAGTCATCTGCTTCATAGGGTGTCGGCTCAAGAAAACCGATTTACTGATAATAGAGGATTCAAGGATAAGTTTAAGATTTACAAGGAAAAGGATAAAGCTAAGGCTAACCTTGTTGAATATTGTTCGAGTGAATCCTCTGAAGACGAGGAGGCAAAGATAAACATAGCCGAATGGGTGAAAGGATCTAAAAAGTCCTTAGTCTGTTCTTGGTTAAAGCCGACAAAGAGTAAGTCGGAAGTAAAATATGCATTTGATGTCTCAAAATGTGATCGTATGTTCGATCTATTATTACAAGAAAAGATTATACGGTTACCTGAGAGGCATATTATACCGTCAGCCGACGAAATATAAAAGCGAAGGTATTGCAAATGGCACCATTCTTTTTCTCATAATACTAATGATTGCAATATTTTTCGGCAACAGATACAATCGGCTATAGAAGATGGTTATCTTAAATTTGCAGAAGAGCCGACGATGTAGGTGGATGTCAACCCGTTCAAATAAACATGGTGCAGTGCTCGGGAAAGGGAAAAAAGCCGATGCAAGATGAGCAACCAAAAAGGACTCGACATGTTGATATTCAGTCAACTTTCAGCAGTAAAGAGACCCTAAAGATTACGGTCGGTTCATTGCAAATAAAAATAGACTGTGAGGGTAAAAATTTCAGGACTGTTAAGCCTAAGGGAGATCTGCAAATCGGCAAGTGGTACAAGGCGGAGAAATCGCCACCACGACGGCCGATAAACAAGCTCAAGCCAACTTTTTCTCAGCTACTTGAGAAATATGAAAGGAGAGACAACACGCCATGCTATCCTGCGTGTCGGCCATATAAGCTCTATTGGCCAGAGAATTTGGAGAGGGCTCACCAAAGATGCCCTTCTGGCAGTTCTGTTGGGAGAGGAGAATAGCTTTGCCATCACCATATACTTGCCCAATGGAGCATTACCCTTAGAACAATTGGCCAAGGCAATCGGCTAAAGACAGATTATCTGGACCAGTGCGAGATTACCACGATAGAAGTTATAATAGGCGATGCATGAAAGAATTTCTATGCCAAGTCAGGCTAAGGCAGAGATAGAAGAATCGAGTTCTGCGATCCAGGAAAATCTAGCTAGCAAAATACGAAAGCCAATTGAGCCCAAGCCAAGATGGTGCCCCCTGGTCTTAGTCGATCACATCGCAGATGGTTGCAGAGACTAAGAACTCAGGAGATCAGAGAGGCCGAGCAAGAAAAATAGAGGGATCAAGCTTTTGATGAGCTTCACAATTAAAACTGTTAAAAAGGAATGGAGAAAGAAAGAGCCGGTTGAAGAGGAACTGGATTCAGCCGATGACCTAGACTGTCCAATGATTCGGACGACACTCCTTCGATGGATATCAACATGGTGTTCACCTTACTAGCTGAATTAAAGATAAAGACTGAATCGGCTAAGGAGATGTTTGCTCAACTATGTTTGGGTGCTCAAGATGCGATCTTTGAAAAGCCTCAAGACGCTCATTGGCATCTTAAGCCGTTATACTTAAAAGGGCATATTAACGGCAAGTCAATTTCTAGGATGCTTGTTGATTGTGGGGCAACAGTCAACTTGGAAAATCTTGGTAGTATTCATCCACAGTTTTACTACCTTGTTCTAGACATTACAATTCATTCCGTAATTGGCGAGCAACATATGAAGGAACAAATCTAGCTCTCATAATTTTCTTCAATTTAATCCATGTGCTAGGGATGTCTTGATTTTTACACATATAATCATTTCACCAAAGAGCAACAAAATCAGTAAATCCACTAGTAACAACCCTAACCTTATCATACTCAGGAATTCCATGTTTATCAAATGATTGTTCTACGGCTAATTCCAAAGTAAGATATTCTTCAGGATCATATTTACCACTAAAAATGGGTACGGTGAACTTATTTTTGGTACGTGTGCTATGCCGTTGTACCTCTCGTGGTGATGAATCTGTGCTCGTACGCTCTTCGTATCTCGGAGTGTGAACTACCTTTTCTCCTAGAATGTGTTGGATAAGCACTACGATGTTGAGAACCTGCCATTGTTAGTGAAGACAAGAAACAAATCACAAGGATATGATCCTATCACTACGTAGGATGTGGTGAAAAGTTGCTCAACTCTCAAGCTTTAACCTAAGCTCTTACAAGTTCTTATCGTGCAACTGGTGTAGTCGGTCATTGGCGGTGTCAAAAGTTCTCCGAAGCTTGAATAAAGTGATTGCCAAGGGACCAAACAAACGTATGAGGTATAATATGTGGAGCTAGGTAGACTATACTTATTTTCTACACAATCTGATAATTCTAGTTATTGTAATGATAAGTAATGATCCAAACTAGAATTCACAAGTCCTAGTTGCCGATCTCAAAGATATAAGCAAATTTCAAGTCAACTCATGTGCAAAGATGATGGAACTTAATGCAACCAATGGAATGAGCTAAATAAGAATAATTTCAGCACCAAAGCTCGTGTTGCATAAGTTATGGAGAGATGCTAGCTAATTGCTTCATAAAAGGTAAAAGGGCACAAGATTGCTCACTAATTAATACAATTGCACAATCTGAAAATAATGAACACAAATTAGGGTTTTGCTCAATGTAGTGCTGCCGGCCACTATTCTATTTTCTTTTTCCTTTTTTTGGCCTTTTGGCTCTTTCTTTCTCTTTTCTGTCTTTTGGTGACTTTCGATCAACACTAGTATGAACAAAGTTTTGGAATCCCTAACTCGATTTCACTAGATAGTAATATGATAATTCAAGATTATGCAATGTATCAAGTAGAGGAGCCCTAAGTAATATCAAATAGCTAGTCTCAATTGGGATCAAAGTATTCGCAAAGGATGAATTGGTTTCCAAAGGTATGTACTGATATTTTTGGGGTTTTATATATTGTGGATGCTACTGGACTCAACCAACTCAAAGGAACAAAGCTAGAACACGGAATTGAAGCAAGAAACCCAAATTTGGCCAGAACAGTGCAACAAAATTGTCGCCACAATTAAAGTATGAAATTGACCGAATCTAGTTTGCTCACAATGTAAAAAATAGAAGGTAATGTTCCATGCTTTAAATCAAGTATACAAACATATAATTTAGAGCTCGTATATAGAAGTTATAGCCAAAACGCTGAGGTGCACATAATTGACCTAAATTTAACGGATGTGATCAAATCTGAATCCGAATCAAATTCAGTTTGAAAGAGTCTGAATCACAATGGACACCCAAAAACATTTTTGTAGAGGACTCTTCAAGGATCCAGGAAAGTATAAAAACTTCTCAATCGGAGTTCGGACGTGATAATTACTATGAAAATATTGAACCGATCTGGATTGGAAGTACAACTTACTTCACCAACTTTGATGTCCAGATTAAACTAACTTGGATCCGGAATTAGAGTCCGTGTCCAACTAGGCTTTTGTAGAACTCGTTCCAAGGTTTCATGAAAGTGCAAGAATACTAGAATCCGAGCTTGTATGCGAAAGCTATGAACATGAAGGACCATGTGGAGGTCCATCCATGTTTGTGATGAGTGTTTGACTTTATTTGAGCAAGGTGTGCTCAAGTTTGAGTTTGATTTGGATTGGTTTTCAAAATAAAGCAATTTGAGTTGTCTCTGCCAGGAGTGGCAGTACCGGTCGTATGGACGCGGTAGTGATGAGTTGGATGGTTTATTGCACATCTTTGTGGGCATTGCTATGTGAGGAGTTTCCTTGTCTTTGATGGTTGCAGGGCGACGGTGCTAGGTCATGGTGAGGCGAAGGATGACCGGGACTAGGCGAGGAGCGTCGGAGGTCCAGACGATTGGGAGATCGCCGGAAGATGATCAGAGACGGAGTCCGGGCAAGTCAAGAAGATAAGGAAAGGAGTTGATGCTAGCTAGATGCTGCGTAGATCAATGAGGGCCGTCGGATTGAGGTCTAGTTGATAGGTTAGCGGGTCTAGGTAGTATGCTTTGAAAACCATGCAAGAAAACCCGGTATGTGTGTGGGTTTTGGGTTAGCCCTTGCATGGCTGTGTGTGTGGGTTAATCCTAGCCCTTAGATGAGTGTTCTAGGGTTGAGGGACTCATCCAAGGGTGGTAGGTGGCCCAAGAGTAGTATAAATAGGGGTGGAGGGGTAGCCTCCTTCCCTTGAAGGTGTTGAGGTTTTTGATGCTCATTTGAGCTTTGCCCACATGAATTTGAGGCTTTGTAACCTCCCCTTCCAGAAATGAAAGTTTTATCCATCCACCTCTGAATTTATTTTATGATTTACATTATGTCTTTACTTTACGCAATTTAAATTCAGCATTTACTTTCCCGCAATTACATTCCCGCAATTTACTTTCAAGTAATTTGGATTTACCTCCCCTCCTTCTAAATGCTGCTGATCTTGGATGTTTTGAGTGTGTTCATATGGTTTTACATCTCTTTTGCACTCTTGGATTGAGTAGAGAACATCTTTTCTTTCAAGTTCCAACTTTGTTCAGAACTTGTTCTTCGCACAGCAGTCAGTATTTGATTTTTGTAAAAATATAGAAAAATCCTTTTTGAGTGATTCTTAATGGACGAGGTGCGGGACTCTGGTATACACCAACATAAAAATTTTGGAGTTCACTTGTTGCACCGTTTGGGTGCCATGAGGTGAAAACCGAGCCCCAAACTTTCTGCTCGAAGTTCTTGAGCATACTGTGTTCTTAGATTTTTCCTGTTTTTTATGTATGGCTTTTTGAATAGAAATTTGGTGGAGTTCTTCACGACTCTGATTCTCATAGGGAGAAAAATTCTCAGAATTTTGTGAGCTGCAGAAACCCACCAACCTCCTGTGCAAATTGAGGACAAGTTCTGGAAATTCTGCTTTTGCTTTTCTAAAAGTGACTTTTGTGATTTGAATTGATGTCCTTTCTAAAAGCAAGAGTTTGAATTGATTCCTCTTTCTCTTGGACACTAGACAACCAGGATTGTGACTAAAAATCCCCACATATTTTATGGTACTTATCCATGCAAGCTTGGGGTACACATAGTTGTCTAGTTTTTCGGGTTTTTCACAATTTCCTTTGAGCGATCTTGTCGAGGTTTTTGTTGTAGTATTTTGGGGGAATTTTTATTTGCGACCATTCACCCCCCCTCTGTTCGCTATCTCGGTCCTTCAATTGGTATCAGAGCCGGTTCTGCTCTTTCTAGATCTTGACCGGTCTCAAGAGCCATGGCGATGAACAAATATTCCACCAAGCCTCCCATCTTTAATGGAGTTGATTTCCTTTTGGAAGTCCTGATGGAGTCATACATCATCGCCTGTGGCTACCCGATATGGCGTAAGGTGAAACTCCCGTATGAGGTTCCTGCTGATGAAAATGTCACGGCCATCAATATGGTTGACGTTGAGGCGAATGCTAAGGCAAGGAACATTCTCATACAGGGTCTTAGCCGCGATGAGTATGATAGGATTTCTCACCTTCGCTCCGCTCACGAGATTTGGGTAACCCTCGATGCTTACCATGAGGGCTCTACTCAAATCAAGACTGTGAGGCAGGACCAGTTCAAGCGCGAGTACAACAAGTTTGATCAACTCCGCTGGTGAGAGTCTCGACGAGTGTTTTGGTCGGTTTACAAAGATTTTGAGCGACCTCCGGCGAGCTTGGTTGCATATACCCGACTCGGACAATGCTCGGCATTTCTTGACCGCACTCGACCTTCGGGTTTGGGAGATGAAGGTGACCACCATCAAGGACACCACCGACTTATCGACTCTGACTCTTGACGGGATTTATTCCCGCCTCAAGACTCATGAGATCGATGTCGTCTCTCGGAAGACGAAATCTCGATCGATGGCTTTGGTCACCGATCCCATTGGATCTTCTTCTTCGATCCTTCTATTGGTTTCTCTCTTCCGCCCTTTGCGAGCTAAGCGATAACCAACTGGAAAAATTTCCAGAAAATGAGCTTGCTCTTCTCGCTCGCAAGTTTTCTCATGCATATAAGAGGGTGAGAGAGAGGAAGAGAGGTGGCATGATCACATGCTTCGAGTGTGGTGGCCCCAACCACATTCGGGCGAACTGTCCCAAGCTGGAGAAGGGCAAGAACGACGTTGGCGGTTCGGGCAAGAACGACTACACCGACAAGAACCGCAACAAGAAGCCTCCGGTTCGTGAACCGGCGACGAGAAGAAGTACCGCAACTTCTCCAAGAACAAGAAGCTCTTCCACCGCTTCGCCGCGCTTGACGACATCAACCTCTCCGACACGGAGACATGGAGCGACGAGGCGAGGATGATCCGTAAGAGAAGAAGGGCGACGATGACTTCTCCCATGTGCTTCATGGCCGACACCAACGACATCGCGACTCCGAGCTCTACAGCTGACTCGGATGAGGTACCCTCCTATGACCAGCTCAACGAAACTTTCGCAAATTAGGAAAATTTCATGCTAGAGCTAGAGCTAGGTGTACGGAGCTTGAGAAGGAAGTAGGTACCTTGACTCGGAGTTAGCTTCACTTAGATCTTCTCCTCCCGAGTCACCGATGATTGCTCTTTGTGTGATGCTATTCTTGTGGAGTTGGAGAACCTAAGGACCATACATGATAGTGTGCTTGCTGAACTTGATGGTCTTAGGTTGAAGAATGCTAGCACTAGTTCTATTGATGCTATTCTGTTGAGGCTAGTTTTCTTCATGCTCACTCCACTCCATCATGTGCTAATTGCCCTAAATTGCTTGCCGAAATTGATGCCATGAGCGAACACCTTAGAAAGCTTTCTGCTAGAAATGATGAACTTGAATTGCATGCTTCTAAGAACCCAATCGACTCATGTGAGGGTCAAAGCAACTAAAACTTGATAATGATGCTTTGAATGTCAAGTGTGATCAACTTGCTAAGGACTTACTAGATAAGTCACAAGAAAGTTGCTTGCGATGTTCTATGATTGAGGGGGACTTAGATAAAATCCATGTCGAGCTTAGGAAGAAATTAGAAGACCAAGCCCATAGAATTAGAAATGCGCCTTATGCTTTCTTGTGAGGCCCTCAAGATTGAGGCAGCCGTGCTAAGGGAACAAAAAGCACGTCTTTGAGAGATCTTCTCTTCCAGTTCTTCTTCTTCCTCTCCTTCCCCTGTTCTTCTTGTGCTTCTTTTTCCGAGATTGCCAGATCTTATGAGCACTCTCGAGAAGTTTGTTGGAGGCAAGAAGAAGCTCAATCTTATTCTAGACCAATCCAAGATTAGTAGATTCAATCAAGGTCTAGGATTTGATCCCTTGGAGCACGCCGGCGCATCCTCCCACCATTGTGCGCGGCTCCAAGAGTGGTGAGATTGTGGTAGCTCCTGAGTGAGTACCACCGTGTTTAGATCTGCTGGGTTGTCCATAGGACTTCTTATCGAAGGGTGTTACTCCTATTGCTTCGCCTCTAGCAAGGCGAAGTACACATGCACCTTCCGTAAGAAGGATGGTCACCTAGTAGATTTACGCTTGCGCGCCAAGATCACTCGGCGTGAGCGTGTTGCTGCTCTTAGGGTATTCGGTCATCCCGCACTTTGAGTGCTCCTAAGACACACACCGCTTCTAGACAAAGTTAGAGAGTCGCTGCTTTTGGGCAAAGCGTCCGAGACATGGTTTTCATGCTAGTTCTTCAAGTTTTAGTCCCGAAGCTGTTTGTAGTCGGTCTTTCCGCCGTCCTCTTGATATTCCTCGCTTTTCCCATCGAGGTAGATATCGCGTGAGGTGTTTTCTGGTAGGAGATCCAGCAGCCTTTTTACCGGGTTGGTCCGGCTTTTGCACCACGTCGTGCTAACCTGGGCCCACTCCTAGATCATCTACTAGAGTTACTACCGATCTTGTTAGAGTTGAGCGTCGAGAGACATTCGAGTCCGATCTTCTTACGTGGTTTGGTACTGAGGTGTCGATGCTTCAAGATTGGGTTCCTAAGTCTTCACTCTATCCCAAGATCGAGTCATCTTTCCTCTTGTGTCAATTCCTTGTGTCATGTCTATGCGATGATGCTTTTGAGTGCCTTTTGCCTTTCTCATGGCATGAGTCACTTGAGGCCAGCTTGAGGATGTGATGACTGCCTAGTGGAGTGGATTTGGGTCATCTTGTGGACTTGTCCTTTCTTAGTTCGATTCTTAGTCCATGAGTTGTCCCGAGGCATCATCTTCGCTGCATAAGTAGTGGACCTCGTTTTTCCTCGAGGTACCCACTCACGGCAAGAGTTGCGTAAGTATGTTGGTCATGTTGATCTTTACTAATCTCATCTAGGATCGGTTTGTCGCTTTTCAATGTTGGCACTCGATGTGAATTCCGAGTTGGCCTTTGCGGCTTGTCTCTAGAGGATTGGATCTTCCCGCATGACCATCATGAGCATCATGCTAACTCGCATGTACTTTCAACTTTGTTTGCCTCGTGTTTCGCTCCACAAGTGTTGAGCTTCATGATAACAAACATTGGGGACATCCACTTTCATGGTGAGCTATCTCATACCCTCATGTCGGCTATACTTGTGATCATAATTTCCATGACATGTTGTGATTGCTCTTGCTCCCATGTGTATTATATGTACTTTGCTAGGTCTTGTTAGTTTTTGTCTGTCTTGTTTTGTGCCATAGCATGTTTTCCCCAACCATCTTTGTGCTTCATGTATTATATCCTAAATTCATGAGCTCTTTCCCAGCATGTGATTCTCTTGTTTTTATCCTGTCCATGATATTGTTCATTTGGTATGAGCATTTGTATTAACTATGGGCACGTGCTATATATCATTTACTTTATTTTGTCATGAGTAGTATCTAGGTTATATGACCCTGATTTTCTATTACATCCATGATTAGCTTTGTTTAGACTTTGTTTGTCAGACTTTGTGCTACATGTGAGTGCCTTTCATGAGATTAGGGTCATATGATCTAGCTGCCGCTATATGACTTATATTGTTCATGATCACCTTTTATTGTCCTTCATGCTTATATGCTTCATACCTATTTTGCATGAGCTTGTGTTCTACATTCATGGCATGTATTCATCATCATGCATAGAGTGTTGCCATAAGTAGCTTCTCATCTTTGTGTCCATGGTCACTATTTACTTTCATGCTGTCTGTGTCCTCATGACCTTTTGTTTGGTCTTGTTTTGACGGGCCTTTTTCGCAAAGATGTAAATATTGTTATTGAGACTATGGATAAATGGATCTTGATGTTGCTAATTGGTTTGTTTTATGTATGATCCTCTTTGGTTGTCTTCATTCATCTTGCTCATGTTATATCTAGTAGCATGTTGTTGTGCTTCATTGTGGTATTTCTTCATTTACATGCTCATTGCCATGTTTAGGGTAGTATCTTGATCCGTGTATTTCTAGGCTTGCACATGACCCCTGCTAGCATTTTGTTGCTGTCATGCACCTTGCTTAGCTTCTTCTGCCAGCATGACAGTGCTATGATTCACCTTGCTGTTGTTTATCATGTGGATATGTTTTCACTGTTGTCTATGGATATATGGATCTTGATTCTATCTTTAGCTTGGTTGTGATCATGATCTTACATTACCTTCTGCATCATGTTCATGCTCTAGATGATCATTTGCCACACTTTTCCTGTATCTTGTCCATTCATGCCTAGGAACTGGATCTGCCTAACCCCAGTTTCGAAAGCATAGATTTGTTGGATGCATGTGTGTAGGCTTTCTGGTGAGGAGACCATCATCCTAGGAATATCTCTAAGTCTTCTTCCTCTGCTTTTTGGATCCACTTCAGGTCATTTGCCACTACTTGCACTACACTGCAGTAGGTAAGTACCTCTGAAAATGTTGATGATAGTGATGGGTCTCTTAGGAGGTTGTGGTTCTTTTGTAGGTAGAGCTTGTGTCATGTTTGTCTAGAGTCTTTTGGTTGGACTTCTAGCATAGTTAGGTTGCTTCTTACCTTGAGCCGTCTTGCTCCTTAGAGACCATGTGGTTTTAGATCTTATCTCTTCTCCTCTAGCTTTCTACCTGTCTCTTGTGAGGTGAGAGTTTTAGAGTGTGCCTCAAGGGGAGTAGAGTGTGTTCAGGGGGATTTGAGCTTGGAGTCGTGAGCCCATACGGCTTATCTTGAGGGGGAGCTGGTTTGTATATTATGTATTATATGTTTTCTTCCAGCTTAGCTTTTCTTTTCTTTGTGTTTCTTTTGGGTGACTTTGGGCTTGTTTTCTTGAGTTGAGTTCACTCACTTAGACTTCTGGCATGCCTTCCATGGACCTCTTATCTTGTGCTTTAGGTTGCTATCATGCGTGATTAGCTGTTCTCTCTTCTCTCTAGGTTGAGTTCCCTCACAGTCTTATAAGTCTAGCAGGTATTGGGCCTCCTGGGTAGACAGGGTCTGTGTGCACTCCTTAGTTGGGATCTAGAGTCAGCTTCCCTATGTCAGTCACTGGGGAAGATAAGAGCGAGTCTAAGCCGTAGTGAGTCTCTTCTATCTTATCTATGCTCAATAGCCATTCAGCTTTGCGCTTCTCGCTTCTTCTCCTCATTCTGTTTTTCTGGTTGTTATTGAGTTCATTCGGGTTTTCTTTATGCCTAATCTTGATAATAACTCAACTTTAACCAGATTTGAGCTTAAAATTGATTCATTTGTTGAGGGGGAGTTTGGGAATCTGTTCATGCATTGCATTTAGACTGTATTTTCTGTTTTATGAGCTTTGTCTATTGTGCAATTGATTTCTTCTTCATGCTATACACCATGCTACATCATTTGAAGAAAATCACTAGCTTAGGTATGTCCAAGTTCATTTAACTTGCTAAGCTTAAAAATGAAATAAGCCTTAAATGAAAAACTTGTTGCTTTTACTTGCTAGGTTTCTTCTCTAGAGGTTTGTACCATAATTTGAGAAATTTAGGAGTTCTCTAGAGTCCCTATAGCAACTTGGGTGAAACTAGTTTGATCCATGCTAGAGTCCTTCAATTGCTCATGAATCATTGTGCAAAAAAAAAATGAAAATTAAACAAAATTGACTCTTCTTGTGCACATATGACTCAACACCTTGCATTCACAAGACCGCTTCCCATTGCACTTGGGATGAACTTGGGACCTAGACCATCCTCTTAAGAGTTCATCTTGAGATGGTCGCATACGGCTTGAGTCAATTGGTTGTCAAAAGAAAATGCAAATAAATTAAAAACAAAGACATGTGGGTAAAGAATGCAAATAATGTCAAACATTTGCACCCCGCTATGTCTTGTATGATGATAAATCAAAATTTGCATTAAGTGATAAATGAGCCCGAAGGACCTTGTATGCTCTTCTAGATTCCCCAAAGTGTTGAGTAGGTTGAACTCTAGGTTTTCCTTTTGATCCTTAGAGTGGCTATTCTTCTATTTTTGAAACTAAAGCTAAGTGTTGCACTTGTCTAATCTTGCTAAAAATGAAATATTCAAAACTAAGCTCGTATTTGCACTTGGACATGTCTTAGTTTAGTCATCTTCTGAAATTGACAAGCTTGGTGTAATATCCTTCCATTTTGATCAACTGGATAATCTTCAAAGCTCTTTCGATTGCATTTCATGCATACATAAAAAAAATTGATGCCTATATTGCCAAAAGGGAGAGAAAACGTAGAAAAGGCATCACTAAATATATAAAAATGTGAATGCTTATTTGGTTATTATGATCTTTGTAAAATTATGCTACTACTTCTGTTGGATCATAATCTCATAATCACATTTGACATGTTTAGTTGGATTTTAGAGTTTTTGTTGAAAACTTGCTCTTTCTTAACTTTAACTCTAAAATCTGAATTCCTCTTCGTCAACTTGGTCATGGTTCTAATTTCTATCTTTGGACCAAGTTTGACTTTGCAACTAAAAATTGCTTTCTTCTTCATTTTCTTCAAACTCAAATTTATGCCTTTTGTGTGGTTTGTCAATATACTCATCAAGAGGGAGATTGAAGGACCATGTGGAGGTCCATCCATGTTTTTGATGAGTGTTTGACTTTATTTGAGCAAGGTGTGCTCAAGTTTGAGTTTGATTTGGATTGATTTTCAAAATAAAGCAATTTGAGTTGTCTCTGCCAGGAGTGGCAGTACCGGTCGTATGGACGCGGTAGTGATGAGTTGGATGGTTTATTGCACATCTTTGTGGGCATTGCTATGTGTGGAGTTTCCTTGTCTTTGATGGTTGCAGGGCGACGGTGCTAGGTCATGGTGAGGCGAAGGATGACCGGGACTAGGCGAGGAGCGTCGGAGGTCCAGACGGTTGGAAGATCGCCGGAAGATGATCGGAGACGGAGTCCGGGCAAGTCAAGAAGATAAGGAAAGGAGTTGATGCTAACTAGATGCCGCGTGGATCAATGAGGGCCGTCGATTGAGGTCTAGTTGATAGGTTAGCGGGTCTAGGTAGTATGCATTGAAAACCGTGCAAGAAAACCCGGTATGTGTGTGGGTTTTGGGTTAGCCCTTGCATGGCTGTGTGTGTGGGTTAATCCTAGCCCTTAGATGAGTGTTCTAGGGTTGAGGGACTCATCCAAGGGTGGTAGGTGGCCCAAGAGTAGTATAAATAGGGGTGGAGGGGTAGCCTCCTTCCCTTGAAGGTGTTGAGGTTTTTGATGCTCATTTGAGCTTTGCCCACATGAATGTGAGGCTTTGTAACCTCCCCTTCCAGAAATGAAAGTTTTATCCATCCACCTCTGAATTTATTTTGCGCATTTACATTATGTCTTTACTTTACGCAATTTAAATTCAGCATTTACTTTCCCGCAATTACATTCCCGCAATTTACTTTCAAGTAATTTGGATTTACCTCCCCTCCTTCTAAATGCTGCTGATCTTGGATGTTTTGAGTGTGTTCATATGGTTTTACATCTCTTTTGCACTCTTGGATTGAGTAGAGAACATCTTTTCTTTCAAGTTCCAACTTTGTTTAGAACTTGTTCTTCGCGCAGCAGTCAGTGTTTGATTTTTTTAAAAATATAGAAAAATCCTTTTTCAGTGATTCTTATTGGAGGAGGTGCGGGACTCTGATATACACCTACAGAAAAATTTTGAGTTCACTTGTTGCACCGTTTGGGCACGATGAGGTGAATACTGAGCCCCAAACTTTCTGCTCGAAGTTCTTGAGCATACTGTGTTCTTAGATTTTTCCTGTTTTTTTTGTAAGGCTTTTTGAGGATAAATTTGGTGGAGTTCTTCACGACTCTGATGCTCATAGGGAGAAAAATTCTCAGAATTTTGTGAGCTGCAGAAACCCACCAACCTCCTGTGCAAATTGAGGACAAGTTCTGGAAATTCTGCTTTTGCTTTTCTGAAAGTGACTTTTGTGATTTGAATTGATGTCCTTTCTAAAAGCAAGAGTTTGGATTGGTTCCTCTTTATCTTGGACACTAGACAACCAGGATTGTGACTCAAAAATCCCCACATATTTTATGGTACTTATCCATGCAAGTTTGGGGTACATATAGTTGTCTAGTTTTTCGGGTCTTTCACAATTTCCTTTGAGCGATCTTGTCGAGGTTTTTGTTGGAGTATTTTGGGGGAATTTTTATTTGCGACCATTCATCCCCCCTCTGTTCGCCATCTCGGTCCTTCAAAACAAAACAATGTACTGGACATATCGAAATAAAAGCTACGCGAAGGAAAAACGATCACCAACTAAAATAAGGACTCTAATGGATCAAAACCTAACAAAACTAACTAAAATACCAGATTGAATCTAAAGGTTGAATTTTTGTGGAGTAATTTTCAATTTAGGATAGAAAACAAAAACTAATCTAAGGTACTGAATCTCTCACCGAGCAACCTAGCGCTCTGATACTGCTTGATGTAAGATTGTGTCCCGATCTTTCGATGAGAACGATAACTATCAATTTGGTGGAACTGAATTTGACGATATGTAACATCCCAAAATTTGAGTTTTGGAATGTTTGAATTTGAAAATGAACCATTTGTATTTTTCTTGAATTAGTCTAAGCTTAATTTGAACTTTTCATTAAAGAAAAGATTTAATTTGACTAAACTATTCATCAAACAAAAGATTGCGTCAAACAAAAGATTTCTAGTTTTAGCTGGGTTTATTGTACTTCAAGGAATTTTTTTGTGTTTTTAGAGATTTTTCTGAATTTATTTGCTATTTATTTGAATTTATTTGCTTTTATTTGAATTTTTGGCAATTTCTTAATTTGTGATTTTTTTTCTAAAAAAGCCCTTTAGGCTAAATCTTTTGCGGCCCATCTCATTTCTCCGCTCAGCCCATTCCTATTCTTCTCTCGGCCCTTTTTGCGCGGCCCACTCCGCCCGGCCATTCCCCGCTCCACAGCTTGTTCCGCCAGCCCGCGCGCCACCACTGTCGGATCCGTGCATGTGTGGTCCGGATCAGGCCACGTTGCTCACGAACATCGGCCGTCCGATCTGTGACACGCGTGTGGTCTGGATGCCTCCACGTTGCCCCGCGCTGCCGTCCTAACCCTAGCTGAGTCTGTGTTGGCGCCGTTCTTGGCGTTCGTGCCACGTCGGCTACGTGCCTCCCCAGGCCTATTTAAGAACCGCCAACCCCCTCCCGAGACTCTCCTTGCTGCGCCGCACCGGTCGCCCCCTTCGTTGTCGCCCGAGACGCTGCCGTCGCCGAGATCTCCCTCGCCAAAGTTCTTCCGCAGTCCGAGAGATTCTCCGCCGTCGTTTGGCCTCTCCGGTCCTCCTCCCCCGCTGCCGCTTGCGCGTTCGAGTTCATCGCGAAGCCCTCTTCCAGATCCCCGCCATCTCGCGCCCGATTCGGTCCACCTCTGCCGCATCCAGTGCCTTCTTCCTCGGCTCCGATAGGTTCCGTCGCCACCCTAGCCGTCGACCTGCCCTGCCGATCTGTGGCCGTCCGATCGGCAATGTGCGCTCTAGATCGCGCCACGTTGCGATCGCCGCATCCTCAGTTCTCTGCTGTCCGATTCCGCACCGTCGTCGGATGCGCGACGCGTGGCCTTCCGCATGGTCACCCACGTCAGCGCCCGCGTGTACGCCATGTCAGCTGCTGCATCAGCGCCACCTCAGCCGAGCAGCCGCGTCAGCCCTAGCCCCTGTTCCATGAGCTCGGTCCACCGTGGACTGAGCTGAGGCCGTGGACTCGGTCTATAGACCGTGGGTCCCGCATGTCAGTGAAATAAGAATTTTGGATTTATTTTTATTCGGGAAATTGATTGCTGACGTCAGTGTTGCGCAATAAATCGATTTTCCAATATAAAAATAAATCAGGAAATTCGGATTTTCCTGATTTTCAGCCTTTTCTTTGAATTTAATCTTTCAGAAGCTCGTTCTCTCTCATACGAACTCCGAATGAGGCGATTCAAGTTTCTAAATTTTTCTAAAATCAAGCTCTACATTCCAGATCCATTTATTTGCAATTTTGAGCTTGTCTGAGTCTCTATTTGGTATTTATTTGTATTCATTGCTTTCTTTTCCGGTAGACACTAATTCCGAGGGAGCTAACGGAGAATTCGAAGACCAAGACTCAACACTAGATCAACAAGGCAAGTCGTAACCTTTGATCATATTGAACCTATGTTTGCAAAAGTACTTTGCTTTATACAATTGTATGCTCTTTCTGTACAATGATTATTTGCCGGGAGTAGCTATGTACCTAATTGACATTATACCACCTTGATTATTGGGATGACATGTATCCATTGTTAACCCTAGGTTGGGATATTACTAGTTGGGCATGATCATATTACCAACACTAGGTTATCGTAGTATGCTTAGACCTGCTTAGTGGTACGGTGGGATTCATGTCAGATGTGAATTAATGTTAATCTTGACTTAATGAGATATTGAATCGCGGCCGTTAGCCACTGTTGTAAAAATTGTTGTACCATGGAAGGGTTGCCATTGGTCTTGGTTGAACAAAGTTGTTTTCCCTTAGGCAAGTGATCGTGCAGTAAAGGGGGTGCTTTCTAGCACATTGGGATGTGGATGTCTTGCCTGAGACAACTTAAGGACTTAATCTTGTGCGCCATTGAACTGGGCCTAACCGTACTACCACAAGTCTGGTATAGGACAGACCTAGCTGATTAATTTGCAATGTCTTGCCTTGAGTACTGCCAATTGGTGGTGTGGGTTCCAGGATAGATGGGTAGATTCGCAAGGCGCAAGAGGGGGCCTTGCGGGGCGAAACCTTAGCGGACAGTACCGAGTTTAGACAGTGCATTGTAAAGGCTTTGTCATGATTTCTTTGCCGGCACACCAAAGGAAGTGTGCTAATGGCCAGGCACAAGGAGGATATCATGTCTTGTGGTAAAGAAGTACAAACTCTGCAAAGTGTAAAACTATTCGAATAGTTGTGTCCGCTGTCATGGATAAGCCCGAGAATTTCACACGAGGTATAAAGTGTTTTCATAAAATGTTGGAAATGTGGAATTGTTGGGATGTTAACGGGGAGTTCACTGTTGTTTTATTGTCTAAAGTTATGCTTTTGAATTTGGTGGTTGATAATTGTTTTAGATGGTGTAGGGTGATGCCTTGCCATTCTGTTCAGGTTGTCTACCATTGATTTACTAGTTATTTATTATCTTTTCATAAATATGCTTTCAATCTATTTATTGTATTTCAATTCAAGTTATTGCTTTCTGCAAATGAACCATATGACTATCCTTTGTCAAGCCTTACATGAACCTAGTAGTTGATAGGGATAATACTCTTGTGTTGTATTTTATCTTCTACTAACCATGACAGGTTCGCAAGCTGAAGCTGAGGATGGATTGGAGTGTGTTACAAAAAATGAGCTAAATAACACGCTAAATTACATTAATGCAAACATCGCAAAGATCGGTCGAGACAATGAGCATAGATTGGAGAGAATAGAATGAAGCATCGCCAATCTTCTTGCAAGGATGGAGAACTATGAGAGACCGCTGCCTCTCAATGGGGCTCGAAGAGTGGAGAGCGTGATGCAGCCCACGATCATGAAGAGTCTGTCGTAGGAGATGATGTGGATGGAGAAAACCGCGATGCCTTCGCTACTCGCGCCGCTGCACAGGATGTACGACAACAACAATGCCTGAATCACAATCGTCATGGTATGGGAGGTAATAATCTTAATCAACGCAATGGTCGTGGATACGATGATCCTTTTTCTAAAGTCAAATTTACCATACCATCTTTTTCTGGTGCATATGATGCTGAAATTTATTTAGATTGGGAAATGACTGTTGAACAATTTAACTCCCATCTAGTTCCTAAAGTACATAGAGTCAGACAAGCTACTAGTGAGCTCAAAGATTTTGCTATCACGTGATGGAATGAAGCAGTTAATTCTGGCTTACAACCTGATACATGGGATAGATTAAAGCGAGCTATGCATAATAGATTCATTCCTCCATCTTATAAACATGATTTATGTAAGAAAGTGCAACGCTTGAATCAAGGAAATAGATCTGTAGAGGAGTACTATCAAGATCTCCAAATAGACATGTTGAGTTGTGAGGTATTTGAGGATGAAGAAGATAAGATGGCTCGTTTTTATGGAGGTTTACGACGTGAAATTTAGGACATAGTTGATTACAAAGAATATAATAATATCAATAGATTGTTTCAGCTTGCTATGTTGGCAGAAAAAGAATTGCAAGGAAGACAACAAAGGTCAAGAAGCAACTTCGGCAGTGCATCTACACCAAAATCTATGCCGGGGCAAGCCAAATCAACCCCGTCTCCTACTAATCGGCCTACTGCCCCCTCCATGAGTAGGGCGCGTTCAGCAGCACCGTCACCACCGTCATGTGCACCCGAGGTGAGTAAATCTACTACTATGCAGGCACCAACAAAGAGCTCTTCATCGGTTGCTTCCACGGGTCATACGAGTGGCACTGTGTGCCATCGTTGCAAGGGAATGGGACATGTCATGAAGGATTGTCCAAGTCAGCGAGCATACATCGCCACAGAAGAAGGTGGGTACATTAGTGCTAGTGATGTTGAGGATGAGTATGCTCTTGTAGCTAACCTTGCAGATAATGAAGATAATCGTGAGACGGACAGCGATGGTGAAGAGATTTTAGGGACCGCTGCCACAGAGAATTACAGGACTATAATTGTGCAGCGAGTGTTGAGCGCTCAAATGGAACAAGCGGAGAAGCTACAACGCCATAATTTGTTTCAGATGTACCTCATCGTCCAGGACCGTCGTGTGCGTGTCATAATTGATGGTGGAAGCTGCAATAACTTGGTGAGTTCAGATCTGGTCAAAAAACTTTGCTTGACCACACGTACGAATCTTCATCTATACCATATTCAATGGTTCAACAACAACGGTAAGGTGAAGGTAACACAAACTGTGAGAGTGCATTTTTCCATTGGAACATACCATGCTTTTGCTGATTTTGATGTAGTGCCTATGCAAGCATGTTCACTTTTACTAGGCCGTACATGGGAATTTGATACTGATGCAACTCATCATGGTAGAAGTAATAAATACACTCTCATACACAAAGAAAAGAAAATCACTTTGCTTCCTATGGCACCAGCTGAAATTGTGCAATGTGACAAAGAGAGAGCTCAAAATGAGAATAAAAAGAGTGCACCACAATATGAAAATCAACAAGTAGCTAAGAACATTTTTTCTCCTAAGAAAGACAAGAAAACACCTAGTTCTAAGTCCGAGGGAATTACATTGAAAGGTGGTGTCATGCTTGCTACAAAATCTGATTTTGCTGAAATTGAAGAGAATGATGCACCATGCTATGCTTTAATGTGCAAAGAGGCTTTATTTTCACTTAATGATATTCCTAGCACTTTGCCTCTGCTGTCATTAACCTTTTGCAGGACTATGAGGATGTGTTTCCTGTTGAGATACCCCCGGGACTGCCACCTATCAGAGGTATTGAGCACCATATTGATTTGATTCCGGGAGTGACTTTGCCAAACCGTGCTGCATATATGAAAGCGCATCTAGGCCCCTTAAGAAGTTTTGGTGATTGATGGCAACACAATTAAAAATACTAATGGTCAAGTGAGAATCTATGCAGAGGAAGAGATTATATCATCATGAGAAAGCGATTGGAGATCCCCACCGCATTTAAAATTTGTGAAGACGGCATCAAGACTTATGTTGTAAATTTTCTATTTTATTGAGTCTAAGGACAGCCGTACTATTAAGGGGGATACGACGGGAAATCACTTCTATAATATACTTGTGATCAAAAGATGAAAATTGCATAGCAAAACAACTTTAAGCATTTTATTTCCTTCAAATATACTCTTCTGGCCGAGTGGGCCAATCCGGAGTATCCAAACATTTTGTTCGGACACTCCGGGTTGACACCCTCGGTGGCTGCTCTCTCAAGTAGTCCGGAGTATCCGGTATTAAGTCCGGACACTCCGGATTAAACTAGTCTGGAGTATCCGGGATTTTTGTCCGGAGTCTCCGGATTATCTCCCTCAGTACGATCTAATCTTCACCAATCCGAAGTATCCGGGGTATATGTCCGGATACTCCAGGTTGTGCACAGCTCTCTCACAACGGTTGGATTTGGAGCTCCTATTTAAGCCCTCACTCCCCACCTAACAAGTAAGAGCTCCATTTATTGCACTCATTCATCTTCAAACCTTGACTCTCACTCTCTTGAGCCCTAATCCCCTTTCTCCACTTGAAGCTAGTGATTGATTTGAATCTTTTGGGAGAAGGGAGTGGATTTGAGGGCCATAAGCTTGCATCTTTCATTCTTGAGCACAGGATTCATCCTCCAAGTAGATTTCGCGACGTATTTGTTACTCTTGGAGTTTGAAGGGCTCCTAGACGGCAAGGAGTCACCGAGAGCCTCCAATACTTGTTGTGGTGAGCCCCTGAAGTTTGTGAAGGCAAGTCTCGCCTCCAAAAGGAAAGAGGCAAGAAGTGAAGCCCGGCGAGTGCTTTGTGCAACACCGGGAGGATAGTGGTCAAGAGGGACCCGGGCTTTGTGCCTCCTCAACGGAGACGTAGGATTCCCTTCAAGAATCTGAACTTCGGGTAAAAAATCATTGTCTTCGTTCTCTTCATTTGTTTTGCTAGGGTTTGTGGTCTTAGATTTTGGGAGCCCCGATCTCTCTATTACTGTGTTTGGTTCTAGATCTACATCTTCCCCAGGTACCTGATAGTATTTAGAACATTTGTGTTCAATTAGTTTGTTGGAAAATTGTAGAGATTTAAAATCTCATTTCGAGGTGTCCAATACTGAGTATCCGGACTCCTGACCCCGGATAGTCCGGACATATCGGAGTATCCGGACAAAAATCCCGGACACTCCGGGCTTAGATCCTCGGGAGATTTTATTTTGCTGTAAACTTTTTAATTCACCTATTCACCCCCCTCTAGGCGACATCTCTGAACCTTTCAATTGGTATCAGAGCCAAATCTCCATAGTTTGGCTTAACCGCTTGGAGAATCAAGATGTCGCTAATAGAAAAGAATGACGAAATCCGTGATCAAGACAAGGCCACGGGTTCCGGCAAAGGGGTTGAGATTCCATATGAATATCCTTCTCTTGGAGTCTCAAGCTCTTCATCTTATGTTTCCGTGTCGTCCGGTAGAGCACCTCACTTTTATGGTACTCGCTATACCGCATGGAAACATAAAATGAAGATGTACTTGAGATCACTTCACCCGTGTATTTGGGAGATTGTAGAAACAGGTTTTAAAGCAACGGATCCAAACAAGCTTACTCCCGAAGAGAAGAAAGCTCAACATTTCAATGACTTGGCCGTCAATGCCTTGTTCAATGCTTTAAGTGACTCTGAGTTTAACTGAGTTGATGGACTTGAAGATGCCAAAGCAATTTGGGAAAGACTCATGGTTACTCATGAAGGGATATCAAGTGTCCGTGAGTCCAAGATTGAGCTCATTATTAGTGAGCTAAGCAGATTCACTCTGGAAGAAGGAGTCATACACAAAAATGTTCGACCGCTTGATGGTGTTGGTGAATCAAGCTAAGGGTCTTGGATGTACTGATCTCACTAACAAAGCTGTTGTCAAAATCATTCTTCGAGTGATCACTCCCACAAACCGCAATTTAGTGCAACTCATCCGGGATCGACCAAACTTCGACACTCTCACTCCCCATGATGTTATTGGGAGGCTAATGATGGATGAGATGATGATCAAGGAAGCGGAGGTGGTAGAAGAGCTTAAGTCAGGAAAGAAGAAAGGCATCGCTTTGAAGGCAGTGAAGATTGTGCGGGAAGCCGAGGAAAGTACAAGTGATGATGAGGAGCCAAGTGGCCCCTTGACCAATGATGACATGGCTTTGCTCGTAAGGAGATTCAACAAATTCCTCAAGAAAAAGGGCTACAAACCGGGGAGCCACTCCAAAAATCAGTGGAACAAATCAAGAGGAAGGCACTCAACAAGAAAGTGCTATGAGTGTGGAGAGCCCGGCCACTTCATCGCCGAATGCCCGCAAAGAGAGAAGAAGGAAGACAAGTCGTACAAGAAGGATAAATACCGGGGCAAGGACAAGGAAAGGAGCAAGAAGTTCAAACATTACAAGCACAAGGGACAAGCTCACATTAGAGAGGAGTGGGATTCAAACTCCGACTCCGATTCAAGCTCCGATTCCGACGAAGGAGGAGGAGTTGCCTCCGTCGCCATCGCCGTTCCTTCCACCTCAACAACGTTGAAGGGCATCTTCGACAACTTGAGCGATGACGATGAAGACGCTCCAATGTGCCTCATGGCCAAGGGGCGCAAGGTATTAATCAAAACAACATCTCCTTCCATTGCCGACTCATGCCTAGATGATAGCGATGACGCTAGTGACGATGATAGTGCATTCAAGTCCATGAAGGATTTTGATGTTCAAAAATTAGATTTACTTTTAAAAGATTTTGAGAAGTTGGAGGAAACCATTGAGCAAAAGGAGGCTACTCTCGAAGCTCAAGAGGATTTGCTTATTCTTGAAAAAGAGAAAAACCTTGAGCTAGAGAAGAGCCTAAATAATGAAAGAAGAAAGTATGAGGAGTTGGTCAAAAGTTCAAAAATGACCAAATCCGAGTTAGCTAGTCTTGAGATCACCAACGCTTCACTCATAGAGGAACTTGCCAAAGCAAAGGATGCTTGCAAGGCTCTTGAAGTGAAGCTTGTTGATCACTCGAATAGCTCCTCTAACCTCTTGACGGATAACTCCAATTCCTCATCACCATCTACTAGCAATGGATGTGCTAGATGCTATAATGTTAATATTGATGCTTGTGCCACTAACCTTGAGACTTTGCAAGTATTAGCTCATGAAAATGAGAAGCTCAAGGGAATGCTTGAATATGGACTTCAAAAGTCCTATAAGGCTAGCAAAGAATTAGAGGAGTTTCTAGGTAAGCGTCAAGGTAACTTCATAAAGCATGGGCTTGGGTATATTCCACCCAAAGGCAAAAAGAGCCACATCGTGATTGCCCAGTTGAACAAGTCTATTCACTTTGTTAAGGGCGAAAGAAATTCCAAGTATAAGGCTCATGCTAATTTCTTTGCTTCTTATGTGCTTAAAAGAACTAACCTCGATCGTGTAGTTGCTTATCATATCGGGCGTAAACCCAACCATGCTTATCATGTGCAATCTATTTGGGTCCCGAAATCTCTTGTCACTAACATGCGCGGACCTAAACTAGTTTGGGTACCAAAAGGAAAAATCTAAATTTGCTTTTGTAGGCCTATATCTCCGGTGGATCAAGTTGGATATTGGATAGCGGATGTACACACCACATGACCGGAGAGAAGGCAATGTTTGCACACTTGGATGCAAATGGAACAAATAGTGAAAGCATCATTTTGGCGACAATGGAAAAGGCGAAGTGGTAGGTTTAGGTAAGATTAATATCACAAACGATTTTTATTTAAACAATGTTTTGCTTGTTTGATCATTAAGCTACAATTTGTTGTCCGTTGCTCAATTATGTGAAGCGGGCTACAATTGTGTGTTTAGTGATAAGGGTGTAGATGTCATTAAGAGGGTTGATGGTTCAATAGCCATTAAGGGTCGTTTAAAAGGAAATCTCTATCTCGTAGATTTTACTACAGATAGAATTAATCTTGAAACATGCTTAATGGCTAAATCTAGCATGGGTTGGTTATGGTATCACCGACTTGCTCATGTTGGTATGAGGAACCTTCACAAACTCATGAAAGGCAATCACATCCTTGGACTAACAAATGTTGTCTCTGAGAAAGATAGGGTGTGTAGCGCATGTCAAGCCGAAAAGCAAGTTGGAGCCTCTCATCCTGCCAAGAATGTGATGACTACCTCAAGACCTCTAGAGATGCTCCATATGGATCTGTTCGGCCCAGTAATATACATAAGCATCGGAGGAAACAAGTATGGTCTCGTTATTGTTGACGACTTTTCTCGTTTCACTTGGGTGTTTTTCTTGCATGACAAAAGTGAAGCCCAAGGAACCCTAAAGAAATTTATGAGAAGGGCACAAAATGAATTCGAAGTGAAGATCAAAAGAATCCGAAGTGATAACGGCACCGAATTCAAGAACATCGGCGTGGAGGAATATATCGATGATGAGGGTATCAAGCATGAGTTCTCGGCCCCCTATTCTCCTCAACAAAATAGGGTGGCCGAGAGGAAGAATCGAACTCTCATCGAGATGGCGCGCATGATGCTTGACGAGTACAAGGTCTCCGACATGTTTTGGGCGGAGGCTATCAACACCGCGTGCTATAGTACCAATCGTCTATACCTCCACAAGATTTTGAAGAAGACGGCGTACGAACTACTCATCGGAAAGAAGCCAAATGTTTCTTACTTCCGAGTCTTTGGAAGCAAATGCTATATCCTTAACAAGAAAGCTAAGTCTTCTAAATTTGCTCCTAAAGTAGATGAAGGTTTCTTGCTCGGTTATGGGTCAAATGCTTATGCATACCGAGTTTTCAACAACAATACCGGTGTAGTTGAAATCTCGCGTGATGTAACTTTTGATGAAACTAACGGTTCTCAAGTAGAACAAGTTGATTGTGCTGTATTTGACAGGGAAGAACCTCCGTGTGAAGCGATCAAGAAATTGGCAATTGGAGAAGTGAGACCTCTTGAGCAAGAAGAAATTCCGAGCGCTCCAACCCAAAATTTCTGGGATGAGACCCAGAATATCCGGACTAGTCCAAAGAGTCCGGATGCGACGTTGGATGCTCCGGATGATGCTCCCTCTTCCTCAATGCAAGCCCAAGATGGCTCGAACACCACTAAAGACGATGAGGATCCCATCCAAAGAACCAATGCTACTATCCCTCATCCAAGAGTTCATCAAAGCATACAACGAGATCATCCAGTCGACAACATACTCGGAGATATTAACAAGGGAGTATCCACTAGATCTCGAGTTGCAAATTTTTGTGAATTTTACTCGTTCGTTTCTTCTCTTGAACCACTAAAGGTAGAAGAAGCATTACAAGATCCGGATTGGGTGATGGCTATGTAAGAGGAGCTAAACAACTTCGAGCGGAATCAAGTATGGAAGCTTTTCGAAAGACCCAAGCAAAACATGATTGGCACCAAATGGGTATTTCGGAACAAGCAAGACGAGCATGGAATGGTGACTAGAAATAAAGCCCGGCTGGTCGCTCAAGGCTTCACGCAAATCGAAGGTTTGACTTCGATGAAACATATGCTCCCGTAGCTAGGCTTGAGTCTATTAGGATATTACTTGCCTTTGCTACTCACCATGATTTTAAGTTGTATCAAATGGACGTGAAAAGCGCCTTCTTGAATGGGCCACTCTCTGAGATGGTCTATGTCGAGCAACCACCCGGTTTCGAAGACCCTAAATATCCGGACCATGTCTACTTCCTACACAAAGCACTCTATGGACTAAAACAAGCACCAAGAGCATGGTTCGAATGTCTTCGAGATTTTCTCCTTGAACAAGGTTTTGTAGTCAAAAAGGCCGATCCAACTCTCTTTACTAAGCATATTGATAATGATCTATTTGTTTGTCAAATTTATGTTGATGACATTATTTTCGGGTCTACTAATGAATAATTGTGTAAGGAGTTTAGCAGAATCATGACTAAAAGATTCGAGATGTCCATGATGGGCGAATTGAAGTTCTTCCTCAGCTTTCAAGTCAAACAACTCAAGGAAGGAACCTTCATATGCCAAACAAAGTACATCAAGGACATGTCAAGAAGTTCGGTAGGGAAAACGCCAAGCCCATCAAGACTCCTATGCAAGCCAACGGACATCTAGACCTCGACAAAGAAGGTAAACCGGTCGTCCAAAAGGTATATCGTTCGATGATCAGTTCTCTTCTTTACCTTTGTGCATCTAGGCCCGATATTATGCTTAGTGTATGTATGTGTGCACATTTCAAGCCGCTCCAAAAGAGTGCCACATGGTGGCCATTAAGAGAATTTTGAGATATTTAGTTCATCCTCCTCATTTTGGGCTGTGGTATCCAAAAGGTTCGTCTTTTGAATTAGTTGGCTACTCTGATGCGGATTATGCCGTTTGTAAAGTGGATAGGAAGAGCACTTCAGGGACTTGTCAATTTCTAGGAAGATCCCTTGTTTCCTGGTCCTCTAAGAAACAAAATTCCGTAGCCCTATCCACAGCCGAAGCCGAGTATATAGCGGTCGGGAGCTGTTGTGCCCAATTGCTTTGGATGAGACAAACTCTGAATGATTATGGCCTAACCTATAACCATGTACCACTCTTGTGTGATAATGAGAGCGCCATAAAAATTACCAACAATCCCATCCAACACTCTCGTACAAAGCATATCGATATTCGCCACCACTTCTTAAGAGATCATTCCACCAAAGGTGATATTGATATTCAACATGTGAGCACAAATGATCAACTAGCCGATATTTTCACCAAGCCGCTCGATGAAAAGAGATTTTGTGATTTGAGGAGTGGGCTAAATATTCTAGACTCTCGTAATTTGGCTTGAAATATGCACGTTATTGATTGATGATTGCTAAATGTTTTTGAAAAGCTTAATTGATCTATTACTTTGACTTTTCTGTGTTAATCAAAATCTTTGATCTTCGGATCTAGCCTTTTTACTATGTGACTATAGCTTTATTGTTTGGATGTTCGCTAGTCACAAAGTGAGTAGGGCTTTGTGAACTTCTCTTCTCTTGCTGCAAGCCATCTAAGTTCATCCCTTGCAATCTTTCTGTTGATTCTCGGAAGTGCCAATCCGGACACTCCGGTGTTTTTATCCGGACTCTCCGGATAGTCTGGAGTATCCGGACTAAAGTCCGAAGTATCCGGGTTGAGGCTGTCTCTTAAAGCCCTTGCGGGGGGAAGGTCTTTATTTCTCTCTCCTACCCTTTTTTTTCTTCAACCATCTCACCCTCATTGCTGCCCTAGCCGTCGCTACCGATTCCTCCTTCGTCTCCAGCGTGTTCCTCACCCTCTGGAGTCTTTGGATTGCCCTCCAAGATTTGGGAAGACCTCTCCGCTTGCAATCCTCATCCTTGCCTCTTCGGTGCCCCTCTTTGTGTGGTGAGTTCTTTTTTTCTCTTCCCGATCTCTTTGGTCTTGGAGATGCCTTGAAATAGGTTGCTTTGGTAGAGTCCATTCACCCCTTAGATCATTCCCTAGAATGGGCTCTTTTTGTTTTAGATAGTTTTGCAATTTAGGTTTTTGGGGAAGAAACTGAACAACCCGGAGTATCCGGATTATCCGGACACTCCGGATCAAATACACCAGAGTATCCGGGTTGTCTCCTCGGCTCAAATACTTAAATTGCCATATATACTTTTTTGCAATCTCTTGTTCATCCCATTCTTTGGTTCCTTTTAGATGGCATCTTCTCAAGATGGTTCTGGTGCCGACAAGTGCCCATACGGTGACGATGTTCCCGGTTCCTCCTCCTTGTCGGGTTTCACCTCGAAGAGGCATAGGCACTCCGTGAGGAAGATCAGTCAGGGACGGCTCAACCGACTGACTGGTCCACCTCCTGCTCCACCTTCTCAAGACCCAACCCCTCAAGCCAATCCCGATGAGCATTCTGCCGACACCCACGCAAGACTCCGTGAGCAGAAAAAGAAGCATCATCAAGCAACCCAAACTGTGATTGGCCCTCTTGAGAAGAGCAGGCCTGTGTGGAGATACCCTGGCCAGATGAGTTGTCTTCGCATGATAGACTACCGAGTTGGGCCTGGCAAGGGCAAAGCCATTGTTGAGCATAGAAACAAGGATCCGCTGGAGTTTCACCAAGATGAATATGTGGATAAGCGGTTCTGGAACAAGTTTCATTCAGACTTCTATGCATCTGTGCTTTTTCCATTGGAGCACTCAGTTGTAAAGATGAAGACCATCGATTGGGCATACATGGCAGATCTTCACAATCCGATCTTTGATGAATTCATTCAAATTTGCGAGCGCCATCAGGTGAAAAATATCATGAGTTTTCGCTACTCTTGGAATGATGAAACTATCATGCAGTTCTATTCCACCTTGTACTTTGACAAGACAGAGGATGCTATATGGTGGATGACTGATGGAGTGTGGTATGTGGCCACCAAGAGGATTTTTGCTCGGGTTCTGCAGCTGAGGTCAGTTGATGGAGATGCTAAGCTGCATGACAAGAGGGCCCTAACTCCTGACCAGCTTGAGGCTTTGTATGACCATTCGCAGCACTTCATTGTTGGATCTATTAAGGGTAAGAAGGATGTGCCAGCAGTCCTCCTCAGAATGCTCAGAGTTTCTTTATGGCCCAAGGAAGGTGATGCGTCGTCCATCAACTCCTATGGACGGAACCTGCTATTTCACTTGGTGGAGCGCACTCATAGTTTTGATATTGTGGATTTCTTATGGGAGGCTATTCGCCACAACTCGATGAGCAATGTCAGTAGCTGCGGGTATGCTCCTTTCATCATGGCATTGGTGGATCATGTCACAGGCCTAGATTTTGTGAAGAATGTGGAGCACCTATCCTACAAGGTCCGAGCTCCTTCAGCTTCTGCAGCCCCGCAGCTCTGAGTGCCCCTGTTGGTAAGCAGACCAGGGGTCGTCCGTCTCAGGCCAGTTCTTTAGCTCCTCCACCAGCTCCCGCTGCAGCTCCAGGTTCTCCTTCCTCTAGCCGAGACACCATTAAGAGGATGCTCAAGTGTCTTTTCTGCTTGTGCCAAGATGTATCCTCTCAGGTCAAGGAGACTCGGCAGGAGATTCGTGGGCATCGCCGAGAGTTTCGGGCCTATCGTCGTCAGCAAGGCGAGGACATTCCTGCCAGCGAGTCAGAGTCTTCTGATGGCTCTTTTGTAGACTCCGCCTCTCAACGGCTTTTTGGCCTTCAATCCTCAGCAGCTCAAGCAAGTGGCGATGGGGCGTGGCGAAGGCGGCAGCGGCGGCGTGAAGACAAAGAAGGAAGATGACTATCAACCTTCCGGTGATGACGAGTGATCTTCTGTCCTGAGCGCTTCCCTTTTTAGGTGTCTTGATGCCAAAGGGGGAGTGTTTAGCTTAGCAACGCTTCGGGGGGTCTTTTGTCTTAGTTAGTTGGTGTGTGTGGCTTGTGAACTTTTAGTTTGCTTGATTAATGCTTGCATAACATTATCGCTACTTATTATTGAATCATGTTATTTACATATTATCTTGGAATATCCTTATTGTTGATCCCTTGAATTCAAGGATATAGGGGGAGCTCCACTATATGATTTGCATTCAAATCTCTGTTATTTCATTTAAAGCTTTCAAATTGTGTTGTCATCAATACACCAAAAAGGGGGAGATTGAAAGCGCATCTAGGCCCCTTAAGAAGTTTTGGTGATTGATGGCAACACAATTAAAAATACTAATGGTCAAGTGAGAATCTATGCAGAGGAAGAGATTATATCATCATGAGAAAGCGATTGGAGATCCCCACCGCATTTAAAATTTGTGAAGACGGCATCAAGACTTATGTTGTAAATTTTCTATTTTATTGAGTCTAAGGATAGCCGTACTATTAAGGGGGATACGACGGGAAATCACTTCTAGAATATACTTGTGCTCAAAGGATGAAAATTGCATAGCAAAACAACTTTAAGCATTTTATTTCCTTCAAATATACTCTTCTGGCCGAGTGGGCCAATCCGGAGTATCCGGACATTTTGTTCGGACACTCCGGGTTGACACCCTCGGTGGCTGCTCTCTCAAGTAGTCCGAGTATCCGGTATTAAGTCCGGACAGTCCGGATTAAACTAGTCCGGAGTATCCGGGGTTTTTGTCCGGAGTCTCCGGATTATCTCCCTCGGTACGATCTAATCTTCACCAATCCGAAGTATCCGGGGTATATGGCCGGATACTCTGGGTTGTGCGCAGCTCTCTCACAACGGTTGGATTTGGAGCTCCTATTTAAGCCCTCCCTCCTCACCTAACAAGTAAGAGCTCCATTTATTGCACTCATTCATCTTCAAACCCTGACTCTCACTCTCTTGAGCCCTAATCCCCTTTCTCCACTTGAAGCTAGTGATTGATTTGAATCTTTTGGGAGAAGGGAGTGGATTTGAGGGCCATAAGCTTGCATCTTTCATTCTTGAGCACAAGATTCATCCTCCAAGTAGATTTCGCGACGTATTTGTTACTCTTGGAGTTTGAAGGGCTCCTAGACGGCAAGGAGTCACCGGGAGCCTCCAATACTTGTTGTGGTGAGCCCCTGAAGTTTGTGAAGGCAAGTCTCGCCTCCAAAAGGAAAGAGGCAAGAAGTGAAGCCCGGCGAGTGCTTTGTGCAACACCGGGAGGATAGTGGTCAAGAGGGACCCGGGCTTTGTGCCTCCTCAACGGAGACGTAGGATTCCCTTCAAGAATCTGAACTCCGGGTAAAAAATCATTGTCTTCGTTCTCTTCATTTGTTTTGCTAGGGTTTGTGGTCTTAGATTTTGGGAGCCCCGATCTCTCTATTGTTGTGTTTGGTTCTAGATCTACATCATCCCCAGGTACCTGATAGTATTTAGAACATTTGTGTTCAATTAGTTTGTTGGAAAATTGTAGAGATTTAAAATCTCATTTCGAGGTCTCCAATCCGGAGTATCCGGACTCCTGACCCCGAATAGTCCGGACATATCGGAGTATCCGGATAAAAATCCCGGACACTCCGGGCTTAGACCCTCGGGAGATTTTATTTTGCTGCAAATTTTTTAATTCGCCTATTCACCCCCCCTCTAGGCGACATCTCCGGACCTTTCAATATAGGACCAATCAGGAGGAGACTAAGAAAATTCAACGACAAGTCCAAGAGCTTTTGGACCGAGGGTACGTACGGGAGATCCTTAGCCCATGTGTCGTTCCTGTTCTTTTGGTTCCTATGAAAGACGGTAGTTGGCGTATGTGTGTTGATTGTAGAGCCATTAACAATATCACAATAAGGTATCGTCATCCTATTCCTAGGTTAGACGGCATGCTTGATGAGTTGAGTGGTTCTAATATTTTCACAAAAATTGACTTGCGTAGTGGATACCACCAGATTAGAATGAAACTTGGAGATGAATGGAAGACTGCATTTAAAACTAAGTTTGGCTTATATGAGTGGTTAGTGATGCCTTTTGGGTTAACTAATGCACCTAATACTTTCATGCGATTGATGAACGAAGTTTTACGTGCTTTCATTGGAAGATTTGTGGTGGTCTATTTTGATGATATCTTGATTTACAGCAAGTCACATGAACTACACTTTGATCATCTACGTGCTGTTTTTAAAGCTTTGAGAGATGCACGTTTATTTGTTAATCTTGAGAAGTGCACCTTTTGCACGGATCGAGTCTCTTTTCTTGGAGTGGACGAATCAAAAATTGAAGCCATCAAGGGCTGGCCAACCCCTCATACCGTCACACAGGTGAGAAGTTTTCATGGTCTTGCAGGATTCTATAGGCGTTTCGTGAAAGACTTCAGCACCATTGCTGCCCCGTTGAATGAGTTGACAAAGAAGGGCGTATCTTTCAAATGGGGACCACCACAACAACAAACTTTTAACACGCTGAAAGAGAAGCTCACACATGCACCTCTACTCCAACTCCCAGATTTTGGTAAGATGTTTGAATTAGAATGTGATGCTAGCGGAATTGGAATAGGAGGTGTGCTATTACAAGAAGGTAAACCAGTTGCTTATTTCAGCGAGAAATTAAGTGGGCCAAGTTTGAATTATTCTACCTATGATAAAGAATTGTATGCTTTATTTCGTGTGCTTGAAACTTGGCAACATTATCTGTGGCCCAAAGAATTTGTCATACATTCTGATCATGAATCGCTAAAACATATTAGAAGTCAAGCTAAACTGAATAAACGACATGCTAAATGGGTAGAATATATTGAGTCATTTCCATATGTCATAAAACATAAGAAAGGAAAGGACAATGTGATTGCTGATGCACTTTCTAGGCGTTATACCATGTTATCTCAACTTGATCATAAGATTTTTGGTTTAGAGACCATTAAAGACTTATATGCTACTGATGTGGACTTTAAAGAAGTGCATGAACATTGTAAAGAAGGGAAAACATGGAATAAATACGTGTTAAATGATGGCTTGCTCTATCGTGCTAACAAGTTATGCATTCTAGCTAGCTCTGTTCGTCTTTTGTTGTTGCAGGAGGCGCATGGAGGAGGTTTGATGGCACATTTTGGAGCAAAGAAGACTGAAGATGTGCTGGCCGCACACTTCTTTTGGCCAAAGATGAGACGCGACGTCGAGCGCTACATGTTACGCTGCACTACTTGCAATAAAGCTAAGTCCCGCTTAAACCCACATGGTCTTTTCATGCCTCTTCCTGTTCCTAGTGTACCATGGGAGGATATTTCTATGGATTTTGTTTTAGGGTTGCCTAGGACAAAGAGGGGGAGCGATAGCATATTTGTTGTTGTGGATCGTTTCTCTAAAATGGCGCATTTTATACCTTATCACAAGAGCGATGATGCTACAAACATAGCTGATTTGTTTTTCAGGGAAATCGTTCGACTACATGGAGTGCCTAATACTATTGTCTTGGATCGAGATGCAAAGTTTTTGAGTCACTTTTGGAGATCACTTTGGAACAAATTGGGGACGAAGCTGTTGTTTTCTACTACATGTCATCCCCAAACTAATGGACAAACAGAGGTCGTTAACCACACATTATCCACTATGTTTTGGGCTGTTTTAAAGAAGAATTTGAAGATGTGGGAAGAGTGTTTACCGCATATTGAGTGTGCTTACAACAGGTCAAAACACTCCACCACCAAGGTAAGTCTGTTTCAGGTAGTGTATGGTTTTAATCCCGTTGCTCCTATTGATTTACTACCTTTGCCCACTTCTGAAAAACTTAATTTGGATGCTAAGAAGCGTGCTAAATTTATTCTTAAGTTGCATGAAACAACTAAAGAGAATATAGAACGCATGACTGATAAGTATAGGATTGCTGGAAGTAAAGGTAGGAAAGAAATAAAATTTGAACCAGGTGATTTGGTTTGGTTGCATTTGAGAAAGGATAGGTTTCCAGAATTAAGAAAATCAAAGTTGATGCCTAGAGCTGATGGTCCGTTTAAGATAATTGAGAAAATCAATGACAATGCATACAAATTGGATCTACCTGCAGATCTTGGGGTTAGTCCCACATTTAACATTTTAGATTTGAAGCCATACTTGGGAGAGGAAGATGAGCTTGAGTCGAGGACGACTCCAATTCAAGAGGGGGAGGATGATGAGGACATCACTCCTTCGGATGTGTGCAACACGACTCCTCAAGATATACAAGGTCCAATTACAAGAGCACGCGCGCGACAATTAAACCACCAGGTGAACTCATTCCTCGTTGTTCATATTTTCTTGGATGGATTGCTACAAAATTCTTGTGATGTTTTGTTACATAGGAATATGGGAGAAGCATTACAAGCTTACCTAGACGTCATCCCTCAAAGCCCAAGTCTACTTGGTCTCAAAGTCGAGCTCAAGTTGGACTCCAACTTCGGTTCGGAGCCTCAGGACAGCATGTTAATAAAATAACCATATCTGGGTCATATGAAGTCCAATTGAGACGTTCTTGGACTCTATGAACAAGCACACGACGCGAGCTTTCCAACGGAAGTGGTTTCAGGTCCAAACTCCTTCTAGATCAACGGAAATCATCAAAACAATATGATAAACAGAATCTGACAGGTGCTGCGACACCTCCACTTGGGCCCAAAGGCCTTGTATGACCTAGGGTTTCGTGGCCACCCCCTTGGCCACCTCCCTTGCCTCTACCTCATACATATTCAGTAGCCATCGCTAGAATAGATGGGTTTTGCTTAGATTACAACTATACACTTTGTCAGTTTTTCGCCGTTCATCGGTTTGTAGAACCCCAACTCGTGTACTTAATATTATTCGCAATTTCAAATTGCATCTTCTACGTTCTTGCTTGTGTTCTCGATTCACATACAGGGATAAACCTTCTTGGCGAGGTCAACTGTGTTTGTGCGTGGTTGATAACCAACGGAACCGTGGTGTAGCAATTGCAGAGTTCAAATCAGTTCTGATTGGAAGCCGGATCGTCAACGTCGAGTTCTCCACCAATCGATTCATTACTACCTGTCGAAAGATCGAGCCACCGTTCCCATCAGGTCTAAGATTTGACTATTTGGAGCACGTACGGGTACATCTGCCTACAGTTGTTCGTGCCTCCAAAAGTGGAGAGATTGTGGTTCCTCCTAGGACTAGCACCATAGTGTTTAGGTTAGCAAGCGGCTGTGGCTTTTCTTGAGAGACCGTTTGGCAAACTAGCTGTGGCTTTGTGGCTTTTCTTGAGTCCTCTCTTCCCTATCTCCGCCCTCCCCCAAATCTGAAGCGGGGCGGAGGCGAGCTGGGGTGGAGTCAAGCAAGGCGGAGGCGAGTCGGGAGGAGGCGGGTGACCGGGGAGGAGGCAAGCGACCGGGGCGAAGGCGAGGGACTAGGGAGGAGTCCGAGCGGGGCGGAGGCGAGACGGGATGGAGTCAGCCGACTGGGGAGGAAGCTGAGCTTGGGGCGGAGGCGGCTGATAGAGACAGAGACAAGCTGAGGCGAGAAGGAGGTGAGCGAGCGGGGCGAAGGCGGGCGACTGTGGAGAAGGTCGAGTGTAACATCCTAATTTTTGGCTTTATTTAAATTTAGTATACATTTTATGAATTTTATGAATTTATTGGATTTTATTTGAATTTATTTACTATTCTTAAATATGGCTTATCGCAAAAACTATTTAAATAATGAGAAAGTTTAAATAAAGTTTTGCCAAAAATATTTTACTTGAGTTTCAAATGTATCAAAGTATTTTTGAGAATTTTCCTGATATTTTTATTGCCTTAACTAGATTAATTTAATTATCAAAATTATTTTAAATAAGAAAACCCGAGAAAATCCTCGCTGCAGTGTGGGGCCAAAAGCCCAGTACTATGCGGCCAGCCCTTTTCCCTGAGTCGGCCTGTTTTCTAGATGGCGTAGCGTCAGCCATTGGATGATGATTAGGTGGCCATTTTCAAGCCAGGAAACCCTAAGGAATGTCAGTCGTTGGATCTAAGATGGATGATCAAGATTTAATTGTATCGTTTCAGGACTTATCCATTCGTGGCCGTTGGATTCAGTTCGCATTTCGGATTGAGATGCGTCCCTTCGCATCTAGGCCGCGCATCGCACCACGTGGACGGATGTCAGTCTTCGTCTTCTAGTCGTCTTGGATCCAAACACTGTAGCATGTCCACGCTGCCGCAAACACCGAGTTCATCCCGTGCACGGCACCGACGCTTTTAAGGCACGCATCTGGACCGCAAGAGCATCGCAACCATAAGCCCTATATCATTCTCGACATTGGTGCCCTAGCTTTGTGGTATTTGGGGATTTTCATGGAGTGCAGCCGCATCTTTTTCATCATCGATTCACCGTCGTCTCAGCATCTCTGGGCTCGGGTGCGGTCGTAGCAGATTCGCCGTTGTGTGAGCTTCATGGTGCACGCCTTGGAATAGCCAGAGCACCACTGTATCACTGTCGCAACGCCGGACCCGTCGTCGCCGAAGAAGAATACTGCATCACAGACATTCCAGAGCTTTGGGGTAGAAGGTAACTGTGTCACTAGAACTGCGAAACCAAGATCTTTCTGATGCTACCCTTGTCGGTCGCCGTAGACGACCATAGGGCTGTGTGCCGCCGTCGCTGACGTGGCTTGGTATTCCATCGACACGTGTAGTCCACATGGCTGCCATGTAATCGATTTTGCTGCTGTGTGCACCTACATGGTTGTTCGGGTGTCTGCGCAGTCAGTGTTGCACGTGGCAGCCAGTCAGCAGTGTGGTCCCATTTGTCGGTCATGGTTTGTGGACCGGGTGCATGGACCAGTCACGCGTGTAAAGCTCTGATTGGTCTAGGGCAATGCTGATGTCATGCTGACGCAATAAATCAAGATTTCGGTATAAAAATAATTTGGTTAAATATTGATTTTATGATTTTCTGTATTTTCAAATCTTTCGATAGCCCGTTCTTCCACATACGAGCTCTGATTGAAGAGATTCAAATTTCTAAAAATTTGTAAAATTGAGATCTATTTCATGGTGAATTTTATTTGATTTTTGAAGTTTTTTGCTCTCTATTTTAGTATTTATTTGGTATTCTCTCTCGATACGCGTAGACGTTGAAGTGCTAGGATCATTCGAGGAGGAATCGTTAACTCAAGGTCAAGGTCTGGAGCAAGAATAAGGGCTTTTCTAAGGTAAGTTGTGTTTTGATCATGTTGAACCTAGCTTACAAAATTGCAATGTTGTTTTACATTATGCATGATATTTTAAGTGAACAACTATTTCAAAATAGTTTGGGATCTATTTAATCTACCCAGTTGAATTAAACCCTACCTTATCATTTGTATGCCATGATTATTAGTCACCCTAGGATGGTTCATTACTAGTTGGTTAATATTAGTAATCAACATGGGTTGGTTAGACCGTGTTAGTATGCTTAGTCATGCCATGTGAAACTCATGTCTTTTGAGATATCAAAAGTTAATCTTGACTAATGGAATACGGAACAAGTTTGTGGAATTGATGTGCCAGGTGTTGTCACAAAATGATGTTGAGTTGTAGTGATGGGGTTGTCATGCAACGATGTTGACTTGTTGATGGCACGTGGTGCTTGGTAATTAACTGGGGTAGTAATTATTTATATTGGGGAAGTGGCGAGGGGCAGTGTGCCAGGGTTGACCTGAAGGGCAGAGGGTTTATAGAAGTCTTGTCTCAATCATATTAAGGACTTAACCTTGCAAGCATTTGACCTGAGTCAAACATGCAACCACATGTCTAGAATAGGATGGATCTAGCTGATTAATTTGCAATGTCTTAGCTTTGGTACTACTAGTGGTAGTGTGAGGCCCTGATTGTGGGAACCAGTCCCCTTCATGGATCAACTCACATGGCGTAATAGGGGGGCCCTGATTGTCGTAATGAGTCCATTCAGTGTTGAAACCTCAGCGGGTAGTACTGGGTTAAGACAGAGCATTGTAAAGGTTTTGTCATGATCTCTCTGCCAACACACCAAAGGAAGTGTGTCAATCCGGAGGAAAAAGAGGATGATCATGTCGTGTGGGTAAAGCGCACAACCCCTGCAGAGTGTAAAATCTATTCGGATAGCCTTGCTCGCGGTATTGAACAATGCTCAGGGATTACAGTCAAGTGTTAGGATTTGTAAAATGAAAACTTGGATGGGAAGGCCGGATGCTATTGGAAAGTTTCAAATATGAGTTAGGGCTGGATGCCATGTTTATATGAGAAATATCTAAAAGTTACTTATTACTGTTATTGGTTTTATTGTCATTTCAATCTATTCATCGTATTCTTTATAGATGTTGCTTTATTGAAAAATAACCATGTTAGCCATTCCATTGGAATAAACCTTGCATATATTTATTTTAGAATTGCATTCTTTGCACAACTTGTTAAGTGTTTTAAGTATTCACCCTTGCCAAACAACAACATCACCAGGTAAGAAGTCTACACCAGCTTTGGAGGAGTACCAGTAGGAGACGAAAGTTTAGTCTGCGAGCCTTATCAGTTGCTTGTGGTATACTGAGGGGTTTATCTACATTATCATTCCACTGCAGTTTAATTTGTTATTCGCATTTTAACCTTGCGAGGCATATTCATGTAAGTCGACCATAAGGTCATTCAACAGGTATTATTTAACATGTGAAGTCTTTTATTATGTTTTCGTTGTGTATGATTATGATATTCATCTATGTTGAGTCTGTGTGCACTAGCGTGATTCTGGACTAGTGCGATATACACAGAGGTTCCAGATTTGCATATTCGTGTCCCGATAGAGGTGGTATCAGAGCTATACTGACTATGTCTTAGCCCTAAATAATCTGGTAGTCTCCTTAGGATCTTCAAAATTATTTTCTTAATTAAGATTTAACCTTAAAGAATAATAAGTTCTTGACTCATCTTATTCTTCTATTCTTTTCCCTTGCTAAAATTTCTTTCTCTTTCCTTTGCTGGAGCAAGTCAAAATCTTATCTGAGTTGTCTTGAATGGATGACGATATAGCACACCTAAGGAGAAGAACTGAGTGCCCTACTACTACCCTAAACATCATTTAAGGAATCGTCGAGCTCAAGAGTGGACCGATGAAGTGTTCTAGAAGCTAGAAGACCCAGTGCTTCAAGTAGCTGATTGAGATTCATGTGTGGGAGTCGCATCTGCTTAAGATAGGATTGTTGCCTATGTAGGCGCTAGTTTTGTGTGCTTAGGTTGAATTGGTTCTTTCATGATTGCTGAGTGTGAAGTATGTGTTTCATAGCTCTTAGGCTTATGTAAGCAACCATACCAAGTTATTAATATAATTGTTCAAGAGGTTGGGTTAAACCTATCTCCCCTGCATTAGGATCTCTATTTCTTATCTATGCTATTTCCCTCTCCTCTAACCCTGTGAAGCAATTAACATATGGTTCAGACTCGTAGAAATAACAGAGTCAGTGGAAGTGGTAATCATACCAGTGAGAATCTCAATGATGGATCAGTGTTCCAATTGTCATCATAAGTGGATATGCAGAACTTCAGACCGTTCTTGGCTGCTCAGACTCAGTTGATGCAAGGTATGATGCAGAAAATACAGAATATGACCAATCAAGACAATGTTTATAGTGTGCGTCAAGCTGCTATCAATGGTCCCTGTTCCTACTCAAGGTTATCAGAATTCATAAGGACTCGTTCGCCGACCTTTTTTGGAAACATTTCACATTTGGAAGCGGATGATTGGCTTAAGAACATCGATAGGAAGTTACTCGTTACTCAATGTGAAGGCTACGAGAGAATTCTATATGCTTCTCATCAGTTTTTTAGGAATTGATGCTGAATGGTAGAAGAAATATTGCGCTACCCATGAAGCCCCACAGAATATCTCTTGGAATGAGTTTGTTGCTGCTTTCCATTTTCTCTTTGTTCCACCAGAGGACAGTGTGATCATGGCGGATTTAGATCAGACTTCTACCTCTGCACCTTATTTGATATTTAGACGATGTTCCTTGAAATGTTGTCAACCAAACAAGTTAGAAGATCGTGCATGCATTCGCTGTGGAGAATACCGTTGATGAGCATGCAGTCAATTGATCTAGCTGTGAAGAAAGTCATTCTCTTGGAGATTATTCTATGAGCAACATCACATGTTACCTTTGTAAAGGTCGAGATCATTGCCCAGCTCAATGTCCCTTGGATCTAATAGTTACCGCTGTGACCCAGCATCAACATAAGAATCTTCGTGCCGTAGTTGCTCAAGAACTGTTAAAAAGATGTGGAACACCAGTTGTATATACTAAGTCGTTTGATGAGCTAAAAAGGCAGCACTATGATCCTGTCAGCCTTCATCAGGAAAGCAGTAAGTGGTCATCACCAACAACATGTTTCTTGTGTGGTTAGGAAGGTTATTGAGCCAGGGAGTGCCTTGAGAAACGTCAAGTTGAGATTCATAGGAAGAGCAACATGGTGCTTGAGATTAAACCCAACAAGGCACAACAAGGGACACGTGTGTGCTACAACTGTCGTGAGAAAGGTCATTATTCTAATCAATGCCCACAAAGAGGACAAGCATTTCCTACAGCTGTGGTCATACCGAAAGTCACCTCAGTCAAGTTCATAACACCAAGAGTGAGCAGTGAAGTTACAAGAGCAGTTTGCCTAGAGAATCAGTTGAAGAGGAGGTGTTTGAACAAAGACACTACCCAGGACAACAATGATCAAAGAGGGGGTTTGCACCCTAAAATTTGCTACAACTGTCATAAGCCCGGGCATTTTGCCAACAATTGCCCTCAGAAGAAAGCGATCACGCCGGTTCACTTCAATATCAACTCTACCCCTATCAAAACCCCAGTGCCAACGCTAAATCGAGGAGGTCTAAAACAACGATTTTACTTTGCACAATGTCATATCTCTAATTGTAAAAGAAAGTGATTAGTTGAGAAATCCTTATACGGATTCCCTTGCTAAGGGAAAGGATAATATACTGGTGTGTGGAGTTTTTGAATAAAGGCATTACTGTTGAATAAAAGATCGGATGTTTCTATGAGTATTCACCCTGTGTAGATGGTGTACCTGATAATGACACATGCGTAATGATGGTCAGTTTAATGGTATTCACTGTGAAGGTTGTCAATCTAGGAGATTTGCCGTTGATAAAAAAATATCCAAATATTGTTCGATCTACCTAAGATGTTTGGGAGTTAAGTTACTCATTGGTGGAATAAAGTTTATGGTGAACCTTATTAGATACCAGACCCTAGATGTTATTCTTGGAATGTATTGGTTGTCCAAGCATAAGCCTGTTTTGGATTATGGTCGAAGGGTTGTGTCAGTTGAAAGCCTTAAATGAGAGAAAGTAGAATTTCGAGCGAACGCAGTTCGTGAAGGTCAGTTGATGGTTAACAATGTGAAGGTAGCCAGTTTGAGGATGTGTATTGATTATCGTTCCGTTAATGAAGTAACGATAAAGAATAAGTATACGTTGCCTAGGATCGATGATTTATATGATCAATTAAGAGGAGTTGGAGTTTTCTCTAAAATAGATCTTCAATCAGGGAATCATCAATTGAAGATTCGTGCAGAGGATATTCCTAAGACTGCATTTTCTACGCGATATGGACATTATTAGTTTACAGTCATGTCTTTTGGATTGATCAATGCTTCTGCATATTTCACGAACATGGTGAGCAAAGTTTTCATGGAATAATTGCACAAGTTTGTTGTCATGTTCATAAATGACATTCTTGTTTACTCCATGTCAGAGGAAGAACATGAGGAATAATTGAGATTAGTCCTTGAAAAGCTTGCAAGAGTAACAACTATGCGCTAAGTTCAGCAAGTGACTTTTGGAAAGAGAATGTTGAGTTCCTTGGCCATGTGATGATAGCTAAAGGAGTTGCAGTTGACCCAAATAAAGTTGAAGCATTACTGCATTGGAAACAAACAAAGTCAGTTACCCAGCTCTGTAGTTTTCTGGGATGGCAGGATATTGATGTTGGTTTATCGAAGGAAATTTCAACGATTGCTAGATCGCTTATGCAGTTGTTGAAAAAGGAGAAGTTGCATGGACGCTAGAGTGCGAAAGGAGTTTTCAAGAATTAAAGAAGCGTATGATGACATCACCAATGTTAGTGTTGCCAGATATTCATAACAGTTTTGATATATACTGTGATGCTTCCAGACAAGGTCTTGGATACGTATTGATGCAAAATGGCAAGGTTGTTGCATATGCGTTAAGGCAATTGAGGCCACATGAAGAGAATTATCCAACACATGATTTGGAATTGGCTTCCGTAATGCATGCTTTGAAGTTATGGCATAATTATCTCATTGGAAATAGATATAAGATATATACGGACCACAAAAGTCTAAAGTATATATTTACTCAGTCGGAACTGAATATAATATAGAGAAGATCGTTGGAGTTGATAAAGGATTATAATGTTGAAATCCACTATCATCCTGGAAAAGCTAATGTGGTGGCCGATGCTTTTAGTTGTAAGAGCCACAGTGCCAAAATGCTGGTGTTAAATGATCAATTAGAATTATGCAAGAAATTTCAGAAGTTAAAACTGAAAGTTGTTCCACAAGGATTTCTAGTTACTTTGGAAGTGAAGCTGGCTCTAGAAGATCATATCAGAGAAGGTAAAATGGATGATGAAAAAATCAACAGAATCAAGTCTAAGAAGGATGAAGGCTTAGCCAAGGATTTTACTTTGGATGGTCAGGGTACTATGTAGTTTAAAGGTCGAATTTGTGTACCGAAAAAGGAGCTTAAGTAATTGATTCTTGAGGAAGATCATGATTCAAAGTATTCGATTCATCCAGAAAGTGCCAAGATGTATCGAGATCTTAAGGAAAGGTTTTGGTGGCCTAGTATGAAGCGCGAAGTTGCTGAGCATGTTGCTCTATGTGATGTATGTCAGAGAGTGAAGGCAATGCACCAAAGATCTGCAGGTTTGTTACAGCTGCTAAAGGTTCATGAATGGAAGTGGGAGGAAATCGGTATAGATTTTATTACCGGTTTGCCTCGAACCCAGAATGGTTGTGATTCCATGTGGGTCATGGTTGATCGTTTGACCAAGGTTGCTCATTTCATACCAGTAAACACTACTTATTAAGGAGATCGCTTAACAGAGCTATATATGTCGAGGATTGGGTGTTTGCATGTTGTGCCAAAGAAGATAGTGTCAGACAGAGGTACCCAATTTACCTCAAGATTTTGGAGTAAGTTGCATAAAGAAATGGGAACTCGTTTGAATTTCAGTACAGCGTATCATCCGCAGACAGATGGTTAGACTGAGAGAGTTAATCAGATTTTAGAGGATATGCTGAGAGCTTGTGCACTAGCTTATGCTACTTCATGGGATAAAAGTTGCCGTATGCTGAGTTCAGTTATAACAACAGCTATCAGGTAAGTTTTCAAATGTCACCATTTGAAGCTTTGTATGGTTGTGCCTGTCGTACTCCGTTGAATTGGAATGAGACGGGAGAGCGTTTGGTGTTTGGGCCTGATATTCTTAAGGAAGACGAAGAGCATATTGATATGATCAAGGATAGATTGAAAGTGGCTGAGTCAAGACAAAAGAGTCATGCTGATAATCGTCATCGAGAATTGAGCTCTGAGCTAGATGATTTCATGTATCTCAGAGTTACCCCTCTTAAAGGAGTTAAAAGGTTTCACGCTAAAGGAAAGCTTGCACCGAGATATGTTGGTCCGTTCAAAATCTTAACCATCGAGGAGAGGTTGCTTATTAGTTAGAGCTGTTGCAGTCATTGGCAGGAGTGCATGATGTGTTCCATGTGTCACAGCTTAGAAATGCCTCAAAGTGCCAACGGAGCAGACACCGCTAGAAGCATTGAGCTGCAAAAAGATTTGACATATAAGCAGCAACCAACCAAGATTTTGGATGTGATGGAATGTAAGACCAGGAACAAGTCAATTCGCTTTTGTAGAGTTCAATGGAGTAACCACTCAGAGAGTGAAGCTACCTGGGAGCGTGAAGAAGATTTGAAGTTGGAATTTCCTAACCTATTCCCTAGTCAGCCCTGAATCTCGGGGTCGAGACTTCGTTAAGAGAGGAGATTTGTAACATCCTAATTTTTGGTTTTATTTGAATTTAATATGCATTTTATGAATTTTCTGAATTTATTGGATTTTTTTGGATTTTATTTGAATTTATTTACTATTCTTAAATATGGCATATTGTGAAAACTATTTAAATAATGAGAAAGTTTAAATAAAGTTTTGCCAAAAATATTTTATTTAGTTTCAAATGTTTCAAAGTATTTTTGAGAATTTTTCTAATATTTTTATTGCCTTAACTGAATTAATTTATTTATCAGAATTATTTTAAATAATAAAACCCTAGAAAATCCCCGCTATAGTGTTGGGCCGAAAGCCTAGTACTGTGTGGCCAGCCTTTTCCCTGAGTTGGCCCATTTTCTAGATGGCATAGCGTCAGATATTGGATGATGATTGGGCGGCCATTTTCAAGCCGAGAACCCTAAGGAATATCAGTCGTTGGATCTAAGATGGACGATCATGATTTAATCGTGTCGGTTCAGGACTTATCCATTCGTGGCCATTGGATTTAGATCGTGTTTTGGATTGAGACGCGTCGCTTCGCATCTGGGCCGCGCATCGCACCACGTGGACGGATGTCAATCTTCGACTCCGAACCGTCTCGGTTTCGGTTAAATATCTATTTTCTAATTTTCTGTATTTTCAAATCTTTCTAGAGCCCGTTCTTCCTCATACAAGCTTCGATTGAGGTAATTCAAATTTCCAAAAATTTATAAAATTGATATCTATTTAATGGTGAATTTTATTTGATTTTTTGAGTTTGTTTGCTATCTATTTTGGTATTTATTTGGTATTCCCTCTCGACACGCGTTGACGTTGAAGTGCTCGGAGGATTCGAGGAGGAATCATTGACTCAAGATCAAAGTCCAGAGCAAGAATAAGGGTTTTTCTAAGGCAAGTTGTGATTTAATCATGTTGAACCCAATTTGCAAAATTGCTATGTTGTTTTACATTATGTATGATATTTTGTATGAACAACTGTTTCAAAATAGTGTAGAACCTAGTTAATCTACCCAATTGAATTATACCATACCTCGTCATTTGTATGCCATGATTATTTGTCACCCTAGGATGGTTCATTACTAGCTGGTTAATATTAGTAATCAACATGGGTTGGTTACACCGTGTTAGTATGCTTAGCCATGCCAGGTGAAACTCATGTCTTTTGAGATATCAAAAGATAATCTTTACTAATGGAATATGGAACAAGTTTGTAGAATTGATGTGTCAGGTGATGTCACACAATGATGTTGAGTTGTAGTGATGGGGTTGTCACGCAACGATGTTGACTTGTTGATGGCACGTGGTGCTTGGTAATTAATTGGAGTAGTAATCTTTTAGATTGGGGCAAGTGGCGAGGGGCAGTGTGCCAGGGTGGGCCTAAAGGGTAGAGGGCTTGTGGAAGCTTGTCTTGATCATATTAAGGACTTAACCTTGCAAGCATTTGACCTAAGTTAAACATGCAACCACATGTCTGGAATGGGATGGACCTATTTGATTAATTTGCAATGTCTTAGCTTTGGTACTACTAGTGGTGGTATGAGGCCCTGATTGTGGTAACCAATCCCTTAATGGATCAACTCACATAGCGCAAGAGGGGGACTGTGATTATGGTTACCAGTCCCTTCAATGTTGAAATCTTAGCGGGTAGCACTAGATTAAAACAGAGCATTATAAAGGCTTTATCATGATCTCTCTGCAATACACCAAAGGAAGTGTGTCAATCCGGAGGTAAAAGGGGATGATCATGTCGTGTGGGTAAAGCGCATAACCTCTGCAGAGTGTAAAATCTATTCGGATAGCCGTACTTATGGTATTGAGCAATACTCGGGGATTACAGTCAAGTGTTAGGATTTGTAAAATGAAGACTTGGATAGGAAGGCAGGATGTTATTGGAAAGTTTGGAATATAATTTAGGGCTAGATGCCATGTTTATCTAAAATATACCTAAAAGTTACTTATTACTGTTATTTGTTTTACTGTGATTTCAATCTATTCATCGTATTCTTTATAAATGCTGCTTTATTGTAAAATAACCATGTTAGACATTCTATTGGAATAAATCTTGCATATAGTTATGTTATAATTGCATTCTGTGCACAACTTGTTGAGTGCTTTAAGTACTCACCCTTGCCAAACAACATCACCAATTGAGAAGTCTACACCAGCTTTGGAGGAGGAGTACCAGGAGGAGAAAAAAGTTTAGGATGCGAGTCTTGTCAGTTGTTTGTAGTATACTGAAGGGTTTATCTACGTTATCATTCCACTAAGTTTAATTTGTTATTCACAGTTTAGCCTTGCGAGGCATATTCATACATGTTAACCATAAGGTCATTCAACATGTATTATTTAATATATGAAGTCTTTTATTATATTTTCGTTGTATATGATTGTGATATTCATATATGTTGAGCCTGTTTGGACTAGCATGATCCTAGACTAGTGCGATATACAAATAGGGTCTGGGAAAAAGTTGGGCAACCGGGGAGGAGGCCGAGTGTGGGGCAGTGGTGAGCTGAGGTAGGGAGGAGGCTGAAGCGCGGGAGGCCGCCGACGCCAAGGGTCGGTGGGAGGAGGCCGAAACCTAGGCGAAGCATGACATGGGGGGCTGCGGCTTTGAATGCCTATTCGATTGTGGCTTTGAGGGGTAACCGAAGCACAACCGTCCCGTTTGGGTGGCTTTCGACCGACAGTCGAAGCCAAGCCGAAACCCAACCCCCAAATCAGGGCCTCAGACTTCTCTTCTTTACAGCAAGGATTGAAATCTCGTTTTCGCTCAAAATCTCGTCCATGGCCGAAGAACGAAATCTCATTGAGATTTAGACATTTTGGCCAAATCCCGGATGACATACAAAAACAAAAATACAAATCCAGATTTTTTTCTACCGAGGAAACTGAAATTTTGGCCTGTTTTGCCGAGATCTCGGCAAAATTGCACCGAGCAAAAAATAGCTCAAACGATGTCGCAAAAATTAGAAATTTTGTATGTAGATATCTGACATATTATTGATGTTTACATAAAAATTTCAGAGATTATCAAATCTGAGGAATTTTTAAAATTGCAAACATTGCTACCATCCTGATAAAACGCTCACCGGCAAGTTTGAACTGAATGACAAATGAAACAAAACACGTTAGAAAATTTTGAATTTTTTTCATGGTTATGATGCATCACTAATCTTCCCATAAAATTTTCAGATGATTATCAAGCTTCATGAATTTTTAAACATTCGGACAGTGCTACTATCTTGATAAAAACCTTACTGGCAAACTTCAACCAAATGAAAAATTATACAAACAATGTTAGAAAATTTTGAATTTTTTTTATGGTCCTGATGTATCATTAATGCTTCTATAAAATTTTCATATGATTATCAATCTTCAAGAAGTTCCAAAAATTCTGATAGTGCTACGTCTTGATAAAAGCCTGATGATCAATACATAGATTTGGTTTAGCAATGAAAAAAGGTTTAAATTTTTTGAAACTTTTGCAGAATGGTTCTAAGGAAATGATTAAGATCTCATAAAAATGTTGAATCATGATCACACTCCAGTGAATTTATAAAATTCTTACAAATGCACAGTACCATTTATGTTCTTTCTGTTTTTGATTTTTGAAATATAACAAATGAAGTTCAATGCATACATAGATTTGATTCAGCAAACAAAAAAAGTTGAAATTTTTTGAACATTTTTTATAATTGTAATGAGGCAATTATTAAGCTCTCATAAAAATTTTAGATCATGATCACACACGAGAAAATTTATGAAATTATGACAAGGTTACTGTCCCAATTATGTTCATTCTGTTTTTGATTTCTTAAAGATAACAACTGAAGTTCAATTATTTTGAATTTTTTTTCTGTATGATCCTAAACTTCTTAGGATGCTACAATAAATGTTTTACAATATTATAAAGCATTTACAATTTTATAAAAATCCGACAGCGTTTGTACAGTTTTTATAAAATGTCTTAAAATTTCTGTTGAGATGACTTTCTTAAGGGTTATTGGACTAAATCCGGTTAAAAAAACCCAAGATCTCAGCGAGATCTCGCCGAGATTTTTGAGATTAGTGTAGCAATTTAAATTTTTTTGCCCCGACCGGCATTTCAAAATTCGTCTACATCCGAAAACCGAGATATGGGCGACACGAAATTTCGACAAGATTTTAACCCTTTCTTTACAGCTTCTTTCACGCAGGAGTGCCCCTGGTCGAGAGCCCACCAGATTCAATTATTTACGTGACAGCACGATCGAGTAGGAACCAAGGATTCAAATTTCGTTTTCGGATAAAATCTTGGCTAGGACCGGATGATGAAATTTCAATGAAATCTCAGTATTTCGGACAAATCTCATCCAAAATTCAAAAACCAAAATTCAAATCCGGTCCGTTTGCTACCAAGAAATCCTGAAATTCGCCGAGAAATACCCAAAATTTTGGTGTTTTTGCAACAGAAGAAAAGTGGGTCAAACCATGTCAAAAAATTTTGCAATTGTTTTTGGAGAGTCCTGACACATAGGTGATATTTCAATAAAAATTTCATATAATTCTAAAGTCTGTGGATTTTTTAAAAATTCAAACATTCCTACTGTCCTGATAAAACGCTGACCGGCAATTTTGAACCGAATGCAAAATGGTCCAAACCACGTTATAAACTTTTTAAAAACAAATTTAATGGTTATGATGCATATCTAATGTTCTCATAAAATTTTTAGATGATGATCAAACTTTATGAATTTTTAAAAATTCGAACAGTACTACTGCCCTGTTAGAAGGCTTATCGGCAAACTTGAACAAAATGAAAAATTATCTAAACCACGATAAAAACTTTTGAAAATTTTTGTGGATGGTCCTGATGTAATATTAATGTTTCTTTAAAAATTTTAAATGATGATCATTCTCAAATAATGTTTAAAACTTCAGACAGTGCTACGTCCTGATAAAAGCCTAATGATCAATACATAGATTTGCTTTAGCAATAAAAGAAAGTTTAAATTTTTTAAAATTTTACATAAGGGTTATAAGGAAGTTCTAATATCTCATAAAAATTTTGAATCATGAGCATACTTCAGTGAATTTATAAAATTGTTACAAGGCACAGTACCATTTATGTTCTTCTCTTTTTTATTTTTGAAATATAATCTAACAAACAAAGTTCAATGCTTACATAGATTTGATTGACCAAACAAAGTTGGATTTTTTAAAAAAATTTATATAATGGTACTGAGGTAATTATTAATCTCTCACAAAAATTTTAGATGATAATCACACCCAACAAAATTTATAAAATTCTGACAATGTAACTGTCCCAATTATGTTCATTCTGTTTTTGGTTTTTTAAGGATAACAAATGAAGCTAAATTATTTTCCAATTTTTTTATGTATGATCCTATACTACTAACGATAGTACCATAAAATGTTCAGCTCATTATCAAGTTTGTACAATTTTATAAAAATCTGATAGTATTTCTGTCAAAATTTTAAAATGCCATAAAAATTCGGTTTTTCAACAAATTTTCATAGGAGATGACTTTCCTAAGGGTTATTGGACCAAATCCGGTCAAATCTGGTCCTAAAAGTTCAAAAACCGGTCAAAAAACACGAAATTTCACCGAAAATATGAAATTACTGTAGCATTTTCATTTTTTTATTTTTTTTGCCCGGCCTGTAGTCTAGATTTCGTGGAGGTCCGAAATCTGAAATTTCGGTGAAATTCAGCGAGATTTGAAACCCTGGCAGAAACAGGTCGGATCAGGATAGTCTGCAGTGGCTTTGGTTACTACACGAAGAGGTCATGTGGGCTGTGGGCATTTATTGGGATGGTCCATTAGTCCATTAGATTGTCAGATATGCAGTTCGCGAATTTTTATTTTAAATAATATAATTTTTTATTCAAATTGCAAAAATATACGTCCATCATAAAAAATTACAAAAATATACTTTTATCCTAAAAAATCATAACTTTTTTATATGATGTCGGATGGAGATGAACTTTATATGAACATTGTAGCTCTCGACGGGATCTACAACTTTTGTATATAAACTTTTTAAATTTTAATCCATTTAGATGGTCAAAAATGGGATAGAATGTTCAGATCTAAAAACAGATCTGTTTTTAGTTCTGAAACTTCTATCCTGTTTTTGGCTTTCTAAATGAATTCAAATGAAAAAAAAACTTGTATGCAAAAGTTGTAGATCCCGTCGAGAGCTACAATTTTCATATAAAGTTTATCTCCATCCGACATCATATGAAAAAGTTATGAGTTTTTTTAGAAATTAACCGCAGACAGAGGAAATATCGCGCGTTGAAACCGCATCGATCGCCTATGGGGCGATCGCCCTATATACGGCGGGCGACAAAAGTATATTTTTGTAATTTTTTGAGATCGACGTATATTTTTGCAATTTGAATAAAAATTGTATTATTTAAAATAAAAATTCTGCAGTTCGCCACATATATTTTTACGGGACTTTAGGAAATCGAAAATTTTTGTTATTGTTTCTATTATGCCTGGCCCTATATTGGTACTTCTGATTTCGAAATCCTATATTCATCGCTAATCTAAGGCTAAGTTTGGAGGAGCTGTAACTTTTTTAAAAAAATACTTTTTAGCTTTCTGAACTAAAAAATAGCTATACTTCTATAAGAGGTCATTTGATAAACAGCTAATTTTCCTCAGCAATAAGATGTAAAAAAAAAGTCCCGCCTATTTTTCAACTTTTGGCTTTTGCTAATTATATGTGGCTTCTAGCTTATACCAAAACTCGCTTAAAAGCTGACTTGTTTAGGGGTTTACTGGCTTTTTGGAAGCTGAAGTTGGCTTTGAACATCCAAACAAGACCTAATATGCGTCCATTTTGAGTGGTGGTATATTTATTACTAGTAATCTAGGATGCCAACATTTGATCCGTAAAAGATTAAAATTTAAATATCTGAAATTTTAATTTCATAGTTTGAAGTTTTAACTTTTATAATTTACAATAGGAAAAGTCCACTTTTCAACCTTTAAATATGGCACAAGTATAGCTAACTAATACGGACAAATACACGCTGAACACTTTATGTTAAATATATTATTTGACTTAAAAAAATTATTGAGTCACATTACATATTGCTAAGTGAATCTTCTCATTCGTCACTTTTCACTCCTACATGAGAATTGTATGATACCTAATAGCGGATGCTTGCTTATTATTAGATACTAAGGTGTCAAAGAAATTTCGAAGGAGCTACGTGGGCAACACTGGTGCCACAGTACTGAGGAATAGGAGATCGCAACAGTGCCTGTAGTGCACGCTAGAAGAAAACCGTTTCATATTTTTTAGAGCAGTTTAGAACTTAATCCTAAACTTAATTATGTTGTTCTGCTGATTCAGTCAAGAGTTCTTGGGCGTTGATTCCGTCTAGGAATTTGGTTCGGCCTCCTCCACAGGAGGCTTTGGTCCATCCGGCTCACTCTCTCTCTCTTTATATATTTACATCTATTCTATTGTAAAACTCATACTCCAAATTAATAAGGAGATATTTAGTTGCTTGTACCAAGTAGTACATATATAAGATAGTTTAAGAGCAAAGTCATCCATGTGTTGTTTGATTGATTGAATTGAACCATCCCATCCTAAACGATAGGATACAAATTTGAAGAATATTTCTTATAGATACTGAACCATTTCATTCACCCAAAACAATGGAATCAAATGGGTAGTGTTCTTCGTCTGTTCTTCCTTGTTGCTTTGCGCATAACAAGGGGGAATTGGGAGATTTCTTTCAAAGATTGTTCTGCCTTTTCACTGGAATTGGGAGATCTATACTTCACTCGGTGTCTGTGAAATTCAACATTCGTGTGATCCTGGCGAATCAAAGAATTGTAAGCCCATTGCATCTAGCAGTAGGGATCAGCTAGCGTTCATCAAGACAACACATGAGTATCCAAATCCTATGTCATGAGGATTGGGCAAACCCCGTATCAATACTGGTATTGGCCAGTATGACTGGTACGTACCATTTTGGCCTCTAAACCAGTACAAAGTAGTCCTATGTACCATAACAGCCTTGATACCGATTAATACCGATCATACCGGCTTCGATACCAGTCAATACCAACTATACCAGCTTTGATACCGATCAATACTAGTCATACCGGTGAAATTGATAATATGGTCTATTGAGCTATACATTATATTTGATGATACTACTATGTATTTGGAGAATATTCTAAGTAAAACTTGGTGTACATGTAATTAAACATGTATAAACTTATAAATATATATTATTATATTAAACGTGAAATAGTACGCTGGTATGGACCAATACCAAAATGCTCCATTCCAAAAGCCAAACAGGTATAACCTTCAGTACGGTATTGACAAGTGTGGGCCTAAGTGCTAAAATCAACTTCTAACTTTAAAACCCTTTACTTGACAACATCAAACTCTCAAAACAATTCAAAACTTCCCCTCACCCTAGACGACCGTTGTTTTGGTTGACTTTGCCATCTGTGTGTACATGTTTCGCTCACATAGCATCTATGTATGCATCCCTAAAAAAAAAACCTCCTATATCTTTTGATGCCCTCAATTTTGTCTCTCACCCACTACAGCATCGTCTCCTCCATGGCTAGAGCGTGGGTACTGGGCTGGGCTATTTTGGGCCAGCACGAGACACGCCTAGCCTAGCTCAGCCCAAAGCCTAGCACGGCACTGTTTAGAACGGGTCGTACCGGGCCTACCAACCGGGCACGATGGGCGATCCGCACGCACGGCACGGCACGGCGAGATGAATCGTGCTCGGGCCGGCACGGTCCACATAGAACTTCGGACAGTACAGCTGCACGCCGACCCGCCGGCACGCGGCTAGAGCCAAGGCACGTGGCCGGGCACAGGAGAGGTACCGATCATCTTCCGCGCGGCCTCCATTGGTCCGTGCACTCAGTCGCCTCTACCAAGCGCCGCCCCGACACGTCTTCAGGATCCGCGTCTCGGCATCCATGCAGTCCATGCCGGCCACTAGTCCTCTTGCGCGGCCGCTCGCCTTTGCCAGCCCCAGCGCCGGACGTCTTTGCCGCTCGTCGCTGCCTTGCTCGGTCTCCAACTCACGCACGCCCGAGAGATGCACCCGTGAAGGAGGAGCGTGACTTGTTGAAGTTTTTTTGTGATCTATGATCGGACTTGAAAGAGATCGGGAGTTCCATTTGATAATTCCATCGGCACAGTTTTTTTAGTCCTTTGGCTCCAATCAGTTCAGTTGCGCCCGTGAGCCATGAAGGACAAGAGCCGGAGGGATTTCAACTTTTTTTCGGTTTCGGCTCAGGTCCCAGACCAGAAGCAGCTCCGGCTCCTGTTTTGCCCATGCGACTTAGGCTTCTGCTGTCTTCTCGGCTCCAGATCAGATCTGCTCCGACTTCCAATTTTCAGCAGATTTTGCTAAGTGCACCCGCGGTGTACCAGAATGCACCAAAAATTGCTACGTGCACTCAAAGCATACCAGATTCAGATGAGAGCTGTTCTTCAATATGTGGATGTGAGGAAAGAATTGCTTTTACCCCGGTGACTGTTTTAGTGCTAATAAAAGTGAGATTTTATTGCAATTCTAATTATTGGTGGGATATTCATGCACGATTCAGGGAATTATACTTATTATTTTGTGCTCATTATTGGCGTGATATCACGTGCAAATTTTAGGCTTTCATGCCTATTATTGGTGGTATTTTATGCATAATTTTATATTTATTATTTTGTGCACATATTATTGGCGGATTCTCATCGCAAATTCAGGCTGTCATACGTATTATTGACATCATTCATGCACAGTTCAGGCCATTATGCATATTCTTGGCGGATTTATTTTGCAATTTAGACCATTGTGCTTATTATTGACAACATTCATGCGAAATTTATCATTGGCGGGTTCTTGGCATTTTTTCAACTTTTCATCGTTGGCTTTGGTTAAAAAGAATAATGTCAGTTGAGGAGACAATTGGAATTTGGTGTTTCATCACCATTATCTTCATGTTTTATTCATTGTTTGGATACGTAGACCATTAGGAGGACGGGTAGTGACATAGGGCAGATCTAGAAGAGAACGATGGGAGATGAGAATGCCTGGTGGTCCCGAGACCAGAGGAGCCGCGCCTAGAGGCGTCAGGGTTTGATGCACGAGGGCTGGCAACGCCGGGGTCCATGAGACAGGGGGATTAGGGGAATGAGGGCGCCAACGATGTAATTAACAAATCACACATGCACTCCTCTTCCATAATCTCCTATGTCAATACCGGTTGGGCTATACATTCGCTGCATACCATAGCACCGCGTACGCACGCTACTGTAAGCAACTTCAGGTCATTTCCTCTCGTCGTAATAGTGTAAATGGGCTGGACCTGAGCCGGCACGGCACGAAGCAGGTACAAAGCGCATATGGGACATACCTGGGCTCGCCTAAGGCGAGCCAGGCCGGCCCAGCCCGGCACGACGTCCACCTCCATGACCCAACCGTTAATGTGGTGCACCTCCATCACCAGTCTGGCACAACACCCTTCTCCCCAAACCACAGCCACCATAAGGTTCCTTAAGTCCGTATTCCTATTTTTCCTTCAACTGTGTCTTTCCACCGCTCATCACCAACCCTATGGCCAGCCTAGAGGTGGGTGTCGTGTCGTGCCGGGCTGGCCCGGCACGGGCCCATTGTGCTTCGTGCCTGAACCGTGCCGAGCCGAGATGGCCCGTCGTGCCCGCCCGGCTCGCCTTTGGCGAGCCCAGGCACGACCCATTTGCGCTTCGTGCTTTCTTCGTGTCGTGTCGGCCCAGGCTCGACCCATTTGCACTATTGCAACGAGAGAAAAGGAGCCAGAGACACATAGAGTTGAGGTAGTGGATGCAATTATTATGAAAAAAAGAACTACAATTTATTTATTCTTGAACAGTTACATAGAGCGAGGGGGTGTGCTAAATATGGGCGAGAGAGGGGGCAATAGGCGAGAAATAGAGTGAGCGAGACAGGCGAGAGAGATTGAAAGGGAGATTGAGAGAGACAGGTGAGAGAGAGAGAGATGAGAGGCATTGAGTGGAACGGGCGAGAGAGAGCAGCTTCTTACACCGTCTCTCAATCTCTCTCAGCTCTCTCTCTCCTCTTGCTCATCTCTCTCAGGTGTCGGCGACAAAGGTAGCGTCTATGCTGCTGGGTATCCGCGTGCTAAGCGCAACGAGCAAGAAAACGGATGCGAAGGCCCGAAAGAAACTGCTAACAATCAAGGTGAGTCGGTGACCTTCATGTTGAGCTTCTTCCTCATACCCTAGGTCATCGGGCCCGGTACGGCCCGTTCTACAATATCGTGCCGGGTCGTGTCGCATATCGTGCTCGGTTCTCAAACTCGGTATGGCCCGTGTGTCGTGCCGGGTCGGGCTTCAGACCGGACCGTAACATCATGCCTCGGACCGGCCCAAAAGAGCCCGCCCGAGTGCCAGCTCTAGGCCAGCCCATCGCATGTTCTATGTCTGTCATTCTCTATTTCAATCAATGAAGGAAATAGGGCTGAAATGTGAGTGCCACGTAAGCCAAAAACCGTGGCGTGGATACCAACGTGGCATAAACTGGTTTTGAAACCAACTTAAGGGTGAAAAGTCAACGTTTTGGTAATTCAATGGTGAAACTTGAACGGTTTCGAAGTTAAAATTTGGAGTTGGACAATAGTTGAGGGTGGAAGTTTATCGTGGGTGGTGTTGAGTAAAGGGAATCAGAGCCATTTCATGCAATCTAACGGAGAATCGTGAGTGCTACACCCTTTCCAGCTAAATGCACCCTACAGGTTAAACACTCGAGTAATAGATTCCACAAACCTCGCTTATAAAAAAAACATTTTGTAAGCCAAATGCACTCTAGAGGTTAACACAGTCCAGTACTATGCTGTCCACTATATCAGGATCTAAAAGACATCCGCAGATGAGTATTTTCGGTTCAACATTTAGGTATTGCAGCAAAAATTGGTGAATAATTTATCGCATTTCTATGCGAATGGACACAGTGAAAATTATTATTGAAATGTAAACATAAAACCATATTTACTTTCATATATTTAAACTTGATTTGAATATGAATTCCCATAGAGAAGATATTGTTATTAGAATGAGAATCATTTCAATTCATCAAATTTGTGTCAGTTGAATATTTGCTATGTTTCTTACGGAATTTGCACCCTTACTTTACGCCATCAAACTGTGTTACGTCAGTCAAGAAGGCCGTGAAAAAAAAAATTAGAATTTCATGCAATTATTCACGCAATTTGTCTATGTTTTCACATTCCAATTCAATACATTAGACACATACATACTGCTGCTGATTTTATTCACTGGACGGCGGAGACACGGATTGTTGCGATTGCAACTGCTCGTTCTCCAGCATGTTGACGACGGCGTGGGTCACCGCGACGCTGCCGCACCCGGCGGCGTTCACAACGCGGCACCGGTCTCCGCTCACGGCACCGCACCGGCTGACGTCGACCGCCCTGCACAGCTCGACCTCCACGCTGCCGCACCAGTCGACGCGCGCGCCCTTGCACTGCGCCAGGCGCACCACGCCGAAGCTCTCCACGTCCGCGCGCCTGCACCGGGCCGCACGAAGGCTGCCGCCGCCTCGGAGCCGCGCCTCCCGGCACCGCTCGAGGGCCACCCTGCCAGCCTGCTCCACCTCTGCTGCCCGGCACCGCGAGACCGACACCTCCCGCGCGCCGTCCACTCGCGCCGCTCCGCAGCGGACGAAGGACCCGAAGTCGACTCCCTCGGCTGCTGCGTCGCCGCACAGGGTGAACACGACGCTGCCCCCTCCTCCACCTCGCACGAGGACGCTCCGGAGGCCGTCAGCGGAGAGGTTCCCGGGGCTGGTGATGGTGACCTTGCCAAGATTGCTGTGGAGCGTGCCCTCGTGGATGGCCGTCTCGACGCCGTCGACGACGACGACAAACATGTGGCGGGCGGAGACGGTGGAGGAGGATTCGCCGGCCTTGGGATCGACGAGCGCCATTGCCATGTCGTGTGCGCATGCGATTTCCTTTTAGTTGTTTGGGTAGGTAAGCAGTTGAGGAGGACAAGTCGAGCTTTAAAGGTGGATAGATGCAGTTTTGAGGTCGAATTAAATGGGTGAAATTGCGAACTTGGTCATGTCGCCGTTGTATTCACTGCTACGCAGGTTGCCAATTGCCACCATGGTTAACCAAGAAAATCCAGGTCTTTTTTACGGTGCAAAAATATGTGCAGTTACAAGAGGCCTTTCGATTTGGGAATCAAAGTAACTTGAAAATTTCTGAAAAAAAAAATCGTAGATGCGTTATTTGCCCCGCTATCGTACCCAAGGAATCCAAACATTCCACCCTAAAACCAATGGCTACAAAAGAAATGCACATCACAGTGTGCATTCTACAGTAATGCATAGGATCCGAAATTTTGAATTGTTGGCGAGAACGCTGGGCGGGGAATGGAAGGAAGTTAGGTAAGAAGCACCGAGAAGGTGTAGATGCGAGATTTTGAGGTTTCTTCCCATTAAATCTAAAACTACTTCGAATGATTTTGTAGCTTATGAGCTACTCTATCGAATGTAGTTCGCTATAAAAATATTTACTGTTTCTAGTAAAATTTTGTTATTATGGGTAAACTATAAGCTATCAACTAAATATTATATCTAAAAAGTAGGAAAATATAAGCGCTTTTGGAAATCTATCATGGTGCCATACAAAACCTTATTGGCATGGAAAAAAAAATAACATCAAAACTACTTTGGTAGTATTTGGTTGGTGAAACCAAGTGGGATGGGATGGGATGATCTTAGTTGGGCATTTGTTTAAGGGGATAGGATGATATAAGATTTTGTTTGGTTGGAGATATGAGATGGTTCGGAACAATCCCAGTTTTGTGTTTGGTTCAAAGGACATGATGGCATAGGATTTGATGCAGGAACTTTCTCAATAAAGTGGTGAGAATACACTAAGGAGTGTTGGTGAGAATACCCTAAGGAGTGGTCAACTTTTGCACTCTTGTGATCAAGATTCAACAGTTCTCAATTATCTTCCTCATTGTCTCCCAAACTGAAGTGAATCAGATGCCCAAAAGGAGGATAAATTAGGATTCTTTTCACTAATGGATAAATTAAAAAGTTAAGCTATCTTAGCTCAACCTATGTGCTTATGGTTTCTAGTGTAGCCAAAACAACTCCTACACAAGTCTACTAAAGTTTTGCAACCTAAGTTCTAATCCTACACAAATCTAAGATCTAGAAATTGAATGATATAGAAGCAAATGCGGAAACGTAAGAGAGACAAGCAACACAACCAATTTTTACAGGGGTCTTAGAGATTTAGCGATCTCCACTACTCCTTGTTGAGCACTCTCACAAGAGTATCGCTCCGACTTGAAACCGCATAAAAAATCAAGCCATCCACTCGAGGTAGTCATTCTCTACTCTGGATAGGTGGACTCCAAACCGTCACAAATCTCTCGATTCCTTTCCACAAGCTCCTCCTTGGAAGGTCACCGAGAACCACGCATCCAAGCCATCTAGGAGACGCTGATCTCCAAAGGTAACAAGCATAGACCATCACGTGAACCTAGAAAGGTCAAGCATAGCCTATGCTACCTCTCAAATCTCTTGAAATATGCTCTTACTCTTCCCTTGGTATAAGATGAACCTATAGAGTGGCCAAAGGTGCTCACAACAATATCCATACCAAGTATTTGTAGATCTCTTGAAGAAATTAGCCGTTACACTCACTTTCCTAAGAAATCAACAAATTCCAGATCATCCGGACCCCTTCCAGATCATCCTAAAGCATGAAGTCCAAAAGTCAAAAAAACTTGTCATTACAGGCATAAGGTATCATTCGGTAGCTTCCGGATCATTCTTACATCCAGATGATCCTCTCCATTCGGATCATCCGGAATGTATAAAAAATTCAGCCCATGCCAAAAACCAACTCTTTGTCGCCATGATCCATATTATCCTGTAGCTTCCAGCTCATCATTACATCCGAATGATCCTCTACATCCAAATCATCCTGAATGTACAAAAATTTTAGCCCATATCAAAAATCAATTCACTGTCTCAATGATCTGTTTGCTTGTCCGGTAGCTATAGGATCAATCGAAAGGTATAACTTTCCAATACATTGAAAAATGCTACCTTCGGCTCCAATAATTAACTTCCTTGTCCACTAGCTATTGGATCATCTAAAATGTGTAATTTTTTCAACACATTGAAAAATACAACATTCGGCTCCAATCATCATCTCCCTTGTCTGGTAGATATAGGATCATCCAGAATGCTTTGACAAACTTCAAACATAGCCAAAATTGCTCTAATTTTGATTCTGTTGCAACTTCAACTTTTCAAGGGCTTTCTTTGACTATAGATTAGCTAGACAACCCTAATGTGCATCACCACTGTTAGTCTCAACAATCACACGTCATTAATCACCAAACATGTACATCACTAAAATTGGGGCCTAGTTGCTTACACAAAGCCATGGGCACCCTACGCCCAAATGCGTGGACGCCCAACACCCTCCGACCCTCATTAAATGTCAGAGCCTCCTATGCTCCTACCTGGCAAAGACATTGGAGCTGTCTGTCCTCATGCTGGCATCATGCCACCTCCTGTCCACATCTAGTTGTCATGCCCTCCCACCCTCCATCGATGCCGAAGATGCCATACCACCCTAATCTCCATGTCTAGTGCATGAGTTCCCATCGAAACTAACGATGTCTAGACGTGTTCCACATTCGTAGCAATCATTCCCCTCCTCAATTTCTTATTATTGCAAACTTGAACCGAAATTGTACTCATCTTCGTCATCTTTATCCAAGTGCCACAGTTGCTAAATTTGTCATCTTGTGTGAGCCTCTGCCGTTATGTACCCCCACTATTATCCTAAAAATGCCGTGTTATACCTCGTGATCACCTCGTCTTCATCGAAACTTCGCCAAAACAACATCTCCTCTGCCCATCTCCACCTCTGCCTGCCACCACTCAACATTGGTGCGTCATAGAGTGCCTCTCCAACAACACAACCATCCCACACCTCCTGTTTGTCCTAGGGACCCGTTCCCATGGTTGCCCATGCCTGCCAAGCTACCTACCGCTAGCACCATCATAGCCACTATGTCGTCCACGGTCGCAATTGGGTAATGACCAATTGCATCGAAGGAAGCCACATGCGGCCAAGCGAGCACCTCTCACGCACCTAGTCTACGTCGTTTGGCCAAGAAAACTGGTATCATCCCAACCCGAATCCGAGGGGAATATTTCCCAAATAGGATGAACCTATCCCACTTTGTCCCACCAACTAAACATAGGATGAGCCCTCGTCCCGAGATGATCCTATCCCATCTCACTTGGTTCCACAAACCAAATATACCCTAATAAACTTGTGTTAAGGGGACTTGTTTCTTCATCACTTTTAACTCACAAAACCTCCTAGTCTAGGGGCATGGGGTTGTTTGATTTGCATCCTAACTTTGCCAATTAAGTTAGACATGTTTATCTATCTGATGCAGGTTGTTAGGGTCCCGATCTTTCGATGACAAGGATAACTTCTATTTGTGGAGACGACTCTCATGATCCGGCTACCAACCGTACATGACTGATACGCCAAGCAATCGCTGAACCAACTCCGGGATTGTTATCGACCTAGCTAGAAGCACTATCAACCTGATCAGAAGATCAATTCCTGCAAGCAATCGAAGAAAGCAAGCTAAAATTGCAAATATAATTGTAGTATTGATGTGGGGTTCCGAAGCACGGTATTGTTGTTAATCTAGCCGAATAAGGGAATAACAAATAGTTTCACCAAGGAAAACTACAACTAACCAAAAACCCACCTCTTCCTAGAGCTGTGACTAGGTTATAAAGGAAGAGGAGAAAGGGGGGTGTAGCCAAAACAGGGAAAACCGAAAAGGACGCCTTACCTCCTTAGACTCTGACTGGATTCATGGGCCTAGGCACAAATAAGGTGGGGCAACACCATATGTATTTATTAAAAATAAATCTAGAAGTTTAGAGGTAGTAGCCGAAGCAAATAGTCATGGTTCGACCATCCTTCATTGTGGCATTATGCTGGCTTCAATTAAGTGTAGTAGTCATTCTGCAAGTCTCTTCCAAGCTTGGTTCTGCCATCATCTCTTATCACCATGCAGAGGGACCTTGATTCCTAATTAGAATAATATCACATGCATCAGGTAGTATCGTAGAGTTCATAAAATATGAGGGCACTCCCAGAAACAAAGTTACCTAATAATTAACTAAGTTGACGAGTACGTGCTCGAATGATTGGTCCTTGTACATCTTGATGAGAAGCAATAGGTGTGGTGGTTGTATCGGTGGATGGGATGTCCTCGTCACTATCTGTGGCTAGCATTAGACTTTAAGTCAATTCTGTTGGATTAGCCTTATCATATTTGTTGGTACCCTCACATAGGGGTGAAGTGTTGGCACGATAAAATAGTTGATGGCAATAGCCTATGGTTACTAGTTATACTACTAATCGTAGGCCATCTACAACGTATTTTTAAGAAAGTTCAAAGGGAGGTGAGAATCAATTGAACCGATTCAACGGGCTATCAATTCCAATATATAAAATTTATGGGTCGGAACCCTCTTAATCAATCGAATACAAGTAATAAAAAAATCCATCCTGTCCAACCTGTCAATTGCACACATGATGTTGTTATTGTGCGTGTAACATCATGATGGCCGGACACATCGCGCTCTGGACTTCACACCATTGTTGAGGCCATCTGTAACATCCCATTTTTTTAATATTTGAGTTGATTTAATATGTTATTGCATTTTTGAGAATTTTCTGGAATTTCGTTGTTAATTAAATTCTCTAAGTCAAAAATGATTTAATATGGATTATGTTCAAGTGAACATTTGCCAAAAATATTTTATTTGAGTTCTATATGCTCAATAGTATATTACAGAATTTTCAATGATTTGTTTGGATTTTTTCTATTTATTTAAATCTATTTGCATTTTCTATACTTATATAAAAAAGTATGTAGAAAATCTGGAAAACCTTTTGGGCTGAAACCCTATGCTCCAGCCTAGTTTAGCCTATATCTACTTAGTGGCCCAGCCAGCCTACAAGCCCAGCATGTAGCCCAGTCCACCGGCGTGTTTTCGTGTTTGAGCCGTTGATAGGTAGGGCCCACCTCTCAGGGTCATCTTCCCTACTGTGTCTGGTCCAAACTTTGTAGCAGCCTATGTCCTCCACAGACATTGTTGTTGTTCCCGGCACAACATAGATGCCTAGGCTTATACAAGGTGAGCCTCGCATTCGCTAGGAGACGAGCAACCAAACCATAGATCGGATAGTCTCAAGTCGCCGTTGTTCAAATGGGATCTCGACTTTTTGCAAAGTGCTGCCAAAGGAGAGAAGTCATCGATTCGCCACCATCGGTGATTCTTTGAGCTCATGCCCTACCACATCTTGTTAGCCTCAAGTTGCTTAGTCAAGGGGATGGCCGGAGTGCGCCATTGCCATAAAGTCCTAGCCACTGTCTCCGCTAGGAGTCGTCGAAGCCCGTGACACACATCATAATGATCGCCAGGGCGAGAGCTTTCCGGTGATACCACCTGGAGTCACCGAAGGAGCTCGTTGGTGACCATTAGGTCACGAGCGCCGCCGGTGTGACGTGGCATGACTCGGTGGTCGACATGTGTCATGTGACATCAGCCTAACGTCATCATGATGTTAGCGCGAGTATAACACGTGGGGCCATATGTTAGTCTCTACGGGATATTTTCCAAAAAGATGATTTTTTAAAATTAATAGCTAATTCCACTTGTCTGGAAATATTTCAAGAATATTCTATTTTCTTTTTCTTTTTTGGATTTAATGTTTGGTAAATTTTTTGAGAGTTTGTTCTCTCTCATATGAACTCCGATCAGGCCCACTTAAATTTTTAGATTCATCTAAATTTAAGCTCTTTATTTTGGTAATTATTTTTAAATTTTGGAGTTTGTTTGGTCTCTATTTTCTATTAATTTTGGTATTGTCCTAACATTTCGTGTAGACGTTGAAGTACTGGGAGTGTTCGAAGGTGAAGAGTTAACTCAAGTTCAAGTTTGAGATCAAGATCAAGAGTTATTCCAAGACAAGTTGTGCTTTAATCATGCTGAACCCAGTTTTACAAATGCTATTTTGTTTTAATCTAGTGCATGTTATTTTATGTTTGTACCTATTTTCCAAATATTTTAGGAACTAGCTATTCAATCCAATTGAATTATACCTACCTTGCCATTTGCTATGCCATATTTATTTGTCACCCTAGGATGGATAATTATTATTTGATTGCTAATAGATGCCAAAGTGAGTTGGTTAGATCGTTTGTAGTTGCTTAGCCATACCATGTATAACTGATATATTTTGGAAGTGCAAATTCAACTTGTCTAATGATATATGGAACATATTTATGACAAGGGTGTGTCATGTGTTGTCACAAATGATGTTGAGTTGTTGATGGCATGTGTTGCACAGTAATCAACTGAGGTGATAAATGATTTAGATTGAAGCAAGTGGCAAGAGATTATGGTGGGTCTATATGACATTGGGTTGGTGATTGTATGTGAATGTTTTGATATTGTATACTGAGATTATTTGGAAGTCTTGCCTTGATCAATTACGGACTTAACCTTCTAAGTCAGTGAATTAGGCTAATCATACAACCACATGTCTATTGTGGGCCAGCCCTAGCTCAGTAAGTTACTGAATCTTAGGAGGATAACCAAGCTGTATGCGCGGTTAGGGAAATTGTGTGTTGTAGTGGCTCCATCTTGAACAGTGATTGTTCCTAGTCCAAAGATGAGTCCCTCCATTCTTCTGCTCTGTGTGAGAGAGGAATAGTGAGATCAGAATTATCGAGAGTGTCTATGTTCGGATAGAGTTTTCGAAAGGTTTTGTTATGATCTTCTTGTCGTACACCTAAACACTACTACAGAAAGGCATATATACTACAAAAAGGCTTATATTAGACGCCTCATCACAGACGGTTCCTCAAAACCGTCTGTGACGATTAACATCACTAATAGTTTTATATTGAAACCATTAGTGACATCATCACAGACGGTACTCTTCAAAAACCATCAGTGATATACATCAATTTCACAGACGGTTTTATAATAAAACAGTCTATGATAATATCTCAGATGGTTTTATAAAAAAAACTGTCTATGATAGTAGGTTTTATCCCAGACGGTTTTATAGTAAAATCGTCTGTGATAGATCACTGACGGTTTTCTAATAAAACCATCTAGGATACTATGTTTATCATTGACGGTTTTGTATAAAACCGTCTGTGATATCTCTCAGCGATATATAATACAGAGGCCTGAGCCACTTGGTGCATTTTAGGGTTTCGGGATCTATTTTTCATTTGGCAGCGGCTGTGCGGCTGTGAGGCGATTTGGTGAAAGAAGACCGTTGATTTTGAAGGGTGATTGAGGATCCATTTGATTTTGGTGATCTAAGGTTAGTAATGGTGTCTAATTGCAGTATGTTCAAGATCTAGCTTGGTAAAGAGAGAATTTGATGATTTTTTAGATCTAGCTTGTAGATTCATGTGTTCTTTTCTATATAAGGGTAGTAATGGGTTTTAATTGCATTATATTGATGATCTAGCTTGGTAAGGAGAGAATTTGAAGAGAGATTGTATATAGATGTAGCTTGTAGATCCATGTACTGTTCTTTTCTATATTTAAGTAGGTTAGTATATAATTTCTTGGATTCTAATTAATTGCTTTATATTCAAGATATTACTTAGAAGAGAAATTTGAAGATTGTTTAGATCTAGCTAGCTTGTAGATCCATGTATGATCTTGTTGATCTAAGGCTTAGTAATGGGTAATTACATTATATTCAAGATCTAGCTTGGTAAGGAGAGAATTTGAAGATTGTTTAGATCTAGCTTGTAGGTCCATGCGTGTGCAAGTTCTTTGTGATCAAAGGTTAGTAATTGGTTAAATCTAACTGTATTATTATATATAAGATTTAGGTAGCTAGTTTGGTGAAGAGAGAATTAATTTAAAGATTGTGTTTAGATATCTAGCTTGTAGATCCATTTGTTTGTTTTGTTCGAAGGTAGTAATTGGTTATAATTTAGCAATGTGTGCATACGGACACCTAGTGTACTTTAATATTTAACACTAAATGCTATATGCTTGGCGTAGATGGACCGAAGCTGGATATACACTAAGAACCATGTGAGTGCTGAGTACATTAATGGCATCTCCGCTTTTAGAAGAGCTGCAGAAGAGGATATGTTTAATTAGGGGGTGCATTTTATGTCTTGTCCGTGCATTGACTGTGAGAATCTGAAGATGTTTCGAAACTTTACACAGATCGAATCACACTTGATTATGAGGGGTTTCAAAAGGGGGTATACATGTTGGACCAGTCACGGTGAAGAGCAGGAGATACAGGAAGCAGGTAGTACTAACATGGTCGACGAAGTCAATGATATGTCGGATGATCATATCGATTGTGGTTCCAATGAGGATAGATTGCAGGAAGATAATCTGAATCAGATACTGCGCGATGCAGAAGGGAACCGTGATGATAGAGAATATGGTAAATTCCGGAGCTTGATGGAGGACTCGGAGAAACCTTTGTTCCCAGGCTGCAAGTCGAAATACACAAGGTTGTCATCCGTGCTTGAACTGTTGAAATTGAAAGCAAGCAACGGTTGGTCCGACAAGAGTTTCACAGCGCTGTTACATCTATTGGCGGACATGCTTCCCGAGGGAAATGAGTTACCGACAACCACCTACAAAGCTAAGAAGGTTCTTTGTCCCTTGGGAATGGAAGTAGAAAGAATACATGCATGTCGAACATCAGATCCTCGATCTGCCAAGAGTACGCAAACTTGCACATATGTCCTGTGTTCAACGCATTCCGGTACAAGCGTAAGAGTCATTCAGATGATGACAACGAGGGCATCCAGGTGATGAAAGGACCTCCTGCTAAGGTGGCATGGTTTCTGCCTGTAATTCCTCGTTTGAAGCGTTTGTTTGTGAACCCAAATGAGGCAAAACTGTTGCATTGGCACTCGAAGGAGCGCAAGAACAATGGAATGCTAAGGCACCCTATTAATTCCATCCAGTGGAGAAACATCGATAGGAGGCTTCAAGAATTTGGTACGGATCTGAGGAATATAAGGTTTGGATTGAGTACAGAGGGAATGAATCCTTTCGATAACATGAGCAGCCGGCATAACACTTGACCAGTGAATCTCTATATCTATAACCTTCCTCCTTGGTTGTCTATGAAGAGAGAGTACATTTTGTTGTCTGTACTTATCCAAGGACCGAAACAGCCCGAAACGATATTGATGTGTACCTAGAACCATTGGTAGAAGATCTGAAAACACTATGGGTTCCCGGGGTACATGTATGGGATGCATACAAACGAGAGAACTTCACTTTGCACTGCCTTTTGTTCTGCACCATAAATGATTACACTTCCCTTGGTAACCTATCAGTCTCGTACAAAAGGAACCAAAGCCTGTATTCATTGCTTAGACAATACCGAGAGTGTGTGGCTGAATCACTCGCGCAAAACCGTTTATATGCATCACCGTAGATTCCTTCAGAGGAATCACCCATACCGCAAGATGAAAAAATAATTCGATGGAACGAACGAAGACGGTTCAGCTCCAAAGCCTTTAAGTGGGATAGATGTTCATGATATAGTTAAGAACTTGGATGTTGCATTTGGAAAGGGGCATAAATCGAGGTCCCGTGAGAAGAGCACGTGGAAGAAGAGATCAATATTTTGGGACCTATCTTATTAGGAGCACCTAGAAGTTCGACACTGCATCGACGTGATGCACGTAGAGAAGAATGTCTATGATAGCTTGATTGGTCTCTTATTGAATATTAAAGGCAAAACAAAGGACAGTATCAATCCACGGCTTGACTTGGTTGATATGGGCATAAGACCTGAGTTAGCACCGAAAGAGACCGATATAGGACAAACATACTGTGAACCTGCTTGTGCTTGCATGGCTTGACTTTGTCTAAGGCCGAGAGAACTGAACTGTGCCAGTGCTTGCATGGTGTGAAAGTTTCGTCCGGTTACTCCTCTAACATGAAGAGACTTTTTTCGATGCAAGATTTGAAATTAATTGGCATGAAGTCTCATGATTGTCATGTGCTGATGACACAAATGTTCCCTTTGGCAATTAGAAGTATTTTGCTAGTCAAGGTCCGAGAGACAATCACAAGGCTGTGTTATTTCTTTAACACAATTGCTCAGAAGGTCATTGATCCCGAAGCACTAGATGCACTACAGGCTGAGGTGGTGATGATTCTATGTAATCTTGGGATATATTTCCCTCCGTTGTTTTTCGATATCATGGTCCATCTTGTTGTTCACCTTGTGATAGAGATAAAGATATGCGGGCCCGTGTTCCTACATAGCATGTACCCATTCAAGAGGTATATGGGAATTCTCAAGTCCTACGTACGGAATCGATCTCGGCCGGAGGGTAGCATTGTCGAAGGTTATGCAACCGAAGAAGTCGTAGAGTTCTGCGTCGATTACATGGCTTAGGTCGAACCAATAGGTGTGCCTCGATCTCGCCATGATGGGAGACTCCAGGGCATCAAGACCATTGTCGGGACCCAGATTTGCAAATTCGAAACCCTCTGTGTATACTGCACTAGTCCAGGATCACGCTAGTGCACACAGTGGAAACATAGATGAAATATCATTCCATACAACGAATTAACTAAGAAAGGGGCAAATTATTATTAATTAAAGCAGCAGACCTTATGGTCAAAGTTTACACCACTATGCCTTAGGGCTTAAGAAACAAATAAACTATTGCAGCGGAAAAGATAACTTGGGCCATTCGACATGCCACAGGCAATCGTCTGGGGAACGTCTTCCTAATCCACGTAGTCTTCATAGTATTCCTCCACATGATAATCAACATTTCCTGATCCTTCCTCAGCAACTGATCAATAAAGGCATATAGCCGTGAGTACAAAAAGTACTCAGCAAGCCGTAGGGAAATGATGCAATATATTCATGCACGGCTTGACAAGGATAGCCATATGGTTCATTTGCAGAAAGCAATAACTTGAATTGAAATATAGTAAATATATTGAAAGCATATTTATAAAAAGATAAATAAATAACTGGTAGATCAATGGTAGACAACATGAATAGAATGGCGAGGTATCACCCTACACCATCTAAAACAAGTATCAACCAATAAATTCAACAGTATTACTTTAGAAACAAAACAACAGTGAACTCCCCGTTCACATCCCAACAATTCCACATTTCCACATTTCATGAAACACTCTATACCCCGTGTGAAATTCCTGGGCTTGTCCATGATCGCAGACACGACTATTCGAATAGTTCGACACTCTGTAAAGGTTGTACAACTTTACCCATAAGACATGATCATCTCTTGTTGCCAAGCTATTAACACACTTCCTTTGGTGTGTCGGCAGAGAGATCACGACAAAGCCTTTACAATGCACTGTCTAAACTCGGTACTGCCCGCTAAGGTTTCGCCCCGCAGGGCCCCCTCTTGCGCCTTGCAAATCTACCCGTCTATCCTGGAACCCACACCACCAATTGGCAGTACTCAAAGCTAGACATTGCAAATTAATCAGCTAGGTCTGTCCCATACCAGACATGTGGTAGTACGGTTAGGCCCAGTTCAATGGCGCACAAGATTAAGTCCTTAAGTTGCCTCAGGCAAGACATTCACATCCCAATGTGCTAGAAAGCACCCCCTTTACTGCACGATCACTTGCCCAAGGGAAAACAATTCGTTCAACCAAGAACAATGGCAAACCTCGCCATGGTACAACAAATTTTACAATAGCGGCTATCAACCACAATTCAATATCTCATTAAGTCAAGATTAACATTATTCAACATGTGATATGAATCCCATCGTATAACTAAGCAATGTCTAAGCATAGCTACGGTAACCCAGTGTTGGTAATATAATCATGTCCAACTAGTACTGAATCAACCTAGGGTTAACAATAGATACATGTCATCCCAATAATCAAGGTGGCATAATATCAACTAGGTAAATAGCTATTCCCATGAAATAAATATTGATACTCAAATAGCATGTATTTGTATAAAATAAATTACTATGCAAACATAGGATCAATATGATCAAAGGTTACGACTTGCTTTGCTGATCCAGTGTTGAGTTTTGGTCTTCGAAGTCTTCGTTCGTTCCCTCGGAATTAGCGTCTACAGGAAAAGAAAGCATTGAAACCAAATAAATACCAAACAAAGACTCAAACAAGCTCAAAACTGAAAATAAATAGCTCTGGAAGGTAGAGCTTGATTTTATAAAAATTCAGAAACTTGAATCGTCTCAATCGGAGTTCGTATGAGCGAGAATGGGCCTCCGAAAGATTAAATTCAGAGAAAAAGGCTGAAATTCAGAAAATCCGAATTTCCCGATTTTTTTTCTATTGGAAAATCGATTTATTGCACAACACTGACATCAGCAATCAATTTCCCAAATAAAAATAAATCCAAAACTTCTTATTTCACTGTCAGGTGGGACCCTCGGTCTATGGACCGAGTCCACGGACGTGCTACGGTCTACGGTAGACCGGGCTCACGGAACAGTGCTAGGGATGATGCGACGCGCACGTGGGCAGAAGGCTGACGTGGCGGCGGAGGTGGCGACCAACGCTGGCGCTGACGTGGCTGTCCACGCGTCGCGCATCGAGCCATGGCATTGGCTCAGACGGCGGAAGAACACGTTCGCAGCGACCGCGACGTGGCGCGATTAGGAACGCACGTTGCCGATCGGACGATCCAGATCACGGCGAGGAGCGGTGGAGCAGGTCAATGGCGAGTGGCGGCGTGGGCTTACCGGATGCGAGGAAGAAGATGCGGCAATCGGCGGAACGGGGCAGATCGGACACGGGTTTGCATAGATCCGGAAGAGCACAACACGGGCGACTCAGTGATGCAAGCGGAGACGGCGAAGAAGCACCAGTGGCGAAGATCCATGAAGAGGAAGAGCTCGGCTGCGGTGGAGGACTCCGGCGAGCTTGTTCTCGACGGCGGCAGCGACTCGAGCGATGAGACCTAGGGCAAACGAGGCGACGCGGAGAGGGGAACCTTGGGCGGGGTCGGTGGCGCCTTAAATAGGCCTAGGGAGGCGTGCATAGAACAGACTCCAAGACCAAGTCAGCAGCGGCTAGGGTTAGGGTTCGGCGACGGCGATGGAGCGACACGGCTACATCTTAGCCGGCCCACACTGCAGACGGACGATCGACACTGCCAGGGTGGCGAGCTAGGTTGGCCGGCCGCAAGCGAGCAGCGCAGGAAAAAGGGATGGGCCGATGAAATATATTCGGCCCAAAAGATATTTTTCGAAAATAGAAACGGTTGCCGAATTAATAAATTTCCAGAAATCCAAATAAAGGCCAATAAATTCAAATAAATTCAGAAAAATCTCCTAAAATACAAAAAAAATCGTTGAAGCATAATAAACTCAACTAAAATTGAAAATATTTTGTTTGATGAATAGATTAATCGAATTAAATCTTTTCATTAATAGAAAATTCAAATTAAGCTTTGATTAATTCAAGAAAAATGCAAATGGTTCATTTTCAAATTCAAACATTCCAAAACTCAAATTTTGGGATGTTACAACCATCGGAAGGAAAGCAATCACGCTTTATCCAGCTGCCTATGCTCAAGCTCATTTCACGGTTTTGCAACACATGGCTGTAGTGTCCCCGTACATCGACGAGCATAAGCACTGGCTAAGGCAAGAGAATCTGACGCAGCAAGAGTCTTGGATCACGAGACAGCATAACCTTTAGTTTAATAGATGGCTGAAAGAGCGACTCATCACTGGGACCTCGTCAGGTGATACACTCACATGGTTGGCAAAAGGGCCAACATTTACAGTTGTAACATGGAAAGGATACGATTTAAATGGGTATACATTTTACACGAGAGATCAGGATATGAAGAGCACAAACCAGAACAACAGTGTCCGTATAGATACGTTCAACACCGTTGGGTCAACGAGGAGCTCCTACTATGGGTTCATAGAGGAGATTTGGGAGCTCGACTCTGTACTATTCAATATTCCCTTATTTCGGTGTCGTTGGGTCCATCTATAGCACTTGAAGGTTGCCAAGTACAGTGTCACTACTGTCGACCTTGCACGCATCGGATACCAAGATGAACCATTCATACTCGCTAACCAAGCTGTTCAAGTATTCTATGTAATTGATCCGTCCAACAAGAAGAGACATGTAGTTCTTCAGGGGAAAAGGAGGATTGTCGAAGTAGAGAATGTAGTAGATGAGGAAGAATATAATCAAGTTGATGAGTTGCCTCCTATCGGAAAGAGTATCACAGTCTAGGAAGAACAACCCGAGGAAGCTAGCTACACACGTGTCGATTATCATGAAGGGCTAATTTTTATACAAAAGAATAAGCAAGTGGAGTTATGATTTTAAGTGTACTCTCGAATATAATAGAGTTGTTTGTAATGAGATGCTCGAAATTCGAAACACTTAACTTTGTGTATATATGCATCTGATTTATTTAATAAAGTTTCCTTTCCTTTACTGATATGCATCTACAATTCCATATACATTATACATTATCCACTATCGATTGTAGGTCAAGAAGGCCAAACTCTGGTTTTACCTCAGCAATGAAGGTCTATGTCAAGGTTCATCACAGACGGTTCTTATACATAACCGTCTGCGATAAAATACTATCGCAGACGGTTCTAATATAGAACCGTTTGCGGTAAAATACTATCACAGATGGTTCTATTTAAGAACCGTCTGTGATGTTATTATAACAGACGGTTCTAAACTAGAACCGTCTGTGATAGGGGAGCCCTATAAAAAGGCCACTCTTGCAGATCATTCATTCTCCACTCCAGCGCTCAAAACCCTAGCTAGCTTTATCTCCTAAGCCCCGACGCTTCGTCTCCCATTTCGGCACCTCCCCCCAACCTCGACGCTGCCCCCTCGTCGACGCCGCCCCCTCGCCGATGCTTCGTGTCCCATACAGGTAAATCGTTGAATAAAGATACACAAATATCATGTTTCAAATGTTTACTTTATGTATCGGTACCACATTTACTTGTGTTAAAAGAAAAAACATGCTATAGAGAGTTCCAGAAGTATTTCACTTCAATATCTCAATGATTCTCATCTTATCAACATAAAGCACGTGACTATCAAAAACTATGCTAATGGCAGCTGCCAAGGTTATGCAACTAGACCGTGTCTGACAAAGTCAACTTAAGCAAAAGCTGACAAATATCTACATGGAGATTCACCGATTACAGAATCACCATATGTGGCTCCACAAAACTGTTACTAAAAAGTTGATGTGCACCCGCAAGGCAATAATAAGTAATAACTCCCCCAGGCAAACCCAAACTAGATGCACTCACCTATCCATGACTGGACAATCTGACCATACTGCACACATAATTGTAATGTAAATTTTGTTGATAGTAATTAGCAGCTTCCAACATACTGTTTTGACTTGGGTCAGAACACATGCTCTTTGCAAAGGCTCATTTGTAGCTTGTATTCCATCAAAGGCAGCCTACACACCTTAGTACAAAATAGAAGTCGCATCATTGCTTTTCTGCCTGTGTACGATAATTGCCCTTGGTGCAAATCACTTAGCTCAAAGAAAAAGTATACAAATCACTAGTTTATAGGATGATTGTAACTCCTCGGCCCATTTTGCCCACGTTCGAGCTGGAGGTGGTGGTTTTAGTCCCACATGGATGGTTGTAGTTGCATATAAACCTTGGGGAACCATCCATATCATTCGGGTTAACGTCAAATAAAAAAAGAATGGAGGGAGTACAGTCTAAAGTAGAAACTAGAAAAATCAAATGATGTTTCTTTGCTGCTAAGTAGGAATCAAAAGACACCATCTGCACAAAGACATGTAAGGGCCTTTAGTGCATGTTTAAGTAGATTTAGAAATAGCTTCCCTTATCTCACTTTCTTGTATGATAGCCATATTTTCAAATTTCATCAAAGGCCTCTTGCGCATGTCTCAACAAAATCTTCTTCTGTCATCAACTCTCAAATTAAATAGCTCATTGCTTATATGTTATCCATATTGGATAAAAGTATAACATGAAACCAAACAATGAAAAGGTATAAATATAGAAAAATGATATGAAACAGAAATTGGAATGTGGGAATTTGGAATTAGCAACAAAATCTTGCTCTTATTGTGATTTTCAATATGTTAATAGATAAATCAACATGTATATCAAATAAAAGCAGTCACCAATTGATAGACTTTCTTCCTTGATTCCTTTTCCTTCCTGTTGAGCCATGAAAACTAGCCTACATTGCAAGTATGCCTCTTCTAGTGGAATATGTACCTCTAACTTATCTTTTGAGGCCTAAATAGAGTATATAATATATGGTCTAGTTAAAAAGAAGATGACGTCCCCTCATTCATCGTCTCAAGGATGTGATGAGTCATCGAAAAGAAAACCTCCTTGAGGTCCAAAAGGAGCAAATAAAATGCCCACGAAACGATATACCATCACGGCGGTTGGTCAAAAGGATGGGCCCCCCACCGAACCAAGAAAGGCGGTGAATGCATTTAGGACATTGTACGGGATAGTCGCACGGGAACGGGTCCCCATCACCTGTCCATCCTAGAAGTTGCTGACTGATGATAGCCGCAACGACTTGGTGACAGAAATTATGTCTTCATTTGAGACCCCAGAAGACTGCATGTGCTCAATGCGACCGTATGCACTGCTCATGGCGGGAAAGGCATGGAAGAACTTCAAAAGCACGCTTGTCAAGGATTATGTCAATAAGGACAGGACTCCCTTCTCTAAGTATGGATTCATTGTTGAGGATGTATGGTAAAATTTTATTGAGGTGAAGACGATGGATGAATTCGTGTGTCAAAGTGAAGCCCACAGGCTCTACAGGCAAGGAACACCCACCCCACAGACTTGGCACCGCTAGGTACACGGGGAAGAGGGTGCACGAGGAGGACTCCGCGTCATTTGCATCTATCATTGACCAGCGCGCCAGAGACTGGCTGAGAGCGAGGTCAAGTGCCACGTCTTCCAGCACTGTCTCCTTTACAAACCCCGCGGACGGGGAAGTCTGCCAATGCGTGGTAAGATATCCGACTACCAATTTTGTACGTAATTAGTCCATAACTTCGTAAGTGAAATAACTTGTCGAGATCTTGTAGGTAGCTTTGAGTACACAATCTTTCGAGGGAATTTTTATGTCAGACAGGGGGAAAGATGTACTCTCCACGGCCTTGGGAAACAAGGAACACCCTGGTTGCACGCGAGGCAAAGGGGTTTTTGTTCCCTAGGCGACGGGATTCCCAGACGACTCCGACAAATACCAGAGTAGGAAGAGAACCAAAGCAGAACGAGAGGAACGACTGGTACAAAAGATTGAGGAAAGACTAAGAGAAGAATTCAACAATAAGATAAGAAGCCTCGAGGAAAGGCTCAATAATCAGGACGACAGACAACCTGTGCAAGCACCAGATGTATGTGCGCAAATTAGCCCCACTACCAAAAAGAGCAGCTCTGCATCCACCACTCCAACAGATGAACATGGAAAATTTCTTGTCTATGACATCAAGGTACTTATATATATGTCTTGAATGCTCCTTACAAATAGCTGTTGGACATATTAGCTAATTGTGTACCGTTATGTAGGTGGAAACGTAGAGCACTCTCCAAGTGAGACTTGCCTATCACTCCATTCCTCTTTTGGCTGCTTGGGGGCTCACGTATCCGTCCATTGAAGGGGCGCTGGTGCATGGTACCCTAGTGGCGCTGGGTTTTATGAAGTACCCTATAGCAGAAAGTAAGTCAAGGGCAAAGCGAAGCAGATCACGAAGGAATTGGACTATCTGATTGGCCTGTTGGCCCAATTATACCTACTACGAGAGCCTTTATTAATGGGAGAGCGCCTGCAGAACCTTTCTATAGCTTGCGTTAGATTGCATAATTGGTACATGGAATAAGGTAAAAAGACAGTGCAAGACCGCATGACGAGTATATCGGTCAGCTTCACACCTAAGCATCTATCCAACAAGCCATCGAGGGGCTTCTTCGCAGTCGACTACAAGGACCTGTTTGACGTCTTCAACCTCGACGCCGTGCTCTTGAGATGCTAGACATTGTAAGTGTGTGCAATCATAGTCTACATTCGTGTAATACCGATAAATGTCATATATATACAACTCATTGCTTTCGTATATATAGATACATGATCTGTGAAGCGAGAGAGAACGAACAACCGGTGGGTTTCTTGGACCCACAAATAGTCTCAAGCAAACAATGGACCACAATTTACAATTTGTCGAGGAATACATTGCATAGGCCTTTGGTAGCTCAAAAAGATAAAGAATTAATACTTTTACCCTACAACCCAGGGTAAGTGCTGCACTACTTGCTATACTTTTATTTGTACTGTGCACGCAACTCTGTTTTATTAATTGACCATGCCGACATACCTGTGTAGGTTTCACTGGGTTCTCACTGTAATTCATCTAGCCATGAATCGGGTTATTTACCTTGATTCCTTACAGGGTGGCAGCTACAACTTAAATCCTATCACAAAATTACTCAACAGGTAATTAATCACATTTCCTCCATAGATAACATGGTCATGTAAGTTGTTCAAGGTGTACGATGCTCATAGAATGGCTAAGGCTAACCTTTTACAATATCACGAAGTTCTTTCAGAGTGTACAAATATTATGGAGGACGTTGTGGCAAGGACGGGCCAAAACTGAAGCACGATTTTAACTTTTCGGTATCCGCTATACACAATAATCCTATATAAACTATATAATAATGACTCTGGAACTAACTAATTCTATATTTGCAGTGCCACCAAGCGAGGAAAGGAAATAACCATTGTGGATTTTACGTTTGCCACAACATGGAACTCCTCGTCAATACTAAAAAGCTCAGTCAGGTAATAACTATGTTGGAAGAGGCCGATCTGATGCGAATTCAAGAATATCTTTTTTCCTTCTTGCTCAGTCAAATCTTAAATCCAAAAGGCGAGTTCCACGCTGCCTAACTTCAGGAGTTGTATTTTTTCTGAATTACCATTTGGGTTAATCGTCAAACTTGTGCTGTGGATTTGTGAATTGTAGTTGTGCATTCAATTAATTGGTTAATAATATTGAGTTCCATTGGTTAATATATATGAGTTCATTTCTGAAATAGATATGCCGTGCAATATTAATCTATACGTAATCTGCTTGCGCTGTGATGTAATCTGAGTTGATTGCTGAAATGGATGTAATATTTGTAATTTGAAATGGATGTAATGCTTGTAATCTGAAATGGATGTAATGCTTGTAATCTGACTTGAGTTAATCTGTAATCTGCTTTTTCCAGAGGGCATGTCTAGCATTTCTTGAGGCTAACAAATAAATAGAAAAAGCCTTGTCTAGGAAGACATATCACAAATGGTTTTTAATTAGAAACCGTCTGTGATGTAATGATGTAACAGACGGCTTTAAACTAAAACCGTCTATGATATCATAATATCACATATTGTTTCTAATTAAAAACTATCTGTGATGTTAGTATATCACAGACAGTCCTAGTTAAAAAACCATCTGTGATATCTTCTATCACAGACGGTTCAGAAACTGTCTGTGATATGCCATAACATCACTAACACATGGTTACAGACGGTTCGAAAAATCGTCTGTGATGACGGTTCCAAACTTTCTGTGATGACATTTTCTGTAATAGTGAAGGAAGCGTATAATTGCATAACATTATAAGATTGATCATATCTTGTGGGTAAAGTGTATAACCTCTACAGAGTGTCAATCTATTCGGATAGCTATGTCCCTGGTTATAGATAATGCTTGAGAATTTCAATCAAGGGTTAGATTTTATAAAATAAAACTTAGAAAAGAGAGGCTACGTGTCAATGAAAATATGGGAAGTTGGCTAATGACTGTACCAGTTTATTTTGGAAAATACTTAAAAGTATTATTATTATTATCATTTATTTTACTGTCATTTCAATCTATTTACTATATTCAATTGAAAATGTTGTTTTACTACAAAATAACTGTATCAACCATTCCTTTGGAATAAGCCTTGTATATAGTTATAATAGACCTGCATTCTGTGCACATCTTGTTGAGTGCTTTATGTATTCATCCTTGCCACAACAAAATTATTAGTTGAAGAGGAGTTTACACCTGCTATGAAGGAAGAGCACCAGGAGGAGGCGAGTAACTAAGGGGTGAACCTTGTTCGGTGCTTGTAGCATATTGATGGATTATTTATGAAGTTTTCTATTCTGCTGTTATTATATTTCTTAGAATTTAAGCTATGTGTTATAATAATGTAAAGTCGACCTTAATATCGTTCAACTATCTTTTATTTAATAAATATAATTTTTTATTATGCTTTCTTTGTGTATAATTGTGATATTATATCTATGTTGCTACTATATGTACTAACATGATTTTAAACTAGTGCAGTATATATAGAGAATCCAAATTTATATATTTAGATCTTGACATGTCACAGCAACTGGTTTAAGCTCACTGTCATGCTTAGATCTACTGGTAGCAACCTCCATCCGTCATAGGGCCTCCGAGGTTGCATCGTGTGTGTGAGAGAGAGAGGGGGGGGGGGGGGGGGGGTGACATTGCAGTGAGGATCTTTTTTTCCTTTTGGTGCGTAGCGGACGACGTGATCTCTTTTCTTTTTATTTAAAACGTGGACGTCACGCAAGGATGGAATGGATTCAATGCATTGGATAAAATGCTACCTCTTATAGAAATTCATATGGCATGTCTTTGAATCTGAAGTGATTCTAATACATTAGAGATGCCTCTAGGGCAGGGTTCACAAAACCGAATTTCAAAATTCACGGTATGAAAACACCAAAAAACAGCTCGAAAAACCGTAAAAAACCGAAAGGTTAAGAAATAAAAAAAAATTCAAAAATTAGAAAACCGCGGTTTTTCGCGAAAACCGCTGATCAATTGAATGTTACCGAGCACATAAATTTTTTTTTAACTAGACCGATTTACCTAGCGGTTTTTGATTTCGAACCGCAGCGATACTCGGTTTTCGCTGATTTTATGAACCTGCTATTAGGTAATGGACAACAGGACATGTGCTCCCTCGGAAAGCAATTTCTACGAGACATAAAATTATTTTCATTATTTTATTTACAAACATCTGTACAACGTCGCTACTTTAAAATGATGAATTCTTACACGTACTAGTGCAGTAGTGCTTCAATTACACACAAACCAAGCATCTCCAGAACTTTGCAATACATAACAGAAATAAAAAGATTACAAAATAATACCAGTCATACCAGAGTTTATTATTCATATGCTCTCTTATCAAACTGAGTAGTAGACAAACAGTATCATACAGATAAGATTACTGCCCATTGTGCCGCCTGCCGCGTATCCATAGGTCCTTCACTTGCTCATGATTTCCATAGGCACCGCGTAGACTGGCTCTGCCTTCTGACACATCGGCTCATCCTGACAAACCGGTGGCTGCTGCGCCTCGACCATGATCACCTTGCCACGGCGGACCACCACGCTGCCGCAGCCTGACACGCTCGCAGCGCGGCACCGATTGACGCGCACGGCGCCGCACCGGCTGACGTCCGCAGATCGGCACCGATCGATGCCGAGCGCGCCGCACCAGTCGGCGTGCGCTGCGCGGCACCGCCCCATGGCTACGTCCGCGCAGCTGCCCACGTCGGCCTCTCGGCACCGCCCGACGCGCAGCTCCCCGGCGCCGCGCACGCGCGCGGCGCCCTTGCACCGCCGGATGCCCACCGTGCCCGCGCGCTCCACGTCCGCGGACCGGCACCGCCGCACTGCCACCTCCTGCGCCCCGTCGACGCGCACCGCGTCGCACCGGTGGAAGGACGCGGCGCCGCAGGCCTCGGCCGCCGCGAAGCCGCACCGGCTGAAGCGGACGTCACCGCTGCCGCCGCCGCGCACGACGACGTGGTGGAACCGGCTGACCTCGAGGACGCCCGGGCTGACCACGGTGAGCGTGCCGCCGTTGCACCGGAGCACACCCTCGTGGATGGTCGTCTCGGCGCCGTCAATGACAACGTTGAACTGGTGGTGGACGGCCGTGGCGAAGGGAAGGGTTTTCCGGTCAACGGCCACCATTTTCCCTGTGAAATATGAAATAAAACTTACTTGTGCTGAGTCCTTGGAAGGCGAAGGTGTAATAAAGGGCCATGTTACTTCAGGGCTAAGGTAGCAAGAAGTTGGTGCGAAATGCAGGACTCATGAGAATGGGACTGTTTTGAATGACAATTTATTGTAGAGTTTATCAAAACAGCTACGCGCCAACGCCTACTGCCCCATCCGTCTGAATTAATTACAGGTTGTTGAGGTATGTAGTACTCCCTCCATCCCAGTAAAGAAGGCGTAACTGGTTCTCATCTAAGTTCCATAAAAGAGGGCGTGTATTAAGTGTGTGGTGCAGAAGTCCATGCAACGCCATGCAGAGCCATGCAAGGGAGGCTGTTCCGTTCCTTTTAAAAAATGTGACTCCATTTCTCCCGTTCGACTACCTTGCCGCATGACTCCATTTCTCCCGTTCGACTACCTTGCCGCAAAGAGCAGTTCTCCATTTGTATAGCTCCCGTTCGACTCAATGGGACAGTACGACGCAGCAGTGTGACTCCATTTCTTGCTCCCATTCGACCGGCGACGGAGCACGCGCTTCGCAGGCGAGGCAGCCGACGGCAGAGCACGCGACTGCACAGGCGAGGCGGCCGACGGAGCAGGCGACTGCGCAGGCGAGACGGCCGGCAGCAGAGCAGGCGAGGTGATGGTAGAGATGACCGCGAGCGACGGCGCAGAGGAGGCCTTGGGGCAGGCGAGGCGGCGGGCGGAGCTGCCTGAGCAGGAGGTCGCGAGCGACGGTGCAGAGGAGGCCTTGGAGCAGGCGAGGCGGCGGGCGGAGCTGGCTGAGCAGGAGGTCGCTAGCGCTCGGCGCGTGCGGCATCTGGCGCTGATGGAGCTCATCCGCGCGCGAGCGCTTCTAGACGCGCTTCTAGACCATGCCGTCCGCATGCGGCAGCAGGCGCTAGTGGAGCTGGACCTCGCGCGAACTCTTCTGGAAGATGGGACGCACGCCGCCGACTCCGAGGTACAACTTCTAGACGATGGCGCTTACAATGCCGACGAGTCATTGGCAGGCGACACCTTCGTTCCGGATTCATTCGAGGAGACCGATGCTGAGGAAGAAGCTAGGATTGCTGCAATTGTAGCTGCGAAAATGATAAAAATGGAGGAGGCCGCTGCGGTTATCCGGCCAATCATGCTGAAAATTATGTTCCCTAATTTCATGTGAGAAAGGAGCAATGGTGTAATCCGTATCTTGTTTATGTGAACCTGTAATGAACAGTAGCAACAGTAGCAAATTTATCTAAGAAAAACAGACATGAGTACTCCATTTTGTTGCTAGTTGTCGGACAATGAACAGTAGGAAGAGTAAAACCCTAAGCTATTCATTGATAAAATCCACCCCATCTTGATAAATTTGCTTATCACATTGCAACCTTATTGGAAGTTGACCATTTCTCTCCAATGTTTCCTTCTTCATATGCGGGATTGCATAATGTTGCCCGCCTTTTGCACACATAATCTCTCTCATGCACCCTTGCTATGTAAGGAACACAGTTCGATCTTTCCACCGGATATTCTTCATATGCTTTGATCACATTTGTCTCGATCTCTTGGATGTTTGATGGAGATGACTTTTGAAACAATGACTGCAGGGCTGCAAAAAAACCTAGATCCAAAACATTAAGATCCGGAGAGTTGGGTGGTTAACATATTAGTCGTATATTCCACCCATCTTCTTGTGCAACACGGTAAAATTCTGGGTCATCAACCGCAATATGCGTCTTTGCATTGTCTTGTTGGATTAATATTGGAAGTCCTCGTTCTTTAGCAGGCCATTTTTCTTTTATGGCGGGCAAGACCTTTTCAATCAGATACTTTCGGCTAGTGTCCCTCGTGACCGATGTAATGGCCTTCAGCTCCAAGGTTCCTAAAAAGAAACCAAGATTAGTAGAAAAAAGTTTATTTGAAGTAATTAAGCAAAATTAACTAATTTACCCCTCTCCCTATTGTGACTTTTCCTCTTGGCCGGCTGGCAGTAAGTGAAGGGAAAAATTCCGATTTTTCCATCAAATGTGCATATGCCGTGCTCATCAAATCTTGGACGGGCTTTTGCCCCTAGAAACATAACCTTTTCAATGAAATTTTCGCTCTTCACGGTTCTTCGAGGGATCTCCTCGTCATGTGCCAAGTAATAATTTTGGTCTTGCCTTGTCCTATAAAACCATTTCTCATCTATGTACATGACGTTGTACAAAGATTTGAAAGTTGGTTCATCCGGTATGCTTTGGCTGTCAAGCATTTGTATGCAAAATCGCACACGAGCCTTCATGTTATCTTTGGTCAAGGTGAACTTTATGGCATTTGTATGGCGCCTAAAACTTCCTTCCTTTAGATGTCTATGTAGTGTGCTCTTTGACATATGCAAAGCGTTGGCTAGGTCACGGATGGTTTGGCGCCGTCTAAGCGGCACATCATTGATGGCATCCGGGTTAAAGGGAAGTTTTTGCGCCACATTTTCCTTCTTCTTGGATTCAAAAGATTCAATTCCATTAGCAATTTGTCCATCTCGCCATACGCTACTGGACAACTCTCCATGGCACCCCATATCATTAGCAATGACTTTGTCACTCCGTCCTTCATCATGCTAGGAGCTGATCTTTCTAAACACATGGCATATATGGTTCATTTTATATCAGGAGGGTAGTGCCTCCTCCTCTTGATATTGATATCTACACAAAAATACATGAGGACTTAGTACGTGCATGCTACATCCAGTAGTGAAAAATAAACTAAAAACATGCAAGTATTACTCGTCGATCGCCACGGCATCGCCCGCTGCACCGTCGTCGGCTTCAACTTCATCCACGCCGTCAGTTGTGTCGTTGTCGTTTTAACTATGGGAGGGGATAAGAGAGTAGAAAAAAGAAGCACAAGAATTTCTTGTGAGCACTGTGCATATTTATAGGACTGTGTGAAATCTTCAATCTTCAAATTCCCATCACGCTGGGCTCTCAGCTGGGATTTCAATCTTCAAATTTCCATCGCGCTGGGCTCTCAGCTGGGCGCGTGAATGGCAAATTTTGCTGCATGTCACGTGAATGGAAAACTTTGTTGCATGTCGCGTGAATGGAAAAAATTGCATGCACGTCTGCGACGCGCGCGTTGGGTCTGCATGGCGCCGCATGGACTGGGTCAGCGACGCGCGCGAGCTGGAAATTTGCGCTGCGCGCGGGCTGGATCTGCATGGCGCTGCGCGGGCAAAATTCCGTTGGCGCGGGCTGGAAATTTGCTGTCCCACCCGCGCGAACAATTTCTTGGCGAGCGAAAAAATTCTGCATGGCGCTGCTTTGGCGTCGGGGCAAGCAAAATTAATTTTTCCTTGGTCTTTGCGTTTCTACTAGTTACGCCTTCTTTACTGGGACGGAGGGAGTAGTAAGCTCTGCTAAGCAAAGAAAAGTCGGTGAACGCTACCTCTATCAGAAGGATTACTCCCTTCTATCACAAATAGTTATCATTTTAGACATAAATATTGTTAAATTTTTAAAACTTTGATCGCTAATATCTTTTCAAATATTTAAATTAGATACATGAAAATTATATGTGTAGATTTGTCTCGAAATTTTTTTTATAATATTATAATTTTATTGGGTTTATAAATATATTATAATAAAAATTAGTGGTCAGAGTTGTGTTTTGAAGACCGTGTAGATATGCTAAACGATAACTATTTGTGATAAAAAAAAAAGTATAATATTAAGAGCGAACAATCCAATAGCATCATCATTCCAGATGAGGGGTGTGTGGCATAGACGTCGAGTTAGGACTTAACTTTGGCGTGGGAAAGGAAAGAATTTAAAACATCAGTTTTTTGTGGCATGCAGCTGTCCCCGTACGGACCGGTGTGGTTTCCCTGTGGATAAACTAGTGGTGTTTGATTGAGTGAACGAAGATGGATTAGATATAATTATCTATGGATTTAGAGCTATCAAATTATTTGGATGAGTAGATAGATAAGATATGGTCATCCAGTTTTTTAGAATATTCTCTTAAGATGCCGGATAGAGTCATAAAAAAAAAGTCGGACGAACTCATCTAGTTTGTTGCATGGAAAGGTGTACTCGGTCAATTTCAAATTTTGCTGAAGTTTACTTAGTCAAATTCAAATTTTGGTCGAATTTTGTCTGAAAATTCAAATTTTGTTCAAAACTTCAATTTTCGGTCAAATTTTGGCTAAATTTGTCCAAAAATTCAAATTTAAATCAAATTTTATCCAAAAAATTCAAACAAAATTCGAAACATTGATTACAATTAGCCCATCTATCCAACAAAACAAAAAATTGGCTCATCCTATCTAGTCTTATCCATCCAACCAAACAAAAAATTGGTTTATCCCTATCCACCCAACCAAACAAACACCTGGATGGCTATCCTATCCAACCTTTCCAGGCAACCAAACGCACCCTAGGCTTTTTCTCTGGGAAGGAGATATGGACATATACCAAATTCCGAGTGAGACTTTGGCCTACAAATATACGAAATATAGGAGAGACTCATGTATTATGTACAGAAAAGCATTGTAATAAAGAATATTGCTAGATGGCTCTCTTTCGATCTTGTGTCTATTTATTCGTCTACTTTTCATCTTGCTAACTCATGTGATTGCTCTTCTCGTAGTTGTGATCAACAGTTATATGGATCGCTCAACCATGCTTGTATTGAACGCGTCATCATCATCGGCTGTTCTACTGGCTACGGTATGCCATCTTATGAGGATATCACTACTACGGATATGACTACACTTGGTTAGACCAACTCCAACACGTCATCCATGAGTCAAGAAGAGAGATATCAAATCTATCACGTTCTGGAATCCAATTCGGCCTCCTGTGACCGCACCGACTTCAAACATGAATAACTTTTGCATACGGACTCCGATTTGGATGATATTGGACTTGATGAAAAGCTTACAATGAGACCTTTCCAATAGATCTGGTCCCAGCCTTGGATTCATTGCGGATCAGTCGGAATCATCGAAACAATATATTACAGCACTGTTTTAGGCTATTTCGGGTCTTGTAAGCATGTGGGGGTCCAAGCCCAGGTTGTGTGGCCCCCCTGGCCGCACACAATCCTAGCTCGACCCTCCCACGTCCCTCCCTCTCATATACTCTGTAGCCACCGCTTTAGACACTTGGATTTTTGTTGAGTATAGTTTTAGCCTAGGGCCAAACTATATTGTCCTCTAGACGCGTCGAACGACCGCCTATTGAGACTACTTCGCGAAACCCCACCTTTTGATCTATATATTCGTGAACCTCAATTCTTATTTGCAATTTCATATTGCTTTTATCATATTCTTGCTTGTTCTTCGATTGCTCGTAGGAATAGAATCTCGTGTTCAAGTTGATCGTGCTTCCAACAAAGTCAATAACCCTCTGTAGTTGGTGTAGAGATTACTAAGGCACTTCGTCGTCATACGGGTTAGTTGGATCATAAACATCTTCTCCACTAAATCGATAGTTATCGTTCTCATCGAAAGATCGGGACACCCTAAGCCTCATCAGGTGGTATGAGAGCTTTCGTTGATCGGTGAGAATTTCAGTACCTTAGATTAATTTTTGTCTTCTGTCCTAAATTGAAAATTACTCCACAAAACTTCAACCTTTAGATTCAATCTGGTATTTTAGTGTGTTTTGTTAGGTTTGATCCATTAGAGTCCTTGTTTTAGTTGCTGATCGTTTTCCCTTCGCGTAGCTTTTCTTTCAATCTGTACATTGTTTTATTCATAACTTTCGCATACGAGCTCGGATTCTAGTGTTTCTGCACTTTCTTGAAACCTTGGAACGAGCTCTATAGAAACCTAGTTAGGCACAGACTATAATTATGTATCGAAGTCAGTTTAGTCTTAACGTCAAAGTTGTGAAGCAAGTTGTACATCCAATCCAGATTGGTTCGGTATTTTGATCATAATTCTCATGTCCGATCTCTAATTGAGAAGTTTTTGTACTTTTCTGAATCCTTGAAGAGTCCTCTACAAAAATATTTTTGGATGATCTTTGTGATTCGAACTCTTTCAAAAAGAATTTAATTCGGATTCGGAATCGGTCTCGTTAGGCTGAAATTGGGACTATTCTGTGGTGTTTGGTTTTTGAGCCATAACTGTCACACCCGAGCTCCAAATTGCATGTTCTTGTACTCTATTGAAAGCTGAGGACATAAGCTTCTATTCATTCCACAGTGAACCATCCAAATTCTGTTGTTTTCAAACTTTAATCTAGACGACAACTCTGTTGCCCTAAAAATACTGAATTAGGGTTTCTTGGATCGTTTTGAGTTAAAATTGTTCCTTTGAGTACAGTAGCATCTATAAAGCATAAAATCCTAAAAATATCCGTACAACTACCATTGGAAACCAATTCATCCCTTTTGAATACTTTGATCCTATTTGAGACTAGCTTGTTGATATTGTTTAGGGCTGCTCTACTTGATACAATACATAATCTTGAATTATCATATCATATTGTCTTGTGACATCGAGTTAGGGATTCCAAAACTTTGTTCATACTAGTGTTGACCGAAAGTCACCAAAAGAAAGAAAAGAGAAAGAAAGAGCCAAAAGGCCAAAAAAGAAAAAGAAAAAAAGAAAAGAAAATAGAATAGTGGCCGGCAGTATTACATTGAGCAAAACCCTAATTTGTGTTCATTATTTTTAGATTGTGTAATTGTATTAATTAGTGAGCAATCTTGTGCCCTTTTACCTTTTCTGAAGCAATTAGCTAGCGTCTCTCTATAAATTATGCAACACGAGCTTTGGTGCTGAAATTATTCTTATTTAGCTCATTCCATTGGTTGCAATAAGTTCCATCATCTTTGCACGTGAGTTGTCTTGAAATTCGCTTATATCTTTGAGATCATCAACTAGGGCTTGTAAATTCTAGTTTGGGTCATTACTTGTCATTACAATAACTAGAATTATCAGGTTGTATAGGAAATAAATATTGTCTGTCTAAGCTCTACCTTCTACTAGCCAAATAGGTGTTCGTTCCCTTGCAATCCCTTCATCCAATCTTCGAGGTATTTGATACTGTTGGTTGCCGGTCACCACCTGTTTGCATGGTAAGACTTGATATTGGCTTGAGTGTGAGTTAGGGATTCCAAAACTTTGTTCATACTTGTGTTGATCGAAAGTCACCAAAAGAAAGAAAAGAGAAAGAAAGAGCCAAAAGGCCAAAAAAGAAAAAAAGAAAAGAGAAGAAAACAGAATAGTGGCCGGCAGTACTACATTGAGCAAAACCCTAATTTGTGTTCATTATTTTCAGATTGTGCAATTGTATTAATTAGTGAGCAATCTTGTACCCTTTTACCTTTTCTGAAGCAATTAGCTAGCGTCTCTCTATAAATTATGCAACACGAGCTTTGGTGCTGAAATTATTCTTATTTAGCTCATTCCACTGGTTGCAATAAGTTCCATCATCTTTGCACGTGAGTTGTCTTGAAATTCGGTTATATCTTTGAGATCATCAACTAGGGCTTGTGAATTCTAGTTTGGGTCATTACTTGTCATTACAATAACTAGAATTATCAGGTTGCATAGGAAATAAATATTGTCTGTCTAAGCTCTACCTTCTACTAGCCAAATAGGTGTTCGTTCCCTTGCAATCCCTTCATCCAATCTTCAAGGTATTTGATACTGCTGGTTGCCAGTCACCACCTGTTTGCATGGTAAGACTTGATATTGGCTTGAGTGTGAGCGACTTTTGAACCACCACATCCTAGAGATTGGTAAGGACATATACATGTGATTTGTTTCTTGTCTTCACTAACAATGACAGGTTCTCAATGTCGTAGTGCTTGGGCCAACAGCATCCTAGGAGAAGAGGTAGTTCACACTCCGAGATATGAAGAGCGTATAAGCATAGCTTCACCACCACGGGAGGTACGACGGCATAGCACACATATCAAAAATAAGTTCACCGTACCAATTTTTAGTGGTAAATATGATCCTGAAGTTTATCTTACTTGGAAATTAGCTGTAGTACAATCATTTGATAAACATGGAATTCCTGAGCATTATAAGGTTAGGGTTGTTACTAGTGAATTTACTAATTTTTGCTGCTCTTTGGTGGAATGATTATATGCGTAAAAATCAGGACATCCCTAGCACATGGATTCAATTGAAGAAAATTACGAGAGCTAGATTTGTTTCTTCATGTGTTGATCGCCAATTACGGAATGAATTGCAACATTTAGAATAAGGTAGTAAAACTGTGGATGAGTAATACCAAGGATTTCAGAGTAGATCTTTGCGTTGTGAGTTAGAGGAGACCGAAAAAATTCGGATGAACAACTTTTATTGTGAACTAGATTTTGATATTCAGATTATGATATCTTGCAAAGAATTCAATTCTATGTCATGTTTGCTTAATCTTTCATGTGAAGCTGAAAGAAAAATACAGAGAAGACAATCAACCACAGTTCAAATTCCTACAGAGTTAAATGCTACTCTTGTTGCATGAACTGCACCAAAATTTAATGAGAGCATACATCCCGATCATGTGAAAGAAATATCAGAAAATTCGAGTGAAGTAGAGGATAGCACATGTGAGGATGATTCTACTAACGTAATCCAATCTACTTCTGTTGTTGTTGGTCCATTTGATATGCAGGTTACTTCTGAAAAAGAGGAGCAATAAGCTGAAAAACTTGCGTTATCAAGTGGAAGTTTTGAGGTACCTACTTCTTCTGGGGAGGGCGCTAATGACCATGGTACAGATCTGATTTTAAGCAAGAATTGAGCAAATTTATGAGTATATTCCTGCTATACTTAATTGTAGTGAGTTACCACCTTATGCCACAATTGTAGAACCATGTAATGAATTGCATACTTATAATTTTGATCATGTGGTGCTGATTACGCATAAGGAAGTGATAGCTAGAATATCCCCTGATACTGTTTTGTGCTATATCATGTTGAATGAGCCTGTTAGCTTGACTCTTAAGTCTTTATCTAGCACCTATGCCTACTGTTTTAAATTAAATTTATTTGGGGATTATGGCATAGATGGCAAGTTTCTTGTTTACAGAATATGCATAACTTGTGATAAACTTGCTGAATTGAAGCTCGCTATTTTGGGCAATCCTAGTTGTATGAAACAGCTTGTTTCATGTGAGGCACCATCAAATTTTCCTGATATGTGATACACATAGCTTGCTACATCATTATTCTAATTTTAGTACATTGACTTGTATTACAAATCAGCATGTCGTAGTTGATGAGTGGAAGCCCATTAAAATTGTGTCACCGTTGTTGGTATAGTTTTATATTGCTTGTTTACAATATGATCATATGAATGAGCTATGCTTGTTGCTAAAACTTGTAGTTTTGCCCATCTATGTTATTGAACGAGGCTTACAAAACATGAGTATTCTTTATTCAAGGACAGGGATAGATATGTATTTTATTTATATTTGCAAATTTAGTTGCAAACTGAAATATGTTAATATTTATGTTATATGCTTCACTTATAATCACAAATTGAGTTGCAAAATTTTTAGGAAAGGTGCTTTGCTTAAATCTGATTTCCTCATTTGCTGTTATGTAAATAGCATTACGCCAAAGCAAAAGAACAATGAAATATGGGATATATACATATATGCTGCAAAGATGTTATTCTTTTTATTACTTGTTTCTTCTCCAGCTTGTCCAAAACCGAGGATGGTTTTCCTTCAAGGAAGTGAGGAAGCATCCAAGAGTGCTAGCTTTCATCATGCCTTTATATGCTAGAAAGAAATATTAAGCTATGTGGATAATTATCAGGTGAATCCTCTGAATGTCTTTCTTGTGTTTAAAATATAAAAAGATGTGGAGCTACTATTTTATTTAATTAAATGTAGGACCTATATGAGGATGTTTTGTGTTGAGGGCGAGGTAAAAGGCGAGCTTGAGTCAAGGACGACTCAAATTCAAGAGGGGGAGGATGATGAGGACATCACTACTACGGATATGACCACACTTGGTTGGATCGACTCCAACACGTCATCCATGGGCGAAGAAGAGAGAGATATCAAATACATCATATTCTGGAATCCAATTCGACCTCCTGGGACAACACCGATTTCAAACATTAATAACTTTTGTATATGGACTCCAATTTGGGTGATCTTGGACTTGATGAAAAGCTTATAATGAGACATTTCCAATGGGTCTAATCCCAGCCTTAGATTCATCGCGGATCAGCTAGAATCATCAAAATAATGTACTATGATACTGTTTTAGGCTGTTTCGGGCCTTGTAAGTATGTGGGGGCCCAAGCCCAGGTTGTGTGTGCCCCCTGGCTGCACACAACCCTAGCTCGACCCTCTCACGTCCCTCCCTCTCATATACTCAATAGCCACCATCTTAGACACTTGGGTTTTTAATGAGCATATTTTTAGCCTAGGGATAAACTACATTATCCTCTAGATGTGTCGAATGACCGCCTATTGAGACTACTTCGCGGAACCCCACCTTTTGATCTATATATTCATAAACCTCAATTCTTATTTGCAATTTTAGATTGCTTTTATCATATTCTTGCTTGTTCTTCGATTGCTCGCAGGAATAGAACCTCGTGTTCAGGTTGATCGTGCTTCCAGCAAGGTCAATAACCCTCGAGAGTTGGTGTAGCAATTGCTAAGGCACTTCGTCATCGTACGGGGCAGTCGGATAGTCAAAGGTCGCCTCCATCAAATCGATAGTTATCGTTCTCATCGAAAGATCGAGACACCCTATAACACCACAAAAATTACCTATAATTTCATTCATGTGCATTTTGGTGATTTTTTGAATTTATTAGATTTTCTAAAATTTATTAGAATTTATTTTAATTAAGTATATTGAACCTTTTATGAAAACTAATTATAAATAGATAAAAACAAATATAAAGTTTTGCCAAAAATATTTTATTTGAGTTCAAAATGTCTCAAAGTATATATGAGAATTTTATTGGATTGTTCCTGATATTTTAATTACTTAAAACTAATTAAACTAATTTCTGTAATTATTTTAAATCAAAAACCCGAGAAAATCGAAATGAAAAGATCGGGTCAAGCCCAAGATCGCGCGTCGCGTGAGCCCAGCGGCTGCGGCCCGTTCGGCCCACTTCGCCGTCGCCTCGCGTGTGAGCCGTTGGATGAAGATCGTGCGGTCTTCATCCCCGCGAAACCATAACGCCTGCGAGCTGTTGGATTGGGATCGTGCGTCCGGGATCGCTTCGCGTTAGTTTGGAAGGTGCGGATCGTATCCGTTGATTTTGGAAGGTGCGGATCAGATTGAATCGGTTGTGATGCAATCGTGGCCTCTCGTCGCCGATCGGACGGTTGTCTGTCATCGTTTCCGACAGAGTTTCTGAAATCGCCGCCGCACGCCGTCTCCGTCGCGGATTACTAGGGTTGCTGTGTTTGCACGCACGCCGAGGATATAAAAGCCGCAGCCCGCACCCCGATGTTCCTCACCTCTTTGCGCATCCAGTCGCGCAAGTCTTCGCCTTAGAGTCGCTGTCGTTTAGCCTCAAGAGCTCGCCGTAGTTTTCCAAGCGCCGATGCTTGTTTTCTCGTCGCTCCGCCACCGTCGAGCCTCCATCCGCCATGTGGGTTCTGGTTTCGGGTTCGCAGCATCAAGCCGCACCGGAGCTGCTACCTCTTCGTCGCCGGAAGGACCTAGTTCGCCGTCGGATCCGTCGTCGTCTTCGTCTCCGGGAACTCAGAGCCGCCGCGACATCGCCGTGTCTCGGAGCTTCGCTCAGTCGTCGGATCTTCACCGAACCGTCCAGATTGTGCCACATCTCCGTCATCAACAGTGTTCTTCTCGGGTAAGCTTTGGTCGTTAGATTTAAGATGAGCGGTTATGATTGAGCCACGTAGGAGTAGATTGGTAGCCGTTGGATCCTTGCGCGGATGTGCGACGCGTGTCGGCTCGGAAGCTGAGGCGTTGTGCGTCGGGTGCACGGTGGGCAGGCGTTGTGCCGTAGACGCAGTCCGTAGACCGAGCAACGTGGCACAACCAGATTGGTCCACGTGTGCGATGACGTCATGGTGACATCAGCCGGTCCGCAGCACAGTACCTCGAGTCCACGGTGGACCAGCGGAGTTTCGTGGACTGAGTCCATGCGCCAAAGCCACGTGTCAGCCTCTGATTGGTCCATGTGTCGCTTGCGCATTAATCGGCAATTTCCAGTAGAAAAATAATTCTGGAAAATCGGATTTTCTAATTTCTGTATTTTCAGTATTTATTCAAACTTCAAAAGGCTATAACTTTTGCATTTTAACTCGGATTTGAGTGATTCAAATTTCTAAAAATTTGTAAAATCAAGATATATTTAATGATGCTTTTTAATTGAATTTTTGGTGTCTATTTGCTCTCTATTTTGTGTGTTTATTGCTATTTATCTCGATTCGCTTAGACGTTGTATTGCTCGGTGCTCCGGAGGAAGATTCGCCGCTTCAAGACCCAAGTTCAGAGCAAGACCAGCACCTATTCCAAGGCAAGTTGTTCTTTGATCATATTGCACCTAATTTCACAAAAGTGCTATTTTGTCTTTAAAATTTATGCATGATACTTTATGTGTATAAATGATTTCAATTAATCTCGGAACTAGATAATATGCCTATTTGAATTAAATCATACCTTGTCAATTGTATGCCATGATCTAATTGTCACCCTAGGATATGGAACTATAGTTGGTTAATATTAATAATCAATATGGGACTAGTTAGACCGTATTAGTTTGCTTAGCCATGCCACGTCATCACTTGTATCTGGAACATTGATATTTAATCTTGACTAATGGATTATCGAACAATGTTTATAAATTGGTGTGTCATGTGTTGTCACAAAGTGATATTGAGTTGTCGTGGCGAGGAGGTCACACAACTAGATTTAAATTACTGATGGCACGTGGTTCTTGGTAATCAACTGGGGTGGTAATCATTTTAGATCGGGGCAGGTGACAAGGGGAAGTATGCCATGGTGGGCCTGTTGGCCAGGGGTAAGTGGAAGTCTTGCCTCGGTCACTTTAAGGACTTAACCTTGCAAGCCTTTGACCTGAGTCTTACTTGCAACCACACATCTGGAATGGAACAGTCTAGCTGACTAATTTGTGATGTTTAGATTTTGGTACTACAATGGTATTCAGTGAGTCCCGGGTTATGGGGTAGCTCACATGGCGCAAGAGGGGGCCCTGGATGTGGTAACCAGTCCCACCAGTGTTGAAACCTTAGCGGGTAATGCCAGGTCTAAACAGAGCATTGTAAAAGCTTTGTTATGGTCACTCACCTATGTGGTGTTTGATTATATCGTGTGGGTAAAGTGCATAACATCTGCAGAGTGTAAAACTGTTCGAATAGCCGTGCTCACAGAATTGAGCAATGCTTGGGAATTACAGTCAAGCGTTAGACTTTTGTTAAATAAAAACTTGTTGGGATGGTGGATTGCCACAAAAACTTGGAATTTGACTTAGGATGGAAAACCCTGTTTACTTGAAAATTTGAATCTATTATTTACTATTATTTGTTTTACTGTCTTTCAATCTATTTACTATATTCTTTTATAAATGCTGCTTTACTGCATATTACCCATGTTAGCCTTCCTTGGAATAAGCCAAGCATGTAGAATATTAGACTTGCAATACTGTGCACAACTTGTTGAGTGCTTTATGTACTCATCCCACAAAAACAAACTTCAGAAGAGGAGGAATACGCGACATTCTTGGAGGGGGAGTACCACGACGCTGAAGCTTAGGGTCCGAGCCTCGTCAGTTGCCTGTGGTGAACTGAGGAGCTGCTACGTTTACTTTATTTCCGCTGCTGCTTAAATGCTATTTCTTAGTTAAGCACTGTGAGGCAATAATCATGTAAGACAACAGTTATTATTAATTATTGAAGTTATGCTATATTCCGCTGTGTATGACTGTGATAGCATCTATGTTGAGCCTGTGTGCACTAGCGTGATCTTGGACTAGTGCGATATACACAGAGGGTTCGGATTTGCATATTCGAGTCCCGACAGAGGTGGTATCAGAGCTGTGCTGACCATAGGTTTGGCCCTAGGTAGTTTGGTTTGCCCAAAACTATTTTCTAAAAGAAAAATATAAATTTGGTTAATAAGAAACTCTTGACTCATCCTATTCTTCTACTCTCATCATTTGCTGAAATTTCTGATTTCTCGCTGCCAGTTCAAGTGGAAGCTCACGCAAAGTTGTTTTGGATAGATGCTGATCTTTCAATACTTCGAGGAGAGGCAGGGTGGCTATGCCATGGAGCTTTGGAGAGTTCTTCAAGTGATTGGAGGTTTTGACCGTCCACTCTACCAAGGAAGCAACTGGAATGTCAACGGTGTGCATCGGTGGTTCTTTTGCAAGCTGACCATCTTCGCCTCGAGAGCACGACGAGACCACCAGACCAATCCACATCACTGCCAGGAGGTTTACGTACGAGGCTGGAATTCAAGAGGCTGCCAGACTTGCTTTTCGACGGATCTGCCACGACTACGCCGACGAGCTCCGCGACACAGTGTTCCGTCTTCACCCGACCGTGCGAGCATGCCGTCATCAACGGATCGTGGAGGAGGAGTGTGCTACCGCAGTGCACCTTGCTAAGCACGCCATCGCCTAGGAGGAGCACATGAAGGACACCGCTCAGGAGCTGGGACAGCATACAAAGCACTGAGAATGGCAGAGCGGGAGCTTCAGAAGACCCATACCACAGCCACCAAAGTCATCGGAGAGCTGGAGGAGGCCTTGCAGGTAGCCGAGGAGGTGGCAGATCAGTTCCTTCAGGAGCCGGATGAGAACGCCGAAGGAGAGGAAGAAGACCCAAAGGAGCGTGAGTAGGAGCCTGAGGAGCCAGCAGAGGGTCACCAGGATGCGTTCGCACCCATGCCAACCCACCCACCGGTGTATGCACCGGATCAGTCTCAGCCAGGGTGGCTGGATGAGTGAGAGTCAGTCTTAGAGTTGTGTTGAGACTCGAGTGTTGAGTCGCGTCTTTAAGTTAGTCTTTACCCTTTCATAGACGTTAAGGTTGCATGTTTAGTTTTGTTCTTAATTGTCTGCTGAGTGTGTAGTATGTGTTACAAAGCCCTTAGGCATTGTAAGCAACCATACCAAGTATTAATAAAGAATATTTAAGTTGGGTTTAACCTGTTTCCCCGCCTTAGAAATTATTGCATCTTATCTATGCTACATCTATCTCTCCTAACCCGAGAAGCAATCAAGCAGATGGTGAACACCCGCAGCAACAACGGAGCTTCAGGAAGTGGTCTGCGCTCAGGCAACAATCCCAATAAAGGATCACCACCGCAGCAAGCACCGCTAGTGGATCTGCAGAACTTGGGGGCTTTTCTAGCTGCGCAAACTCACTTGATACAAACTATGATGCAGCAGATGCAACAGATGTCCAACATGGCTGCAGCCAACAACCCCATTGCCCAGAATAACAATGGTGGGCCTCGTCCTTATTCCAAGTTGTCCAATTTTATGAGGACCCGACCGCCAACATTTTTAGGCAACGTCAACCCCTTGGAAGCCGATGATTGGCTAAGAACCATCGAAAGGAAGCTGTACATCACCCAATGTGAAGGACATGAGAATGTCCTTTATGCATCCCATCGACTAGAGGCTGGCAGAGAGTGGTGGGAGAACTACTGCGCCGCTCATGAGGCACCGATGGAGATCACTTGGGAGGAGTTTGCAACAGCCTTACGCCAGTACCATGTGCTAGAAGGGATGATGGACTTAAAGGAGGAGTTCAGGGCTCTTTAGCAAGGAGGCCAATCGGTGGTCGAATACTTGAATAAATTTACACAGTTGGATCGCTATGCTCCTGAGGATGTAGCAACAGACAAGGCTAGGCAGTCCCGCTTTATGAAGGGGCTAAATTCTGGACTGCAGGTTGGGCTGATCACCCACAACTTCCCAGACTTCTAGTAGTTGGTGAATAAAACTTTGATCTTGGAGGATAAGCGCAAGGAGCTCGGGGAGAATCGCAAGCGCTTGATGACCAACCAAGGTGGACATCCTAATCACCTGCGAATGAGAATGACACCGCAACAGTTCTCTAGATTCCAGCCACCAGCTGCTAACAAAACAGTGAAACCTGCGCCGCGACCATCTGGGAAGAATTATCAGACACCGGTCCAGGGAAATAATGCTCCGGGAGGTGTTCAACAGTCGGATGCTAGGAGGTGCTACAGTTGCAACGAGTTGGGGCACTTTGCTAACAGTTGTCCGCAGAAGGGAGGCATCACGCCAGTGCGTTCCAATCTTGGAACGACACGTGCTAAGGCGCCAATGTCAGGAGCAAACCGGGGAGCTGGTCAGGCAGGAGCGACACCTCAAGCTACGGTAAGAGGCAGAGTCAACCACATCACCGCAGATGGAGCCCAAGAAGCATCAGACGTCGTACTGGGTATGTTTTTGGTAAACTCAGTACCTGCAACAGTTTTATTCGATTCTAGAGCTTCGCATTCATTTGTTTCTCGAGCTTTTGCAACTGAAAATGGTATGAGTGTGAAAAATCTTAAATGTGTGATGTTAGTCCAAGCCCCGGGATCTGAGTTAAGATCTAGCCTTGGGTGTTTGGGAGTTAAGCTGCTAATTAATAGGGTAGAGTTCCTAGCGAACCTAATCATTTTGGATACCCAAACCCTAGACGTTATTCTGGGAATGGATTGGTTGTCGAAGCATAAGACGGTATTGGATTGTGGTCGAAGGGTCGTATCAATCGAGAGCCCTAAAGGAGAGAAGGTAGAATTTCAAGTGACAACAGTTTGTGATGGTAAGTTATTGGTCAATAGCGTGAAAGCCACCAGCATAGAGGATGTACCAATAGTCAAAGAATATGTAGATGTATTTCCAGAAGATTTACCAAGGATGCCACCGGACCGTGATACCGAATTCGTCATCGAGTTAGCACCGGGGACAACACCAATAGCAAAGAGACCCTATTGGATGCCTACCGATGAATTGGTGGAAATGAAGAAGCAGATTGAGGAGCTGTTAGAGAAAGGCTTCGTAAGACCAAGCTCATCGCCATGGGGAGCACCAGTATTGTTTGTTAGGAAGAAGGACGGAAGTCTAAAGATGTGTATTGATTATCGTGCACTTAATGAAGTAACGATTAAAAACAAGTACCCGTTGCCAAGAATCGATGACTTATTTGATCAGTTGAGAGGAGCAGGAGTTTTCTCCAAGATAGACCTTCGTTCAGGATATCATCAACTGAAGATTTGAGTAGAAGATGTCCCGAAGACCGCATTCTCAACGAGATATGGACATTATGAGTTTACAATCATGTCGTTTGGATTGACCAATGCGCCGGCATATTTCATGAATATGATGAATAAGGTTTTTATGGAATATCTGGATAAGTTTGTGGTGGTATTTATAGATGATATTCTGGTTTATTCCAAGTCAAAAAAAGAGCATGCAAATCATTTGCGGCTAGTTCTACAGAAGCTGCGAGAGGAACAACTGTATGCCAAGTTTAGCAAGCGTGACTTTTGGAAAGAAAAAGTTGAATTCCTGGGTCATGTGATGATCGCGAAAGGAGTGGCGATGGGCAGAGCAAAGTAGAGACGATCTTGCCTTGCAGGAGCGGTAAAGTCATTACCCAGTGCGTAGTTTCTGGGAATGGCAGGTTACTACGGCGGTTTATAGAAGGATTCTCAACAATTGCGAGACCTCTCACGCAATTCTTGAAAAAGGAAAAGAAGTTTGCATGGACGCCAGAGTGTGAGAAGAGCTTTGAGGAATTAAAGAAGCGTTTGACAACAGCCCTAGTGTTGGTATTACCTGATGTCCAGAGTGGTTTCGATATATACTGCGATGCGTTGAGACAAGGTCTTGGATGCGTATTGATGGAGAATGGTAAAGTAGTCGCGTATGCGTCAAGGCAGTTAAGGCCGCATGAAGGAAATTATCCTACCTATGATTTGGAGTTGGCTGCCGTAGTGCATGCCTTGAAATTGTGGCGTCACTATCTCATTGGTAATAGATGCGAGGTATATACGGACCACAAGAGCTTAAAATATATTTTTACCCAGTCAGATCTTAACATGAGGTAAAGGAGGTGATTGGAACTGATAAAGGATTATAATGTTGGAATTCACTACCATCCGGGAAAGGCTAATGTAGTGGCTGATGCTTTGAGTCGTAAAAGCCACGTTGCAAATATGATGGTACAAGAAGATCAATCGGAGCTGTGTAATGAGTTTCAGAGGTTAAAACTGGAAATGGTTCCAAAAGGATTCGTAGCTGCATTGGAAGTGAAGCTGACGCTTGGGGATCAGATTCGGGAAGGGCAAAAGGATGATGAGAAAATCAATCGGATCAAAACTAAAAAGGATGAAGGTTTAGCCTCAGATTTTTCGGTGGATGATCAAGGTACCATGTGGTTCAAGGGGCGAATTTGTGTGCCAAACAAACTAGAGCTTAAACAATTGATCTTAGAAGAGGCACACGATTCTAAGTATTCAATTCATCCAGAAAGCGCTAAGATGTATCAAGACCTAAAAGAGAGATTTTGGTGGCCTAAGATGAAGCGTGAAGTTGCTGAGTATGTTGCCTTGTGTGATGTGTGCCAAAGAGTTAAGGCTATACACCAGAGGCCAGCAGGTTTGCTGCAACCATTAAAAATTCTAGAGTGGAAATGGGAAGAAATTGGTATGGATTTTATCACTGGTTTGCCAAGAACTCAAAGTGGGTATGATTCTATATGGGTCATCGTAGACCGATTGACCAAAGTTGCTCACTTCATACCGGTTAAAACGACTTACTCGGGAGATCGATTAGCAGAGTTGTACATAGCCAGAATTGTGTGTTTGCATGGTGTACCTAAAAAGACAGTGTCCGATAGAGGTACCCAATTTACCTCGAGGTTCGGGGATAGGATACATGGAGCCATGGGGACCCGATTAAATTTCAGTACAGCATATCACCCGCAGACAGATGGTCAGACAGAAAGGGTGAATCAGATTCTTGAGGACATGTTAAGAGCTTGCGCATTAGCTTATATTGCTTCGTGGGACAAATGTCTGCCGTATGCGGAGTTCAGTTATAATAACAGCTATCAGGCTAGCTTGCAAATGACACCATTTGAGGCTCTGTATGGTCGTGCTTGTCGTACTCCATTAAATTGGAACGAGACAGGAGAGCGATTGGTATTCGGACCAGATATACTCAAGGAAGCTGAGGGACAAGTGGCTATGATAAGAGAGAGATTGAAAATCGCGCAGTCAAGGCAAAAGAGCTATGCTGACAATCGACGTCGTGAGTTGAATTTTGAGCCAGAGGATTTTGTGTATCTTAGGTTACTCCTCTGAGGGGTGTTAAAAGATTTCACACCAAAGGAAAGCTTTCTCCAAGATATGTTGGACCATTCAAGATTTTGAGTTGTCGAGGAGAGGTAGCATATCAGTTGGAATTGCCGCCGTCTTTGGCAGGTGTGCACGATGTGTTCCATGTGTCACAGCTTAAGAAATATCAAAGAGTGCCAGAGGAGCAGATGCCATTGGAAACAATTGAACTGCAAAAAGATCTAACCTACAAGGAGTACCCGAAAAAAATTTTGGATGTCATGGATCGCAGGACCAGAAACAAGTTTGTTCGCTTTTGCAGAGTTCAGTGGAGTAATCATTCAGAGAATGAAGCAACCTGGGAGCGAGAGGAGGATCTGAAGTCGGAATTCCCAAACCTTTTCCCTAGTTAGCCTTGAATCTCGGGGTCGAGATTCTGTTAAGGGGGAGGTTTGTAACACCCCAAAAATTACCTATAATTTCATTCATGTGCATTTTGGTGATTTTCTGAATTTATTGGATTTTCTATAATTTATTTTAATTAAGTATATTGAACCTTTTGTGAAAACTAAATATAAATAGATAAAACTAATATAAAGTTTTGCCAAAAACATTTTATTTGAGTTCAAAATGTCTCAAAGTATTTATGAGAATTTTCTTGGATTTTTCCTGATATTTTAATTACTTAAAACTAATTAAACTAATTTCTGTAATTATTATAAACCAAAAACCCTTGAAAATCGAAATGAGCGATCTTGGGCGAAGCCCGACCTTTGTCTTGTGGCGTGAGCCCAGCGGTCGGCCCGCGCCGCCGCCGCCGCTTGCGTGTGAGCCATTCGATGAAGATCGTGCGGTCTTCATCTCCGCGAAACCCTAACGCTTGCCAGCCGTTGGATCGGGATCGTGCGTCCGGGATCGCTTCGCGTTAGTTTGGAAGGTGCGGATCGTATCCGTTAATTTTGGAAGGTGCGGATTGGATTGAATCAGCTGTGATGCAATCGTGGCCGCTCGTCGCCGATCGGATGGTTGTCCGTCGTCGTCTCCGATAGAGTTTCTGAAATCGCCGCCGCGCGCCGTCTCCACCATGGATTGCTAGGGTTGCCGTGTTTGCACGCACGCTGAGGCTATAAAAGCCGCAGCCTACACCCCGATGTTCCTCACCTCTTTGCGCATCCAGTCGCTCAAGTCTTCGCCTCAGAGTCGCCGCCGTTTAGCCTCAAGAGCTCGCCGTAGTTTTCCAAGCGCCGCAGCTTGTTTTCTCGTCGTTCCACCGCCGTCGAGCCTCCATCTGCCTCTGGGTTCTGGTTTAGGGTTCGCCGCATCAAGTCGCACCGGAGCTGCTACCTCTTCGTCGCCGAAAGGACCTAGTTCGCCGTCGGACCCGTCGTCGTCTTCGTCTCCGGGAACTCAGCGTCGCCGCGACATCGCCGTGTCTCGGAGCTTCGCTCAGTCGTCAGATCTTCACCGAACCGTCCAGATCGTGCCACGTCTCCGTCATCAACAGTGTTCTCCTCGGGTAAGCTTTGGTCGTTAGATTTAAGATGAGCGGTTAGGATTGAGCCATGTAGGAGTAGATTGGTAGCCGTTGGATCCTTGCACGGATGTGCGATGCGTGTCGGCTTGGAAGCTGAGGCATTGTGTGCCGGGTGAGCGGTGGGCAGGCGCTGTGCCATGGACGCAATCCGTAGACCAAGCAACGTGGCACAACCCGATTGGTGCACGTGTGCGATGACGTCATGCTGACATCAGCCGGTCCGCAGCACAGTACCTCGAGTCCATGGTGGACCAGCGGCATTTCGTGGACTGAGTCCATGTGCCAAAGCCACGTGTCAGCCTCTGATTGGTCCACGTGTCGCTTGCGCATTAATCGGTAATTTCCAGTAGAAAAATAATTCTGGAAAATTGGATTTTCTAATTTCTATATTTTCAGTATTTATTCAAACTTCAAAAGGCTATAACTTTTGCATTTTAACTCGGATTTGAGTGATTCAAATTTCTAAAAAAATTTAAACTCAAGAGCTATTTAATGGTGCTTTTTATTTGAATTTTTTGAGCCTGTTTGCTCTCTATTTTGGGTATTTATTGCTATTTTATCTCGATTCGCGTAGACGTTGAATTGCTCGGTGCTCCGGTGGAAGATACGTCACTTCAAGACCTAAGTTCAGAGCAAGACCAGCACCTGTTCCAAGGCAAGTTGTGCTTTGATCATATTGCACCTAATTTCACAAAATTGCTATTTTGTCTATAAAATTTATGCATAATACTTTATGTGTATAAATGATTTCAATTAATCTGGGAGCACGTGGCGTGGGTTTTAGGCCGATGTGGGCTGCAGAGAGATGGGCCGGCCTTTGGGTTTCGGCCTAACACTATTCACAGGCTTTTTAAAATATTTTTCAATTAAAACAATTTTAGAAATTTAAATAAGCAAAAATAAATAGCAAAAATACTCTAAAAATCCTCGAAAATATTTTAGGTAATTTGGAACTCAAATAAAATATTTCTAGAAAAATTTATTTTAACTTTTGAAATTTTTAATAGAATTTTTACAAAAGGCTTAATTCATAGAAATTCCAAATAAATTAAATAAATTCGAGAAAATTCACAAAAATATAAAAGGGCATATTAAATTCAAGAAATGCAAAAATTGGGATGTTACAACATTCTGTGTTTAGTTTGTGTTTATCCTTCAGGTCTTGACACTCCGGTCCCCAAAACAAGGCGCCACCCCCTCCTTCGCACGGGAATAGCATAGACGGCACTGAACCAAAGTTGCACCATACTGCTTAGGGAGGAGAGGGGGAGGAATGAGGAGAGGGGATGGCGGTGATGAAGCCAACGGGAGGTGCGATGTGGGGAGGAGGGGATTGATGCGAACGGTGGCCCGATCGTCCGACAGGTAATACTAATTCGATTGGTGGAGAACTCGACATTGACGATCCGGCTTCCAATCAGAATAGATTCAAACCCTGCAATCGCTACACTACGGCTCCTTTGGTTATCAACCACGCACAAACACGGTTGACCTCGCTAAGAAGGCTTATCCCTGCATACGAATCGAGAACACAAGAAGCACGTAGAAGATGCAATATGAAATTGCGAATAATATTAGGCACACGAGTTGGGGTTTCACAAACCGATGTACGACAAAAAACTAACAGAGTGTCTAGTTGTAATCTAAGCAAAACCCATCTATTCTAGTGACGGCTACTGAAAATATATGAGGAAGAGGGCAAGGGAGGCGGCCAAGGGGTTGGCCATGCAACCCTAGGTCGTACAAGGCCTTTGGGCCCAAGTGGAGGTGTCGCAGCACCCGGCAGATTTTGTTCGTCATATAGTTTTGATGATTCCCATCAATCCAGAAGGAGTTTGAACGCAAAACAACTTCCATTGGAAAGATCTTATCGTGGGCTTGTCCATAGAATCCAAGAACGCCTCAAATAGACTTCGTATAACCTAGATATGGTCATTTTATGTTGGACTGCTCCTGGGGGCCGAACTGAACTCGTGAACGTATTGGACTTGATCTCGGACGGGTCTTGGAGCATCAGAAATTGTTGGGCTCTTGTCTTGGCTTGAGGTAGAAGCATGGCTTGCTGGAAGGCATGGTCACATCATCCTTCCCTTCTTGATTTTGAGTCATCCTCGACTCAAGCTCATTGGCCTGCAAAAGGTTAGTAACAAGAGGCGACAAAGAAACCAACATATTCTTTGGTTGTTGATAGTGTGGCACATTAAAAGAAGATTTCAAAATAGTAAAAATATAAACTCAATGTACCATGTACTTTCCTTTATCATTATGTTTGCCAATAGCATGAAAACTAACACTAGATGATCATGACAAATTAGCAGGTATAGAAAATTTCTCCTCTAAACAATTGAGATCACAAATGACATCAAATTCAATGTAACCCAAAGTATTTAAGGAAGACAACAGTTTAATATCATCATTTTCATTAGCAAGGTGAATAACATGTTTATTTTTAGCACACATGTTTAGATCAAAAATAAAACTGACATGTTCATTCACTAGTTGAGGCATGGATATAAATGAGACATCATCACACAACTCTTTTTTATCACCAGGGATAGCAAGACAATCATATTTTGACAAAGGTGATTTAGTTTGAGTGTCCACTAACTGCTATTCTAACATAGCACTAGTAGTGGCCAAATTTAATACATCAACAGAATTCTTTCCTCATGTGAAAATAGCACCTATGTCGTTACCTTTGTTTTCCATCTCAGCCGATTTAGGCATATCATGATCTGTACATTCTTGAGGCATGCATGGGATAGCAAGTATCTCATGTTCCTCCTTCTCTGGCGTGTTTTTCTTCTCGTTCTTGTTCTCAATGTCCTATGAAAAGTTAGTAGCAAGTGGAAACTCGACAAGATGCCATTCTTCCAAAGAAAATTGCTCACTTTGCAATTATAGTTATTAATTTCAACAAGATGTCTTTCATGTTCAATTTGAGTTTCAACCTCACAAGCAATATTAAATAAACTAGAGAGAGAATTGTATTCCATATCAACAAGAATACTCTGAATTTTCTTATCAAGTCCATTTAAGAATCTTATTTCCTTAGCTTCTTCAGATTCATCTAATCAACAACACAGCAACAAAGTTTCTAATTCCTCGTAATATTCCTTGTCAGTTTTATCACATTGTTGTAAACATTGCAATTCATAAAGTAACTTTTTAGAATGATAAGCAGGAACAAATTCATCTCTCATAAGTCATTTCATATCTTTCCATGTTTGTGGTACTTTCTTATAAGCACAAAAATTATTCTCCAAATTGATGCATAGCATAGCGAGTTAAAGCACTAGAGGCAACTTTAATTTTTCGTTTATTACAGAGGTTACATTGCGAAAGAATTTTATCTACCTCTATTTCCCAATCAATATAAGCATCAACACCAAATCTGCTATAAGAAGGAAGAACTGGAAAATTCTTACCTTTACCAGCAGAAGGAGATGAATTAAAGTTGGGTTGGTGCTTATGCTCTTTTCTGTCAAGTGCATTCTCCATGTTTTGAATTTGCTTGTTCATAGTCTCATTCATCTCTCGAAGCTCGTTATGAAAAACACACTGGTTACCGTCCTGGTCCTCCGATGCCCCTGCCATTTCTAGTAGAAAACAGAAGATAGCACAAAGTATTATCCCTATCAACTACTAGGTACTGGACAGTAGGATCACAAACTCTCACGTGTCTTACCAAGCTCTTGATAGGTTCTTACCAAAGTAGCGGGTGGCACAACCAGTGGCTGGTTCGTGATACCGTGAGGGCGTGAGTGAGGCGATTGCAAAGGAGAACTTGAACTGATAAGAAGTATGTGGAGCTCGGAAGGCAATATTTAGTAGCAAGGAATAAGCAATATAGAAATTAGATTAGTAAGCTGAATAAATATCCAACGTACTTGTCACAGTTGCTGGCCAAACCGTGTTCCTAGAACTATTTTGACCTAGCAAGGGATATATCAAAGCACATAGGACTCAAAGGATGCAAGCAATTCTGATTATCTGCTTCTCTTTCCTTCTTTTTGATTCTTTTCTTCTCTCTAATTTTTTTTCAGTACGGCTCTTCTCTCTCTCTCTCTCTTTTGCACTTTCCTTTTGTTTTTCTTTCTTTTAACTCAAAGGCAAAACAAAAATCTCAAGTTTTCGAATGAGAGAAAACATTCAACAGATGACCGAAAAATTGGCAAAAACAGCACAGAAAACTTTCGAGGTCCAAAACTCAGTCTTAGATGCCGATTTTTGAGGGTCAAAGACCTGTGTTTTTTTAGTTGTGCATCGCCGTCCTCTTCAAAACAAAAAAAAGTACACCCTAATCGGAGTTCGTATGCAAAAGTTATGCCAATTTTACTGAACACTGTGCAATCTAGAATTGCCTGCGACTTCACTTCTTCCTTCCGGCTAGGGTTAAAATAGCAATAGGGAAATTGACACAAGGTGGCTCGTGACCTATCTAGGGCTTGCAAAGCGAGATATATAATGCAAAGCGGCGGCAAGGACAAACGAGTAGGACTCAGTTCGGTTCTGGGGTTGGCGGTGGTGGGATGACTAACGGTGCAAACAAGAACTAGGGCAACAGAAAGGGATAACTAGAAACTAGGATCACGGCCTCAAACCAGCAACAAGACGACGAAGATGGACACAAATTCAACAAAGCGAAACTGAAAAAAAAATTGCAAAGGCACAAGGGGTTGTAGGATAGCAGAATCGATGTGGAACTTTTTGTGGTGCAATTTTTCTGGACTCTAGAATGATGGCAAAACAAAAGTGGGGATACAAGAATTACATATCGGGCAACCGAGGCTCTGATACCACTTGGGGCGAACGGTGGCCCGATCTTCCGACAGGTAGTACTAATCCGATTGGTGGAGAACTTGACGTTGACGATCCGGCTTCCAATCAGAACGGATTCGAACCCTACAATCGCTACACCATGGCTTCTTTGGTTATCAACCACGCACAAACTGTAAGGTCGAGGATGTCGACTAGAGGGGGGTGAATAGGCGGCTTTTAAACAATTAATCTATGAATCTCTACAAAGCAATTCACCCATAATTATCCTAATGCCAAAATCTTAACAATTATTAATGCGGAGGCGATAAACTAAGGTTTTGACAGATAAAGCCTAAGTCAACTAGGCTCACTAAGTGTACTAGCTAATTATGTCTCTAACAAGAATATACAATCCTAAAGACAATCAAGCAATTTAATTCTAGGAATGTAAATTGCAATAATATAAATAAGAATTGCAAGCAAGCACAAAGAGACACAATACTTTTTTGGGCAAGTCTAATCCACGTTGAGGCTAGCCCAAACCACTTTGGACCAGCTCCACGAATTGAGCACCCACCTCGAATCCACTAGTGATAACTCTTTCCCCCTCTGAGTAAGCGAGCTCCGTTGAGAAGCTCACTACGCACGACACCTCCACACGCCGTCTAGGTGTTGGCAAACACAAACAATAACAAATCAAGCCCTCTAGCTTAAACTCCACCAAATATAACACATGTACTCCGGTGACCTCCTAAGTGCAACACATGCACAAGAGGCCCTCAATCCACTCCCTAATTGCAACACATGCAATTAGAGCCTCACACTAGTTCAAGAAGCAAAATGGGAGAGAGCAACACATGCACACAACTCCAACACACTCACAATAACTCCAGCAACCAGCCAATGCCCTCCAAGGCCTCCTTTTATAGCTAGAGGGGGGTGAATAGGCGGCTATAAAAATTAATTCTACGATAAGTTAAATTCTCGCCTAAGTACCCTTATGTCAAAATATAAATGATAAAGATGCGAAAGCGATAAACTAAGGTTTTAACAAATTAAAGCCTAAATCAACTAGGCTAATTAAGTGCACTAACTAATTATGTCTCTAATAATAAATTGCAATCCTAAAGACAAACAAGCAATTTAATTCTAGGAATGTAAATTACAACAATGTAAATAGAGAATTGAAAGCATGCACAAGGAGACACGATACTTTTTACCGTGGTGTTCGAAGACTTGCTGGTCTCCCCTAATTCACGTTCAGGCAAGCCCAAACCGCTTTGGACCAACTCCACGAATTGAGCACCCGCCTCGATTCCACTAGTGGTAGCTCTTTCCCTCTCCGGATAGGTGAGCTCCAACCTTCACAACTTATCGAGCCTTCTCACAACCTTCTTGAGAAGATCACCGGACCACGACGCCTCCACGCCGTCTAGGTGTCGCAAACACCAAGAGTAATAGGTCAAGCCCCTTGCTTGATCCTCACCAAGTGCAACACATGCACAATGATGCTCAATCCTTCTCTCGATGCAACACATGCAACTAGAGACTTTCTCTCCTTGCTCACAAGGTGCAACACATGCACAATGTAGAGGAGAGGCTCACACTAGCTCAAGAGAATGAAAACCAACACCAAAGAGATTCTACACAAGAAACTCTAGCTCAAAAAGCTTCTCAAATCACTCAAATATTGTTCTAGGAGTTCTTGAGGTTTTGCTCTCACAAGAATACCTCAAATGGGTGCTAGAGCAACTGCAAAACCCTCCTAGCTCGGCCTCTTTTATAGCCCCTCAAGAAAACTAGCCGTTGGGGGCAAAATACCCAAAAATCGGTTTCAACCCCAATGGATAGTTCTGGGCACTAAATACATTGAAAATAGCCATTGCTACAGTACCCCCGGTACAAACGATGTGTAAAACGCGGTAGTACCGATATTTTTCGCCCCAAACACTCAAAAACACAGTTCTGAGAAATAACTACCGGCTTTCTGGAGTGGTAGTACTGCTGGGGCGGTAATACCGCCATGGAAAATTCAGTAGTACCGAAAATCGGTACTACCATTGTGTAAATCACAGTAGTACCACTGCAAGTAAAATAGTCATAACTCTTTACTCCGAACTCCGATTTAGGTGATCTTGACTCTATGCGAAGCTTATCAAGAGGGCTACAATCTCCACCCATTTTCCAGATTTAAGCAACCATAGATATTTTTAAATATCACAAAAACAAAGGCTCCAATGATCACATTCTCTAGAGAATATGTGATGATCAACGAATGATCACGACACTTTGCAAAACACATCTGCAAATGCTATTCATATTCTCCAAGATCAAATGCATGAATACCAATATTTTGCAAAACACATTTGCAAAACAACATCAAGCATGAGCTACGACTATTTGCAAAACACATTCGCAAATATTCGCTCCATGCAAAAACCACATAAGCCAAATTACATGAGCTATCTCCCTTTTTCAACACATGCAAATCCATAGTTCCATATAAAAACCAAATCGATTAAGATTCAATAAGAAGCAAGCATGAGCTCCCTTATTTGCAACACATGAAAATACTTAGCTTATGCAAAAACCAAATAAGAGAGTGAGCTAGAGTGAACCGGATTGAGTTCATCAACACATGATGAAGCTCAAGCTAAATGACTCAACCCCTCTTAATAGTACGGCAACCTATACTAGCAACCCGGTCTCCCATACAAACACCGAGACCGGTAAAATACTAGGAACACATCCTTAGCCCTAGCTAGTTATACCTTTGCCTCTAGCAATCCCATTTGGAGCTTTTTATGATTCCCATTATCTTCTCTCCAAGCCGGGTCCTCTCTTCTTGTTCATTAACACATGATGAACTCCCTCTCTTCTTCTTCACTTTGAGATAACCTCTTAAAGCTCATCAACACATGATGACTTTTTCTTCCCGATTCTTTATTTTCTTGGACTCAACCTGCTTCACAACTAAGGATGAAAACGGGTCGGATATCTCCCGCCTGATCCGGGACCAGATTTTACTATCCGGTTGGATCCAGGACCAGATCCGGATACTTGAATCCGAATTCGGGATCGGATCCGGAGCATCCAATTCCAGTAAATACGGGACGGGATCCGGATATTCGGATTTTTTCTATTCGGATATCCGGATCTTTCCTATTCGGATATCGGATCGGATATTCGGATCGAATATTCGGATATCAGCAAGGCCCAACCCATTTTCATCATTTTTTTCCATTTCATCCCATTTATATTAACAATTAGTTGGTTCTATTGATCCTCAAATAGCATATTCTTTCTACGATGTTTGTTGAATTTAATTGATATATAATTTGTTACTATAGTCATGTACTCATATGGTTTTAATTCAATATATATTACTCTATATATGCGTGTATTATCCGTATATCTTTATCTGTTTCTGACTCGAATCCGTCACATATCCGTCCCGTATCCGTATCCGTATCCGTATCCCGAATAACCTGAATCCGTATTCGTATTCAGTTAGCCCGTATCCGGTTTCGAATCCAGAAAAAAAATATGGGTTAGGATACGGGAAGCGCAATATCCGCCCGTATCCGACCCGTTTTCACCCCTATTCACAACTCATGAAAGATTGTTAGTCCAACAAACACGGTTGTCTCAATCATCACTTGCACTTCATCACACATAATGGAAGCCCCCAAGATTGATTGAGCACAACCCAAATCAATTTGAATGATTAATTGTGTCTTGAGTACTTTGATGCAACTGATGCTTCATTATACTCAAGAACTTTTCGTTTGTCCTTAATCAACAAAGAATACTATCAACACATGATGAAGCGTTCTTTGATTGATTGAAGGACAACCGAACTCAATTTAAATTTTATTTAAATTGATATGAGTATATATAACTACACAAGTTTCATATACTCAATTTGATGGAAAGTAATGATCCAAATATTATATGAAGTGTGGAAAGGGATCAATACATTTTAGTCCATCAACTATAGAATAAACTCTATTGAATATGTGCATATAAATAATTAAACTTTGGAATCAATATGCACATAATCATTCTTATATAGCATTTGAGTTTATCCTATATTAACCTGAGTATACTTGCAACTACACAAGTTATATATACTCAAAAGGTTGTTTCAAAGTCTTGATCCTTTATATTATTTGGCAAGAAGACATAGATCATTACTATTGAAATATTAAGTTAAATTATGAACTCCCCCTAGATGTATGCATTCATGTCATGTATGAAATTTGAAACATAATGCACATCTTAGAAGAGTTTATCCTTTTACTTCAATCTAAGTATGCATTAAGATAATAGAGTGAATACAAGCGCATACCTTAGGTTTTCCATTTTTCATCCTAATTTGAGACTAATAAGAATAAAGCTTAACAAAAGAATTAGTCTCATAAAAAGATGTGTCATTAATTAACAACTGAGACTAATCAATATTATGATTATCAAAAGAGTTAGTCTCGATATTAGATTTGTCATTAACACCAAAACCAAACTAATAGAGCTTGAACTTTCACCTCCAAGCCAAAACTAGCCGTTGGGGGAAATTCTGGAAAAACTCAGAATTCCCAATACTACCGCCCTACTAGACCCGGTAGCACCGGCCACAGGCTAATGGCTAAAAAGCTAGCCGTTACAGGAAATTCGGTAGCACCGCCCTCCACCCCGGTAGCATTGGCCTCGAGTCGACCGCAAAACACCCCTCTCTGGAATTTTCACATCGGCCAGAGGAGTGGTAGCACCGGACCTCCGGTGCTACCGGGCTACCATGGGCGGTAGCATCGGACTTCCAATCCACCCAAAAACAATCCTCTCTGGAATTTTCACACCGGCCAGAGGGCGGTAGCACCGGACCTCTGGTGCTACCGGCCAAACTGCAGTAGCACCGGCCCAGCGGTGCTACCGGCCATCTAGAGGGGGTATGACCGGCCTCCCAAATCAGAAATAGATTTTTCCCAAAAATATTTTCTTTTCGAATCAAACTCCAATAAAGATTGAATCTTTGAGCCATGTGATGATCAACACATGATCAAGCAATTTGCAAAACACATTTGCAAACCCATTTCACATTCTCGAAAGAATCACATTAAACACAAGTTATTTGCAAATAAACCGAAAATCTACGAGATCAATCCTCTAGCCATGTAAGGATCAACACATGATCCCGACACTTTGCAAATGCCAACACATGCTCTAGGATCGAAACCCATAACCTCCAACTTATTTGCAAAACACATTTGCAAATAACAAATCAATACTTTGCAAACACAAATCATAAATCATCTCTTAGCCTTGTGATGATCAACACATGATCAAATCACAAGCTAAGTCTCCAATTGCATGAGCTCTCCATTTGCAACACATATAAATACCTAGCTTCATGCAAACAACAAACATTTAAAACAAATGCTTAAGCTCTCTTTTTTCAACTCATGCAAATCTTAGCTTTAAGCAAACCACAACTCCAACTCAAGTGCATGAGCTTTCTATTTGCAACACATGCAAATCTCTAGCTCCATGCAACCACTTTAAACCAAATTTGCTTGAGCTCTCTCCTTTTGCAACACATGCAAAACTTAGCTCCTAGTAACAACCACATAAACAACATTGCATAAGCTATCTCCCTTTTTCAACACATGTAAATCCACAGCTTCATGCAAAAACCAAATCAAATAAGATTCAATAAGAAGCAAGCATGGGCTCCCTTATTTGCAACACATGCAAATACTTTGCTCATGCAAAATCCAATGCACGAGTTTCACCCATTCGCAACACATGCCAAATGGTTAGCTCCATGCAAAAACCGATCAAAAGAGTGAACCGGATTGAGTTCATCAACACATGATGAAACTCAAGCTAAATGACTCAACACCTCTTAATAGTACGGCACCTAACTAGCAACCCGGTCTCCCATCTAAACACCAAGACCAATAAAAGACTAGAAACATATCCTTAGCCCTAACTAGTTATACCTTTGCCTCACACGATCCACTTGGAGCTTTTGTGATTTCCAATCATCTTCTCTCCAGGATCGAATCTTTTTCTTCTTGTTCATCAACACATGATGAACCTTCTCTAGCCCTTCTCTTCACTTCGGGATAACCTCTTGAAGCTCATCAACACATGATGACTTCTCGTTCCCAATTCTTTATCTTCTTGGACTCAACCTACTTCACAACTCATTGAAGATCGTTAGTCCAACAAACACGGTTGTCTCAATCATCATTTGCACTCCATTAACATGTAATGGATGCCTCCAAGATCGATTGAGCACAACCCAAATCAATTTGAATGATTTAAAGGTGTCTTGAGTACTTTGATGCAACTAATGCTTTATTATACTCAAGAACTTTTCGGTTGTCCTTAATCAACAAAGAGACACCATCAACACATGATGAAATGTTCTTTGATTGATTTAAAGACAACCGAACTCAATTTAAACTTCATTTAAATTGACATGAGTATATATAATTACACATGTTTCATATACTCAATATGATGGTTAGTAATGATCCAAATATGTTTGAGTGATGGAAAGGGATTAATACATTTAGACTATCAACTATAGAACAAACTCCATTAAGTATGTGCATATAACTAATTGAACATGGAATCAATATGCGCATAATCAATCTTAGATTGCATATGAGTTTATCCTATTTTAGCATGAGTATACTACAACTACACAAGTTATATATACTCAAAAGGTTGTTTCAAAGTCTTGATCCTTTATATTATATGGCAAGAGGACATGGATCAATACAATTGAAACATCAAGTTAAATTATCAACTCCCCCTAGATGTGTGCATTCATGTATATATAGATTTGGAAACATAATGCACATATTTAGACTAAGGCAATGGAAGAGTTTATCTTTTAGCTTGAATCATAAGTATGCATTAAGACAATAGAATGAATACGAGTGCATACCTTGGATTTTTCATTTTCCATCTAAATTTGAGACTAATAAGAATAAAGCTCAATAACCATGTTAGCCTCATAATGATTAGATTTGTCTTTAAACAATGATTAAGCATTAACATAAAACCAATCACCAAAACTAATGGAGCTTGAACTTACAATCTCCTCCTTTTTGGTGATTGATGACAAATCCTATATTAATTTCTCATTTGGATGAAAGAGAATGCATGAAGGGGTTTTGAAGATCAAAAATCAAATTATACAATAAAATTTTCAAATTTTGCAACTCCCCCTTTGGCATTAAAATAAAACTCCCTCTTTTTGATAAATAGAACAATTAAGCAATAAAGAGGAAATTTAACCAATAAGCTCTCATACCACTTATACAAATGTTCTTTCTTACTAAAACTAAGCTCTTATACCATTTGCATCAAATTTTCCTTTAAACAACAAATCCAAGTTCTTATACCATTTATTGAATTCTCAAAATACAAAGTAAATATAAAGTATTTCACAAATCCAAATGAAGGAATTAAGCTCATAATAATTCTCCCCCTTTTGGCATTAAGCACCAAAAATGGAAAACCAATCCAAAAAGAAGGTTATACCACTTGGAAACATCGAGAACTAAGCATCACTTGGAAGATCATGTGCTAAATGAAAAAGAGTACAGAGCTTGGCAAGAGAAGCAATCGAGTATAGGTCATAAAAGGATTTGAAATAAAATCATATGACCATTGCAAGGAATTTTGGTTTTAAAGAATGAAAACCAATGTTTTTGTAAACTTTTTGAAATATGACCGAAAAGAGTAAACCACTTGAAAAGAGGCCATATTTAGAGATTAGCACAAAAAGATTATTTGAAACACATTCAAATAATACACCTCATTTTATTAGGCTTTTCAACAATACAACAAGGCTCACTTGAAGAGTCCATAAAATTGCCTAATAGGACTTAAACAATAAATTTATCCAAAAAAAGTTTGATGCCAAATTTAATACAAGTTTTCAATGAAACCACTTGAAAGAAGGTTTTATGAATAAGCATCACTTGTAGTACCACTTTTTGAAGAAGACAAGAAACATGTACTACTTGTAATGCTCAATTTTTCAATCTATACCACATGTAAATATTTCTTCTTCAAGTGATACTATTTATAAGAGATACCACTTGTAAAGATCATTTAACATGAGGTACCACTTGAGAAACAAAGATACCAATAAAGAGAATCTCAAGAGGTATTGCTTGAAGAACCAATTGTAAGATAATCAATATCAAATAAAACATTTATAGAATAAAGCATTTTTTGTTTTAAAATAAACTTGATATGAATTTATCCCCTTTAGAATTTTCAATATACAAAGGATCTCACACAAAGTGTCCTTGAGAGATTGAACTTACAATTAAGTTTCAAATGGGGAACTCACCCATTTGAGTTTGAAATATCATGAAAGCTCATAAAAATGCATAAGGGATAGGAGAAGGTATCACTTGTAAAAATCCATAAGATTAGGGAATAAAGATACCACTTGATAGAAATCAATACCCCTTAGCTTGATTTTGTCTTTGAAAAGGAATTCTCAAAGAATTAGAAAAATTTGAAGGTATTAAAGCAAACACATATATATATAACTCATTTGAGCTTCAAGAAAAGAACTCAACAATTGATTCCTTTTGATCTCCAAGAATTGATTAATTTGTCATTTAAAACTACTTAATGGAGAATCAAGTTTCATGATCATGAGTTTCTCAAAAAAACTCAAAATCATAAAATGTCTGATACCAATTGTAAATCGATACCAATTGAGAATAAATGCACAAAACTTGATCAAACAAGTTCCAAAAGGATTCAAGAGATAAGACATGGAGCTATTTGTATTTACACATACACAAGTTTTGGTTTTGAAATGATTTTTCAAATAAAGACCAAATGGATACCACTTAAAATAGTTCAGAGAGAACTGAATGGATACCACTTGAAACTAATCCAAGTAGGAGGAGGGAGTGGCTATCATAGATCTTGATAGGAAAGAGTAAGGAGAGGCGTTCAGAAGAGGAGATCATGGCCTTCGTAGGAGAAGAGGAGATCGTGGTATTCGTAGGAGCAGTTGTTAAATGGGACAATGGTACCCGGTGTGGGGGTAAATTCTATCTTTTATTAGTTTAGATAGATAAATGTGTATAATACAATTCGTGATGAGTGTCATACATAATCTATATTCACATCCGTAGACAAATTGTGGGAATAAAGGCACATCAATAATCCCTAAAAGATAATGAAAATTTTCCTAGAAATTTTTCCATTTATCAAGAAAAAAAGAGAATACATGTATTTTTCTTTTGCTCGGACTTCTTTTGTGGGACTTGATTATAATAGTGCAGGTTAATCAAATATGTACTGTAGCTGTTACAAATGCGTACCAGTAGAACTCATAGGTGTTCGAGTTATATTCTTGCTATTAATTTATACGCCACACACCTCTTCTTGATGTTTGGTTAGCGATCAAGTAGTGAAGTAGATAATGGGAGGAGTTTAGAGAAGATAGATTTGAATTGCTAATCATTTTTCAGGAATAACCCCAATCCTCCTCTGGCAAGGGTGTAAGCACATGAACCGTCTTTTCACCGTCACTTTCCGATCAAAGAAGAACTGAACAGTGGCCGGTATCAGGGGAGATCTGGAGCAATCACGGGGCCAACCAGCTCCTGCACATTTGCGCGAAATTGAAAACTTTGGACTAGCAGCGGAGCAGTCACACATCCAGTTTAGCGATGCTTTGTGGCAGATAACGACATTTCACGATTTTTATTCTATCTATACCCCTTTATAATGCACCTAAGCAATTTTTCCTACGTTCACCTTAAATAATGCACCTCATTAGAGATGGCCCAATGTTCGTGCACCTAGCAAAACGTCCCCATAAACTTGCATTCATCAAAATGAACGTCTCAGATCTTTCCTCAGTTTTACTCACCCACATTCGATTGCCATTATTTAGTGTGTCTAATCATTCCTGTGGCCCACAACAGACCTCCCCCACCTACATATTTGGAAGAAGAGCGAATCAAACAAGGAAATAAATAAGGAGGATCCACATGCAAGGAAACCAGACTTGAATTTTTTACTGGCCAAAATTGTACGTACTACATATTTGGAAGGAGGGTGAATCAAACAAGGAAATAAACAGGAAGGATCCACATACAAGGAAACAAAACTTGAATTTTTTATTGTCCTGGCATTGTGATCGTATTTTTTTTTCCGAATATGACCCTTCTCGAGACTTTTTTACGGATCTAGCCCCATAGAGCCTAATTTCAGCGTACGGAGAGCGTTGAATTTTTGTTTTTATTTTTTACCTAAGGAACCAACTGTCTTTGAGTGCTGCTTAATTTTTTTCAATTTTTTCATGGAACCAAATGGCGGCGAAAGCAATTTAATTTTTATCTTTTTTCCTTGCGGATCCAGCGGTCGGCGAGCGCAGTTTATTTTTCTATATTTTTCCGAAATCATCCCTGTGGCCCACAACAGACCTTCCCTCGCCTCCAGCATCAACAAGGAAAAGGAAACAAACGTCTTGGAATCAAGGAAAAGGAAACAAACGTCCCGAAAAGGAAAGGACCATACATTACGTCTTTGGGAAAAGGAAACCGGAGATGGGGCGTGGCGGGAGAACGCAGTCCGCAATGGCTCCACGGTCGCCATCGGTGGCTTTGCCGACGCGGCGAGGTTCTTGGTCAACGACCTCGCGACACATGCGTCTCTCGGCAAATTTATAATTTAAATTTTTTTGAAAATAATTTTATTAAGTACAAAATAATCGAAAGTTTTCTTGAGAATTTTTCTAGAATTTTTTAACCTAATGTGCTATCTTTTCAAAAATCCTTCTATATTTAAAAAAATGAAGGCAACTCACCTGTAGCTTCTTCTAGTCAGCCTGACTGAGAAGCTTCTTCTCTTCTCTCCCTCCATTAAAGCAAGAAAGAAGCTCCAAAGCTCCATCAATCCCGCACCAAATCTCCTCTTTCCATCTATGGTGTTAATTCCCCAAATTTCGTGCTTCATTGCCAAAATTTCCTCCCAATCTGATTTGATCTCAAATTATGGTTTCCATAAATATGCTTGTTTCGGGGCTATAAAAGCCGGTGAGCTCTTCTCCACCCCATCGCATTGCGTAAATCTTCAAGTGCTCCCTCTTGTAAAGATCGCCGGATTTTGGAGGTAACCCAAGCCATCACCGTCATCTTTTCCGGCGAAATTCACCGCAACCGTGACTCCTCCTCATGAGGCGCGCCGGTGCGGCGATCTCGCCGCACTGATCTTGACCCACTCGACCGGTCGGCCACCCACAGCCTTCCTCCCCTTACCGGGCGCTCTGTGGAAGCTGCAAAAAAAATAATCTAAAATCAGAAAATTCTTTTTTCTTTCTCTTTCTTGATTTAAAATCTTTTGGGAGCCCGTTTTCGCCCATTCGACCTCCATTTAGTTTCGTTTTTCTTTCTAAATTCATTTAAAATTCTAAATTTCTCTTTTATTATTAAGTGTTGTATTCATACTTATCTTTTCATTTAATTGATAAGTGGGGTACTGCCGTCGTAGCGTTAGCACAGGCACTATACTAGTATCAGTAATAGGGGTGGGAAAAAAACTCGAAATTCGTGAGTTAAACGAGTACTCGCAAACTCGGCTCGACTTGGCTCGAACTCGTTCCTTAATGAGTCGAGTCGAGCTATGATTTGAACTCGTTTATATAATGAGTTAAATGAGCCAACTCGTGAGTTAAACAAGCCAACTCGCGAGTTTAATGAGTCCTCCAAATTGGCAAGTATAGCTGTATATGTATGAGGCGAGGATGATAACACATAGCATACCGTATAGTCTCCAACAATAATCCTCCTCTCAAATGGCAATGTCGAGTTTAACGAGCCAACTCACGAGTTTAACGAGTCGAGCCAAGCTGAGGTTTGAACTCGTTAAGATAACGAGTCGAGTCAAGCTAGCTCGTTATCTTAACGAGTTTGATCGAGCCGAGCCGAGTCGAGTCGAGTCGGCTCGTTATCCACCCCTAATCAGTAAGCATTAGCAGTTTAGCGCTTAGCAGACCATCGAGAACCATACAAGGTGTCAGCTACCTGTTTATATCTCTACCTGCAATTTGCAATATTGAGATTGGTTCTTTCCAGTTTCTGATACTCGTTTGTATGGCTTACACATGTGAAAACATCACGAGGACCTATTGCCGGTGCTTTGTCAACTTATCGTTTACTTCGGCAGAGGTTCAAATGTTTGCGCAAATTCTTTTCGCCCTGCTGCCCAAAATTTGTTGCTCCTTCCTCATCACTGTTTAGTGCATTCACCCCAGCAACAAAAGAACTCACTAAGCAGCAGCTTCCATGGGAGCTTCCAAGACAATTCCATTTCTCATGAGAGTGAACTTTATACCCTTCTCTCTAGGGTTTACGTTTCCGAACCGAGCTTGGAAATCGTCCCTCTCCCTACGTTGGTATCGATTTTCGTCGAAAATTGGTAGAAACCAAATGAAATTCAAAGTCAAATTTTTTGAACTCGGCAGTCAAATAGCGGCCGAAATAAATTGAAAACCAACCGGTTTTACGATTTTCGACGGATTTCTACCAATTTTTGACTGATTTACATAAAAAATCGATACACTCAGCGAAAATTGAACAAAATTGCAGAAAATACTGGATATTCAAGTAAAAGTAATGTGAGAACTCAAAACAATAATCTCTTATACTAAAGCTCTATTTTGTGATGACATGCTAAAAGGTTGGAGCATTTGTAAGACAATCAAAGGTATTCGATGAATGATTAGCACTACTAGGAAAACAATTATTAATGACACGAGATATAGTCATTAAAAAGTCACTAACAACAACAGAATTATGGTCGTTAACCATCGTTAAAGGCTCCACGGTTAATAATACTAACGACAACGTATAATTTTTTTTAACAACGCGATGGTGTGCTATCAATAATTATGAAGAAACAACTTTTCTAGTATTAATAACCACTTTTTGTTACTGTTCTGCTTGATATTGTTGAGTATTAACGACCACTTTATAGTATTAATAACAATCGATTCTTTTATCACATCTAGTACCATATTTATATTAAAAAATAGCCCATCTATTTTATCACTGTTCATTTCTTAGAAACAAAGACATAATTTCGATTCCGTAAAAACATCCCGAATCAATACCATGAACAAAAAATTATATTATTGCATCTGAAATGTACAATTAGAATGTATACGTATCCATATATATGAAAGTTTTTCCTCTTTTCCTTTTTCTATTATCTATATTCGGATTTGCTCAAAAACGTCTCCCAAATTTGGTTTTTCAAAAAAAATTCATACCAGATGTCAAAAAGCTAATAATAATAATTTTAGAGAAATTCTGGATAATTTTCCAAAATTTTAGAATTTGAATTTGAATTAAACCGGTTTACCGACCGGTTCCAAGTCTCGAGCCGGACCGTTGCGGTCAAAAATCGCGATTTTTGTCGATTTTTCAAACCCTGCTTCTCTCCTAATATGGTAGCACAAAAAACACCAGATGCCTCGAAGCTACCAATCAGACAAATATTACTCGCTTTGTACCAACGCTGAGGCGGCCTTCTACTGATCTACTCAATAAACACAAGAACCATAGTGATTATCGACTATTCACTTACATACCATACACGATTCTACAATGTACAACCGCCGCAGAGGCTATAATATAAACCTCATGTGCAGCAGTTAGATTGCATTGCTATCTTGTTTGCGTTGCGGTAATCATCTGATGGCAAAATTGTTGACGGCCATATGTCCAATCTCTGCTGGTTGGAGCCGCTTGATGTAATATTTTGATCCACGCGAAAGATCGATTCGTTTTCTCCTCTGTACAGGCAGGGATTCAATTGAGCACTCCTTGAAGCCACGCCGAACAAACCTGTGGAGATTCAAATCTAAATATAAGCAACATTCGGTCATTGACTGAATGTAAGTCCAGTATGTTGTTAAGAGAAAAAAAAAAGTGATTTTGCCCACAGAAAAAGTATGTACTCTAAAATAGACAACAAACATATGATGCTGAGTTTAACTAGGTTTGAGTAATTCATGTCTGAAGTCTGAACAGTACTAGAAGGAAATATAAAACATTTCTTGACTAACCACAGCTGCCTTAACGATAATGCTTATTATCAATTGACAGATATTGTTAGCTAATGTCCGAACATAAATAGCATTTGCACCACAAGTAGGAAAAAAGCACATACCAATCTGCTGTCCGTGTGGTAAGCAAGAATATTTTCTCAAGACCAAGGGATAATGCTTTCTTCTCAACGAAATCTGGAGGACATAATCACCATGATAAGTGATAAGTATTTATCAAAAGTGGTTGACTGTAGTGAACATTAATTAATGCTAGAGAGAGATGAATTTCAAGATCGCGAATTGAGAATTTTTGCAACCGCATCCAACAAACAGAACAAGATGGCAAATTAGTCAATGTTGAAATACAAGTCCTTGGTTAAATTCTTGTCAGCTCTTGTCACCAGCAAGAGTACTCATTTGGTAATCTTATCCTTTTTTAAGAATGTTTGCAAGGGAATTAAATAAATTTTGAGTCATGAAACGAAACACCATATGTGCACTTATATCTGGCACAAACTATTCAGAAAATGCCAAAGCCATGCTCATGACTTAATCCCAAAAGTATGCATCAAGCATAATAGCAATGTTAATTGATCATGGACGCTATATGATTCAAGTGTTCAATACAAAATAAAACTAGTTTCAAGTTTACAATAAAAATAAAGAAATTAAATAAATATTGTGCCGGCACTCCAGATTCATGCTCATAAAGTGATTAAGACGTCTCTCAAATGTATATTTTATGCAATGGAAGTCTTCAAGTTGTAGTATCCCAGAATTTCACTTTTTGCTACTGGGGTAAATCCTGGAACCTGGTTGGTTCTAGGAAACTGGCCTGTTATGGGGATGCCTGGCTGGCCTTTTCTTTTTTGATTTTTTTGTGTTATTTTGATATTATTATATGTTTGAAACATACCAAATAAACACTAACATAAACTTTCTGGGATAAATAATACAAAATAGAGGCTAGTCTAGCCTTGACTGGGCAAACTGGTCTAGGACCGGTCCTGGAAAACTGGGTGGTAACTAGCAGGTTACCACCGGTTTTCCAAAACCCCAGTTGTACCAACACTTATCTGCCTTGAACTAATAGATAGACTGATGTCAAATTTTTTTAAAAAAATGAAAGTATGCTAATTTGCAGAAATCCTACCAAGTAACTTGTCTCCTTGACCCTGTCCTCGACATTCTTCGGATACAGCAATAGCAGCAACTTCCCCAGATTTATCCTCATGAAAAGGAAAGAGAGCAGCACATGCAATGATTGAACCATCTCTTTCCACAACAATAAATGACTTCAATGCTTCCAGAAGCTAATGAAGAAAAAAAAAGGGCATTCTTGTTCAGTTACATAAAATGGCATGTCTGAAATTGAGACAGAACACTAATGGACTAGTATTTCCGCTGCTCAAGGTTCACAAGATAAGATAGTAAAGGGACCTCTTTATCTGTTCGTCGCACTAGGACACCAGATTCTTCTAGGGGACGAATTATTTTTCTAATACCAGAAAGATCTTCCTCTCTAGCCATCCTTGTTCCTTCATACATATCTCTGTGAAATGAGTGGAAAAACATCATTTCCCCACTCTGCTTGTGAAAGATATAAGCATTTCAAAAGTCCTACTCTAGATCACGTGCAAAAACATTCCTTGGATAAATGATCACATTCTATTTTATGTCAGCAGTTGAAATCTCAAGCAACAATATTGTGTGGACCCTCACATATTATGATGATAGTAATCAGGGAATTCCCACAGCCAAGAAATTACAATGATGTAGGCACTAGAAATAAAAAAACAGACTTCATAATCAAAGGTCAAACTAACAGAACTGAAGCATTTGACTCCTAGAAACAGGAAACGTTAAATGGAGGAGAAAATGGAAAGGAGATAAACACATTTTAAGACCAGGTGTAACATGGATTGGATGGCATGTCTGCTTTTTAAGCATATTTCAAGGAAGCAACCTCTTTTGAAGCAAACAAAGAATATAAAACATCACTTGTTCAACAGGCATCTAGGTACATTGCAAGTATGATGTTATGGGCTTACAAAACTGTAATGTTTCGTGACAGCTAGGTAGATAAAGAGTTCCAATATACCTAGTTATCATTGTTCCAACACCATCTCTTGTGAATAGTTCTAACAACAATGATCCACCAACAGTGCCATCAATGATATGAACTCTTTGGACGCCACCCTGACATGCGGAGAAAGACGAAATTCTAATCAGGATAAAATAGGGGAACAAGGCCAGTGATACAAAGAATACATGTACTGATGTACACCACATATTATTGCCTCATGAAATCAGAATAATCCAAGTATCAAAATAGATATAATCTCCCATGGACCGTTGCAGATCCAAGTACTGTTTAGATACTTAAAACACACCACATTCAATCAAGGAAAAAAAATGGTCTATTGGTCTTCGAGCTGGATCATGGCCTAACATTATATTATGTATAGGGCATAATTATACACATTGAGAGTAGCCAAATGTCAGCCAATGTAATTCATAAGCAGTTTGAAAAATATGACCATCCTATGATATTCAAGTTTGTTCCTAGTATTGCTGGAATCCTAGAAACTGTGTAACCTAGTGCAGCAGTAGCAACTTGAAAACATCACAATTTTTTACCTCCCCAATCAAGCAGGAATCATGAAAATGTTAAAGAAGATCAAGCAGGAAGCTCAAAACTTACATGGCATACATATGCTGCTGCAGCCAACTCTGAAAGGTAACCGTTCGACCTGCTCAACCGCTCCTCACCACCAATAGCAAACCCTTGCTCACCAGACAGACCATTTCCATTATTGAAACCCACACCATTCCGGAAAGATGCAGTGTAACCATTAACATAGTCCCTTCCATTCAATTCTATTTCTTTCTCCTCATTGATAGGAAGATTGCGGACATAATTAATATCCTCCTCATCTACAACTTTGACATAATTTGCAGCAATATCACTCTGCTTAGCACGTGTTCTGATCAACATATCTGCTTCCTCAATAGACATGAAACGATTGACTCGGCCATGCTCATCAAATATTTGGCCATCAACAACGCAGATAAGCTTGTCTGCCTCTATAGCTAAAGCACACGCTGTAGCAACTTCATAAGTGCTGAAAGTTAAAAAAAATAGCTATGTTAGTACCAATTAAAGATAGAAATGGTGCAACTGTCATCATCTTGTATTTCTTCAGAACTTTTCTTTAGGTGAAGACATACGACATGTTTGATATTGAATTTTAGAAGTGTTCAGATTATGCGACCATTCTTTATAATAAATAACCACAAATATGAATGGAGTAGACAACATACTTGCAATTTAACACCTCTCCTGAGCTGGAGTATCCCATATTGCTCACAACAACTATGCTATCTCTATCGAGTCTTTCTTTTATCCGTGAAACATCTATTTTCTTAACTTCACCAGTGAATCCATAATCAATGCCACCAACAACTCCTCGTCTCTGCCAAAACAAAAGAGAGGTATTTCAATTGACCATTTCAGGACTAGTATCCAAAACACCACAGAAATTTAAACATTAATGTTAAGACATGTGAAAGAAAAAGCAGGGGAAGATACCACTTGCTGACTAGAGATGCTAATCTGCTGTTAATTTTAAGCCTCGCCTTAGTAGTTTCAGATCACATAATTAGGAAGATAAAAGTACACAATATAAATGCCTCCCAGTGGGTTCAATTAGTTATTAAATTATGTCAGGTTTGATGTATTGTTGATGTCTGCATTGGTATATTCCCCCCTTCCAACTGCATCTATTACCTGACAGTCATACTTATTGACCTGTAATCAGGGAAAATAAATTAACCTCTTACGTCCTATTATCTGACAGTCATACTTATTGGCCTGTAGTCAGGGAAAATAAATTAACCTCTTACATCCTACTGTCCTACTAGCAATGGATATGGTCACCTTGCCAAAAACAAACTCAAGAATATTTGAACAAAAAAAAATCCTAAGAAACGTTTGAAGGGTTCTAACTTCCAAGGTTGTTCTTTGGAAAAACTTCAGAAGAATCCTAGATATTTTCTCCCCCAAACTCTGCTCCCGCTGTTGTTCTTATTAACATAATTCCCAAAAATGTATAGCTTACATTTGTTTTCTTGTAGCTATTCCAGTTACATGATGCCAGATTAAAATTTGCAATATAGAAACAAATGAAAATGATCATATGCTATGAAGAACTAGTATAGTTAACTACATAAAATTCACCTTAGCACCAAGAAAGTTTCCACTTGCAACATTATCAGATATTTCATGCCAACGACCATTAACACCATGTCGACGAAGATTTAGCATTGGGGGACCAGGAGATAGCTTTGCTTCTATAGTTAAGCGTATTCTGCCAGCTGCTTCCATTGCAGCCTCTAATGAATCAGAATCAGTAATACGGTAACGACCAGCATACTTAGCCTTCTTTCCTGAGAGAAATTCATAAACTGAGCTCATTCACCACCATGTACATATCAGTATATCGGAATAAGGAAAACCATGTACTATCCTAAACTGGAATAAATAGTAGCAAGTTCATGTGAGAGTGCAAAAAAAAAGGATCAAGCACAACAGTAGTACAAACTGCAGCACTGGTGAAGTCACAGATTTTACTTATAGTGCTTCACCAATCAACAAAACTATTTAAAAACTGAGAAACGACTAACCTACTCTCCATTTCCAAAATGGAAAAAAAAACAACTCTAAGTTTCCAAACCTGAAAAACCAGAGACAAACTATGACTACAATGCATTACACATACTTGTGTAATTGAAAATGAATGTATTCATGTGACAATCATATCTCTAGTCGTTATATGATATGCATATTAAAAAGAAAAGGAAATTCGTTTATGAATATTTTTTTCATCCAGAAACCGGCATATCCCAAATAATGCACATCTACTTTCTTTATGTGCCATATCAAAATACTGAATATAGAAATAAAAAAATATGGATAAATTTTTTTCAAGTGCTAGTTGTCTGGGATGAAAAAAGTTTGTTTCTAAGCAATCCTTTTTTTATTCCAGAAGTAAGCAAACATGGCAACTTCAATATAATGGAGGCTCAGAAGTCAGAACACAAAATAACAAAGCTGTTCGAAGCATTTCAGCATATAGAAGAGTAAAGATGCAAAACTTCAGCTAACCTCTCTCAGCCAACAGCTTATCAATCTGAACATGTGTTCCAGGAACAAGAACAAATTTGATCCCAAGACCATGAAGAAGTGAAATATCCTGCAGATTAAAGTGAATGTAATGTAGCAGACATTAATGAAGAGATGTCAATTGCATCAATCTTTCTATTTTATAAAATAGAGTAGGAAGTTCCGCCGCATTACTTTAACGACTTGGCTGTTCATATAACCCCAGTACAGTAGCCTTATTGGGACAATTGACTTAAACAAGGGAAGAAAACAAGTAGTATGGGGCATTGCAAGGAATCAGAGAACATAGTGGACAGGCAACAAAGATACTGAAGGGAAGAAAGGAATCAGAGAGCATAGCAGCCACGAGAAGCCAAATTGTACATCCCATACAAGCGGATAACAAGATGTGGCATAGTTAATAGCACTGTCTTTGTCCGAATCTATAGCGGCCGGCCAATGGCCATTTAACAATTACAGATTAAATTATTTGTGAAAAGCTTAGCCAGAATACTGGCACTCACCAACCTAGAGCGTATACAAGATTGAACCCACCTAACTTCATGCAAAATAGAACCAAACAAGTCAAACGAAATATGACCCAATTGTTTTTGCATTGATTTATGGTGTCCTTACAAGACCACCCCCACACACACACACACAAAATGGTGACAAATACAAGAATAATTTTTTCAGTAACTTTCTTATATATGGTTCAGAGAAAATATTTTTAAAATTGCCTTAGCTTTTCTCGCCCAATAAAACAAGAGGAGCTGGTCAATCTATGCAAGATTTTCCGAACAATAATATTCAACGGAAGTGTTTGGATGAAAAGGACCGAAACAGACTGTGAAATTAACGAGGAATACACGTGCAAGTGTGTAACTGATAATCAAACACTGAAATTCTTCGCCCATATCGTTGGCCGAGTCAGAACTGGTTTGATCTTTTGCTAGAATTAGCTTAACCTCACCGACTGAACATCTTCTGATGTTGCTCTCATGACAGGACAATAGTAGTACTATGATAACGGTGATACCCGATTCAAACAATATCAAAACAACCCGTCATCAAGGCCATCAAAATGGTACAAATTTCGCTATCTTGTAAAGAAATCAGGTAATAACACGCTCTGCGGTTTGTGAAATGGATCGATTCATCAAATCTACTCAAACAAAAGAATTAAAACTTCAAAGGAAAAGGAAGAAACTCCATATCTGATACTTTGGTAGGCACCAAAATTGACCGTTTCATTTTTTCTTAACGACAAAAAAATTGATCCATTTCACCTCGCATCCCCTGAATTCGTAACAAATCGGCAACAAGCCCTCTCTTCTTCGTAGAAACAAAAGTCATCAAATCAATGAAGAAAAAGAAGAGAACCGATCCAAATCCACGCGACCCAGTATTAATCATCCATTTCCCATTCATTTCCGTCAAAGCGAAGCAGGAGCATCCCCGAGAACGATCGGTACCTGCAGAATGCCATCGAGGTGGGGGCCAGCTACGACCTCCCCGGAGACGACGACGACGAAGGTGCTCCCGCGGTGGCCCCGGATGTAGGGCCAGGCCTCCCTGAACCACCCCACAAACCTTCCCCCCTCCTCCGCCTCCCCGTCCCCCAAAACCCCACCAAACAGACTCGCGCCTCCGCCGCACCGCACGCCCGCGGGGCACCGGCGCCGCCGCAGCAGCTGAGTAGGACGCATCGCGACTGTCCCGGGTCGCAACCGCCCAGATCCTACCGACGCCGGCGAGGCCACGGCGGAGAAGCGCGCCGCTGCGGGGGACGCCGCCATCATTCAGAGGGAAGGGCAGGCAGGTGCGGCTGTGGCAGAACCCTAGGTTGGGATCGGAGGCTAGTGACGTGGCGTGTTGGTAGTACGCGGCGAGAATGGAGCGGTGGAGGCGGCGAGCGATTTGGCGCGCAGCGCCGGGATTTGGGAAAGCCGGGTGGTGTTTATTTATTTATACACATCCGGTCGTTTTGTCTTGGACTTTTCGCTCGCCTTTCTGGTGTTAATTTTTTGTGGTTTCTTGTGCTGATGACTCGATGTTTGTAAGTGTACTTACCTAATCCGATGATGCTCCGCAGAAGAAAGGAGAGCGGTGAGAGAGAAGGCGGTGACCGGTGAGTGAGTGACAGCGTTCGCGTCTGGTCTTGGTGGGGCGTGAGGAAGCCCGTCCGGATTTACCCTTCTCGTCGTTTTTTTTCGAATCTAATCTACTCTGGTTCTTTTTATTGGATTTGGTTCTCTCTCGACTGCGGCTATAGCAACAGACGATATTTATTTTTTGAGTACCACGAAAGGTTTAGAGTAGCGTAGCAATAAACAATAATATGACAACTCGGATAGACGTACTATTGTAGATCATCTACCGTACTATCAGATCAGGTTATTTACTGCACTATCTAACCACAGTAAATCGTCTTGTGCTTATGCCAGCTACAATATCATACCGTAGCAGTACCATATCACATCAAGATATGCTTAAATGCTAAGAGTTCAAATACATACATTCCAAAGTCAATTCTGTAATAAAAACGCGCTTGAGACCAATAATCGCCAAGGCTGCAGGGGCGAGAGCCGCACGTTATTGAATTTTTTTTTATTTAATATTTATTTTTATTCTTTTTCAAAACTATGCGTCCGAATGAAAAAATGACAAAATGCCCCGTCGCTCATGTATGGGCGATCGCTCATACACCAAGCGATAGCCCCGCCACCGTTAACGCCAGTTAGCGGCGCGCTTGTAGGGGCCCCCATCGCCTCTCAGAGGCGACGCCTTCTGACAGCGCGGCGAAGGCCAGCCATGAGTTTTTTTTTTTTTGTTTTGTAATTACTATATGCTTTTAATATAAACCCGTAACTTTTGTTAGAGTGTCCAAATTAAATGAAACTTGTTTCTAAATTTAAATTTTGGAATGAAGAATTAGAGTGTAAAATAAAAATCCATGTGTTGTTTGCAGAATTTTTTTATTTGAGTTCGAATGCTAGGCTCTAATCATGATTGTGAAGGAATTATAATGTGTGTTGATCCATAATTCATGAAATAAATAGAATAAGTTACTACAACCTTATGCACTTCATTTTTGCAAAAATATCTAAATATGATTGCATTTTGAATAAAAGATGGCTAGTTTAAACCCTTTATAACAATCATTGTTCAAGCTTAGAATAATATCTCGAACGACCTCAAAACTTGATGAACCGGTTTTGTTGCATTCTTGGGCTTGCATAGGTCACAATTATGTAAAAATATTTAGATGTCACTTTAGGTCGCACTATTTTATTGTTGTCCGAACATGCAATCCCAAAACATGAAAATTGCCGTATCTTTCGCAAACGATGGTAAAACTCGATGAAATCGATATGACGAACCGAAAATGCTATAACCTATCTCGATGGAGAAAATAACATCATTTGGGACACCGAGCAAGAGGGACACATACTAGCCCTCCTGACGGTGAGCATACTCTTGAAGGTTGGGCCGCACTGCTTATTACGACTTAAAACTAAAAGGAGTACCACGAACAAGGAAAACCAAAGTTAACACCAGACGTCTATTGAGTGCTTCGAGGCCACTTCCCATTCGCCCATGCCTCCTGGGCTTCTCCGCACGCCGCGCCTCTCTCGTTCTCTCTCTCTCTGCCTCCTTCTCCTCCGCTTCCTTCCTACATGCCTCCTCGCGTGCGGCATCGCATTGTTCTTGAAACCGCCACGTGAACTCATCTGCGGTTGGCTTGGTCAAGCCGTTGGTCCTCGGGGTTGATCTCGTATCAAACCATCGCTCAAATTCACACGATGGCGGAGGTGATCGCATGAAACGTAAATTAGCAAAGTTTCATTCACAAATATTATGTAACCCCGTCGATTGTTACCATGCGGCGATCCTTCAGCTCTTCTCCGTGGATCGAAGGCGTAGTTCGCACTTCCAATACCTCCTCTTCCAAGTTGAAATTTCCCAAGAGCGGACAAGCTGCAAAGATCTCCGCACATACACATGGGCGCCACTGACACGAGGTAGGAAGAGATCTTGGTACGCTAAATTCATGGCATGCACTCGCTTCTTCCTTTGCCTTCCCTTACCCTTGCACTTGCACGCCTCGGCATTTTCGATTGATGCTCACCTCTATTCTTTCTCCCACTGTTCTTTGCGAGACCGCTTGTGAGAACGAATGTTATAAAGGGCGATATCGCGGGTATGGGGCGATCGCCTCATATTTGGGCGATTGCCCATGTAAGGGCGATCGCCTCACATTAGGGCGATCGCCCTACTAGAGGCGATAGGTGCACCAAACGTTGGTGTGTTGTCACGTCGTGTGGCATAGGCAAGCAATGCATAAATGATTTGAACAATTTATAGTGATAACGCTTGTCATGTTACTAACTCGAGTTATACAATGTCTTCTTGAACGTAAAGCCATTAAAAAATACATCCGTACAACAAGTCAATCACGCCACGCTTCCTAATCGCCCGTGGGGTAGGTGAGTGGCGACGGCGGACGGACGTCCCTCCTAGGCCGGCCGCGCGCAGCGTAGAGTAGTCTTGCGCGGCGAGGCCAAGTCTGTGGCGGCGCACCCGAGAGCCGAGAGGGTCGAGGTAGTCGGTCGAAAGGTACTCCTCCGGTCGAACTCGTCGTCGAAGGCTCGTCGAAACCACCTGGGGTCTGGCTGGGCGCGGGACGAGGAGGAGCCTCCGCAGCCTGGCCGCTTTCGCCGCTGCGTGGGAACGTGGCGAGGAACCGGCAGTGGTAGGGCGAGACGCGAGGAGCCTCCCACCATCGTCCCCCACTGCCGCTGCGGGAGCGTAGCGAGGAACCGACGGGTAGGGCGAGACGCGGAAGGAGCCTCGTCGACCACCGTCCCCCCTGCACCGCGTGGGGCGTGACGGGCACCGGGTGGGTAGGGCGAGGTGTCAGGGCGACGTGGCGTGGTGTCTGCGTCCGCCGACGTCTCGCGCCTCGGCAGTGGCTGCGAGCCAACCGCCTCACCGTGCGAGGACCCGACCCCAAGCCGTCTCGGACTCGGCGGTGGTCACCGTATGCCCCTCTAGGCGCGTCAACATGGACACACCTCCACCTCAATCTCCGCCAAGAGCCGAGTGCATGTAACGTCGGTTGGCATTACGTAAGTTACATGAAAAGACGTGCCCATGTAGGTTCGATTGTGACACTTACCGAGGCGTTGTCCTCCGGGACATCTGTGAAGGGTACGTGTCCGCTACCGATGCTCGCCGTGCGACGTCGCACGGTCTTGGTGTGTACCCCACCTCGAGGCGAGTCGCGCAGGCGAACCACTCCATGTACCGATCGACATGTCATGGTCGTCTGGCCGGTCTCGGTGACCCTCTCGTCGAAGAGCGCGGCCCCATCGCAGGCCCATGGCGCATACGGTGCGCGAATCGAGAGCCCACCGCAGCACCCATCCGGTCATCTGCAATGCAAAAAGCGATGAAGTCGCGAAGACATTAATTTCGCAAAGATGCGGAGTAGTAGGATCGAGGCAAGTACTGTGAGCGCCACGTCGACAACGTGACGAGGCGGCAAAGGAAAGGATCGAACAGCCGAATCGCCAAAGACTTCGGTGCGGGGAGTACTCCTCGACACAAAGGTCAAAGACGAGCACCTTACGGGTGAGCCAAAGGCCTCATCTCGCGTGCAAAGCACGGAGACCCGTGAGGTGCTCGGGCGTGACGTCGTCGCGGTGTATGGCGCCCACCGCACGCCCTCGTCGTGGAGGCGGTCGAACTCCGAACGAACTCTCGATAGGACCTCTCACCAGAGGGTGCGCGAACCTCCGCCGCGAGGAAATAAGAAATGGCGAAGGTTATTCAAGTGCGTTAGTGGGAAAAAGATACGAGGGAGCGTGCACGCCGTCGGACCCAGAGGGCCCATGGTGGGCCATCCACGGTCGCTCCGTAAAGCTCCTCGTGGTACGGTGTCGTGTCAACAACAGCTCGCTTGACGGAGAAGCGCCCAAGACCACAATCGAGGAGTAGGACGAACCCGACATCGTCGCGTCGTGCTCGCCAGAGACGGCGTCGCCTGCAGACCTCATGACGTCGCCGCAAGCACCGAGGCCCACGACCACCGCATCACCGTTTACAAGGGGGAGTTAGACGTGTTCGCTGAGACGAGATTGAACCGAGTGTGTTACCTCATCCACCGGGTGTCGGCGATGTCTTTGGGCGTACTCGATCGGTGACGGTCCACCGTGTTCCCGTGGGAGGACGGAACATCACCCAACCGAGCAACAACAGGAGGTATGCCTCCAAGTGGCGGGCCACGTCCGCCTCCTCCGCGTCTCTGGGTGGAGAAGGTCACCTGCGGCGTTCGCAGAACAAACATTATCGGCAACTTGGCGCTTCTATTTTAATTCTCAAAGAAAGAGGTACTCACCGTGGAATCGGCGACCACGCCTTCGTCGGTCCGTGGCGCCGGCCTCCCTAAGGGCCGGTGGTGGGCCCGGGTGCCGCACACTCGACAAACGCGGACAACTCGGCGTGCCACGTGATTTGGGCGTCGTGCGGCACGACTCGCTGGGCCCGCACAAGGGAGGCCTAAGAGGTACGACACGCCCCGCAGGCGCGGAGCCATCTCTCCGCACGGAAGGTGGAACGTGTGCGTCTCCGGTCTCCACCGGTCCACGAGTGTGGCAGCGAGGACCGGTCGTGCAACCGCGGCACCTCCTTGCCCTCTAACAGGCGATCACCGCCCACCATCCTACAAAGAGGAAGTAAGCCACCGCCGCAACTCGCATGTAGTTAGAATTGCATTCACGGTAAGTATGTATGCGTAAAGAGTGCAAGCGTCATAGCCTTACCGTGGAACCCAGCGTGGGTCGATGCGCGCCTCCTGGCACTCGAGGTCGGCGGTTCCTAGCACTCGCTTCTCCTCTCGGAGTACCTAGACCGGTGGGTCGATCGACGGTCACGCCCAGCAGCTCAGGGCAAGGTCGCGCCATCGTGGCTCATTACAAAGCAAATACAACAGATTTATCAAGAATTACATGTGCACACAAAATGAAATGCGAAATAACGAATTGTACCATACTCAACAAACAATACAACCAAGTGTGGAGAGCAAAAAAACTCGATTGCAAACATACGAAAGACAAAGACATGTTCGACGAGGCACACAACGTCGAGAATTACATTATCCTCGTAGGTACTAACGGGACATCGGAGAATAACATGATGCGAACAACAACTTACTAGTACATTGAAAATTACATCGAACATTACAACGTACATTACTTACTCGGTCCATTGAATAATACAAGATGGGAACAACATGCAAAGTTACATTATCCGCGGTTGCGACGCGCTCTCGACTCGTCCATATCGTTCGAATGCGCCTTGTCCTTCGACGCCCGACCTTCATCTTCAACATTCGGATGTCCGGTACCCATCGATGGTCCTGAGAGGGGTCATTGTGAACGATCCATCCACTCGCACCGTACACCTCATGATGCCACGTGTTGAGAACGCTCGCTTGTAGTAGTACGGGAGATGAACGGACGACGAGATTGATGCGTCTCGGCGGTCTGCGGCAATGACGTGCAGCACGGCAAGTGCAAAGGCGTGGTTTCTGGCAGAGCACTCGCAATCACCGCTCGAGTATGCATGCATGGAAGTCCTCTCCCTGGGCACCCTGCGACCTCGGTCACCGCAGATTGCACGTGGTATCTCCATTCCACGCCACTCTCCTGTAACCCGATGTGTCTGCGCCTTTCTTGTTTTCTTGGACATGTAGGTAGACACAACATTGAGTAAGACAATCGATTGTCCGACATACATGTCTGCGGAGGTCTTGTATCGCTCAATGAAATATCTCTGTGTCCCTAATAAGACACCCTCAACTATACCCACCAAAGGAAGGCATCCGTGCCTTTCATTACCTGTTGTAAATCTCCGCCAGTTCGTTGTCATGATCCCATAACGCGAGCCGCCTCGTCGTGCGTAGGACCATTTCTCCAAAGGCTCATGTCGTATCCAATCGGTGAAACTCTTTATCTTTGTACCGCCCACGCCGAGGTTTGGGGTCCGCTTCAGCCGCATTATAAGGTCGTGGGGTCCTCTCCTTGCTCATGGTACACCATCGGGTTCCTTGATGAACTAGCGGTACCTCCGGGATCCATTGATTGCTTCTTCGTTAGTTCGCCCAACGCCTTCCAAAGCGTCGAACTTCCTCCGTTGGTTCTGTTTGCACAGCGCTTGAACATGTTCATAAGCTCCTTATTCTGGAATCGACGGAAAAATTGGCACCCATGTGCCTCATGCACCACCCTCCTCGATTCGCCACTTTGTCGCTCCCACGACGGACCCTTGTTGCATATCCACGATCGCCCTTAGCGACCTCGCATGTCGGTCATGGATGACACAAACATCGAGCCCGTCGAGAACAAGCGCCACTTCACTCTTTCAAGGAACCAGATACCGACTCTCCGTGTTTTCCCCTCCACGAATGCCAACGCAACCGGTAGAACTCGTTGTTGGCATCCACCGCGATCGCAGATTAGAATCGCCCTTGTACTTCCCGTGAGGAATGTGCCATCCATGCAAAGGACCAGGCGGCGGTGCGGACGCATTTATGCATGCGCCAGTATGCGAAGAATGCACGCCGCAATACCCACTTCCGGTGCACGCACCACCCGCAGGAACTCCGCAAGGTCGATGGATGTACCGGGTTCCTTTGTGCGATTGCCACGAGCAAGTGGGAATATTCTCGCACGAAGCCTCGTGACGTCCCAACCGTATTTCCAGAGTGTCCTTTTGCTCTCCATGCCTTTGCGTAGCTAATCTTGTCTTGAAACCTCTCCTCCACTACCGTGATAATAGATCGAGGTCGCAGATGGGGATTGTCCACGATCCGACCATAAAACACATTTGCCACCCAAGTGGACGACAGTTGTGTCCTCGCTCCGCTTCTTCCATTTCAGCTATGCTCCATCACTATGGAGCATTTCCATCGTCCGTCCACTTCCTGGTATGCATGCACCCGCCATGGGCACGAATCAACTACGCACTTCACGTCGTAGTCCTTCTTCTTGGACTTCACAACCCCGAATTGCCGCGAGAGACATTGCCCAAGATTTCACCGCATCCATCACAGCCTCCTTGTCTTTATATACGGCCCCTGCGTCACCTCGTTCTCACGATACTCCCATGCATCAATGTTCCCTTCATTCATTGTTAGGTCTTCGAATTGTAATTGGTCCACGCACGTGGATAGGCACCCGTGGCGTTGTCCTCCTCGTCGGAGTGCTCACCATCGTGGACTTCTCATCCGCACGGTCCTCCTCTTCCATCAAGTCAACAATGTCCTCCACCTCCTCCCCTCGTCGGCCACCCTCGCGCCTCCACATTGCCTCTCTCCGCCCCGTCCCTTCGTCACCGCCAGTCTCGTGCTCTCGCCTCCTGGCTCCTCGCCTTCCTCCTCTTGATCCTTCTACATTTGATGTCCCTCCGCCGTAATGTCCACCCGACATCACGAACTTGCGACACCGATGGAGCTACCGGGTAGCACTGTGCCAACAACATGAGCGCCAACCCCGCTCTACCAAGAAACCAACATAACTCCTCCATGTGGACGCCGAGTTAACAGAATCAACTCTCGTAAAACGGTCTTGCGCTCGGCTCACTATGCTCGACCAAGAATCAACAGTGCAGGCATCCAAACCGAACATCCGAGACATCCACTCCAACAAACCCTCAGATGTCCTATCGCTTCGATCTCGCATATGCCCGTGACGACTCTTGAAAATGATGATAGATCCACCCCATCCGCCCCTGTGCTATCTCCCCATCTCCATAAAATATTTGGAAATACAATTTCTCCGACATGTTTAAACGTCCGACGGAAAAATATTACTCTAAAATACAATCTACAAAATACGACTATGAATAAGTGATTCGACTAGCCTACTATACGGTCTAATATTAAATTTCTACTACATTACATTTGTATATATTGCCTAATACATTACTAACATAATAAAATTAGTAATACACGACCATACTAAATTAAATTCATACCACATTACATTTGTATATATATTGCCTAATACATTATTTGCATAACAAAATTACTAATACACAACCCTACTAAATTAAATTCAAATATTGTCTAATATTTCTACTATATTAAATTTCTACATACTTGAATACTACATTAAATTTGCACATACTTACGATACTAAATTAAATTTGTAAATACTACATACTACATTAAATTTCTAATATTAATCTGCTATATTAAATTTCTAAACAATACATAATCCTAAAATTTCTAAATACTACAATTCCTAAATATTAAATGCTACATTAAATTTTAAATATCTGTATAACCTAACAAAAATTCCTACATTTACCTCTACAAAAATTGATAAACTAACTCTACAATAAAATTCAAAAATTTACCTAAATTTTTCTTCTCCTTCTCTTCTTCTTCTCTTCCTCTTCTCCCTCTCTTCTCCTCTCTTTTCTCTCTGCATGGCGCTCGCTCCGCTTCTTCTCTCTCATACCACCGAGTGGAGCGGGGATAAAGGAGTGTCGCCTGTCAGAAGGCGATCGCCTTCTGAGGCGATGGGGCCCCACAAGCGTGCAGATTAATCTGGCACTACTAATCTACAGTAGCTCGCGCGCCTGTATGGGGCGATCGCCCCATACACGGGCAACGGGGGGCATTTTTGTCATTTTTTTTTTCGGACGCATAGTTTTGAAAAAAAGAATAAAAAAAAATATTAAATAAAAAAAAATTCCACGTTATTAGCGGTGCGAGAGCGCGCGGTAGGTGAGCAAGTGGCCCGCGCGGTTGCGCCTCGCGGCCTCTGCGCACGTGGGAGGGCGAGGCGCTACAGTCTAGGGGCGTGCGCCTCTCAGCTACAGTACGAGTCACGCGGCCCACGCCTGTGGCCACGATACAGTGACACGGACGGTTTGACGTACACTGGCCCTTTCTTCGTCATAGAAGGCCTATACAAGGATTGAAATCTTATTTTCACTCCAAATCTCGTTCGTGGCTCGACAATAAAATCTCGACGAGATTTAAAAATTTTGAACTTATTTCGGACGAAATACAAAAATAAAAATTAAAATCCAGATTTATTCGGATTTTTTTCTACCGCGAAAATCAAAATTTCGGCCGGTTTTGCCGAGATCTTGGCAAAATTGCTCCGAGCAAAAAATAGCTCAACGGTGTCAATTTTTTTAAATTTTTATGTAGGTTCCAAACATAACAGTGATGTTCCCATAAAAATTTCAGATGACTATCAAATCTGAGGAATTTTTAAAACATTAAACATTGATACTGTCCTGATAAAACACTGATAGACAAGTTTGAACCGAATGAAAAATGAAACAAACCACGTTAGAAAATTTTGAAATTTTTTTTAGATGGTTATGATGCATCACTAATGTTCCCATAAAATTTTCAAATGATGATGAAGATTCATGAATTTTTAAAAATTCAGACAGTGCTACTGTTCTAATAAAAACCATACCGGCAAACTTCAACTAAATGAAAAATAGTACAAACCATTTTAGAAAATTTTTGTGCATGTTCCTGATGTATCATTAATGTATCTATAAAATTTTCAAATGATGATAAAGCTTCAAGAAAGTCTAAAAATTCTGACAGTGTTACGTACCGATAAAAGTCTCATGATCAATATATAGACTTGCTTTAATAATCAACAAAGGTTTAAAATTTTTGAAAATTTTGTAGAAGGGTTCTAAGGAAATTTTTAAGATCTCATAAAATATTTGAATGATTATCACACACCAGTGAATTTATAAAATTCTTACAAGTGCATTGTACCATTTATATTCTTTCTTTTTTTATTTTTGAAATATAACAAATGAAGTTCAATGCATACATAGATTGGATCAGGATCACACATGAGACAATTTATAAAATTCTAACAATATTACTGTCCCAATTATGTTCATTAGTTTTTTTATTTTTCAAAGATAACAAATGAAGTTCAATTATTTTGAAAATATTTCTGTATAATTATACACTTCTTAGGATGATACCATAAATTTTTCACATCATGATAAAGCATGTACAATTTTATAAAAATCTGTCAGTGTTTCTACAATTTTTAAAAAATGTATCAAAATTCGGTTTTTCAACAAATTTTCGTAGGAGATGACTTTCTTAAGGGTTATTGGACCAAATCCGGTCAAAAAAAGTCTAAAACCGAAAAGAAAAACGCTGAGATTTCTGATATTACTGTAGCAATTTAATTGTTTTTGAATTTTTTTACTCCAGTTGGTATTTCAAAACTCGTCCACATCCGGTAAGCGAGATCTCGCGAAATTTTGGGAGATTTTAATCCTTACCCTGGTAGGGATAGATCTACCGTTATTGAGGAGCACGAGAGGTGACAGGGCCGCAATAGCACAGGTGAGCAAGGGACTAAGGCATGGCTCATCGTGACAGGGTTCGTTCCACATTACCTGGGTGCAACGGAAGCCTGCCACAGGCACGCCCACTCCTGCGTGTGCGCCAGCTCACATACGAACGTGCCCTCTAGCCAACCCCAGCGACCTGCTGCCTTGCCTGCCCACATGCGCTACCGTACAGCCGGTTGGCTTATGCACTCTTTGAGCATAGCAGAGAACAGATGTCACTTACCATGCTTTTCACAGTGGGGAAAGAGGATATTTTTATATATGCGTCCGTGAGAACTAGATTTGTAAAAAAACGAGTTAGGGAGCTACATAAACACACTGTCCCGACACGACCTTCCATTTTTTTTCTCTTAAAGAGGGGTGTGGTGGTGTGATCGTCGAGGGCAACTAAAATGGGTGAATATTATTTGCCCAGCGACAACCAGGCTAAAACACATCATCTTTCTTTAGGGAACCAACACAATTGTAGCCGCTTTGGACTATTTTTTTATATATAAATCTAGAGTACATATGAACATAATTATAAAAATAATTTCTTTTTCAACTATAGAAGCATCGGTAGATGATACGTGTCACCTCCTACGTTATAGGACCGTGACAGGAGCTGTTGAGAATTACATGCTTGGTAGGGGCTAAATGGACTAATCAATAATTAATTAATTAATTAATTAATTAATTAATTGATGAAGTGACATGTAATACTCCAAAAATTTGGATTTTAGAATGTTTAAATTTGAAAATTCACCATTTGCATTTTTCTTGAATTAATTTCAGCTTAATTTGAATTTTCTATTTATAAAAGGATTTAATTTGACTAATCTATTCATCAAAAAAAATATTTTTAGTTTTAGTTGGGTTCATTATGCTGCAATGAATTTTTCTGTATTTTTGGAGATTTTTCTGAATTTATTTGCTATTTATTTGAATTTATTTGTTTTTATTCGGATTTCTGGAATTTATTAAATTCGGAAAAAAAATTTTGTTTCGAATTCCTTCCTACGAATTCATCTCATTGGCCCATTCCTTTTCCTCGTCGGCCATTCGCACACGGCCCTCCTTCTACCTCTCTCTACCGGCTTAGCAGCTCGCCAGACCAAATTCCGCCTCCCACCGTCGGATCGGCGACACGCACGGTCCAAATGCAGCCGCGTTGCGCCGTCGCCACCGAAACCCTAAACCTAACCGTGTCAATTCCGCCGCCGCCACCTCGTTTCGGTTGGCATGCCTCCGAGCTATTTAAGCCATTGTTGCACCGGCCCGAGGTTCGCCTCCTCGCGCGCGCCCCCGCCTCAAGCCTCGCCACCGAGACGCCTGTCATGGAGATATCGCCGCGAAGTTCCGCCGCCGTCTCGGCGCTTCTTCGCCGTCTTTCTCTTTCTCCGGTGAGCCTCGGCCGCTTATTTTGGTCGCCTTGAACTCCCCGCGACTCCCTCCTTCTTTTGCCCCTAACCCGACACCGCCTCATCGCGTTTTGCTCCGTCGGCGTCGTCTTCTTCTCCGCCTTCGGCATTGCCCGCCTTGATCTGCCGCCATCGTCCTTGCCGTGCGCGTGCGTCCGATCCGTCTGGCCGGATGCCCGCCGCGTGGGCGGGCCCGTCGGGCGCGTCGCCTCACCTCACAGATCACATCGCCCACGTGGCCCGAGCCACGTGTGCCCTAGCCCGCATGGCAACCGTGATCGGTATTGCGTCGGCCGCCCGTCGACCCTAGCCGCCGCGTGGCATGCCACCTCAACCGATCTGCGCGTCACCTTGAGCCGCCTCGGTGCACCGGTTCATCGTGGACCGAAGTCGCGACGCGTGGGTCCCACCTGTCAGCCGGCAAATTCTTTTGGATTTATTCTTTTCCAGAAATCCCGAAAATTCCAGCCAATCACGTGTTGCCGCGTGTCAGCCTCTCTGTTTTTCTGATTTTTCTGATGTGGAATCTTCCAGGAGCCCGTTTTCCTTCGTTCGAGCTCCGATTCCAGTGATTCAAATTTCTAAATTCATCTAAATTCAAGATCTATCTTCTAGTACCATTCTTTTCAATTTTTGAATTTTATTTGAATTTGTTTTATTTATTTGCCTCGTTTGGCGTGTAGGCAGCTTAATCGAAGATCGGTCGAATCAACAATCGAGGTAGAACCAAAGAAGAGGCAACAAGGCAAGTCTTCCTTGAACATATTGATCCCAAAGTTTATGAAAATGTTATGTTGTTTTTAAATTATGCATGCTTACTTTATGCAATGTACTTTAAACATAATTTTAGAGTATAGTTAAATTCGAGTTTGTTATACCCTCATTGGTATTGATCATGTCGAACCTTTGACACCCTAGATGATATATATACTAGCTATTCTATTTGGTGATATCCAGTAGATTAGCATGGAACGGTAGAATTGCTTAGTCCAGCTTAAACGTTTCGGTATTGTGCCAGTATGGGAATCATTTCAAATGTTGTTTAAACTTATTTGTGAAATTGCAACAATTGGTGTTACTGCTGTGATTTAAGTAAAATAAAGTGGAAATGGTTTAGACCGGGGCGGATGGATGTTTGGCGGATGTAGAAAGCACGAGACCTTGGTATGTGCATGTTCCGCCCTAGTCAATTAAGGACCGAAGCGTGTGTTACCATGGACCAAGCACTACCGTACAACCACAAGTCTATATGGGTACACCTGGCTAAATAATTTGTGCGTCTCATTATTAGCTTCGCCAGTTGGTGAGTGCCAGATGTTGGCAGGCGCAAGAGAGGGCTTCTGTACTGGGCAGCTAGAACCCTAACAGCGGTGAAACCTTAGCGGGCGAGGTTAATAGTGGGGTTGTGCATTGTAAAGGCCTTGTCATGATCTCTCTGCCGACACACCAAAGGAAGTGTGTTAAGTGCATGGCAACAAGAGTCGATCATGTCTTGTGGGTAAAGTGTACACACTCTGCAGAGTTAAAACTACTTAAGTAGTCGTGCCCACGGTCAAGGGTAGGCGATGTACGCTTGCACATTGTAGATTTCATGGTTTTGTTTTAAAGGAAAATGATGGTTTGGGAATCCGAGAGCAGATGGAACTCTCGGGTTATGGTTTGGCGGATGGAGCCAGTTAGGTAGATGGAGCCTGCTTTAATTGTCATATCAAATTCAATTACTATTCAATTACATTTTGATCAAATGATGCTTTATGAAATTACTATTGGTATTTACAGTTAAACTTTGCTTTATGCTAAAAGAGCCATATTATGCCTTCAATTGTTTAGCCTTGTATATAGTTATCATGCATTATGTTTCCAAGACTTCATGGAGTACATTCTGTGCTCACCCTTGCAACATCCCCAACCTTCCACAGAAGAGTTCGCAGAAGCTGAAGGTGACTACGATTTCTACGCTTGTGGTTATGATGAAGGCGATCCGGAATGCTAGGACACGAACCCCAGTCGATTGCCTGTTGAGCAAATGAATGGGCTTACTTTGCTTTTGTTAATTCGTTTCCGCTGTTTCTTATTGAACTCAAGCTATGATGCTGCTTATTTGTAATAATTGGCCATAAGGCTAATACTCTTTTGCTTAATTAATATTATTTGATTCGTGATATGGATGTGTTGTCATCACTGTTTCCACTGTGTGTGCTAGCTTTTCCTGGACTAGCATAGGTTATACACAGAGGGTTCGGATTTGGAGATCCGGTCCCGACATGACAATAGTTAAGAAATTGATTAATCAATCATTAATTAAGTTGGCAAAGATTCCTATTGAGGAATGCATGCTGGTAGAGAGTTGCTACGCCTATGGAAGGTTCTTGTCACGGTGTTCGAGCTCGGTAGCTCCTGCAACGGTACACAAGCACGGTAGTTAATCTCTACTACTTTTAATTACGACTTGGTGGCAGCGGTCCGTTCTCCATACCCTTTCTTTCTTTCTATTCGCTCAGCCCGCCCCCACCCCCTTTCCTTCTGTTCACTCAGCCTTTTCTTCTCGCTCAACCTTTCCTTCTGTTCGCTTAGCCTTTCCTTCTATTCGCTCAGCCCGCCCCCCCACCCGATCTTGATTCCTTCTATTCCCTCTATTTTATGGAAATATTACTGATCACATCTCCTTAAAATGGTAGGATTTTATTTATATCTCTTATAAATGAAAGAGCTTGGATGGAATGACATACTCACCATATTCTATAACATGAAAATCCTATTTCATTGTATCTCATTCGGATGAAAATGCAGAGATTAAAAGGCAAGAATTGCATAATCAAATCACGTGCCAATCCCGGAGATCACAAGGCACCGTATCATAGAGGCTGACCACTCACACGCCTGGCTGCCCTCTCCTTCACCTATAAAAGGTCACCTTCATCTCCATCATAGAGGACATTCGAAGAGACGCAGGAAGAGACAGAGGAGAGGAAGGCTCATATACACATAGGAGAAAGAGAGAAACGAAACAATACAAAAGATTCAAGGGGGTGCAAGAAACGATATGGAAGGAGGCTATGACCATGGCTCCTCCTCTCTTTTTTTAAGACAGTTAAAGTTGTGATTAAATTATGAGGATAGAAAACAAAGTTTAAAGTTACAAGGTGCAGAAAACTGCAATCGAGACAAAAGGGGAGGAGAAAAAAAGATCATTTTCTTTAAAGTTGTCGTTGTACTATCATGTTGAGGTTTTTTAAAATTATAATAGCATGAATGATTAACTGATAATTTGAAGCACTCTTAAGTAGCTAATAAGTTTGCTTCATACATGTCTTTCTCATTAACCAACTTGGCTGATGCTTTGAAAAACTTTTCTTAATAAGGTTGTGTTTGAGAATTTTCGTAGCAACATATAGGCACTTAACTAGTACATGTTAACTACCGACGCTTCTAAGGTCGAGAAAAAAATATTTTTGGTCATTGTGTTTATACAGAGCTAGTTTTTTTTTTTTTTAAAAAAATTGAACCAAAGAGACTAGAAATACGTTGGTTTCCTTCTTTACGTCATCGCACAAATTGCTCTGTGCCTCCTCGATCTTGGACTATATCACCCATGTTTTTATGTTCTCGGATCTAGCTTTACACTATGGGTCAATCGTGGTTGTTCCATACTTTAACGGGACCATTTCTATAGAATTTTATAGGGTTATACATATTATACATAAATTTCGTAGTACAATAGTATTTTGTGATTTTGTTACCCCATTGCTTGTGTATGCCTCTACCACCGGGGATGGCAATGGGTACAACAAACACAGTAGTCTTCACCTATGCCCACGCTCGCAGGGTATTTTTTTTTTCTGTCTTGAGGATATGTTCATCAATACAGATGGGCAGAAAACTTTGTCCATATCCGTAATTCAAGTAGCTCTGGTTAATACTTTCACAAATTGCACATAGAAACCAAAGGTTGACTAATAAAAATCTAAGAACGATATAAATAGCTCATAAATCTGATAAGGATTTCTTCGCAAATACCACATAGAAAATCCAAGGTTGGCTAATGCTTGGCGTAGATCTCCACTACGGCTGCATCGGTTACGAGTAGAAGAGGAGGATGGTGGCGTCAGCGGGGAGTGAGGGTGGAGGATGGTAGCCTCAGCTGGTGGAGGTGGAGAAAGGTGGCGTCGATGGTGAGTAGAGATGGAAGATGTCGCCTAGATCTACCGGAGGGTGGCGGCGACGACGATGGTGAAGGCGTGGAGTATTTGTAGTGCTATGGAAACGGAGGCTTGGAGGATTGATGGCAACGCCTGTGCCTGTGCAGCTGTGCAAAATTTGTGCGTGCATATGAGGTGCTAGGTCACTTGTAGTTGTAAGTTGGATGATTAATTAATTGATGATGCGGACACTTTAGAGATACAGTTTCATATATTGTCTTCAATCTAATAAGATTGTCTTCAATCTAATAAGTGTCTCGGATCATGAGCTCACTAAAAGAGCTAAAGAGCAAGAGAAGGTTCGGAGTCGAGGAGCGTGTCGTCGACATTGTTTTGATGATCGAACAAGCATTTGATGGTGTGTGCCAGTGAATGTGAACCATGGGAGTAGTAGGAGGCAGGGGTGCATGGAGGAGAGATGGTGTATCATTCTGTCTATGAAATTCACGATGAAATCTACAAGAATTATGAGGTTTACGGAGTCTACAATACACATATATGAAAAGCTTGCCAAGTGTATTTTCCAACGCATCAAATGGCATGTCATTTGGAGCTTTCTATAAAAAGATATGACTATTAGAGTGCATGATGCGCAAACAGACCGAGCAGTGCGTGAGAGTTAACTAAGTGATGAATCTATGGCTTGTATAGCATGTACGGGTAGTATTCTTCTATTCCATGCCTTTATATGGTTTAAAAGACTTTATTTACTTCTCCTTCACCGATTGAAAAGCAAAGAAACAAGGAAAGGAAAGATACGAAAGGATGTTTCCAATTCAGACTCAGTTCAGACCAATCAATACAGCCTGGCTTAAAAAGACTATAACCTTTGCATATGAAGTCTGTCGGATTGGTGAGTTCCTGTACTTGTTAGAAAGCTAACTTGACAAATGGATCAAGTATCAGCTTAGATTCTCTCTGTTGGGGTCGCAATATGCAAAACAATGTCATGGTTGTATCTTAGAGTTTTCTTCTTTTTTGCTTTGAGTCCAATTTTATTTTCTATGTTATAGGAGGCTATATAAGCCAATGTATATGCCTCTAAAAATAAAAAAAAAATTATGATTATTATTCAGAGAAACTATTGCTCTTGTTCTTAGAGTTTGTGTAAAGCCGCCGGATGCCCCCTTAGAATTGGGAGTATCTTTGTTTCGACATTGTTCTTGTGATTTTCTACAGTTATTGAAGGAGTGATAGCATGTCTACCTTTGCATGGTTCGTGTCGAGACCCGAATATACAAATCCGAACCTTTTTTGTATATCGCACTAGTCTATAATCACGCTAGTGCACATAGGATCAACCTAGATGAATATCATAATCATACACAGTGGAACACATAATAAAAGACTTCATTAAATAAATATAAACCTGTAGACTGACCTTATGGTCGACTTTGCACGACTAAGCCACATAGGCTAAACTAAAAATAACAAATCGAAACTGCAGCGAAAAGAAAACATAGATAAATCCCTTAGTATACCATAAGCAACTGACAAGGCTCGCACCCTAGAAGTTCACCTCCTCTTTATACTTCTCCAATGCTGGTGTGATTCCTCTTTAGCTGGTGATTTTATTGTGGCAAGGGTAAGTACATAAAGTACTTAACATGTTGTCTATAGAATGCAATTCTAATATAACTATATGCAAGGCTTATTCCAATGGATACCTGATATGATTATTTTAATACAATAAATATATTGAAATGGCAGTAAAACAAATAACAATAATAAGTAACTTTCAAATATTTCTCAAAGTAAACTGGCACACAACCCTAAACAACTTCCATACTTTTCGATGGCACAAAGCCTCCCTTCTCAATTTTTTTTTATAAAATATAACAGTGAATACAGCTATCCGAATAGATTTATACTATGTAGAGGTTACGCACTTTACCCACATGACGTGATCAAACAATACTGCCATGCATTTTCATGTTCCCATCAACATATGGCTAGAAAATCATAACAAGGCCTTTACACTGCGACACACTAATACCACCCTGTCTAGTGAGTGTATCCCCTCAACCCTGGACGTGACCTAGCAGGTCTACCCTTAGCTTGCATCTTTAACGAGAGGTTCACCATTGTGAGAGAAAAAGGAGTACACCCTCCAATCAGTACCGTAAACCCAATGTCTCATCGAGTTATAGTAAACCCTTTGCTCCACACCCATTGGAGTAAACCCTCCAATCCAACCATGCAGGATAATACAAGTATACTATAGGTTAATCAACCAGGTCTGTCCCATACTAGACATGTGGTTGCATGTTTGACTCAGTTCAAAGGCTTTCAAAGTTAAGTCCTTAGTTGATCGAGGCAAGACTTCCAACAAACACTCATAGAAAACCACCTCATATTCACTCATATATCATGTTATCATATCAACCCAATGCCATGTAGGCCCACCACAACTCACAACTCTTGCCACATGCCCTAGTCTGAATCATTTACCACCCCAGTTGATTATCATGCAACACTTGTGTTTACGCCGAAAAATATGACGATGGATTAATCCGCTCAAACACACGAGAACGCCGGGTTCAAGTTGGTTCAGGGTGTGCCAGGCGATTTGATCCTGCACCGGCAAGATAGATGAAAAAATATGCTCAAAGCCGATCTAATGTGATAATCAGCAAAGATCTAAACAACTACGCAAAGCCGATTAAATCAAAGGTAACGATAAGTCTAAACAGCTTGTTACAGCTGATTAGATGATTGATAAAGGTAGATTTTCCCGAAAAAGGCGATGCGCAACAAGATCGGAGAAAAATCAAACCTCATTGGCATAATCGAGGATGACCAATAATCGGCGATGCACAATTTTATTGTTCAAAATCGGATTACAAGGGAGATTCTAAATTACAAAGCTACTCCTAATTGACAGGAAAGTAAATAAAAGTAGATACGAATTGTTTGGTTGATTGGATTGGATTCTTTGCTCACCCTTGACCCTCTTTTATAATATATCAACCGATCATATCCTTCTCCAATGCGTTACTAAGCGCGATCCGTATCAGCCTTTGTACAGAATTCCATATCTGAATCAATATTGGTCATAATTCTATCTTTACCTTAACCTTCCCTTTTTAATCGATATCGGCCAGAAATATCCTTTTTATCCTTAGCCTGACAAATTGGTCATGCCTTACCAAATTCTGGCACTAACATATGCTCCCATTTTTGGGAGATAATATATTATCTTCCAAAAATCTTCTTCATCGGCCTCAACCACTATCGACTTTACCATGATTTGCACAATACTCTCACTACCGTCTTTATTAATTTCTCCATTTATAGCGCCGTAAAATCTTGAGACACGTATCTTCACCATTAACCGCTCACAAACCATTGAAAACGCCTCCTGCCTTTTCACCTTTTTCACCCCTACTATAAATATGAGGTCCATTCACCCGTCATTTTCACGCGCATAAGCTCTCGACTCTCTTGCCATCGGCTTCACCTTCTATTTTCAACACCACCCCTGCCACCACTTCATCTCATCGACCGAAGAACAATGGACCCAAAATAGGTACTTATTCTTGTACCCGATTGTGAATATAGATATTATTTAGGCCCCCTAGGTGACCCAGATCCATCGGCTATAATAGAAAAGGACCTTCCTAGACTTCCCTTACATGCTCATGAATACAATATACATGGATGGAGTAAGAGCTTTAGAGCATGGCCGATGGCATTGAAGGGCAGGAGAGACCGGTTCAATTGGATAGCCTCACAAAAAATGCCTCAATGGGAGCGAATGGGTATTGCAGAGTGTCTCCCCCTCTCCCTAGCCGATCCAGAGGCCAATGAGTCCTTGGTAGCTATGGCCTGCTATTTTTGGTCGGACTCTTTGAATGCATTTATGTTCAGAATAGGTCCCATCGGCCCGACACTTTTGGACGTGGTACAACTTTGTTGCTTTAGACCCGATGGGGACCAGATATCGGCTTTTAGCACCAAGCCATAGTACAAGCTAGTCTTAGCCAAATGCGAAGGCTGGAGCAAGTATATAGAGAAAAATAAAGGAACTGGGCTAGTGTCAGACAAAGAGCACATTGCCTTCTTGAATATGTGGCTCGACCGATACATCTTTTGTGGCGCTGCCTTAGGCCCAACTCAAACTTATCAAATTATAGCCGAACAACTTGTAGAGGGTCATCAGCTAGCTCTAGGAAAACTTTTCTTGGGAGTAGTATACCAAATGATGCACATCGTTCGCTGTCGGCTATTCACTGGTTTGGCCCAATATGTTGTGGGTAATGTTGGCGGGTCCCTCTGGTTTATCCAAGTTTGGCTTTATAGCATGTTGAGCCGATCATTTGAGATCGAAGCCACCACCATGACCCCTTTCCCGTGTGAATATACCCCGGAGTATCAGGAAATCGAGTATAGGAACAGCCGATCATATGGTGAGAGATATATTCTGTGTTCTGGAAGCGAAACAAAAATCACACCCATCGGACCAAGAAAGTACCTAGCATTCTTCTTCCAGCTCGACTAAGATGATTTTGTCAGCATGACTTCTTTAGTTACAGAGCAATCGATGCTTTTCCTTGCCTTCCTTTTTACATCTAACAACCGATAGCAATGATATGCCTGAGGAGACACTCGAGTTATTTAAGATCTTCATTTCACCAAGCATTTTGTCTGCTGGCTTGCATCCCAAGGGCTGAACGTTCTAACCATCTTATGAATTCTATCATCCTTCAATTTATGCAAGACAATTGGGGTTTGCACAAGTGCCACAAAGCTTTCAACTTTTGGATCGTCTTAGGCCAAGAGACTGGGTATGTCTTGCTTCTGCCACTTAAATTGTCCTTCATATAGCTGGTGATCTTCAGATTCAGACCTTGCCTCATTTCATGTTGCAAACTCGATCGGCTGGTGGCTTCATTACATGGTGGTCTATCTAGGTTTCTTCCCAGATCTCGTGTCTGAGCTAATAAAGCCTACTAATTCCGATAGCAGTAGTAGCTCTAGCAGCAGTGCTAGTTTAGGCTATACTAACTCAAGTTTTGTCAACATAACGGGGGATGTATCGGCTAAGATAGATACTTCTTGTTGGAATTTTTCAAATATTTGTTGAACTTCACTGATCGGCTTCTCCCTTTTATTTTTCAGGTCAAGCAGGTAGGTAAGAAGGTTGCAAGTGATCCACTGGGCACTGGCCCATCAAATAAACGCCCTCACCCTAACATCGGAGTAGGCGTTACCGGCTACTCATCAACTTCTCTGGGCATCTAATCGCCTTCCCTATCGGACGTGAAAAAACAACAACCCAGTAAGTATTTATCAGCTTCATTTCACATTTCTGTCATCTTTTCCATTTACTAATTCTTTGGCCGATTGTTTAACAAAGAATAAACTCGGTCGACCCAATAAGGAGTTGGCCAGTAGAGGTAATAAGCCCCAAGAACAGTCTGGCGAGAGTTCTCCACGTGCATCGGGCACAGGCCAAGTAAATTGCCTTCTACACCAATTTAATTCATCTGACTAACTGAATAAATAGGCTAACTTGTTTTTTTATTCTCCTGCAGCCTCTTTCTACACTGGCATCTATGACCGATATTTTGGTCGATCCTCCTACAGAAGCAGACCTGCATCCTCCTCAATCATAGCCGACGCCTCAGGCTATCACTACTACTACTACTACGCAACCGTCCAAACTGTCCGAATCCATGACAAGTATGCTAGGCTTTGACTTGTCGTATTTGAATGAACTAAAAATCAGCACCGAATCCTTCCCAAAGATAATTCAAAACATCATAGCCGCATCGAAAGACACATCAGCTACGGTTGCATCAGCCCCAGATACAAAAGAAAAATTGAGGCATCTGTTCAAATTGCTCCATAGTCCATCGACTTCACTGCTAAAAAACTCTTAGCCGATACGTACGTGATACCATGAATGCAGTTAAGACTGAGCTGCTAGAAAAGGCTACTGCAGCTTTGATGGATGTCTGCTTCCTAGATGATAAGAAAGAAATGGTAAAAGCTACTGAGTCTAGGATGCAACTCCGATCGGCTCAAAGAGAAGACAAGAAGCTCCTGAATAGGCTGGTGGCCGACGCAAAAGCTTTAAAAGCAAAATACGATGAAGAGGTGAAAGAGCTAAAGGACATTAAACAGTCCTATGCTAATTTTGAATCGTGTCGGGGATCAGTAACCTCTGTGCAAGTAAATACCCCTCAAACTCAAGGGGTGTATCTCTCGAGTTCTCGGGCTCGAGCAGGTGCTTCCCGAGCTCGAGCTCTTGACCAATGAGCTCAAGCTCGAGCAAAAGAATGAGGGCCTAGCTCGACCTAGCAAAATCGGGCTGGGCCAGGTTTAACGAAGCCGGCGGTTACCAAGTCAAATAAAAGGCTTTAAAGACTGAGTCAAGGGAAACGTGGAGACTACATTTTCGGGGCACTTACCACCCAACTTTATTGCGCCCAGATCCGAGTTTAACACCACGTTCCCGGTTCCTCCGGACAAAGCCGTTTTCTCGTAACGGTCTGTATTAGGAGTATAAGACCTTCCCCTGCGTGGGACAAGAAAAAAGAGGACAGATATAGAGATAAACACACACACACACCCACTCTCGAGTATTACCGAGCTTGGGCAACTCTTGTATTCAACCGCAGCACATCACCGATTACCTTTTGCCTCTAGGCAAGACTGGAGTAGAGTTGTTACCCGAATCGGGGGCTCAAACCAGTATAACTCCTCGCGTCAACCATCTCTCTCTGACCCTCAAAGCGGCGATCAGAGTTCTTCCCTTCGGGCAAGCACAATCTTGGGTTTCACTCCTACATCACTCCCCCCTTCTTCTTGCGATCAAGAAATCCTGATCGTCGACAGCTGGCGCCCACCGTGGGGCCCAAGATTTTCGCTTGTTCCAAGGGACTCCGTCGCTTCAACGTCACCACGCTTTCGTCTTCAGATGCCAACATGTCGCATTTGGTGAGCTCAGGCTCGGATGCAGTTCCCGAGCACAGGAGCTCCACATCCATGTTCTCACCCTCACCACCGCCACGCGAACGCCTTGTCTTCATGGCTGGCAGCCGTGGGCTGAGTGAAGGAGCGGAGGATCGCGACCCGGACACTCCGTATGAAGAGCATCGCTTGGCTCGGGCTGCCATCGACCAGGCTATCACCACTCTCCGACGGGAAGATCGCGGGGAGATTCGCACTTCGTCCGGGCGTCCTACCCCTGCCCGCCTAGGCGCATTCACCAACCAGGAGCGCCTGCGAGCTATTGCCCGGGTTATGGCCGATCCCACCCGGGCGGGTTCGGCTCTCTTCGGTTGAGCTCTCGCCGAAGAGCTCGACAGGGCTGCCGATGAGGTTGCACCTCCACAGCAAGGGCGAAGCCAGCGCCTTGGCTCTTGTTATCTGGCGAGCGATGACAACTCCTCACGTGGACGCCAACGCTCTCGCCAGTCGTCCTCGCACCAGCTAGCTCGGAGTCCGTCTCGGTCGTCTCCACATCACCAGGTTCGGAGCGTATCCCGTGAGCGTGCTCGACATTGGCGGAGCGGCAGCATCGCCTTCTCGAGCGCCCATGCGTCCGGAAGCCTTTCTCTGGACATTCCGCCCAGGCACCAAAACGTCCATGATCGCCTGCGCTATCGCTATTAAAACAACTTTGTCTTAAGTCTCTTTTCAGGATGAAGGTGTTAACTAAACCTGCAGGTCGAAACGACTAAGGACTATAAGGTCTCAATGACTAAAGACTACAAGGTCTTCCTCCTATGCCCGAGGACGGCATTGCTCGTACTCGACCACAGTGGGGGCTGAGCAAGGAGATACTAACGAGCTAAGTCCCTTCACCCAATTTCGAACATTAACATCAAAAAGGAACTTTATTTCTTTTTGAAATAATTACATTTACAAGTGGGTACAAGTTGATCTTGTCCCTCTTCCTATGTACTCTCCTGCTTAAAGGTCTGCTATGTCTCGAGCGAGCTTCTCCTGCTCAAGCTCGCCAACCCTTGCCCTCAGCACTGACTGCTCGCCCTGCAGACGATGCGCCTCGACTGTGGAGCTGGCGGCACGGTTGCACTCGTCTTCGAGCTGGGCCAAGGCTCTCTTCCCCGTTCGGGTCGCTCGCCCCAGTTTCTCCTCGAGCTTGGCCACCCTCACCTCGAGCTCGACGAAGGCCTTCGTCAGAGTAGCAGAGAGCTCCGCAATCTGCTTACGAAGCGTCTCTGCCTCCGCGCGCGCAGTCTCGAGGGATCCCGCCAGCACCACGCGCTCTGACTCGATGGTCTTCGCCGCCTTCTCACGAAGGGCCTCGAGGGCCTCGTTCGACCTCTCATGGTCGGCGTTGATGGCCTGTGAGAGTTCAGAGGAGTGGGTCGCGGTTAGCTACCCCACCTCCTCCCGCTCAATCATCAGGTTCTCCTCGAGCTGGAGGACGTACTGTCGTGCTCCTCCACCTGGTCGAAGACCACTTGGAGCTCGGTGGAGTGCTCGTGCAGGCTTTGGAGCCCCTGGGCAATCAGGCTCAGCCCTTGCGTAAACCAAAAGGGATTACGACAACAGATAAGAAAGAGGACAAGTTCAGGCATGGCTTACCTGATCGAGCCGCTCCTCAAACCTCTGGCGGTGAGGCCCGATGAGCCGTACGCCTGGTACGACCACCAACTCTGGCTCGGTAGAATCCCCGGCCAGGGGCGTGGCAGCCACGTTGGCCCCCTCTGACGTAGAGTTGGTCCCACCGGCCGAAGCCTCGACCTGGGCTGTCCCGACCGAGGTAGGTGGAAGCTCTGGTGGGACTGAGGCTCCTGAAGAAAGCAGCCAAAAATAAACTAAGCTACAAGAACAAGGAGCAACAAATGAAGGCTTGGGTGTTTTCCATGTACCTGGCGTGCCCGCAGGAACCTTGACCTCGTCGGTTGAGGTAGGCCTGACCTCGAGCCCATCTCCACCGGTCTCGATGATCGGGACATCCGCAGCTTCGACTCCTACGACGGCCCCTTCCAGGTCGGCGCTTGGTTCGGTGGGCCTTTGGTCAGGGTCATCGACCAGGCTCCCCTCGAAGGCGCCGCGATGGCCTGGGCTTGCTGCGAGTGTTCCCGGTGGGTCAGGAGGAAGTCATCCGTGTCCTCGTCCTCGGACTCGCCCTGAACAACAACCATGGTCACTGCCCGTCGGGTGCTCGAGGTCTGCGGCGGGGGAAATCGCTAAGCAAAAGAAGGGGAGAAGTATACACTACGACCAAGGTCCGCACGTACCTGTGTGACAAGCTTCCGTCTCCTGGGAGGGGAGGGGTGTCATGACGCCTCGTCCCCACTGCACCGGGGGATGCATTCCCCCCGGACGCCTTGCAGCTGGGACCTCGAAGTACACGCGGACTCCGGGCTCCCCGCACTGATCGCCTCGGCGCTCTTTGTCAAGGGCTGCTGCCCCGGTAGCGAGCTCGGGAGCCACGCAACGGCCGCTACACTTTGTTGCTACAAGAAGATGAGAAGAAGATCAAAAAATGGCGAAAGAAATTAAGCTCGAGCTCGAGTGTTCCCGGGCTCGACGGGGATCGACTTACCACCATGCGGTTAGCCCACTCAACGTGTGGCTTCTTGGGGGCGCTGATGTTGCTTGGGGCATCTGGGGCGGACCTCTTGCCCGCCTTCTTGCTCTGGCCAGCCTTGGGAAGTGGCAGCATGCATCTCGCTATCTCCCAAAGTTCTCGTCTCTCCTGCGTGATTGAGCAGAGTCAGTACAAGCTGAAATTGGCACGAGCTCAGTGCCGGTAAGAGATGTGTTACCTCACTGCTCCGCCTCAAGACGTTCTTTGGAACGGGGTCGACGGTGGTGTAGGAGAAGGCCTTCTTCCCGAACATCTCTTGCATTCTCGCCGCTACCCATACTCCATTGGGGCTTCGGGAAAAGAGAAGACCATTAAAAAGAAGTTCAGACAAACTCAAGGAAGATCAAGTTCGCAGAAGGCTTACCGCTGGGACTTTGCCGGGTGAGGTCGTCGTCCCCTCGGATCTCGAAGGACGGGTGCATTCTCTTTCGCATAGGGAACACCTGATTCCGCAGATAGTCATGGACGATGGCTTGGTCGGTGAGGCCACGCGTCGCACAAATGTGGATGGTGGTGAGGGCCTCCTAGTCAGCCGTCGAGTCCTCGGGCTCGGGTGTCTGGCGCTTGCTGTCGACAGGGACGCCGTTGCACGCAAGCGCGCCCCCCTCACCTTTCTTCAGATAGAACCACATCTCCGTCCACGAACCGAGGGAGTCCCAAGTTTGGATTTGGGGGAAGGAGCAAGGAAGCCCTATCCGCAACCGGAAGTGGAGACACCCGACCATGGGGTCCTTCGTGGTACAGAACAGGGAGTAGAATCGAAGAAAAGTGAAGGGGTGGGAAGAATCTCCAAGAACCCCTCGCACAGATGAGAGAAGATGGAAAGGAGAAGTATAGAATTGGGTACCAGATTGACTAGCTCGATCTCGCATTGCGCGAGAACAGCCGTCAGGAAGTCACTCTCTGGCATCCGCAGCCCGAAGAGCATATAATGCTCAGTGCCGATGAGCTCGTCCTCCTGGGGCTGCGGTCGGTCTCTCCGCCCGACAGCTGCTAGGTCATCGGGTCCAGCATCCCTAGCACCTCAAGCTCTTTCATCCTCTCCAGGGTCAAGGTGCTCTTCCCGAACTTGGCCATGGCTTTGGGGAGGGGTTTGCTCGAAGAAGAAAAGATGGCGGATGGAGATCAGGAAGACAAGGGGGCAAAAAGTGCTAGGATTCGGCACAGTAAGGAATGTGGAGAAGTTCTGAGTAAGGCGATGGTTCGGGATTTAAAAGAGCCCGATTATCAACAACTGGCATCAGTTACACCTCAAAAGGTGCGCCAAGACTACTGGGGGAGAACGCGAAGCATCGTGAACCAACCCCTCGACTTCCCCGTTCGAAGACGAGGCATCGAAGCCCGAGCGTTTCCAGGAAAATCTACATCGAAGACCTCTGGGCGATCCCGGACCTGAGCTCAAGAGTTTCTGGGCTCGACCAGAAAGCTGACCCCTCCTCGAGGTTAGCAAACTCAAGAACATCCCAAGCTTCAGGATCATTCCTTAAACCTCGAGGGCTAGCTGTCGAGGATCAGTAATCTTCGTGCAAGTAAATACCCCTCAAACTCAAGGGGTGTATCTCTCGAGTTCCCGGGCTCGAGCATGCGCTTCCCGAGCTCGAGCATGCGCTCCCCAAGCTCGAGCTCTTAACCAACGAGCTCGAGCTTGAGCAAAAAAATGAGGGCCCAGCTCGACCTAGCAAAATCGGGCTGGGCCAGTTTAAAGAAGCCGGCGGTTATCAAGTTAAATAAAGGGTTTTAAAAACGGAGTCAAGGGAAACGTGGAGACTACATTTTCGGGGCACTTACCACCCAACTTTATTGCGTCCAGATCCGAGTTTAACACCACGTTCCCGGTTCATCCAGACAAATCCGTTTTCTCGTAACGGTCTGTATTAGGAGTATAAGACCTTCCCCTGCGTGGGACAAGAAAAAAGAGGACAGATATAGAGAGAGACACACACACCCACTCTCGAGTATTACCGAGCTTGGGCAACTCTTGTATTCAACCACAGCACATCACCGACTACTTTCCGCCTCTGGGCAAGACTGGAGTAGAGCTGTTACCCGAATCAGGGGCTCGAACCAGTATAACTCCTCGCGTCAACCATCTCTTTCTCTAACCCTCAAAGCGGTGATCCGAGTTCTTCCCTTCGGGCAAGCACGATCTTGGGTTTCACTCCTACATCACTCCCCCCTTTTTCTTGCGGTCAGGCGATCCCGATTGTCGACAAATCGGCCAAAAAGTCTTTTTAGGAGGAGCTAATTAAGGTAAACATCGAGCTTGTCAGAGCCCAACAACAACTGAGAGATGGTGCATCAGCCCACAAGATTAAAAAAACTTCCATCGTCTTATCAGTGGCTGTAGTCAAAAAACAGTCGGCTAAAGTCATCCAAGTGATTGGGAGTGATGAAGCTGATCAAGAGATTTTGGATGACATTAATGGCACCATTTCCAAGGTGATAGCTACCCTGTTTGGACTCGTTCAAAATATTTAATAACCAAAGTCAAACTTTATCGGTTTGCACTGCATTTTATGTAATCGGTTGAATTTGTGAAACAAGATGAATGCTTGATATGGAAACAATGGCTTGAATGTTTGTAATAATAGGCTGTTTAACTGAATATCATTTATTCTTTCATCTTTATTGCCTAAGTGTGATATTTATAATCAGCTATAGTTTACTTTTACTATTATGGTATATAGCCAGAATTAACCGCAACGAGTTATTTTGGCTTTTCACCGATAGCTACCCTTAGCCGATTAAGAGCCAATCCAAATACTTGGGTGATGTTTTTTCAAGTATTTACCATTAATCACCTTAGGAAACACTGCACCTTCCAACATTTTCAAAATATAGGAATTGCCATCTACAGGCCGATGAATTCTATATAGCCTCTTCCATGTTGGAGACCACTGAAAGGCCATGTGGAGGTCTTACCCATGTTTTGTGATGAGTATTTGACTAAATTTGAGCTTGGTATGCTCTGGTTTGAGTTTGATTTGAATTGGATTTTCAAATTGAAGCATTTTTAATTGTGTTTGTCACGAGCGGCTCTACTGGCCTCGAGTATCGCCCTGCAGACTTATGGTCAAATGATTCGAGTAGATTGGTAGTAGCTAAGTATCGAGTAGAAATGTTGCTGGGTCGAGCACTCTGCAGTCAGCTCAACTCGAGTCCTTAGTTTAACCAATTGTTACTCGATATTGTTTTATCAACTTGGTGTTGTGATTGATCGAGTTGGACATAAGGTTGATAGACTTGGTATCGAGTTGAGGTCGATAGATTAGGTATCGAGTTTGACATGTGGTCGATCACTCGATGCAATCGAAACAGTGGTCAAGTTTCTACTCGAGCGAGTATCCACTCAATGGTGGTAACTCGATGAAGTCGATATAGTGGTCGGTAGTGCTGTTGAATGATGCAATTAGGTGATGATTGCATATCTTTGTTGGACTTTGCTATGTGATGGGTTTTCCTTGTTTTTGATGGTTGCAGGACTACGGTGCTAGATCATGGTGAGACGGAGGATGACCGGGACTAGGCGAGATGTGCTAGAGGTCCAGACAGTCGACGGAGTCGCTGCGAACCTAGAAGACAAGGAATAGTTGAGATACTAGCTAGGAGCTACTCGGATCAAGGGAGGGTCGTCGGATCGTGGTCTAGGTGATAGAGTAGCAGGTCTAGTTAATATGAGTGTGTGTGGGAGTCATTCCTAGGGTAGAAGGAACTCATCCAAGGTTGAAGGGTGACTCAAGAGTAGTATAAATAGAGGGGGAGGGGTAGCCTTCCTCCTCTTGAAGGTTTTTGAGGTTTTGGCTCCTTTGAGCTTTTTGCCCACTTTGTTGTGAGGCTTCGTGAACCTCCCTTCTAGAAATGCAAATTATTTTCTCTTATGCTTGAATTTACTTTACGCATTTAAATTCAGCAGTTAAATTTTGCAATTTACTTTCTTGCAATTTGCTCATCACTCTGCATGATTCAAGGTATACCCGAGTGTTGTCCTTATGATTATCCAGTTACGGACAACGTTAGACAACATCAAAGCATACTATCATCATGTAGGAAACTGTGTTGATCTCAGGTCTAAGGATCAATCATTATCATTGTATGAAACAACTTATGACACTAATCAAATCTTCAAAAGGTGTTTCATAAGCGGGTCAATCCAATAGCATGTACACTTACATGTATTCATATGATTGAATTGTATCACATACTCATAATCCGTGAAACATGATTTTCAAACAATTCATATGCTTGTTTTGAATCAATATTATTGGTGTCCCAACCAATAAATAAACAAGGGATAATTTATAATAATGTCATAATTAAATTATAGAATTTCACAATCAAATCACATACTTGATGATCTATAATATGACATTATTAAAGGAATAACATAACCATAATACAAGGTAATGATCTTCATGACTGGCCTCTTGGTCATATTTCCAACAATCTCCCACTTGCAATAGAGCCAATCATTCATGTATCTAATACCCATTGCCCTAGTATGTGCCTCATGCTTTGCTTGTGGGAGAGGCTTTGTCAATGGATCTGCCACATTGGCATCCGTTGCCACTTTGCATATTTTGACATCACCTCTATTCAAGATTTCTCGAATAAGATGATAACGTCACAGTATGTGTTTGGATTTTTGGTATGCTCTAGGTTCCTTTGCTTGTGCAATGGCCCCATTGTTGTCGCAATAGAGGTCCAAATGGTTTATAGCACTTGGAACTAAGTGTAATAATGAACTTTCTTATCCAAACAACCTCTTTTGTTGCTTCAGAAACAGCAATATATTCAGCTTCTATTGTAGAATCAGCAACGGTTGATTGCTTTGAACTCTTCCAGCAAACTGCTCATCCATTGAGGCAAAAGATAAATCCAGATTTGCGACCTTGAATCATCCTTGTCGGTTTGGAAGCTTGCATCGATGTAACCAGTTACAACGAGCTCTTCTTCACCACTATAAACAAGGGACACATCCTTAGTTCTTCTTAAGTACTTGAGTATGTTTTTAACTTTTTTCCATTGACTTTCACCGTGGTTTGCTTGATATCGACTCATAACGCTTAAGGCGTAAGAGACATCTGGGATTGTACATAGCATGGCATACATGATAGATCCGATTGCTGAAGCATACAGAACCTTATTCATGTGGTTTCGCTCATCTTGTGTCGAATGACACCAATTCTTGCAAAGACTAATTCCATGTGACATGGGCAAGAAACCTTTCTTAGAGTCTTGCATGTTGAACTTATTCAACACTTTGTCAATATATATACTTTGGCTTAATCCAATTAGACTTTTCGATCTATCTCTATAGATCTTAATGCCTAATATATAGGCTATTTCGCCCAAGTCTTTCATTGAAAAACTATTTTTCAATGATGACTTAACGATTCAAGCATAGGAGTATCATTTCCGATTAACAGTATGTCATCTACAAACAGAACTAAAAAAACAAGTGCGCTCCCAGTAGTATTCTTGTAAAGACAGGGTTCTTCTTCATTTTTGATGAATCCATACTCTTTGACAACTTTATCAAAACAAAGACTCCAACTCCGAGATACTTGCTTCAGTCCATAGATGGATTTCTGAAGTTTGCATACCTTCCCAGCATTGTTTGGATCGACAAAACCTTGAGGCCGTGTCATGTACACATCCTCACTAAGGTTTCCATTAAGGAAAGCTGTTTTGACTTTCATTTGCCATATTTCATAATTGAAATATGCTGCTATTGCAAGGATAATCCGAATTGACTTAATCATAGCAACGGGTGAAAAGGTTTCATCATAGTCAATATCATGAACTTATCTAAACCCTTTTGCCACCAATCGCACTTTATGGATGTGAACTCTTCTATCCATGTCAACTTTCCTTTTGAAAATCCATTTACACCCTATGGTTTTTACTCCATCGGGCAGATGAATCAAGTTCCAAACTTGATTATCACTCATGGATTGCAATTCGGATTTCATGGCTTCATGCCATTTATCAGAGTCTGGGCCTATCATCGCTTCCTGATAAGTAGTAGGAGCATCATTGTCTAACAATGGTGTGTCACTTTGTTTCTTCACAAGGAACATATACGTATGAGGTATATACCGATCAGGTACGTGACGTATCCTATTTAATCTTCGTGGGACTGGTGTCTCTTCTGCAGGCTCTACAATAATTTGTAGATCTTCCTGTAGATCCTCAGAGGTAGGGGAATTTGAGGTACATCTTGAGTTTCTTCGAGATCCAACAAGCTCCCATTAACTCCTTTCGAAAGAAACTCTTTCTCTAAAAAAACATTATTATGGGTGATAAACACTTTACTTTTAGCCCTATTATAGAAGTAATACCCTTTAATTTCCTTAGAGTAGCCCAAGAAGAAGCACTTATCAGATTATGGAGCAAACTTATCTGACGTCAAACATTTTACATAAACCTCACAACCCCATATTTTGAGAAAAGACAAACTAGGACGCTTCCCAGTCCATATCTTATATGGTGTCTTCTCAACTGATTTTGATGGAGCCCTATTTAGGGTAAACGCAGATATTTCTGGAGCATATCCCCAGAAATTTATTGAAAGATCTGCTTGGCTCATCATTGATCGAACCATGTCCAATAGAGTTCAACTTCATCGTTCAAAAACACCATTATGTTGTGGCATTCCTAGCAGAGATGATTACTAAACTCATGGCTTAGATATGATTACTAAACTCACGGCTTAGATATTCTCATCCACAATCTGATCGCAAAGTTTTAATCTTCTTGCTAAGTTGATTTTGTATTTCGTTCTGAAATTCTTTGAACGTTTCAAAGTTTTTAGCCTTATGTCTCGTCAAATAGACATAGCCATATCTATTGAAGTCATCAGTAAATGAAACAAAGTATGAAAATCACCTCTACCCATTGCACTCATTGGTCTACATACACCATATGCACAAGTGCCAATAAGTCATTTGCTCTTTCACCTACGCTAGTAAAAGGCGCTTTGGTCATTTTTCCCAATAAACAAGATTTGCTTGTATCATATGATTCAAAATCAAATGAATCAAGAAGTCCATCTTTATGGAGCTTCAAAATGCGTTTCTCATTTATATGACCTAAGCGATAGTGCCAAATAAAGGTAGGATTCAAATCATTAACTCATAGTTTCTTAGTAGGTATGTTATAGAGCGATATTTGAAGGTCTAGATAGTACAACCCATTCAATAATGAAGCTCTGCCATAGAATACATTGTTCAAATAAAACGAACAACACTTGTCCTTTATTCTAAACCCATAGTTTTTCATGTCCAAACGTGAAATTGAGATAATATTTTTATTTATGGTTGGTACAAAGTAACAGTTACTTAATTCTAGAACCAAACTAAAAGGCAAAGTTCACATATAAGTTCCTATGGTTATAGCACCAACTTTTTCCCCATTGCCGACGCAAAGTTGAACTTCACCCTTTGCTAATTTTCTACTCCTTTGGAGCACCTGCATATTTGAACAAATATGAGCTCCTGCACCAGTATCTAATACCCATGCATTTGAAGGAGAAATAGCCATGTTAACTTCTATAACATAAATACCTGAAGTGGAAGTCGAATTTCCCTTCTTTTTCAGATCTTCAAGGTATTTCTTGCAGTTTCTCTTCTAGTGGCTAACCTCTTGACAATGGAAGCAGGTTGCTTCAGAAGTAGGGCTAGGTTTGGACTTCTTAGGCTTATGATTATTACTAGAACTCTCAGTTTTAGTAAACCATTGCCTTTAGCCTTTCTCTTTCCCTTCCTTTTGAAGTTTTTTCCTTTTTGTACCATAAAGACATCTGATGTCTTTTTCTGGATATTTTGGTCAACTGTTTTTAGCATCCCATGCAATTCAGTGAGCAACTTCTCCAAGCCATTCATATTGTAGTTCATGATGAACTGATCGTAACATGGTGGCAAAGACTGGAGAATTATATCTATAGCCAAGTCTCGGTTCAATGGAAAGTCTAACCTTTCCAAGTTCTCAATGTAACCAATCATCTTGATCACATGAGCACTAACCGAGGTCCCCTTAGCCATTTTGCATTCATACAATGCTTTTGTTGTCTCATATCTTTCAACATGTGCCTATACCTGAAACAAATTTTTCAGGTGCATGACCATGTCGTATGCCCCGATGTTCTCAAATTGCTTCTGAAGCTTCGAGTTCATAGTGGCTAACATAAGGCATGCCGCATCAAGTGCATCGTTAGCATGCTTCTTGTAAGCATCCTTTTCAGCACGAGAAGCACCGTGAGCTGGTACTGGAGGAAAATGATTCTCTAGAACATTCCTTTCTTTCCCGTTTGAGAACAATTCTCAAATGGCGGATCCAATCAAGAAAATTGGTTCCGTTCAATTTTTCCTTCTCAAAGACATATTGCAATGTGAAACTGGATGATGAACTATTCGCCATTATCTACAACAGATAAAATATGCAAAAGTATGTAAGAAACATATTTATGCTTATAAATTTCATCATATGAAAGAAAAATCTACTATACATTTCAAAAGAGTGTCCCAAAAGCGTATAGCATATCCAAAATCCATATTTCACAATGCCCGAGTGAGCTTTAGCATCACTGATCGGAACAAGGCTATTTAGGTAAGCAAACACTTTGCTAATTACATCCCATGCAACTCTAGTTGATAGAAAACATCTCATGATAAATCTATCAACTTGATGCCAAGGGCCCAAAACTATTTTGATAGCCCTGCTAAGTTAAACCAACACCTAAGCCTGTAAGTATCTGACACTTACATCTGTCTTACTAAGATAGTTTGTGATACCTTGCTTTAGCTAGGCCATCAAGTAACGATCGAAATCTTGACAGTGGACAGAATTGGTAAAACATCATCATAACTTAGTTTTAATTAGGGACTAATATGATTATTACGTTACTAACTAAAGAAAATGCTATCAACATAGCAACTATGGCAATTCTCAAATGAACATAATAAAAACATGAACAAAAGTAAACATGTATAACATCTTACGTAATTGAATAGATGTTGATCACACCAACATATAACATAAAATACGTATATCTCATACACGTGAAGCAAATATAGAACTAATGCAATACGATCCGCTCTGATACCATTGTTGGGAAATCGGGGTAGGAAAGACCCAATAAATATAAAAAATTTATCCCCTTCCCGGACAGATCGCATGCATTAGAAACAAGATTTAGAAAATACCAAAAGAAATAAATGCATACCATGGTCTTGGGAGCGCAAATACAAAGCTTTTGCAGAAGCTCTAGCGAAGCTCATAGCTTCAACGCCTAGATGTAGCAGTGAAAATGGATATGCCAGATCTTCGTGGCAGTAGTAGCCACGACCTTTAGGTATCCACACGAACAGACGGACGACACCGTATGCTAGTACCGTGCAATACGACTCTTATGACCTTTTATTTGGTTCAGGTGAAACTTTTTCACCTTCCTTTATTTTTCCTTTCAATTTTTCATTAATTTTCTGAACCTAGAACCTGAATTTATAGCCAAAACACTATAGCAAAGTTGGTTGCTACAGTGCGTGCCAACATGCTGCAGTGTTTTTGCTCTGCTACAGTGATTTCTGCACAAAAAACATATTTTTGCACGCGGATTCGTAGCCCTTTTTGTGAACAACCAGATATCATGTTTGATCATATTGACACATATGTCACGAAAGAAGATTTCATAAATCTGTCTTAAGCCTATTCTACTGTATGACCCTTCAGGTTCATGCTATGTTGGCCATAAATCGAAAAACTCCTTTTTCGATTCATTAGTCGCAAGCGGCTCCTAGCAGAATATAATGACTACCCAAATTGCATGAATGTCATTTATTCAACAAACCTTCAATGAATACATGTCGATCCCTTTGTCACTTTAATATCATGGTTTAACTCAAGGTTGACATTTGTCATCCTTGCACTGTTAAACTGATTTTCTCGATTATCTGAAGTAGACTAACAAGATCGATCGATTAACACCTTTAATCGTTCGGGCATGGCCATGCACATTCTTTAGTCTATTTCATCGAGTAACCCATTGATATCATTCCCTCAGTATGAGGAGGACAAATTCCATCTTGTGCATACACTTCCCTCTATATGATTGATAGTATACCCGAGTGTTGTCTTTATGATTATCCATTTACGGACAAGATTAGACAACATCAAAGCATACCATCCTCATGTATGAAGCTGTGTTGATCTCAAGTCTAAGGATCAAGCATTATCATTGTATGAAACAACTTATGTCACTAATCAAATCCTCAAAACATGTTTCACAAGCTGGTCAGTCCATTAGCATGTACACTTACATGTATTCACATGATTGAATTGTATCACATACTGGTAATTTGTGAAACATAATTTTTAAATAATTCATGTGCTTATTTTGAATAAATATTATTGGTGTTCCAACCAATAAATAAACAAGGGATAATTTATAATAATATCATAATTAAATTATAGAGTTTTACGATCAAGTCATATACTTGATGATCTATAATATGACTTTATTAAAGGAACAATATAAGAATAAATACAAGGTAATCATCTTCATGATTGACCTCTTGGGCATATTTCCAACATAATCCACCTTTAATCCCGAACCTAATGTGGTCTATGTGTCATTTTAGTCATGTCCCATACACAATATGGTTCGTAAATTTGAATAGTATAAATGTTTTTGTTGTATCTGCTAACTGAAGTTGGGAATTGCTAATTTGAGGGTTCCATCACCAAATATTTGGTGATAACGCTCTCTCGTTGTGACAAGTGGTAGCGTATCTTTCCTTCCCCACTTCACTTCCCTCTTAAAGGCTCTCATCATGACACTTGGCCTCATCCCCCTTTTTCCTCCCCCATTCCCTTCCCCTCAATCTCAAAATAGTTTTTGTTTTTCAAATTTTCCACCCAAGTTTTTGAATAAGAAATATTTTAAACCACTTTTGAAAGTTCTTGAATTGAAACTTTTCGAGCCCAAAGTTTTCGGAGTTGAAACTTTATAATTTGAAATTTTTGAGTTAAAAATTTTGAGTTGAATTTTTTTTTTCAAGATGAAACTTTCTATTTAAAATTGTTAAAGTTAAAATTTTCTAATTTGAAAATTTTGTATTAGAGAGGAAGGGAGGTGGGGTAAGTGAGTATAGAAGTGGGAAGGGGAAATGGTGGAGGTGGATTGAGAAAATAATACATGCCATCATATGAGAGTGTCCTTAAATTTTTTTTGTTTGAGAGTAACATCAAATTAGTGGTACCGATGAAGTTTGCCTCGACAACTAGAAAAGTTAGCATGACACAAAATTCCGTTACTATAGGTGATATGCCATAGTGATGTGCTTTATGAACCCGCATTGCAATTAGGACATCGCAATGCACGTCCAATCTCCCCCAGGTCGACACAGCCAAGAAATTCCCTTCCCTTCTCTATCCACACAAAATAGAGAAAAGATCTCCATCGCTTCATCAAGAAGAAGAAGAGATAAAATCTCAGTTCCCATTCGACATCGATCTGTATAATTCTGCCTTATCTTCTTACATAGCTTGTAGGGAGCACTGATGCCCGGCAGGTCATCTGTAGAACAGTGAGCCGGAGTTGGCCGGACGCTCACGGGATCACTGCTGATCTGATCGGTTAGATTCGACGTGAGGTTTTCCTTATCTTGGATCGGTTGCGCCCTCGTGGGTTTCTTCATCTTCATCCTCCAGATCTTTCTGACCAGAAAAATTCGTCGGAAAACCTGCCCGCATTGGAGACGTGAAAATGAGGGCTAGCGAGCGCGTGCAAAAAAGTAATGGTTGGTGGGTGGCTCTGATCTTTAATTTCGCCCTTGTCCAAGTTGCAAATTTTACACTAGAAAAGATCGTGAATTTTTCATATCTACAGCACAAGAAAAGCCTATCATAAATTAAAATTTTTTTAGACCTTTAGATCAAAGTATCAAACCATCCATCAAAACACAATCCTACTTCCTTTCACGTCTTATGGATCTCACCGCAGATCCAATGCTTTAAAATTTGAATGTTTTTTTGTTAAAAACATCCGGGTGATGTTTATTAAAACGTTTAAAATTTTTTGCAAGCTTTAGCACTTCATAGGGAATCAATCTGGCTTAACAAAAGTTGCACAATTTCTTACCGATGCTAGCCGAAAGGGACCAGCATGATTTGAGAAGCGTGGCATGCCTGACGACAAGCGGGCTAACTGGTGGCTCGAGATTTATTTGCCAAATTAGTTCGTAGTAAATTTAAGGTCCTAATCATCATCGTCGGTCATGCGCATATTCGGAATGCACCGTTTGTCCCTTCTTTAACTAAACCAATAATAACATACACTATTTTTGTCAGCCTACACCTGAATTTGTAAATTCCAGGCAGCTATCTCCGATTCCAATACTTTATTGTTTGGTCCATGAAATGCAAACATATTGTCATGTGGTCAATGTAGATTCGATAAACGCATGCATGTCTAATTAATTGTCTTACCCACCAATCCTTTCAACAACCCCCAAAAAAGGAAAGTAGGATGAAATAATCTGCAAGAACAAATTCGAAGCTAAGAGGTGTACATGATGTTGGTTGCTACAGATAATTAAGCATTTGCCACAAATAGAGTGCGGCATTCTTTTCAGGCGGAGATTGAGGCTTGTCTGATGGCAATCCGGTATGCTAGTACCTGGGGTATGGGAAGGATTATAATTGAAACGGATGCTACTAATCTGGTGTGCGCTCTGAGGGGGCCCGAGTTTGATTTAGCTGATACAGGAGCCAAGGAGGACGCAGTCTACTACTTTCGGAGTTCAGTTCTGTCAAAGTAGCAGATACTTTAGGAAAGCTTGGTTTAAACCTTTTTTTTTGACGGGGAACAGTAGGGGAGGGCCCTACTGAAGCTTGGTTTAAACCTTGTGTAGGATGATCCAGCGTTGTGGCTGAATCAATTCCCCGACTTTGAAACTTGTTTAGTGGATAGCGATTTATCTGCGTCATCGGTTTAATGGAAGTTTCATTTTTTTTTAAAAAAAAGATCTGAAATACGAACATCTGAGTTTTTGATCAGATGATTGGTAATACGGCACCTATGCCACAATGTGCAAACATTGCCCATGCTGCTGCGCCTAGTGAAATCTCAGTATCATTTCCCCGATCCTTACATGGCGATGGTACCTAGAGATATAAAAAAAATATGCTGGAAGCAGATGGGCACGCGACAGCAAACACAGCAGTGAAAAGGATAGAAAAGATTGGTGCTTCGTCTGCTTCCTATCCTTGCAGGGGAACAAGACATTGTGGATATGGATATGATAGCGAGAGATTCTACTTGTCTAGAGCAAAAAGCCAAACCGGTGGTGGATTCGGATGGGCATACATGCTCGCGCGCAATTGCATGCCTTGCACGTCATGGAGCTACAAGCTTTGCAGCGTCTCGTAGGTGATACTTATAATCGATTGGACACGTACTGTCGCCACGCCCATGGGATACTGTATGGCTGCTATGTCGCTATTCTGCTAGTGCTACTGAGACAGAGATTACTATTTTGTTGAAGAACAGGTCTATGGTTCAAATATCAGAAATCATAGCGGAAAATCCAAAACAAATAACTCACCCAACTCTTGATTGGCAAGAATCAAATGCTGCTAGTCACGGGCTAAAGAGACGGCGCCCCACACGCACCCACCCTTGCGCCACCACATTGACGAACTAACCACCTCTTGTTGCCAGATGCCTAGATCTACCAACGGCTATATCCTTTTTCATCCTGCACGTGATCCCCTTCTACCCTAGTACCTCTCCAACTGATTACCCTCTGGTCCAGTTGTCTGCCCCAACGTCACGTCCCACTGCGGCATTGCATCTTCCTCTCCATCACCCATAAACCTAGAGACAGTCATATGTTAACAATATTTGTATTAAAGTTGCAGATTATATTATAGGCATGTTGTAGATTTTTTAATAGTAAATTATGGATTTGGGTTAAAATGATGTTTTTGGAGATATCAATCCCCAATTACCATGTTTTCGAATTTCGCCGAAATTTCGGACATTTTGGTTGGGGCTAAAATATATTTATCTGGTTATATTTCGATTGGTTCATTTTAAAATTTTCAAAGATTTATATTTTGGTCATAATTTGCCCAAAATTTCAAATTTCAGTAAAAGTTTGTCAAAAAATTTAATTTTTTGGATAGCCATTTTGTCCCGAGATTTTCGAATTTTGCTGGGTGCCAAAAACATTTTTAAACCAAAATTCGAAACATTGATGAGTACATAAATTGAAATTTTAAGAATTATGTAAAATAAACCAAAAATATTTCAATATAAAATCATAAAAATATTAATTTACCAAAAACAACATTTTTTGTGAAGCACTACTTAAGTATAGGGGGTAAAATGGCAGCGGAAAGTTGCATGTTAAGTTTTGTAGAGTTTTTCCTTCCAAAACCTGAATATTTCCCAAAATACGGTTCCAAACAGGGACCGAGCCGCTCTTTCTTAGATGACTCTAAATGATCCCAAGAAACAACTCCGTTTTATGGTGCATGCATTGAGAAAACTTAGAGGCGCTAATGGATGGGTGGAAGCCGTCACCTTTTCCTCGGCTGGCCTGCATGTTATATTGACATGGAACACCCCCATGCATGGGATTTACACAAGGCAAATATAATCTGTGATTTACAGTGACCACGATTACAAGGATCTCAACTACCAAGAATAACAACGAAGCTTCTATCTATACAGGTAAATCACAGATCATATAGGAAGAGAAGATTACAAAGATTATAGACTTTCTATCTATTCTAACAGCCTCTCTCAATCATAACCGTGCAAGGTTGAGATTGTGCTTGAAGTTTTCCAATTGTCTTACCGTTAGAGCTTTAGTAAAACCATCTGCAACTTGATCTCTTGAAGGAATAAAGTCATTGTCTAATAATTTTCTTGACACTCGTTCTCTGACAAAATGATAATCCACCTCAATATGTTTAGTTCTAGCATGAAACACAGGATTAGCTGAGAGATATTTGGCTCCAAGATTATCACACCATAACTTTGTTGTGGGTGGACTTTGTATACCAATTTCCTTAAGTAGAATCTGAATCTACATTACTTCTGCAGTTGCATTGGCTATTGCTTTATATTCAGCTTCTGTACTAGATCTTGATACTGTTGCTTGTTTGCGTGCATTCCATGAAACTAAGTTCGATCCCAGGAAAACAGCAAAACCACCGGTGGATCTTCTGTCATCTGGAGATCCTGCCCAGTCTGCATCTGAATAAGCACTGACAAGTAAGGACTTGGATCTACCAATTTTTAACCCAAGTTTACTGGAATGTTTTAGATATCTCAGAATCCTTTTAACAGCCGCCCAATGTGTAGTCGTCGGTGCATGAAGAAATTGACATACCTTGTTTACAGAAAAAGCAATATCTGGTCTAGTAAGAGTAAGATATTGAAGAGCACCAACTACACTCCTGTACTGCGTGGCATCATTGGCACCCAAAGGATCTCCTTCAAACACAGATAATTTTTCACTAGTTGACAAGGGAGTGCTCACCGGTTTACAATCAGTCATCCCAACCTTTTTCAATAAATCAATGGCATATTTTTCTTGCGTTAAACTAATTCCTTCACGTACCTTGTTTACTTCTATTCCCAGGAAATAATGAAGTTCTCCCAAATCTTTCAAAGCGAATTCCAGTCTCAGATTTCTCAACAGACTTCTTTGTTTACGGAGTTGAACTAGCGACTATTATGTCATCAACATAGACCAACACAAATATAGTCATATTATCTTTATTAAAGAAGAACAATGATGTATCCGCTTTTGAAGATTTAAAACCAAGACTATTCAGTTTGGCACTCAACCGTACATAGCAAGCATGTGGTGCCTGTTTTAGCCCATACAAGGCCTTGTCCAATTTGCAAACATAATTGGGCATCGATTTGTCTTCATATCCTGGGGGCTGCCTCATATAAACTTCTTCTTCTAGAAAACCATGCAGAAAAGCATTCTGAACATCTAACTGTCTGAGACTCCAACCTCTAGAAACAGCAATGGATAGAACACACTGATAGTGGTGGCTTTAACAACCGGACTAAAGGTATCTTCATAATCTATCCCAAACCTTTGCCTGAACCCTTTTGCAACAAGGCGTGCCTTGTACCTGTCTAAGCTCCCATCAGCTTTACGTTTAATTTTATATACCCATTTACAATCTATTATATTTATCCCTTTCTGAGGTGGAACTAGATGCCATGTCTTATTTTCCATCAGTGCACCGTACTCTAAATCCATAGCATTTTTCCAGTTAACATCACATAGGGCTTCAATAATATTTTGAGGTTCGCCAATAGATATGAGAAACCCAAATTTGGAGTTATACCTTATCGTGCCATCAGTATATACCTTCGGTTTGCGAACACCAACTTGGAGACGAGTGTGAGGACGTGTCGTTGATTGTGTAGGAGCAGGCGTAGCATCAATGGTCGTCGTTGCCGCAGAGGATCCCGGGGCCTCCGGCAAGATCGGATCAGGAGGCTCCTGCATGGATCCTTGTGCAGTCGTGGAAGCAGCAGGGACGTATCCCCCTTGGCACATGGCGCCCGGTTGGACGGGAGTCGTGGCCGGTTGAGTGTTGAGGACACGTGCGGGATAGGTGCGACCGCAGACGTCGACTCGGAAGCAGCGACGTCGGTACCCGGCGTTGCGAGCGGATCCGAACTTCGATGGGAAAATCATCTCCGTGTTACGTGCGGCGTACATATCTCCTTCCTGATGTTCCTGTACATGCTGCGTATTCTCAACAGAGTCATTAGTATTTGGAACAGTAGTCGCATGACCATCTAAAAATTCATACCCCATGCTAGGATTGAGCAACGTTGGATGAAGGACAATAATTTCGGAACGAAGTCTTGCTCCTGCATTGGGATGGAGTTTTGAAAAGGGAAAAACATTTTCATCAAATACAACATCTCTGGAAATATAGACCCGGCCTGTCAAAATATCAAGGCATTTGAAAACTTTATGCATATTGCTATAACCCAGGAAAGCGCATTCTTTGGAGCGGAACTGAAGCTTCTGATTATTATATGGACGAACATTTGGCCAACAAGCACACCCAAAAACTCTTAAGGATGAGTAGTCGGGTTTTGTGCGGAACAAGCGTTCTAGAGGTGTAGAATAATCTATGATTTTGCTGGGAGTACGATTGATCAAAAAAACAGCAGCAAAATAAGCCTCATCCCAAAATTTTAGAGGCATATGAGCATGGGCTAGAAGAGACAGGCCGACTTCGACTATGTGACGGTGTTTTCTCACCGCACCATTTCTTTGGTGAGCATGAGGGCAGGATACAAAATGAGTTATGCCAATCTTAGTGAAAAAGGAGTGGAGTTTTTCATATTCTCCTCCCCAATCTGACTGAACAGCAACAATTTTCTGATTAAGTAATCGTTCAACAAGAGTCTGGAATTCATGAAACTTTTGAAAAACTTCAGACTTGTGTTTCAAGAGATATATCCAGGTGAATTTACTGAAATCATCAATAAAGCTCACATAATATTTGTATCTTCCAAGAATCGGGAGCGGGACCCCAAACATCGAAAACACAAGTTCTAAGGGCATTGGATATACTCATAGACTTTGGATATGGCAATCGATGACTCTTAGCTTGTTGACAAGCATCACACACAGAACTCTTTTTGGACTCAAGCGAGCAAGGAAGATTAAAATCTCTAATAACCCTTTGAACAATAGGAATAGTTTGGATGACCAAGACGATTATGCCATCATCGTCAAGAGCGGTTTATTGACACCATATGCATGCTTTGTAGGTGGCGCGAGAAGGTAGAGGTATAGCCCTTTCCTACATGTTCCTCTAAGAAGAGTGCTCCTCGTGTCCAGATCCTTTATCAAAAAGAATTTTGGGTGAAATCCTAGAAAGACATTATTATCAGATGTAAGACGATGAACAGAAACAAGATGTTTTTTGGTTCTAGGAACATGCAAGACATTGTTTAGGCGAAGATTGCGATTAGGGGTATGAATAATAGAATGGCCAAAGTGACTAATGTTCATACCTGCACCATTCGCTGCTTGGATCTGGTCATTTCCATTGTACTTGTCACGAACAGCAAGCTTCTCTAACTCACCAGTGATGTGATCAGTAGCCCCGGTGTCAGTGTACCAGTTGGTATCGATGTTGTATGAGTGGGTAGCAGCAGCAGCAAGTCTCGGATCAGGCACATAATTTTCATCAAATCGGTGCCAACACCTATCTGCAGTATGCCCAGCTTTGTAGCATACTTGGCAGGGAGGTCCCTGGTTTGGAGATGTGACATCGTTGCGCCTAGGAAATTGGCGCACGTTGCTGCTGCTATTTGGCGCACTGTTTCCACGAGCGACCGCGACCAGAACGTCCGCGGCCACGGCTGCCTCCGCCACGTCCACCACGGCTAGCCGAGTTAGCCGAGGATCCGGAGGACTCATGGCCATGAATCAGATTCATACGCATCTCGAATGCGAGCAGCTGCGCATAAAGTTCGTTGACGGACACCGCCTCTGGCCTCGCAACAAGAGCAGAGACGATGGGGTTGAATTCGTAGTCGAGACCTGTGAGAATATACTCGACGAGTTCTTCATCTTCAATGGGTCTCCCAGCGGCGGCCATGTCGTCACCAAGAGCTCTCATCTTGCCGACATATTCTACCACCGTCATGTTCCCTTTTTGGGTGGTGGCGAGGGCAAGACACGTGTTCACCGCGCGTGCCCGGGTTTGCGATGAGAACATTGCTTCTATCGCCTTCCAAGCTTGCGCCGCGTTCTCCTTCGCAGCAACTTGGGCAAGCACATCTCTTGATAGAGCGGCAAGAAGGAACCCGAGGACTGCTGGTCGGCGCGCCACCACTCCTCGTATGCGGGGTTCGGCACTTTGGCCGGCTTGTTGTTGATGGTGCCGTCGATCTCAACTTCGGGAGCTGGAGAAGCGCCGGTCACGTGGCCAACGAGGCGAGTGCCGCGAAGTGCGGCAAGAACTTGTGCCTTCCACATGGCGTGGTTGTTCTTTGAGAGTTTCTCAGAGATAGCATTGGCGTAGAGGGGATTGACTGCATTGTTTGAGGAGGAGGCCATGACGTGGGTAGATTGGATCTTTTGCTCTGATACCATGAGAAAACTCAGAGGCGCTAATGGATGGGTGGAAGCCGTCACCTTTTCCTCGGCTGGCCTGCATGTTATATTGACATGGAACACCCCCATTCATGGGATTTACACAAGGCAAATATAATCATGATTTACCACCACGATTACAAGGATCTCAACTACCAAGAATAACAACGAAGCTTCTATCTATACAGGTAAATCACAGATCATATAGGAAGAGAAGATTACAAAGATTATAGACTTTCTATCTATTCTAACATGCATAATGCAAGATCTAGCAAGCCTGTGCAAGTTTCTCCATAGAGTAAATTGCATTGGAGCTCCCTACGCACGCTTACGTGGCTGTCTCACTCAATGCTCTGAACTTCCATTTTATTTTCTTTGCTTTCTAAATTTGCTCTTATTTGCACCATAGGTCACTTTTTTTTTGTTCAATAATAGAAGTCGTTGAGGTGATAGAGATGGCAAGCAAACACAAAGAGACATACCATTGTTTTACCGTGTTGTTTACCAATGTTTTACCGTGTTGTTCGGAGACTTGTCGGTCTTCCCTAATCCACGTTGAGGCAAGCCCAAAACACTTTGGACCGGCTCCACGAATTGAGCACCCGCCTCGAATCCACTAGTGGTAGCTCTTTCCCCCTTGGGTAGGTGAGCTCCGACCTTCACAACTTTGCCGGGCCTTCTCACAATCTCCTTGAGAAGGTCACCGCGCACGACGCCTCCACATATCGTCTAGGTGTCGGCAAACACCAAGAATAACAAGTCAAGACCTCTAACTTGAGCTCCACCAAGTACAACACATGTACAATGGTGATCACCGAGTGCAACACATGGACAAGGCTCCCCTCAAGTGCAACACATGCACAAGAGGCTATCAATCCTCTCCCAATTGCAACATATGCAATTAAAGTTTACTCTTAGCTCAAAAATCAAATTGGAGAGTGCAACACATGCACAACTCAACCACAAAGAGCAATAAACTCTCTAAAATCATAGCAACACTCAAATGCTAGCCCCTAAAGCTTCTTATATAGCCTCCACAAGAAAAACTAGCCGTTGGAGGTGAAAATGGGGAAAAATGCCCAGGAAACTCGGTCATACCGCCCTAGGGCCGGTATGACCGCTCCTTAGAGGCCAACAGCTAAAAAACTAGCCGTTACTCAGAAAATTCGGTCATACCGGACCCCAAAAATTGCATACCCATTCTTGGAAAAAATGCACCGAAGTGACCCCGATCATACCGTCGGCTGGTATGACCGGAGAGGGTCCGGTCATACCGCTGGCCGGTATGACCAGATTGACCCCGGTTATACCACAGCTACAGTTACGAAAAAGCTCATAACTTTTTACTCGAAACTCTGATTTAGGTGATCTTGGACTCTACGCGAAGCTTATCACAAGGGCTACAATCTCCACCCATTTTAAAGATTTAATCAACCATAGATATTTTTAAATATCACAAAAACTAAACTCTAATGTAGTCATTCAAGTCTAAAATCTGATTTTTCGAAATCCCTCACATGTATAGACTTGATCAAGGGCATGACTACAAGCTAGCAAGAGTCAATAAGATCAAATATTAAGCCATGTGATGATTAATTCATGATCAAAACAATTTTGCAAAACATATTTGCAAAATCTAATCACATGCTCCAATATCAAATGCATGAACACCAATATTTTGCAAAACACATTTGTAAATATAAATCTTGTAAACAAGAGCAATCAAGATCATATCTTTGAGCCATGTGATAATGAACATTTGATCAAACCAATTTGCAAACACATTTGTAAACTCTATTCACATGCTCCAAGATAAGATTCAATTAAACTATATTTTGTAAAAACTCATTTTGCAAACACAAAGCATAAACCTATCTTAGCCTTTGTGATGATCAACACATGATCAAGTCACAAGATAAGACTCCGATGCATGAGCTCTCTATTTGCAATACATGCAAATATCTAGCTCCATACAGACAACCACTTAAACCAACTTGCATAAGCTATCTCCCTTTTGCAATGCATGCAAATCCATAGCTCTATGCAAAAACCAAAATCAAGATTCAATAAGAAGCAAGCATGAGCTCCCTTATTTGCAACACATGTAAATACTTAGCTCATGCAAAAACCAAATAAGAGAGTGAGCTAGAGTGAACCGGATTGAATTCATCAACACATGATGAAGCTCAAGCTATAAGGCTCGACCCCACTTAATAGTACAGCAACCTACACTAGCAATCCGGTCTCCCATCCAAACACCGAGATCGGTAAAAGACTAGAAACACATCCTTAGCCCTAACTAGTTATACCTTTGCCTCTAGCACATCCACTTGGAGCTTTTATGATTTTGATCATCTTCTCTCCAAGCTAGGTGCTTTCTTCTTGTTCATCAACACATGATAAACCTTCTCTAGCTTCACTACACTTCGGGATTCATCCTTAAAGCTTATCAACATATGATGACTTCTTCTTCCCGATTCTTCATTTTCTTGAACTCAACATACTTCACAACTCATGAAAGATTGTTAGTCCAACAAACACGATTGCCTCAATCATCAATTGCACTCCATTAACACATAATGGATGCCCCTATGATCGATTGAACACAACCCTAATCAAGTTAAATGATTTAAAGGTATCTTGAGTACTTTATGCAATTAATGCTTCATTATACACAAGAACTTTTCGCTTGTCCTTAACCAATGAAGAAACACCATCAACACATGATGAAGTGTTCTTTGATTGATTGAAAGACAACCGAACTCAATTTAAATTTTATTTAAATTGACATGAGTATATATTAACTACAAAAGTTTCATATACTCATTTTGATGGTTACTAAGTAATGATCCAAATTATGTTGGAGTGGTGGCAAGGGATCAATACTCTTAATACCATCAACAATAGAATAAACTCCATTAAATATGTGCATATAAATAATTGAACTTGGAATCAATATACACATAATCAATTTTAGATAGTATTTGAGTTTATCCTATATTAAGATGAGTATACTACAACTACACAAGTTACATATACTCAAAGGATTGTTTCAAAGTAATGATCCTTGATATAGAAAGATGAAATAGATCAATACTATTGAAATATAAAGGTAAAGTATGAACTCCCCCTAAATATGTGCATTCATGTATATATGGGATTGAAACATTAATACACATCTTGAGGTCTAAATAATGGTAGAGTCCTTTAACTTGAATCCAAAATATGCATTAAGATATCATAAAATGAATACGAGTGCATACCTTGAGTTTTCTATTTTTTAATGAGATTAAACTAATCAAATATATACTCAATAAAAGAGTTAGTATCATATTTGGATTTATCAATATGATCATGAGTATTGTATCCAAGGAATGCAACAAGATATATAATATGAGCTCGAATGCATATATTTGATATTTTCATTTTTTTCATCCAAAAGAGACTAATAAAAGTTAAGCTCAATAAAAGAGTTAGTCTCATAAAAAGATTTATCATTAATTAACAATTGAGACTAAGAAATATTATGATTATCAAAAGGGTTACTCTCAATATTAGATTTGTCATTAACACTAAAACCAAATTACTGGAGCTTGAACTTTCACACTGCCATATTTTCCTCCAAAACCGGCAGTGATGGGTTTTTAAACCTTTTTATATTTTTTTCTAGTATATGTATTATGTAATGTTGTACCATATATATTCTACAGTAGATATATTCTATATGGTATATGTTATGCACAATATTAACGAAGCATCGCTAAAGCATAATTCAAATACATTAAAGCATCATAATATTTAATTATTACATTGTTCATTCACAATCGTTCACATTTCACTTAAGCTTTAGCGTGGCTCGTGAAACTCGCCCTTCAGGTTTTCACTTCTCGAATGATGAACCCAGCCATCTGCTCTTGAAGGGCTTCAATTTCACTGTCGAGTAGGCTGTTGGTGCCCAGCTTCATGCGCTGTCATTGAAGAATTGAAGCATTAATTAGTGGCATCATCTTTATAAAGAAAAGTAGGCGTCAACATGTAATGATATACCATATCGCCGTTGTAATCGGTATTGTCAGTGACGAACGCGTGCATATGTGTCATTATGTAGTATGCACATAAATTGTTCCCTTGTTACTGTCTCAGGCACGAAAAATTGGTTTTTATTATGAACTTCTTTGTGAATGGACAATACTGCTGGCTCTTCTTGCGGTATTTTGCGTATGCCCTGTGCATGGTTTTGAGTAGTCATTAAACTTAATTAGGTGCAATAGAATGGAAGATTACTGGAGCAATAATGCAACGACTGAGTTTACCTGTCTAGTAACTCTATTACTTCTTTGTAATTGTCTGTTGGTTTCCTTATTGAGTCCAAGACAGTTATCTTGCTATCGTTTAATATGATGACGAGGAGGATCCAGTGAAAGCTGCAGAAGCCAATTAGTCATCACATAGTGTTGCGCATGAAATATGTGAGACTAGTAGGTAGGGAAACACATACTGAAAGTTGTAGGGTAAAAGTACGTAAGTCTTGTCTTGTAGCTTTAGCAGCGCCTTGAGTACGTACTCCTCAATCTCTTTCAGCGTGTTTGGATCTTGAAGAAGTTTGCAGTTGACAAGGCCTAGGTCGAGTAATCCTACCTTTTCATTTAAGTCCGCTCTGAGTGTCATTGCCTCCATTCTACATAAGGAAGAAGTCAGACCCTCAATTTAAGGGTACGTGAATATACAACATGAATTATACAAGAGACTTACAGAGTCCACATTCTTAATATAGACACGTCCAGGGCGTCTCATTGGTACAACTGGTATATTTCTGTGTTCTACCTAGAAAATGTCATTCACGTTGTTAAAATCAACATCTTTGTATCTGATGGGGAACGCATCGCTCTTTGTCTCTTGGACAAACTACTGGTACCATTGATGTAGACGCCGTAACTGTGTTGTCAGTCTGTGCTCCTTGTCTTGATCCACCAATGCTTCCCGTTAACGAACGACCGCCTTAGAGGGTCTCCTGCCCTTTAGCACCCCCTTAGTCTACCTTTAGATTTCTTCTTAGAGATGCGCTCATAGTCTGATCGTTGGCTAAGTTGAGGAGATTTAGTTGCCCATCCTGTCTGTTTAACCGTCGCTAAGCCCAAGAAGAAATCCCTTTTGTCAGCTTCGATTACAGCCTTATCAGGTGGTGGCATCTTTTTGAAGTGAGTTGTTACGTTGGCATCTACTTCATTTCTAGTTTCTTCTTCGGTCAGGTCATATGCTCGTTTCTTAAGACATTGTGCTGGCTTCACAGATGAGGAACTTTTCCCCCCTGATCGTGAAGAATCTTGAGATCACAGTGCTCTTTGATTATTTTTTTGTGGTGCTGGAGTAGGAGAAGGACTTTTATTGGGTGACGCCGAAGGACTTTTCCTGGGTGGATAGTGTGCCTCGTCATCATTATTGTTGAAGGACCATGTGGAGATCCATCCATGTTTGTAATGAGTATTTGACTTTATTTGTGCAAGGTGTGCTCAAGTTTGAGTTTGATTTGGATTGATTTTCAAAATAAAGCAATTTGAGTTGTCTTTGCAGGAGTGGAAGTACCGATCGTATGGACGCGGTAGTGATGAGTTGGATGGTTTATATTGCATATCATTGTGGGCATTGCTATGTGAAAGGTTTTTTCCTTGTCTTTGATGGTTGCAGGGCGACGGTGCTAGGTCATGGTGAGGCGGAGGATGGCCGGGACTAGGCGAGGCGTCGGAGGTCCGACGGTTGGGAGAGATCATTGGAAGATGATCGGAGGCGGAGTCCGGCAAGTCAAGAAGACAAGGAAAGGAGTTGATGCTAGCTAGATGCTGCGTGGATCAATGAGGGCCGTCGGATTGAGGTCTAGTTGATAGGTTAGCGGGTCTAGGTAGTATGCTTTGAAAACCGTGCAAGAAAACCTGGTATGTGTGTGGGTTTTGGGTTAGCCCTTGCATGGCTGTGTGTGTGGGTTAATCCTAGCCCTTAGATGAGTGCTCTAGGGTTGAGGAACTCATCCAAGGGTGGTAGGTGGCCCAAGAGTAGTATAAATAGGGTGCAGGGTAGCCTCCTTCCCTTGAAGGTTTTGAGGTTTGTGAATGCTCCTTTGAGCTTTGCCCACATGAAAGTGAGGCTTTGTAACCTCTCCTTCCAGAAATGAAAGTTTTATCCATTCACCTCTGAATTTATTTTGCGCATTTACATTATGTCTTTACTTTACATAATTTAAATTTAGCATTTACTTTCCATAATTACTTTCTGCAATTTACTTTCATGTAATTTGGATTTGCCTCCCCTCCTTCTAAATGCTGCTGATCTTGGATGTTTTGAGTGTGTTCATATGGTTTTACATCTCTTTTGCACTCTTGGATTGAGTAGAGAACATCTTTTCTTTCAAGTTCCAACTTTGTTCAGAACTTGTTCTTTGCGCAGCAGTCAGTGTTTGATTTTTGTAAAAATATAGAAAAATCATTTTTGAGTTATTATTGTTTTAGAAGGTGCGGGACTCTGATATACACCTGTAGAAAAATGTTGGAGTTCACTTGTTGCACCGTTTGGGCGCCATGAGGTGAAAACCGAGCCCCAAACTTTCTGCTCGAAGTTCTTGAGCATACTGTGTTCTTAGATTTTTCCTGTTTTTTTTGTAAGGCTTTTTGAGGAGAAATTTAGTGGAGTTCTTCACGACTCTGATTCTCATGGGGATAAAAATTCTAGAAACCCACCAACCTCCTGTGCAAATTGAGGACAAGTTCTGGAAATTCTGCTTTTGCTTTTCTGAAAGTGACTTTTGTGATTTGAATTGATGTCCTTTCTAAAAGCAAGAGTTTGAATTGATTCCTCTTTATCTTGGAACTAGACAACCAGGATTGTGACTCAAAAATCCCCACATATTTTATGGTACTTATCCATGCAAGCTTTGGGTACACATAGTTGTCTAGTTTTTCGGGTTTTTCACAATTTCCTTTGAGCGATCTTGTCGAGGTTTTTGTTGGAGTATTTTGGGGGAATTTTTATTTGCGACCATTCACCCCCCCTCTGTTCGCCATCTCGGTCCTTCAATTGTCATCGTCGTCATCATCGTCGTCATCTGAGACAAACTTTATGTAGCGCTTACGCCACGCGATGAATGTACCTAGGCTTTATCCAAGATTATTTTTCCCCTCCTTACCCAGGATCTCTACCTCAACTTTATGGTATCTGTCAACCACGCTGTCCACTGATACTTTGGTGTATCCTTTAGGAATTGGGAGTTTATGTAACATCTGCCCCTCGATGCATGACCAAGCCACCCCTTCAGCCACCTTAATGGTAATGTTCGCTACGGTCAGGAGCAGACTGCAACGTGTCGGCTCTAAGATTTTGTCCATGAGAAAACTGCAGGCTGTGTCCTCTTAGGGAGGGCCCGCGGACGCTTGGCTGCTTTTATGAGCACCGGGGGGACTCTGGAGCTGGTGGCTGAAGTCATGTAACTGACGTTCGCCGAGGGCGTTTGCTAACATTTCTTGCATCCTATCCTAAACGTCATCCTTGGAATGGATTGGCTGTCCAAGCATAAAAAATTTTAGATTGTGGCCAAGGATCGTGACCTTGGAAGGCCCTAGTGGCAAGAAAGTGGAGTTTCAAGCGACCGCAGATTCGGACGAGCGATTAACGGTCAACGATGTGAAAGCCATCGGCATGGAAGATGTGCGATGGCAGAGAATACCGGAGGTATTTCCGGAAGATTTGCCGGATTGCCACCGGATCGTGATATCGAGTTTGTCATCGAGTTAGCACGGTGCACAAAGACCGATATCAAAGAGACCATATCGGATGCCTACCGACGAGTTAGTAGAAATGAAGAAGCGATTGAGGAACGCAAGAGAAAGGTTTCATTAGACCAAGTTCATCGCCGGGAGCCCGGTTTTGTTTGTTCGCAAGAAGGATGGAAGTCTTAGAATGTGCATCGACTACCGCACTTAATGAAGTAACGATCAAGAATAAGTATCCGTTGCCGGGATCGGCGACTTATTGCATCTTTTCTTCTAAGGAGAGATTCGGTGGCCAAAATTTGAGCATGTTGCATTATGCGGCGTGTGTCGAGAGTAAAGGCTATGCACCAAAGACCCGCCGGTTTGTTGCAACCGTTGAAAATTCGGAATGGAAGTGGGAGGAAATCGGGATGGATTTTATCACGGTTTACCTAAGACTCGAGAAAGGTTACGATTCCATTTGGGTTATCGTGGATCGCTCGCTCATTTCATCCCGATAAAGACCACTTACTCGGAGATCGTTTGGCGTAACTGTACATGTCAAGGATTGTATGTTTGCATGGAGTGCCAAAGAAGATTGTGTCGAACAGAGTACCCAATTTACCTCAAGGTTTTGGAATAAGTTGCATGAAGCAATGGGAACCCGTCTCAATTTCAATCTGACATATCACCCGCAGACGGATGGTCGGTCGAAAGAGTAAATCAGATCTTAGAGGATATGTTGAGAGCTTGTGCCTTAGCTTACGCTACGACATGGGATAAATGTTTGCCATATGCGAGTTGATTACAATAATAGTTATCAAGCTAGCCTACAAATGTCACCGTTCGAGGCATTGTATGGGCGTGCTTGTCGTACTCCATTGAATTGGAGCGAGAGCGAGAGAGCGTTTGGTGTTTGGGCGGATATCCTCGAAGAGGCGGAAAGTCAAGTAGCAATGATCGAGAGAGATTAAAGATAGCATTTTTGAGTTTTGAACCGAGAAGATCATGTGTACCTTAAGAGATTTCACGTTAAAGGAAGCTTGCACCAAGATATGTCGGTCCGTTCAAGATTACGAGCCGTCGAGGAGAGGTAGCTTATCGATTAGAGTTGCCTCGGTCATTGGCGAGTGCATGATGTATTCCATGTATCGCAGCTTAAGAAGTGTCTCGGAGTGCCAGCGAGCAAGCCCGTTGGAGGCAATAGAGTGCAAGAAGATTTGACTTATAAAGAGCAACGGTCGAATTTTGGATGTTGTGGGCGCAAGACCGTAAACAAGTCTATTCGCTTTGCGAGTTCAATGGATCAATCATTACGAAAGTGAAGCCACTTGGGAGCGAGAAGAAGAATTGAAGTCGAATTCGAACCTATTCTCTAGTTAGCCACAATCTCGGTCGAGATTCATTAAGGGGAGGTTTGTAACATCCCAAAATTTGGCTTAATTAAGTTTTTGTTGTTTAAAAGTGCATTTGTGATTTTCTGGAATTTATTTGGATTTTTCTCGATTTATTTGAATTAAATGTTATTTTGGGTTTATTGCTTTTTATTCAAAAGTATTTAAATCTGCAAAGTCAAAATAAAGTTTTGTCAAAAATATTTTATTTAAGTCCGAATGTCTCAAAGTATTTTTGAGATTTTTCTTGGAATTTTCCCGATTATTTTATTGCCTAAAACAAATTAAAGGAATTTTTGGAATTAGTTTAATTGGAAAACTTTTAAAAAATCAATTGAACAGTGTTGGGCGAGCCAACACTGCTGCGCTATAAACCAGCGTCGGTGCGGCCCAGTCGGCCAGGCCGTCGCGAGAAACCCTAGATCGGCGACCGTTCATCGCGATCCAGCCCAGTCGAAGAGGGCGCGTGTGTGTCGCGTTTTAGCCGTCGGATCCGGACACGGCGTCGCAACGTCGATTGTCGTCTCGATCTGGACTCGGAGTTCATCGCCGTGACGCCGCGGACTCTTCGCCGTGTGGAGCGCGGGCGCCGAGGCTATAAAAGGAGGGGTAGCGCCCAGGTTATAAGCAGTGCCGCATCTTTTGGGTGGAAAGTTTCGCGAGCAACAGTGAAACGTCGCCGCAAGCTCGCCGGAGTTGAAGTCTGCGACGCCGAAGTTTTTGCTCAAGCACGTCGCCGGTTCGTCGGTTTTCGTCGTGTGGACTCGAGATCTGGACTCACCGGCGCCGCGCGTCGACTACTCTACCTCACCTCGCGAGACGCCGGCTTGCCGCGCCTTGGTCTTCGTCTTCAAGTCCGAAGACCTCACCGTCGCGCCGCCATCGCTGGACCAGGAGCTCGGAAGCCGTCGGATCTAGATTGGATGGCGCGCGTTGCCGTCGCTCGCGATTGATGACCGTCCGTCGGGTTTCGTCGGATCGATCGAACCGTTGGTTGAGCCAATCGCGAGCGGCCACGTGTCGGCGCTGGTGCGAGGCGTCGTGGAGCCGAGTCTCACAGTAAGCCGCCAGACGCAGTTCGTGACTCGCCCATGCGCCGAGGACACGTGTCGGCGTGGGATTGGCCGAGACCGATCTTGACGTCATGCTTGCGTCATAATTACATTTTCAATTGGAAAAATATTCCGATTGGAAATTCCGTGATGATGACGTCATCATGAGGTCACGCTGACGTCATAAATCGATTTTTCAGTATAAAAATAAATCTGTTAATTCGTATTTTCGATTTTCTCGATTTCATTATTTATTTCAAACTTCAAAGGCTATATCTTTTGCATCGTAACTCGGATTTGAGTGATTCCAGTTTCTAAAATTTGTAAAATTGAGATCTATTTAATGGTGAATTTTAATTGATTTTTGGAGTTCAATTGCTCTCTGTTTTGGCATTTATTTGCTTTTCTCTTTGATGCAGCGTAGGCGTTGAATTGTGCGACGCTTGGAGGAAGATCAAGCAACCCAAGAGCAAGCTTCAGATCAAGATCAGGACCTATTCCAAGGCAAGTTGTGCTTTGATCATGTTGAACCCATGTTTATAAAATTGCTATGTTTGTTTTACAATATTGCATATATTTCAAATATACAATTGTTTCAAATTAGATTGGGTTTAGCTAAAATACGATTGATCTATACCCTACCTTGTCATTATATGCCATGAACCATTGTCACCCTAGATTGGTTTAATATAGTTGATTAATAATTATGATCAACATTGGAGGTTAGACCGTATTAGTTGCTTAGCCATGCCACGTCATCACATGTGTCGTAATCATTGTTAATTAATCTTGATTAACGGAATATGGAACAATGTTATGAACTTGTGTGTCATGTGGGATTGCATTTCCTTTTCTTGCATCCTTTCTTCTATTTCTTGTACCGTGCATCCAAGCTACTTTCATTGCTTAATTATTAGTTTATATTTTCATCTTGCCTGCAATAATGTAAGTTGGTCATAAGATCATACATTTAGTTATATCAATAAATGAACTATTGTTGTCTGGATTTCTTTGGACGCCTATAAATTTCGGTGTCCTCTGGGAACATTGCTTTCCAGGGCACCAAACTGAACCCTCTGGTGAGACCAGTGTGCTCTTTGTTACCCAGGGCACGTGTTAGCTCGTCGTTCTCCCTTATTGGCTAGAAGGAGCCCTGAGTAGCTTGGGCATGGGCATCTGTGATCTTCTTCAAGATTTCCTCATCTTTCTCGCTTTTGAAGCTTAAGCTACCATCATCCGATAGTGTAGCTCTCATCGCAAGCATCCAGTACTTCGATCTTGGGGCCACTCGAACAATTCCACTACGAGTTAGCTCTTCTTCCTGTGCATCCAACTTGGGTACTTTCTTCACGTAGCCACCGGCGCCTAGCACATAGGGGTAAATGTTCTTGTTCGAGTTTGCCTTGTTCTGTTGGCTGATAGCCTGGGCTTCATTAGACTTCTTATAATGCACGAATTCATCACAAAATTGCCTCAACCTCGGGTATCTATGAAAGTCTAGTGTTTGATCCTTCTTCACATACTCCTTATTCAGCTTTGTCTTCCAATTCTTCGATGTGGATCCCATGATGGTTAGTGCATGTTTCTTGGCAAGCTCCAACTGATCTTCAAGGAACTGGAACTTGGCTGTTAAATCTGTCCACAATGTTTCCTTGATTTCATCAGGAGCATACGACGAGCAATCGCCACGGCGTGTCCATGATTTGTAGGTGATGGGCACATTATCTATACCCAGGACCCCGCATGCTGTCCGATATGGCCCAAGCAATGATGTAGGTATAGCTGGTTCCCCGACTACATTAAGCTCCATGATCACCTTTCGTTCACCTATTCGCAACTTGCTGGGACCTCGGCCACGACGCTGCCTCCGTTCACTTGATGTCTAACCTTGCATTTTGATCATTTTATTAGTCGTCTGGCCCTGCTAAAGAATTACCTCGTCTACGTGAAGAATTTCATCAGGAAGCACACCCAACTAAAGAATTACCTCGTGTACGTTTGGGAAGCACATCCAACTAAAGAATTACCTAGTGTACATTTGTTGCCTCAGGTTGCTCCAGGTTGAGGAACCTTGTTGGGCTTTGGTTCAAGGGCACAGTGCCATTCGGCACTTGTCCTTGGTTAGAGGCCATGTGCAGCAAGTTTATCTGAAATTTTAAATTAACAAAGTGTAACATCCCAAATTTTGCTTTATTGGTTTTAATGTGTTTTTCCCTTTTATTGGAATTTTTTGGGATTTTAATTAATTCATTTTTTATTTATTGAATTGAGCCTTTTACTATCTTTTGATTATTCAGAGAAAATTATTAATGATCTTTTGTTGGAAATATTTTATTTGAGTCCCAAATGTCCTAAAGTATTTTCTGGAATTTTTCATGATTTTTCCTGGTATTTTTGCTATGTATTTTGGCTTTGTTTATTTATCTGAATTGTTTTTATTCAAAATCGTTTTAAAATCTGTAGAATAGAAATTGGGCCGACCGAAATCCCTTCAGTCCAGCCCAATTTCCGCTTGGCCCAGCCCATCCGTCGTGCCGCACAGCCCGCTCCGCCGAACCCTACCCGTGCAACCGTTGGATTTCGATCCAACGGCTTTGATCGTGCCGCGTCGCCGCTCGCTGCCAGCCATCCGATCGGATCCGCATGGACCCTCGTGATTACACCACGTCGGCTCACCATGTTCGGATCGAATCCCTGCCACTGTCGTTGATTCTATTTTGGTTTCCGCGCCCTACACAGAAACTGAGGGCCCTATTTAATGTGCCGCTGCCACCCTTGTGTTGCGCACCCCGAGACGCATCCGTAGCCCTAGTGCATGTATTCCGGGTTGTTGCAATCATCGATCCACGTTGAACCAAGGAGGAAGAGTCATCAGAGGACCCTGGAACGCCGTGCCGTGCGTCGTCGTCTTCCTCTCCGGTGAAGACCTCACCGCCGTGCCGCCATCAACGTTTGGGAGCTCGGAAGTTGTCGAATCTTCAATCAACGGTCAGGATCAAGCCACGTCGCCGTGTCAGTAGTAAACTGCTCCGTCTACCATAGCTGTTAGATCTTAACCGTGCGGCTCAAATCTTGCCACGTTGTCGTCTATTGCTCCACCCACCGTCGACGTTGGATCCACGCCGATCGGTGCAGATCGTGCCGCGTGTCCCCGTATGTGCTGCTGCATCTTCAGATCTGAGCCATTGGATTCAAACCGAATGGTTGAGATCGCATCGCGCGCCGGGCTAGTCCCTTGTAGCCACGTGTCACGCAGAAACTAAGGCATCACTGTCGTCGGTTTCGCTAACATCATCGCCTTTGATCTCCACCGTCCGATCTGAAATGAACGGTTGAGATCATCGCCGCTGCGTGTTTTAATCGCGTCTGTTGAATCTGTGCCATGTGTCATCAATCTAATGGTGCCACATGTGTGTGCTTGCGTCAGTCGGTGCATGGGCACAGTGCCGCTAGTCCACCGTGGACTAGCGTCGGCCGTGGACCGAGTCCATACGCTGATGACACGTGTCGCACCGTGGTTGTGCCGCGTGTCAGCACCCGATTGGGCCACGTGTCCGCTGATGTCAGCGTGACATCATATATCCGGTTTTTTCTTAAGAAAATAATTAGCCAAAAATCATATTCGGTGCTGACGTCAGCATGACATCATAAATGCTATTTTCCAGTGTAAAAGTAATTCGGGTTTTCTATTTTTCAGAATTATCTTTTATTCCAAACTTTGAATAGCTATATCTTTTGCATTTAAACTTCGATTGAGGTGATTCTAGTTTTAATTTTTTTTAAAATCATGATCTATTTAATGGTGAATTTTATTTAATTTTTTGAGTTGATCTTGCTCTCTGTATTTGCTATTTATTGCTTTCTCGCTCGTTACGCGTAGTCGAGTTGCCCAGTGAGTTTGTAGTTAAGGAGGCAGCACCCAAGCAAGGTCTAGAGCAGGAGTCAGAGTTGTTTGAAGGCAAGTTGTGTTTTGATCATATTGAACCTATGCTTTAAATATTATATTTTCTCAAAGTATTGCATATTAATTCAAGTATTGTTGTTTCAAATAAGTTGGGATTAGTTATTGTCCACTTTGAGTTACATCCACCTTACCATGTTGTATGTCGTATTTCATTTGTCATCCTATAATGATTTAATATTAATTGGTAGCTATAATTGCCAATGTGGTTAGCTAGAACGTAAGTAGAATGCTTAGCCGTGCAACGAGTCATCATTTTATGTAAAAAATGGTTAATCTTGCTTAATGATTATGGAACATGTTTATTAATTTTTGTGCTGGGTGTTGTCACACAATGTTGTTGTTGTTGATGGAACGTGGTGCATGGTAAAGCAACTGGGGTGGTAAAATGATTTAGGCTAAGGCAAGTGGCATGTATTTGTGGTGGGCCAATGTGGCACTTGGGCAGTCGTATTGCTTTTTCTGATAATGGTTGGTTCATGGTTACGATGATTTTTAGTTAGTCTTGTCTTGTTCAATTAAGGACTTAACCTTGCAAGAATTTGAACTGAGTCATTCATACAACCACATGTCTGTTATGGGACAGACCTAGCTGATTAATTTGTTGAGTCTAAACTTTTGTACTATTTGTGGTGGTGTGAGGCCTGGTTAGTGGTAACCAGTCGTCACACGGGTGTGCTCACATGGCGCAAGAGGGGGGCCCTCGATGTGGTAACCAGTCTCACTAGTGTTGAAACCTTAGCGGATAGTATTGGGTTTAGATAGACATTGGAAAGGCTTTGTTATAATCAATCGCCTTTGTGGTGTATGGTTGTATCTTGTGGGTAAAGTGTATAACCTCGGCAGAGTGTAAAACCTATTCGAATAGCCGTGCTTGCGGTATTGAGCATTGCTCAGTGATTACAGTCAAGGGTTAGATTTTATTAAAAAAAAATAGGTATGGATGTTGAAATGTGGAATAAGGTTATGAGTTGGTTATTGGAAAACGAATGGAAAATGTATTATGGTTATTATTTGTTTTTGCTGTCTTTCAATCTATTTATACTATTCCTTTACAAGTGCTGTTTATACAAAATAACCATGTCAGTCTATCCTTTGTAATAAGCCATGCATATATTATATTAGACTTGCATTCTGTACGCAACTTGTTGAGTGCTTTATGTACTCACCCCCTTGCAACAAAACATCACCAGTTTGAGAAGAAGCAACGCCTGCTTTTGACGAAGAGTATCATGAAGAGGCGAATAACTAGGGTGCGAACCTCGTCAGTTTCTTGTGGCATATCGAAGGGTTTCTACACTTGTGTTTATTTCCGCTGCTATTTAATTACTTCCAGTCTTAGCCCTGCGAGGCGTATTCATGTAAGGTTAACCATAAGGTCGTCCAACAGTTATATTTAATATTGATGAAGTCTTTATTATGTTTCTGTTAAGTATGATTATGATATTCATCAATGTTGAGCCTGTGTGCACTAGCGTGATCCTGGACTAGTCCGGAATACACAGAGGGTCCGGATGTGAATATTCGGGTCTCGATAGAGGTGGTATCAGAGCCATATTGACTGTTTCGCGTAGACATTGAAGTACCCGAGGTATCGTGAGTAAGGAGCTAATCCAAGACCAAGGTCCAGAGCTCTTTGAAGGCAAGTTGTGCTTTTGATCATGTTGAGCCCATGTTTTAAAAGTTATATTGTTTTAAACTATTGCATACTAATTCAATTGATACTTGTTTCAATTAATTTGGGATTAGCTCTTCGTCCAAATTGAGTTATACCTACATTGTCATTTGTATGCCATTATTCATTTGTCACCTTAGTATGGTTCCTTATATGTTTGTATCTATTATTTGCCAATGTGGGTTAGCTAGAACGTGAATAGTTTGCTTAGCCGTGCAACGAGTTATTGATATCATTTTATGTGAGAAAATTTAATCTTGCTTAATGAAATATGGAACATGTTTTTGAAATGTGTGTTAGGTGTTGTCACGCAATGTTGTTGATGGCACATGGTGCATGGTAGTCAACTGGGGTGGTAAAATGATTTAGACTGAGGCATGTGGCAAGAATTTTATGGTTGGCCAATGTGGCATTTGGGTGGTCGCTTGTTCTTGATAATGGTAACGGTAATGATGAATTTTTGGTTAGTCTTGCCTTGGTCAACCTAAGGACTTAACCTTGCAAGCATTTGACCTGAGTCAATAATCATGCAACCGCATGTTTGTAATGGGATGGACCTAGCTGATTAATTTGCAATGTCTTAGCTTGGTACTAGTAGTGGTGGTGTGAGCCCCGACTTTATGGGTAAACTCATGGCGTAAGAGGGGGGCCCTGAATGTGGTAACCAGTCCCATCAGTGTTGAAACCTTAGCGAGTAGTATTGGGTTAAGACAGAGCTCTGTAAAGGCTTTGTCATGATCTCTCTGCCTACACACCAAAGGAAGTGTGTCAGTAGCTTGGCAACAAGAGATGATCATGTCTGTGGGTAAAGCGCATAACCTCTGCAGAGTGTAAAATCTATTCGAATAGCCGTGCTCGCGGTATTGAGCAATGCTCGGGAATTACGGTCAAGGGTTAGATTTTATTAAAATAAATTGGGGATGGAGGTTGTATGCCTATGGAAGTTTGGAAATTGATTTAAGGTTGTGAGTTGGTTTATTTGGGAAATAATTGAGAAATTTATTATCGTTATTATTTATTTTACTGTCTTTACAATCTATTTATGCTATTTCTTCATAAATGTTGCCTTATTGCAAAACAACCATGTTAGCGGTACCTTTGGAATAAGCCATGCATATAGTATGATAGACTTGCATTCTGTGCACAACTTGTTGAGTGCTTTAAGTACTCACCCTTGCCAACAATCAAATCATCAATTTAGGAGAAGTCTACACCTTTGAAGGAGATGGAGTTCTACGATGAGGCGATTATCTAGGAGTTGAACCTTGTCAGATGCCTATGGCATGTTGATGGGATTCACCGACGTTCTTCATTCTGTTGTTGTTTATTTTCTTTGATTCAGGGCCACGAGGCTTAATAAGTGTAAGTTTGACCCTAAGGTTGTTCAACTATGTCTTATTTAATATATGAAGTCTTTTGTTATGTTTTCGCTGTGTATGATTGTGATATTCATCTATGTTGAGACTGTGTGCACTACCGTGATCATGGACTAGTGTAGAATACACAAAGGGTCTAGATTTGCATATTCGGGTCCCGACAGTCCCTTACAAAGAAGATTTGTGTAACGACATTAGCAGGTACGAATGATTCTTCTCTGTATCCGAGGTGTTTGAAGTCCACGGTAGTGATACTGTACTTGTTGATGTTCTCGCCCCCAGGGAGCCTGACCCACTGGCACCGAAAGAGTGGGACCTTCAAAGGCCCATAGTCAATCTCCCAAATCTCTTCTATGAATCCGTAGTAGGTTTGCATATTGCCATTGCTATCGTAGGCATCTATACGGACACCGTTGTTCTGGTTGGTGCTCTTGTTATCTTGTGCTCTCGTATAAAATGTATATCCATTGATGTCGTATCCTTCAAATGTCAGAATTGTATATGACGGTCCCTGAGCCAATGCTCTCAACTAAGTACTGTGTTTGCTGTGCCTAAGCAACCAATCTCCAAAGTTATCTCTGTGCTCTATCGTGATCCAAACCTCAGACTTAAATGGGTTTTTTCTTCTTAGCATGTTCTTGTTTCTTGGTCATCTAGGAAGCAGTCTGGAGTTGCATAGTCTACCACTGAGGTCGAGTATGTAGCTATAGCTAGATGCTGTAGTTAGGTGCTCTTGATGAGATCGACCTTGCGGGACTTTGGGTTAGAGATAGAGAGTGTTCCACTGTTCTGTGATAACACTTCTGCTATTTGCATTGCTATAAACTCAGTGCAGCACTCTAGGACCAAGCACATTGATATTAGATATCACTTCCTTAGAGACCATGTGGAGAAGGGTGATATAGTGCTTCAGTTTGTGGAGAGTGACCACTAGATTGCCGATATCATTACCAAGCCTTTAGATAGTTCTAGGTTCGTTGCCTTGAGAGGAGAGCTTAGAGTTGTATGCCCTTACGACATCTCTTGAGGGGGAGCTGGTTTGTATATTATGTATTATATATATTTTTTTCTAGTATTTCCTTTCTTTTGCATCTTCTGGGTAATATTGGGCTTATTTCTAAAGTTTTGAGTTCACTTCACTTAGACTTCTGGCATGATTTGCATGGACCTCTCATCTTATGCTGTAGGTTGCTATCATGCACAATTAGCTGTTCTCTCTTCTCTCTAGGTTGAGTTCCCTCACAGTCTTATAAGTCTAGCAGGTGTTGGGCCCCTGGGTAGATAGGGTCTATATGCACTCCTTAACTTGAGATCTAGAGTCAGCTTCCCTATGTCAGTCATTGGGGAAGATGAGAGCGAGTTTGAGCTGTAGTGTTCTCTACTATCTTTTCTATACTCTATAGCCACCCACTTTATAGTTTCTCGACTTCTTCTCCTCATTCAGTATTCCTAGTTTCGTTTGAGTTCATTTGGACCTTTCATGAGCTTAACTTTGCTAATAACTCAACGTGAACCAGATTTTGCTTAAAATTGATTCACTTGTTGAGGGGGAGTTTGAGAATCTGTTTCATGCATTGCATATAGACTTCATTTTCTATTTTATGAGCTTTGTCTATTATGCAAATGAGCTTTTATTCATGCTATGCACTAGGCTCTTTTATGAAGAAAAATGCTAGCTTAGCTATGTCCAAGTTCATTTTGTCTTGCTAAGCTTGTTAAGATTTGAAAATTAAAGCTTTAAATGAAAACTTGATGAAACATGTTGCTTTTACTTGATAAGTTTCTTCTCTAGGTGTATTTGCCATGATTTGTGAAATTTTGGATTTCTCTAGAGTCCCTATAGCAACTTGGGTGAAACTTGCTTGATCCATACTTGAGTCCTTCATTTGTTCATAAATCAATGTGATAAAATCACTACTATAGAAAGGGGTATATTAGACGCCTCAGCACAGACGGTTCTGAGGAACCGTCTGTGACAAATAATATCACTGACGGTTTTATACTTTAACCGTCAGTGAAATTATCACAGACGGTACTCTACAAAAACCGTCGCGATATACATCCATGTCACGAGCGGGTTTAATTAAAAACGTGCAGGAATATATCACTGAGCGGTTCTTTCATAAAACCGTCGTAATATCACATATTATCCCGCACGGTTTTGTAATAAAACCGTCATCATATATCATGAGCGGTTTTATTATAAAACCGCTGCATTTCTATGTTTATCATTGGCGGGTTTTCTATAAAACCGTCGAGATTTCTATCGGTGTATAAAATACAGAGGCCGAGCCACTTGGTGCATTTTTAGGGTTTCGTGATCTATTTTCATTTGGTTGCGGCTGTGCGGCTGTGAGGCGATTTGGTAAAAGAAGACCGTTGATTTCGAAAGGTGATTGAGGACCCATTTGATTTTGGTGATCTAAGGTTAGTAACGGTGTCTAATTGCAGTATATTCAAGATCTACCTTATTAAGAATGGAATTTGATGATTTTCTAGATTTAGCTTGTAGATATTCATGTGTTCTTTCTTTATAAGGGTAGTAATGGGTTTTAATTGCATTAACACTAAATGTTGTATTGCTTGGCGTAGATGGACCGAAGATGGATGTACACTAAGAACCGTGTGAGTGCCGAGTACATGAATGACGTCTCCGCTTTTAGAAGAGCTGCAGAAGAGGATATGTTTAATAAGGGGGGCAGTTTATGTCTTGTCCGTGCATTGACTGTGAGAATCTGAAGATGTTTCGAAACTTTGCGCAGATCGAAGCACACTTGATTATGAGGGGTTTCAAAATGGGGTATACATGTTGGACCAGTCACGGTGAAGAGCAGGAGATACAGGAAGCAGGTATTAACATGGTCAACGAAGTCAATGATATGTCGGATGGTCATATCGATTGTGGTTCCGATGAGGATAGGTTGCAGGAAGATAATCTGAATCAGATGCTGCGTGATGTAGAAAGCAACCGTGATGATAGAGAATATGGTAAATTCCAGGTCTTGATGGAGGACTCGGAGAAACCTTTGTTCACAGGCTGCAAGTCGAAATACACAAGCTTGTCATCCGTGCTTGAACTGCTGAAATTGAAAGCAAGCAACGGTTGGTCCGATAAGAGTTTCACAGCGCTGTTACATTTATTGGCGGACATGCTTCCCGAGGGAAACGAGTTACCGACAACCACCTACAAAGCTAAGAAGATTCTTTGTCCCTTGGGAATGGATGTAGAAAGAATACATGCATGTCCGAACGACTGTATCCTGTACCGCCAAGAGTACGCGAACTTGCACATATGTCCTGTGTGCAAAGCATCCGGGTACAAGCGTAAGAGTCATTCGGATGATGACAGTGAGGGCACCCAGGTGATGAAAGGACCTCCTGCTAAGGTGGCATGGTATCTGCCTATAATTCCTCGTTTGAAGCGTTTGTTTGCGAACCCAAATGAGGCAAAACTATTGCGTTGGCACTCGGAGGAGCGTGAAGAACGATGGAATGCTAAGGCACCCTGCTGATTCCATCCAATGGGGAAACATTGATAGGAGGTTTCAAGAATTCGGTGAGGATCCGAGGAATATAAGGTTTGGATTGAGTACAGATGGAATGAATCCTTTCGGTAACTTGAGTAGCCGGCATAGCACTTGGCCCGTGAATCTCTGTATCTACAACCTTCCTCCTTGGTTGTGTATGAAGCGGAAGTACATTTTGTTGTCTGTACTTATCCAAGGACCGAAACAACCTGGGAACGATATTGATGTGTACCTAGCACCATTGGTGGAAGATCTGAAAACACTATGGGTTCCCGGGGTACAGGTATGGGATACGTACAAACGAGAGAACTTCACTTTGCACTGCCTTTTGTTCTGCACCATAAATGATTACCCTGCCCTTGGTAACCTATCAGGCCAGAGTACAAAAGGGACCAAAGCCTGCACTCACTGCTTAGACAATACCGAGAGTGTGTGGCTGAATCACTCACGCAAAACTGTTTACATGCATCACCGTAGGTTCCTTCGGAGGAATCACCCATACCGCAAAATGAAAAAACAATTTGATGGAACGAACGAAGACGGTTTAGCTCCAAAGCCTTTAAGTGGTATAGATATCCATGATATGGTTAAGAACTTGGATGTTGCGTTTGGAAAGGGGCGTAAATCGAGGTCCCGTGAGAAGAGCACGTGGAAGAAGAGATCAATATTTTGGGACCTACCTTATTGGGAGCACCTAGAAGTTCGGCACTGCATCGACGTGATGCACGTGGAGAAGAATGTCTGTGATAGCTTGATTGGTCTCTTATTGAATATTAAAGGCAAATCAAAGGACAGTATCAATGCACCCTTGACTTGGTCGATATGGGCATAAGACCCGAGTTAGCACCGAAAGAGACAGATACAGGCCGAACATATTGCGAACCTGCTTGTTACACTTTGTCTAAGGCCGAGAGAACTGAACTGTGCCAGTGCTTGCATGGTGTGAAAGTTCCGTCCGGTTACTCCTCTAACATGAAGAGACTTGTTTCGATGCAAGATTTGAAATTAGTTGGCATGAAGTCTCATGATTGTCATGTGCTGATGACACAAATGCTCCCTGTGGCAATTAAAAGTATTTTGCCAGTCAAGGTTCGGGAGACAATCACGAGGCTGTGTTATTTCTTTAACACAATTGCTCAGAAGGTAATCAATCCCGAAGCACTAGATGCACTGCGGGCTGAGGTGGTGATGACTCTATGTAACCTTGAGATGTATTTCCCTCCGTCGTTTTTCGATATCATGGTCCATCTCGTTGTTCACCTTGTGAGAGATAAAGATATCTTGGCCCGTGTTCCTCGTAGCATGTACCCATTCGAGAGGTATATGGGGATTCTCAAGTCCTACGTACGAAATCAATCTCAGCCGGAGGGTAGCATTGTCGAAGGTTATGCAACTGAAGAAGTTGTAGAGTTCTGCGTCGATTACATGGCTCAGGTCGAACCAATAGGTGTGCCTCGATCTCGCCATGAGGGGAGACTCGAGGCTTCGGGACCATCGAAGGAAAGCAATCACGTCGATCCGGCTTCCTATGCTCAAGCTCTTTTCACGGTTTTGCAACACATGGTCAGTAGTGTCCCGTACATCGATGAGCATAAGCACCGGTCGCGGCAAGAGAATCCGACGCGCAAGAGCCTTGCATCACGAGACAAAGATAACCTTGATTTAACGGATGGTGAAGGAGCGACCCATCACCGGGACCTCTTGGTGATACGCTCACATGGTTGGCAAAGGGCCAACATTTACTGATTGTAACATGGAAATGATACGACTTAAATGGGTACACATTTTACGAGAGATCGGACATGAAGAGCACAAACTGAACAACGGTGTATGCGCATAGATCGTTCAACACCGTTGGGTCAACGAGGAGCTCCTACTATGGGTTCATAGAGGATATTTGGGAGCTTGACTATGTACTATTCAAGATCCCCTTATTTAGGTGTCGTTGGGTCCACCTCCAAAGACGTGAAGGTTGACAAGTGCGGTGTCACTCTCGTTGACCTCGCACGCGCGTCGGATACCAAGATGAACCATTCATACTCGCTAACCAAGCTGTTCAAGTATTCTATGTAATCGACCCGTCCAACAAGAAGAGACATGTAGTTCTTGAGGAAAAAGGAGGATTGTCGGAGTAGAGAATGTAGTAGATGAGGAAGAATACAATCAATTCAAGAGTTGCCTCCTATCGGAACGAGCATCACAGTCCGGAAGAACAACCCAAGAAGCTAGCTACATGCGCGTCGATCATCATGAAGGGCTAATTTTTATACAAAAGAATAAGCAAGTGGACTTATGATTTTAAGTGTACTCTAGAAGATAATATAGTTGTTTGTAATGAGATGCTTGAAATTAAAAACAACTTTGTGTATATATGCATCGATTTATGTAATATAGTTTTCTTTCCTTTCTTGATATTGCTTCATCTACAATTCCATATACGATATACATTATGTCAAGAAGGCCAAACTTTTGGATTTACCATAGCAATGAGTCTGTTTAAATCTTCATCATAGACGGTTCTAATATAGGATCGTCTGTGATAAATTAATATCACAGACGGTTTTGTTACATAACCGTCTGCCATATAAACTATTTCAGACGTTTATAATATAGAACCGTCTGTGATAAATTAATATCACAGACGGTTCGATTTACGAACCGTCTGTGATATTTTTATATCAGACGGTTCTTATGTAGAACCATCTGTGATATGGGTGACCTATAAAATGCGCACTCTGCAGATCTGTCATTCTCCACTCTTCCACTCACGCGCTCAAAACCCTAGTATTCGTCTCCGCCCGCGCGCGCCTCCCATCGCCGACGCCGCCCCGTCGTCGGCGCCTCCCCATCGCCGACTCCTCCCCTCGTCGATGCCTCCCATCTCCGACCCGCCCCTCGCCGACGCTTCCCCATCACCGCCGCCGCCCGCGCCGACGCCTCCCATCGCCGACGCCGCCCGTCGTCGACTCCTCCCATCGCCGATTCCTCCCCTCGTCGAAGCCTCCCCATCTCCGACCGCCCCTCGCCGACGCAAAGACCATCGCCGACGCCTCCCCATCGCCGACTCCTCCCCTCGTCGAACCTAAATGCGGATGAACTGAAATTTAATTGTTGAATCGTGGTGGTTTATGATTTTATTCAATACATAGGTGTACTTGACAAGATTGTTTAGGACCTAGGAGATATACTAAGCTGCATCTTTGTCATGAGCAGAATGTGCATTGCCACCAAATTTTATTTATTATCTGTTGTGATTAATCTATTTGTGTATGCATTTGTGCCGCCTTTTTTCAATCTGTTGTTGACCAATTGGATATGTAGTGAATGGCATCTTTGGTTTCATTTGTGTCAATTTCGATGGAGATATTTTGAGATTTCAAAATGGTTCTCTAATGACGTTGGCTATTACATGTTTATTTTATTCATTGCATCTTGAGATGCTTAGGAAGCAAATATCAAGAAGGTGCATGAAAATCTTTTGAGGTTGTGAAGGAAAGAAATTATGTTCCTGTTATGAACAGAACTTTTTACATTTACCTCTTGTTTCATAGCCTTTTAATGCACTTATGTGTCGCATGTGCTCTAATGGGTGTATACATAATTATGCACACGAAGATCCACTTTTAGTGAAGGTGAATAAGGCAAAAAAAAATTGCCGGATTAAGGGAAAATGCCAAAAAAAAAGCAGAACAACCATGCTTCTCTCAACTTACCTTCTTTGAACTACCTTTGTACCCATTAAATAAAAGTAGCCATCAATTGGTAGCCTTCCATTTTTGTTTACTTGTCTTTCCTGTTGTGCCACGACATCCAGCCTAGATTGCAAGATGGTGTCCCCTCGTTCGCCGTCTGAAGGATGTGATGAGTCATCCAAAAGAAAACCTCCTCGAGGTCCAAGAGGAGCAAATAAAAGGCCCACGGAATGATATACCATCACGGCGGTTGATCGAAAGGATGGGGCCCCCACCGAACCATGAAAGGCAGTGAATGCATTTAGGACATTGTGTGGGATAGTCGCACGGGAACGGGCCCCCATCACTTGTCCATCTTGGAAGTCGCTGACTGATGAGAGCCGCAACGACTTGGTGACAGAAATTATGTCCTCGTTCGATATCCCAGAAGACTTTGTGACCTTAGTGCGACGGTATGCACTGCTAGTGTCGGGAAAGGCGAGGAAGAATTTCAAGAGCACACTTGTCAAGGAATATGTCAATAAGGACAGGACTCCCTTCTCTAAGTACGGGTTTATTACTGAGGACGTATGGCAAAATTTTGTTGAGGCGAAGACGACGGATGAATTCGTGCGTCAAAGTGAAGCCCACAAGGCCCTGCAGGCAAGGAGCACCCACCCCCACAGACTTGGCACCGCTGGGTACGCGGGGAAGAGGGACCAATGGGAGAGGGAGGGCGAGGAGGCTCAGGCGCCATTTGCAAGTATCGTTGACCGACGCGCCGAGACCGGCTCGAGCAAGGTCAAGTGCCACGTCTTCCCAAGACCGTCTCCTTTACAAACCCATGACGAGGAAGTCTACCAACGATTGGTAAGATATTGGACTTCCAATTTTGTACGAAATTTGTCCATAATTTCGTAAGTGAATTAACTTTTTGGGATCTTGCAGGTAGCGTTGAGTACACAATCTTCCGAGGGCACTTTTTTGCCAGACAGGGAGAAAGATGTACTCTCCACAGCCTTGGGAAACAAGGAACACCCTGGTCGCACGCGAGGCGTTGGGGTTTTTGTTCCCTGGAAGTCCGGATTTCCAGGCGACTCAGACAAATACCGGAGTAGGAAGAGAACAAAAGCAGAGTGAGAGGAACGATTGGTACAAAGGATTGAGGAAAGACTAAGAGAAGAATTCAACAATAAGATAAAAAGCCTCGAGGAAAGGCTCAATAATTAGCTTGCGCAAGTCCCAGAATTATGTGCGCAAATCAGCCCCACTACCAAAAAGAGCAGCTGTGCGTCCGCCACTCCCACAGCTGAACATGGGAAATCTCCTGTCTGTGAAATCAAGGTACTTATATATATGTCTTGAATGCTCCATACAAATAGCTGTTGGACGCAGTAGCTAAGTCTGTAGTGTTATGTTGGTGGCCACGCGGTGCACTCTCCAAGTGAGACTTGTCTGTGGGGCCATTCTTATTCCGGCTGCTTCGGGGGTCGCGTATCTGTTTATTGAAGGGGCGTTGGTGCACGGCACCCTTGTGGCAACAGGATTCACGAAGGTTAGTGTGGACGGTGTAAACGATAATTTCAAGACTGTCCCACTACCGATGCCCCCAAACGATGAGATTGTGACACTGGGGGACGCCATTCATACTTTTATCCAGTGGCCCAGCAGCGACATCTCCCTGGACGCCCGTCCTCCATCACCGGAGCTTCCCCAACTATTTGAGTCATGTGCTGCACCTCAGGAGGGCACCAAATCGGCTCCTGTGCCCCCTGCATTAAAAGACATTGTGCGGGATGGTGCCCACTCGTCTCCCGTGCAGACTACTTATGCGAAAAAAAAAAGTCAAGGGCAAATCGAGCGATCACGAAGAAATTGGACTATCAATTACCCACGCTGGCCCGAGTATACCAGCTAGGAGAGCCTTTTGTAACCGCAGAGCGCATGAAGAACCTTTCTATGGCTTGCGTTAGATTGCAGAATTGGTGCATGGAACATGCTAAAAAGCCAGTGCAAGACCGCATAACGAGTATCTCGGTCAGTTTCAAGCCTAAGCATCTATTCAACGAGTCATCGGGGGGATTCTTCACAGCCGACTTCAAGGACCTTTTTGACGTATTCAACCTCGACGCCCTCGACGCCGCGCTCTTGAGATGTTGGACATTGTAAGTGTGTGCATTCACAGTGTACATTCGTGTAATATCGATAAAAGTCATATATATATGACTCAATGCTTTCGTATATTTAGATACATGATCCGGGAAGCGAGACAGAACAAACAACCGGTGGGTTTCCTGGACCCACACATAGTCTCCAAGCAAACAATGGACAGAGATTACGAATTTGTCGATAAATACGTCGGAGAGGCCTTGGCGGCTCAAAAAGATAAAGAGTTCATACTTATACCCCACAACCTAGGGTAAGTGCTAGTTTGATTTGCACTATGCTCACAACTCTATTAATTGACCATGCCGACATACCTGTGTAGGTTTCACTGGGTACTCATTGTAATTCATCCATCGACGAATCGGGTCATTTACCTTGATTCCTTACAGAGTGGCAGCCATGACTTACAACCTATCGCAAAATTAATCACCAGGTAATTAATCACGTTTCCTCCAAAGATAACATGCTCATGTAGGTTGTTCAAACATGTATGTTTCTCCTGGAATAGCCGAGGCTAACCTCTTGCAATCATGTAGCGCGTTCAAAGTGTACAAAGCTTATGGAGGGCCTTCTGGCAAGGACAGGGCGAAGCTGAATCACAATTTTAAGTTTCCAGTATCCGCTGTACACAATAATCCTATGTAAACTATGTAATAATGAGTTTGGAACTAACCAAATCTATATTTGCAGTGCCACCAGCAGGGACAGGGGAATAACCGTTGTGGATTTTACGTTTGCCACAACATGGAACTCCTTGTCACTAAGAAAACGGCCAATCGGGTAACAACTGCGTTGGAATAGGCTGATCTGGAGCGAATTCGAGGACAACTTTGTGCCTTCTTGCTCAGTCAAGTTATAAACAAAGAGGGCGAGTTCCACGCTGCCGTATAACTTGAGTCGTCGATTTTTTGAATTACCATTTGGGTTAATTATCAAACTTGTGTTGTGGATTTGTAAATTGTAGTTGTGTATTCTATTAATTGGTTAATGCTATTGATTTACATTTGATTAATATATCTGAGTTCATTTATGAAAGAGATGTGCCGTGCAATATTAATCTATATGTAATATGCTTCGCGCTGTGATGGAATCTAATCAGTTGATTGATGAATTGGACATAATAATGCCTGTAAGCTGAAATGGTTGTAATGTTTTTGTTACATGAGTTTAGTTATTCTGTAGTCTGCTTTTTTCCAGAGGGCGTGGCTAGCATTTCCTGAGGCTAGCCAATAAATAGAAAAATGGTTGTCTGCTGGAAGCCTTATCACAGACGGTTTTTAATTAAAACCAGTCTGTGATATAAATATTTAACAGACGGTTTTTAACTAAAACCGTCTGTGATGTAATGTTTTAACAGACGGTTTCAAACAAAAACCGTCTGTGATATGATAATACCACAAACTGTTTTTTTAGAAACCGTCTGTAATGTGAAATATCACAGACGGTTTCTGAACCGTCTGTGATATGGCGTGACATCACTGACACATGGTTCTGAGCAGTTGAAGGAAACTGTTCGTGATGACGGTTCCAAACCGTCTGTGATAAGCTTTTCTGTAGTAGTGAATGAATATTAAACAAAAATGACTTTATTTGTGCGCATTAATAAGACTTAGCACCTTACATTCACAAGACAGTTTCCCATTGCACTTGGGATGAACATGGAATGTATCGTGTATAACCAAGACTATTCTCTTAAGAGTTCATCTTGATATGGTCGAATATGGCTTAGTCAATTGCTTTAAAAACAATGCAAATAAAAAACATAAGTGGGTAAAGAATGCAAATAATGTCATATTTGCACCCCGCTATGCCTTTCAATGTCATAAAGCAAAACTTGCGTTAATTGAAAAATGAGCTCGAAGGACCTTGTATGCATTTCTAGATTCTCCAAAGTGTTGAGTAGGTTGAACTCTAGGTTTTCCATTTGATCCTTTGAGTGGCTTTGATTCTAGTTTAGAAACTATGCTAAGTGTTGCAATTGTTAAATCATGCAAAAATGACATTGTCTTTCTTGTTCTTTCTAGCAGACTTGTCATTTGCATTTGGACATATCTTAGTTTAGCATAATCTAAACTTGAGTAGCTTGGTGTCATACTTTGTATATGTGGTCACTTGGATAATTCTCAAAGCTCTTTTAGGACGCATTTCATGCATACATGTGTAAAGGGGGAGAAAATGCCTTCTTGATGCCTATATTGCCAAAAGGGGGAGAAATGTGTAAAAAATGCATCATTAAAAAGATAAAAATGCGGTTGCATCTTGATTCCTATAAGCATCTTGAGCTTTTTGTTTTTATTGGATTTTTGAGATTTTGTGGAAAACTTGCTATTTCCTTGGCCTTGCCTAAAATCTTTCTCGCCAACTTGAGCTTTGGTTTTGCATTCAAATTGCTTTCTTCCTTCTTCAAACTCAAATTTATGCCTATTGTGTTGTTTGTCAATATACTCATCAAGCGGGAGATTGAAAGAACATGTGGAGGTCTACCCATGTTTGTGATGAGTATTTGACTAAATTTGAGCTCGCTATGCTCTGGTTTGAGTTTGTTTTGAATTGGATTTTCAGTTTGAAGCAATTTGAGCTATGTTTGGAATTTGCGGTGCTACCGGCCATGGTAGCCCGGTGCTACCGGCCTAGCGGTAGCACCGGCCCCCAGAGTGGTGTGTAAAAACCTGAGAGGGTGTTTTTGGGGGATCTGGCAGTCCGGTGCTACCGGCCATGGCAGCATGGTGCTACTGGCCGAGCGGTAGCACCGACCTCGAAGGGCGGTGTAAAAATTTCAGAAGGGTGCATTTTTGGGCATTCTAGCGGTCCGGTGCTACCGCCCATGGTAGTCTGGTGCTACCGGGTCAGCGGTAGCACCGGCCCAAATGCCCGGTGTGGAAATTCCAGAGAGGATGTTCTGCTATTTGGGATGAAGGACGGTGTTACCGGCCAGGGGCTGGTAGCACCGGCCCTTATGAGCGGAAATGTTTCAAAAATTGTGATTTTAGGAGTTTAATTGCATATCTTTTTGAACATTGCTATGTGATGGGCCGTCGGATCAAGGAGGGCCGTCGGATCGCGATCTAGATGATAGAGTAGCGGGTCTAGTTAGTATGCTTTGAAAAGCGTGCAAAAACCCGATGTGTTAGAGGGTTTCGGGTTAGCCCATTTATGAGTGAGTGAGTCATTCCTAGCCCTTGATGGTGATCCTTAGGGTAGAAGAAACTCATCCAAGGGTGGAGGGTGACTCAAGAGTAGTATAAATAGAGAGGGAGGGGTTGCCTTCCTCCACTTGAAGGTTTTACAGGTTTGTGCGCTCCTTTGAGCTTTGCCCACTTTGTTGTGCGGCTTTGTAAACCTCCCTTCCAGAAATGAAAGTTTAATTTCCTCATCTCTGAATTTATTTTACTCATTTATGTTATGCTTTAAATTCTGTCTTTAAATTCTGTAATTTACATTCTTGCAATTTACATTTACGCAATTTGGATTTGCCTCCCCTCCTACATGCTTTTTCTTCTTGTGCCGAGGATGTCTATTGATAGATGAATCTTCTTCAGATCATATCCCAATCATCTAGGTAATCCATGCATCTTTCTTGGAAGAAACCGATCTTGAGCTCTTGAGTGAATCATTCTTCTTAGATCGTGTTTGTGGAGTTTTGGTCTTGTGTTCTAGCTTGCTATGACATGTGGGAGGTCATCTAAGATGTTCTTGATCATCAAAACCCCACGAGCAAGTCTTATATCGAGTTCTTGAGTTTTGTTTAAACTTGGTGTGTTCTTCCTTCAAAGTGAAAAAGGTTGGAACTTTACGTCAATCCTTGCGATTGAAGGTTGGAATAAGTTCCTGACATCCTTAGGAAGACATCTACCAAGTTTCATGAGTTTTTGTCCAATCGATCAAATGATTCCTCAAAATTTGCTTTTGGAGTTCGTGCTGGTTCTTCAGCCGTTCTTGAGCCCAGTGCTACCACCCCTGGTGCAGTACTACTGATCTCCGGTGCTACCGGCCTCCCAGCTGTAGCACCGGCCAACCAAAATAGCTTGTTCCATCTCATTTGCTCTTTTTTGATTGATTGTTTTTGGGCTTGGTTGGATCGTTTTGAGTTATGGGAATTTTATTTGGGATCATTCACCCCACTATGATCGCCATCTCGGTCCTTCACTTAGCTTATGGTGTAGACATTACTTAGTGTCATTATGGGTAATAATTGTGAAATATCTCATGTACAAGCTTAGACGTACTTACTTAGAACGTTTTTTAAATGTTGGGATACACTTATGTTTAAGATAGAGCAATTTTGTTAATGGTATGGAACTGAGGTATGATCTCCGTGTATTTTGATGAAATCCAACCCAAAAACTTATGGTTTAGATGCGGGCGAGTTACTGTGTAAACTTGAGGCGTGAGGAGGGATCTCGCGCGTAGTTAGGGGGAGATTCTCACACGGGTCGGTTAAGGACCGAAGTCGACGCTATCACCTAAGTCAATTGGTGCAACCAAATGTGCTATTATGGGATAGACTTAGCTTAGTAGATTAGCTAGAGTTTAACCTTGCATTTTGGTAGGCCGAAGTAGTAAGGGCACTCCGGGGTAAGGTGTCGCTTGTAGGTACTCCCTTCACCAAGGTGTTAGGGTTAAATCATTCCAATACAACAGTGTATGCCTAGCCATGGGGAAAGCATGTGATGGGGTGTAAACCATTGTTAGTACTGTGTGTGTGGGTCCAGTTTTCTAGACTATGGCAATGGTTTATCATCACCAGGGCTAGTGCAAGGCTAAGCTTTAGCTAATTGAACGGTTTCGTCACATCTAGCAAATCGGGTGTTGTAGGTATCACGAGGCATGGTTGACATGATTGCTAGAATTTGTCATGTGTGTAAAGTGTACACTCTCTGTAGAGATTTAAATCTAATTAATTAGCCGTGTTCACGGTCATGAGTAACTTAGGGAAGTAATGTCAAGTATAGTGTTGTTTTTGCGAAATTGATGGAAACGGTGTTGGAACGGGTTGGTGTGTTTGTAAGCCAATGTTGGCTGCGTTTTCTCTCTGTTCATGGCCAAGGAGAGCTGTGAAATGATGTTATGAAACTTTACTTACTGTTATTAGCTTCATATCAAATGCTCTTTACAATTCCATTACCGTTTGATGAAATATTCACTTGCATATAAAATCTGCTCTATGCTGAAAATAAGACTTAGTGTATTGGCTTGTTATCTTTGATCTAACCTTGAATTTATTGTATTTCCATACAATAAAGTCTTGCAAGTACATAAGTGTACTCACCGTTGCTTAATCTATAACATATAGACTAAGGTACGGAAGAAGTCCCCGATGATACATACTTTGCACCAGGGTCCGACGACCACTTCGTTGGATGAACTAGGGTTCCACTTCGACGACCACTGTCCTACTTTTGTTTTATTCTTTATTTCCTCTGCGAATTACTTTTGTGTGAAATATTTGGTCGGTCGGCCACATACTTGTAATATTAAGTAGTTGTAATAGCTTCTAGTTTATGTTTATGCTATGACAATTACTTAGACATGTGTGTATGAGTAATGGTACATCTCAAATATGTGATATGTGGGCACTAGGTGTTGATCTTGGGAACTAGCGCCGATCACATATCGGGTATCCGAAATTGTTCTCAACCATTTGACGCGTGGGCACGAGCGACCGTCGTGCCTTGACTATTGCGACGCACACCACTCAGTGGATGTGGGCGATACCAAGGTTCTTAGACGACCGGCGTGTGTTACGCCAGGAAAGGTTGGTTTCAATCCCGGTATGGTTGTTCGGAAAAGAATCAGAACTCTCTTGGTTGCGTAAGTGTGTACGGTACTACTAGGTGGCTCATATTTGTTTGAGTGAGGGCCATCTGGTTAATACTCCATGCACGGGACTTTTGGTGGTAGTGAGCATACACTTAAGTAGAGTATGGGTATCACCTGTAAGTCCAACGCACGAGTGTGGTTCGATTCATATTTCTAGGTGCCCACAAGAGGTACGATTGTAGGAAAAGCCTTAGTTAGCATGGTCGATAGATAAGGATAAGCTTTCTCTCAAAAAATATTATTTTTGGTTATAAAAGCTTATGTACAAAGTGTAGAATGCTGTTCACATCCCCTCTATAGTATTTCTTTCTCGTCCTATCCTTCAAAATGATTTTTGTGCTCATCCTAATTTCAAACCTTGGATTTCCGTAAAATGACACCATAAAACCTTGTTCTACTCCTTATGCCATTCAAATTGATAAAAACTACGTTTCAAAGTCATAAAAGCTAAGTTTTGAAACCTAAAATCTAATAGGACCAGCATGCAGCTTCCTAATCTCATCCTACTTTGAACCGTACCTTTTAGAGGTGAAAATTTTTACAATCTTACCTTGCTTCGAAAGCTTAGATACGCAGAGCGTAGATGTAGAGTTAAGGAAAGATTAGGATGTTTTTGGTTGACCTAGAGACATCCAAAAATGCCACTAAAATTCTGGAAGGAACCATAATGAGTCAAGACTGAATCTATAAAATTTTGTAGACTTTAGAGATAGGGAACAGGGGTTAGAAATTCGAGAAAAAGGTTTGTAGGCACAAGATAGTAATTCTGAACAGTGCCTCGTATATTCAATTCTATGGGATGTTCTAGCCATGTAAAATTTCTGAAAAGTTTACCATATGTGCATCACATCTCCAGGAAGCTACTAAAAAATTTCACATTATTATCAGCCATGTAGTAGTGCCTAAATATTTTATGAACCTATTGGATAGAACCGTTAGCATTGCTGATTTTCTGTTTTATTGCCTTTCCTTTACCTAGTTTGTTTCATACCATATAAGGTCATGCTAACCTGAAACTCTTCTCTTCTTAGATGGCACGCCGCTGGGAACCATGCTACTGCACTCGGGCCATAGTTGAGGGCTCTGTGCAGCAGACTCTATGGGACATGATGTGCTGTTCCGGTTTTACCGAGCAGTCGGAGTATCTCATCTCCCGTTTAGCCATTAGCCCAACCTCTGAGATGTTTATCATGGAGGTGACCATCCATGGGCGTCACAAAGGGGAGCCAGCCCGACATTACCATGGGGCATACGTTGCCATCGTTCGTCTCCGTCACGACCTCCCCGACAAGACACAGAGCCATATCCTTGAAACCAAAGAATCTCCACCACTCTCTCCACCTCACTGCTTTGCTTGGATCATATAAAGTGATTTTAAGATAAAAGCGGAGAGAACCTATATTTTCAAGAAAGAATGGAAACCCCAAAATGAGATCCCGACGTCATCAAGCTGATCCATGAAGAACGAATATCACTAGACTAAATACGCTAGGTTTTGTAGCTAGAAAGGAACTATAGACCCCCATGTGCATTGGTTTTGAATATGTGATCTTTTTTACTTTGGAATTCTATTGTAAGATCTTTTTGTACTGCTCCTCGGGTTACTCTCGTAAATGCAAGACCATTAGATTGAAAATTAAGATGTGACAACCCTTAATTAATAAAAAAATTTAATTAAGAAAATTTTAAGGAACGAAATGTTGCTTTTTAAACTGACTAACAATTACCTAATCCAAGTAAAGACCATTCTTAAAATAATATTTTAATGAATGAAATGTTTCCTTATAATCTAGTTAACCCCTATCTAACCATCTTTCCTCGATTCCAACATTGTTGCAAGATGCCTGTGACCCAATCCGTCAATGCACCCAATAGAAGTAATAAATAATAAGATTCTCAGTCTTCGCAAATTGATCTTCTCGCCCCACCTCAACCCAATCCTTGAGAATCTCTGCCCTGCTCTCAATCTAAACCTTTACCTCTGAAATACCATGTGGAGATCTACTCATGTTGGTGATGAGTAATTGACTAAATTTGAGCATGGTTTGCTCTGGTTTGAGTTTGATTTGAATTGGATTTTCAATATGAAGCAATTTGAGTTGTGTTTGCCAGGGGCAACACTACCGGCCATGTGGGAGCGGTAGTGCCGGCCGAGTGGCAGTACCGGTCGAGCGGCAGTACCGGCTGGGGTAGCGGTAGTTATATTCCAGAGAGAGGCGTTCGCTGGTTCTTCAGGGGAGCAGCACTACGGGCAATGTGGGAGTGGTAGTGCCGGCCGAGCGGCACTACTGGCCCAGGAGTCGGTAGTGCCGGACAATAGAGCGAATGTTGAGTTTGAATTTTGAAATTGCGTGAGATATATTGCAAATCAATTTGGACATTGCTATGTGATGTGTTTCCTTGTTTTTGATGGTTGCAGGTCGACGAAGCTAGATCATGGTGAGGCAAAGGATTATCGGGACTAGGCGAGGTGCGCCAGAGGTTCAGACGATCGGGGATCGCCAGAAGATAATCGGAGATGGAGTCGTGGCAAGCCGTGAAGACAAGGAACGGTTGAGATGCTAGCTAGATGCTGCATGGATCAATGAGGGCCATTGGATGTTGGTCTAGTTGATAAGTTAGCGGGTCTAGTTAGTGTGCTTTGAAAACCGTGCAAGAAAACCCATTATGTGTGTGGGTTTTGGGTGAGCCCTTGCATGGCTGGTTGAGTGGGTTAATCCTAGCCCTTGATGAGTGCTCTAGGGTTTAGAAGCTCATCCAAGGGTGGTAGGTGGCCCAAGAGTAGTATAAATAGAGGGGTAGGGGTAGCCCTCCTCATCTTGAAGGTTTTGAGGTTGTTGTGCTCCTTTGAGTTTTGCCCACTTGTGAGATTTGTAAACCTCCCTTCCAGAAATAAAAGTTTAATCCATTCCTCTCAATTCTAAATTTACTTTCTGCATTTACATTTAAATTCAGTCTTTAAATTCCACAACTTACATTCATGCAATTTACTTTCATGCAAGTTGGATTTGCCTACCCTCCTTCTAAATGCTGAAATTTGAGAAAACTGATTCTTCTGCCTCCATTTGATACCGAAGTATTTTGGCTTGGTTTCATTGAGTGAAAAATTTCATTTGTGATCTTCTTTGGGGGATAAAATTTATTTTGGGATCATTCACCCCCCCTCTGATCGCCATTTCGATCTTTCAATTGGTATCAGAGCTGGTTTTGCTCTTTCATAGATCTTGACTAGTCTCAAGAGCCATGGCGATAGACAAGTATTCCACCAAGCCTCCTATTTTCTCTGGAGTTGATATTCCTTTTTGGAAGTCATGAATGGAGTCATATATCACTGCCTAGGGCTTCCTGATTTGGCAGAAGGTGAAACTCCCGTATGAGGTTCCTGCTGATAAAAACGTCACGGCCAGCAATATGGCTGACGTTGATGTAAGTTCAAGCTCCATTGGTTTTGGTGATTGGTTTAATATTAATGCTTAATCATTATTTAATGACAAATCTAATCATTATGAGACTAACATGTTTAATTGAGCTACATTCTTATTAGTCTCAAATTCGGATGGAAAATGGAAAACCCAAGGTATGCACTCATATTTTACTCTATTGTCTTAATGCATACTTAGGATTCAAGTTAAAAGATAAACTCTTCCATTGCCTTAGTCTAAATATGTGCATTATGTTTCCAAATTTATATATACATGAATGCACACATCTAGGGGGAGTTAATAATTTAACTTGATATTTCAATTGTATTGATCCATGTCCTCTTGCTATATAATATAAAGGATCAAGACTTTGAAACAATCTTTTGAGTATATATATAACTTATGTAGTTGAAGTATACTCATGCTAATATAGGATAAACTCATATGCAATCTAAAATTGATTTGGGTTGTGCTCAATCAATCTTGGAGGCATCCATTATGTGTTAATGGAGTGCGGTGATGACTGAGACAATCGTGTTTGTTGGACTAACATCTTCCATGAGTTGTAAAGTAGGTTGAGTCCAAGATAATAAAGAATCGGGAGGAAGAAGAAGAAGAAGTCATCATGTGTTGATGAGCTTCAAGAGGTGATCCCGAAGTGAAGAGAAGGGCTAGAGAAGGTTCATCATGTGTTGATGAACAAGAAGAAAAAGATGTCATCCTGGAGAGAAGATGATTGGAAATCATAAAAGCTCCAAGTGGATTGCTAGAGGCAAAGGTATAACTAGCTAGGGCTAAGGATGTGTTCCTAGTCTTTTACCGGTCTTGGTGTTTGGATATGAGACCGGGTTGCTAGTTAGGTGCCGTACAATTAAGAGGGGTTGAGTCTTTTAGCTTGAGCTTCATCATGTGTTGATGAACTCAATCCGGTTCACTCTAACTCACTCTCCTGTTTGGTGTTTGTATGGAGCTAACCATTTGGCATGTGTTGCAAATAGGTGAAGCTCGTGCATTGGATTTTGCATCAGCAAAGTATTTGCATGTGTTGCAAATAAGGGTGCTCATACTTGCATCTTAATTGAATCTTATTTGATTTAGTTTTTGCTTGAAGCTAAGTTTTGCATGTGTTGCAAAAGGAGAAAGCTCAAGCAACTTGATTTGTTGTGGCTGTTTGTATGGTGCTAGAGATTTGCATGTGTTGCAAATAGAGAGCTCATGCTTTGGTGTTCTAGCTTGTGATTGAATCATGTGTTGATCATCACAAGACTAAGCTTGGTTTATGCTTTGTGTTTGCAAAATGTGTTTTTGCAAAGTATTGATTTGTTATTTGCAAATGTGTTTTGCAAATAAGCTGGAAGTTATGAGGTTCGATCCTAGAGCATGTGTTGGCATTTGCAAATGTGTTTTGCAAAGTGTCGAGATCATGTGTTGATCCTTACATGGCTAAGAGGATTGATCTTATAAGTTCGTGGTTTATTTGCGAATATGTTTTGCAAATAAGTTGGAGTTGTTACTTGCAAATGTGTTTTGCAAATGAACTTGAGATTATGGGTTTCGATCCTAGAGCATGTGAATAGGGTTTGCAAATTGACTTGATCATGTGTTGATCATCACATGGCTAAGAGGATTGATCTCATAAGTTCTTGGTTTATTTGCAAATGTGTTTTGCAAATAAGTTATGCTTAATGAGATTCTTTGGAGTATGTGATTAACATGTGCAAATGTGTTTTGCATAGTGTTGTGGTCATGTGTTGATCCTCACATAGCTCAAAGAATGAATCTTTAATGGTTTGGAGAAAAGTTTTTGAGAAAAACAGTGTTTTCTCCCCAAGGCCGGTTGTACCACCCATGTAGGACCTGTAGTACCGCTGGGTCAGTAGTACCGCTTATGGGAGCGTTACTGTCGCTTGGCCGGTACTACCGCCCTTGTAAGGCCGGTAGCATCGGGGTCCGATGCTACCGCAGTTTGGCCGGTAGCACCGGACGGAAGGTCGGTGCTACCGTCTCTCTGGTCGGTGTGGAAATTCCAGAGAGGGATGTTTTTGGGCGGATTGGCAGTCCGGTGCTACCGCCCATGGTAGCCCAGTAGCACCGGAGGTCCGGTGCTACCGCTCCTCTGGCCGATGTGAAAATTCAGAGGATGTGTTTTTGTGTTCGGTTTGGATCTTGTGGTACCGGGGTCCAAGGCCGGTGCTACCGCCCGAGCGGTAGCATCGCTCCCAGTTGGCCGATGCTACTGGATTTCCTGCAATGGCTAGTTTTGTAGCCGTTGGCGAGGAGGCCGGTGCTACCGGTCCTAGTAGGGCGGTAGCACCGGGTTTGCTAGATTTTTGCCCAATTCGTCCCCAATGGCTAGTTTTGGCTTGGAGGCTATAAAAGGAGGCCTTGGTGAGCAAGGGCGGTGGTGGTTGCTGTTGCTAGAGCATTTGGGTGTTTGTAGGAGTTGTGTGCATGTGTTGCCCTCTTCCATTTGCTTCTTGAGCTAGTGTGAGCCTCTAAATTGCATGTGTTGCAATTAGGAGAGGATTGATAGCCTCTTGTGCATGTGTTGCACTTGAGGAGGATCCTAGTGCATGTGTTGCACTAGGTCACCGGAGTGCATGTGTTGCACTAGGTGAAGTTCAAGCTGAAAGGCTTGACTTGTTACTCTTGGTGTTTGCCGCCACCTAGATGGCGTAGTGGCGTCGTGCGCGGGAGCTCTCAACGGAGGTTGTGAGAAGCCCCAGCAAAGTTTGTGAAGGTTGGAGCTCACCTACCCGGGAGGGAAAAGGAGCTACCACATGTGGATTCGAGGTGGGTGCTCAATTCGTGGAGCCGGTCCAATTCGTTTGGGCTAACCTCAACGTGGATTAGGGGAGATCGACAAGTCTCCGAACACCACGGTAAAAAGTATCATGTCTCTCGTGCTTTTACATTATTGATATTTTTGTTCTTATTGCTACTTGTCTTTAGAATTGAAATATCTTGTGTAGAGACATAATTAGTTAGTGCACATAGTGAGCCTAGTTGATTTACGCTTTAATTGTCAAAACCTTAGTTTATCGCTTCCGCATTAATAATTGTTAATGTTTTGGCATTAGGATAATTAGGGGTGAATTGCTTTGTAGAAATTAGTAGTGAGATTTTTAAAAGCCGCCTATTCACCCCCCTCTAGTCGGCATCCTTGACTTACAAGTGGTATCAGAGCTTGGTCTCTCATTTTGTTGACTTAACCATCTAGAGAGTAAGGATGATGACTAGCGGATTAGTGCACTACACCGATTCACAAATATTTGATGGCTCAAATTATGCTTCATGGAAATTATATATGATTTCTAATTTTAAATCCATAAGCCCCAAAATGTGGTGGATCGTAGATGTTGGCTTTTCTCTTTGATTGAATGAATTTGCTCCAACTAAAGGAGAAGACAAATGCCTACATCTCGACGCTAAAGCTACTAATGTTTTATTTAGCATTGTGAGCGTAGATGTGTTCAACAAAATTTGCAATCTCAAGAGCGCTCATGAGATGCGGGTCAAACATCAAGAAATATATTATTCATCCACATCAACAAATAAAGATTGCATTGATGATTGCATTAAGGATTGGACATCGGTAAAAGAAACCTCCACTTCTACCTCAAGTGATGAAGAAACCTCAACCTCTGCCTCAAGCGACGATGAGAATCAAATTCTTTCATCATCTACTCGTTGCTTCATGGCAAAAGGTAAAATTGAGGTAAATGATGATGAGGATGATGAGCCCTCTTACGATGATTTGATGAATATGTTAGAGGAGCTCAATGAGTATCTTGGGAGAGAAAAGTCAAAATATAAAATTTTGAAGCTTGATCATGAATCACTTCAAAATAATTATAATATGCTCCAAAGTGAGCATGAGTCTCTCCTCCTCAAGGAACTCATTAAGCCAAGAGTAGACATAGGAATTCAATGTGATTTAATTGATGATTTGCCATGCTTAAATATTGATTCTTGCATTTCATCAAAAATTGATATGTCCACCTCTAGTGATAATATGCCTTGTAGCTCAAATTCAAATATTGCTAGTACTTCCTCTATGCTTGTTGAGACTAATCTTGTAGAGGACAATAAAGAGCTCAAGGAACAAGTCACTCAACTGAGAAGTGACTTAGAGAAGTGCTTTAAAGGAAAGGCCACCCTCGATAACATTCTAAACAATCAACGAAAGTTGGTTGACAAGAGAGGGATCGGCTACATCTCCAAGAGGGAGAAGAAAATGAAGGGCCACTACGCCTCGGTGCGTCCTCATCAAGTGGAAAACAAGTCCACACCACCAATGAAGAGGCAAATCGGCAAGGAGCAAATCAAAACGGTCAAGAGAGGACCAAATAGAGTGACATGCTTCAATTGCCGGGAAAGAGGACATTTCGGTAAGAATTGTCCCAAAGGTACCATCCCTAAGCCTATTATTGTTAATGACCATTATTTGCTTAAGAAGGACAAAAATGTCAATGTGTTTGCCAAGTTTGTCGATTCTCCCAAGTACTTGCAAAATTATGATATTCATTTGCTTAGGAGAAATAAATCTAGAAATGTGTTTGCTCAAAATGCTAGATTTCCTAAGACTATGGAAAACCATGTTGATCATGTGCTTAGGAAAAATAACAATAGCAAAACATTTTCTAAATATAGTAGATCCTCTAAGCGTTCTTATTATAATGATAATTATGTGCTTAGAATGGATCAAACTAGGAATGGATTTGCTAATATTGCTAAAACTCCTAAGCCTCCTCAATTCAACACCAATAATCCATTGCTAGTCATGTTAGTTCACCCAATACTATAAATGTTAGGGCCATTTGGGTTCCTAAATCTATTGTGACTAACATTCTTGGACCCAACAAAAATTGGGTACCAACAAGTGCTTAAAAGAATATTAGGTACTTGGAGATGCATTGGACGCTTGGCTTCTCCAAAAGAATGAAGATTTCATCATTTGCAAAATGGAGCCAAGCATGAAGACTATCTCTCAAATCATGAACCAAAGTCATCTCGGGTAACAAGTATTTAAATTGATCCTTATAGCTTCTAGCCTTGTGTAGGTTAAGCTACATTATTCATGAAAATCAATTTGAATTGCTTGTTCATATACTTGCTCATGCTTTTTAGTTGTGTTGATTATAATCTTGAGCAAGTTTGGTAAGCGGCACATTAAGGGAGAGTGTTACATCATAACCATGTATATTACATCCCTAAGTGTGCCCACATTTATATAAGTGCTAATATATATATGTTCAAAATCAAGCCATTTAGCCAAAAGTCAAAACTTTGTATACTATTAGTACTCTTTTCAAAAACTAGTTGAAAAATGTATAAAAATGCTTTCAAAAGGTTTTCCAATAGTTTTGCCTTCACAAAAATCTATTTTACAAAGAAAATGAGTTTCAAGTCCAAAAGCTAGTTACTAGTATCTTGTTTTTTATTTGAACTTATATTTTTCATAGAATTAATTGTGAAATGAATTTGAAAGAAATTCCAAAACGAAAAATCTAGAGTTGGTCTTTCTTAACAACTTTTGTGTTCAAAAGATTTTCAAAAGACCAACCAATCAAAAGTTATTTGATTTTGAAACTCGCCGAAAAACTATACTTGACCCATAATGGTCATACTATTGCACTTTGTGAGTTTCTCCATTTGGACTAGATCTTGTGTAGTATCTTAGTTCAAAATGATATTTAAGACTCATACACAAGTTCAAATCTCTATATCTCATCTTATTCTTCATTTGAATCTTGTGTTGAAATATTTGGTTTTGTTTTACAAATAATTATCTCAAAAGGACCATTTTGGTCAAAAGTCAAATCTTGTGTTTAAAAGACCAAAATTTGAAAAAAAAGCTTTGTAAAAGTATTATATTATGTATTTTAAATGTTTTATAAGCTTTCAAAATGAAAATTCCATGTTAGAATCAAAATTGGCTAAAATCCTTGTTTTGACCCAAAATGACATATTCTTGCATATTGTGTTTTTAGCAATTTGAATTGGATTTCTTTGTATATCTTGGCATGAAATAGTATTTCCATCTCATTCAAAGCCATGAAAGTTGAAATCTCCATGAAATCTAAGTTGAATTACATTTTAAGCTTTCAATAGAAATTCAACTTTTCTTTATGCCTACAATGTGCATTTTGCCATATCTTTTGAAAGAAAAGTAATTTTAAGAAAGTTATTTTTGTAAAACCTTATAAATAGTCCAAAGTTCATTTCTGGAAAGTTTCAAATCATTTGGACTTTATTTGAATTATTTGTGCAAAAAATTGCATTTTTCAGCTTGTTAGGGCCTGTTGCACCGCCCTGAACCGCGGTAGCACTGGAGTTCGGTACTACCGACCATGTGAGAGTGGTAGTACCAGCCCTCGCAGATCTATTCTGAATTTTTAGATTTTTTTAAAATTAATTTTGGGATATCTTTTGAGTGAAACTTCCTTTTTCAAAAATTCTTTTTGGAAAAGCTTCTTATGATCCCAAAATATCTTTTTGTAAAATTTTAAATCTTTTGAAAATTATTTAGCTTAATTTCAAGAGATATCCATTTAGTTCCCTTTGAACCATTTTAAGTGGTACCTATTTGATCTCAAATTGAAATATCATTTCAAAACCAAAACTTGTGCATGTTCAAATGCAAATAGCTCTATATTTCATCTCTTGGACCTTATGAGAGCTTATCATAATCAAGTTTTGAGCATTTATCTCCAAGTGGTATCTCTAATGTTATTGCTCTGATACCTTCAAAATTTTCAAAATCTTGGAGAGTTCTTTGTGAAAAATAAAATCAAATTAAGGGGTATTAATTTCTATCAAGTGGTATCATCTATTTCCTTGCTTTATGAATTTTTTTTACAAATGGTATCCACTTCTACCCCTTATGCATCTTTATGAGATTTCATGTTATTTTAAACTCATATGGGTGAGTTCCCTAGTTGAAGCTTAATTGTAAGTTCAATCTCTCAAGGACTCTCTATGTGAGATCCTTTGTATATTGAAATATATAAAAGGGGAGCTTGTATTTAGCCCCTTAGCCGAAATATGCCTTCATATGATATATGTAAATATGAGGGTTTAAAATATATAAATAAAATGTCATAAATTATTAGATAGATCATGTAAGGCTAATCTCAAAATATCCCTAAAGTAAAGATCTTGTTAGTCGGCAAAAAGAACTAATTTGAATTAAGTTCATAAAAGACTTCATCTTTCATATATGTATAAACTATCGTGAATAAAAACAAAATGATGCTAAACCAGTTTTAAAACACTTCTAGGGTTGTAACCTACTAATGCCAGAAAAATGGTTGCATGATCTTGTAAAGTGCAATCGCAAATCTAAAGCGAAATTTAACCGTTTATAACGCGAACTTTAGAGATGTATAAGGTTAGGCAATGAATAAAACATCTCGGATAAGAATGTATACTAATAAAATCAGCTTATAAATACTCCTTAAAGCAAGACCATCTTATTCTGTCAAAATCATTTTATTATAACATGCTTTGCATCTGAATCATATTAAAAACATAACCTTGCATATTATAGACCCTAAAAACCGTAATATAAATAAACAAACATAGGTAACAAGAAATCGGTAATCAAAATATTTGTATCAATAGAACCTTCTTAAAACCATGAATATATAACCAGTAGCCTAAACTTAATAGACCTAACATGTACAAATCATTTTTTATGCAAAAACATCTAGGGTTAAGTACTATCCATACATAACATCTTAACTAATGTCTTAATCCTATAAATTCAAATAATTTTAGCTTTTATAATTTAAAATTATAAATATAAGAATACATAATTTTAGCCTCTTGAATTCATAAATATTCATATATATGATTATAATTTTTGCCTATAGAATTAGAGAAATAAAAGTAGCAAGTACATCAGAAGAGCTAAATCATGAACTAAGAATTAATGAAACCATCATGCACAAAGTAATAACTCCGAAAACCTAAACCACCCTAATCTCCTTTTGTAAGTTTCATTTGGTTTTTACATCTGATTTCTTTTAGCCCTTATTGATAAAATTGTTGTTTGCTATTTGTTGCGATTCTTGTTATATAACTCGTAGACACCGACGGCTCAGAATCCATCAACGTCGACCTCACCTACGATCCGGATTTCCTGCCGGATGATGAACAGCAAGGCAAGCACGCACCCTCCTTTGATCATGTTGATTCCATTATTTTACGGTGTTTATGTTGTTTTATCAAACAATATATGCATGAGTGTATGTTCATATTCAACTTGCTATGTTGCAGGTACCGGTAGTTATTTCATGTTTAATTCACTGCCCTTACCTTGACACTTAATTACTTGCTATTGTAACCTTAGCTTATTGTGTAGACATTACTTAGTGTCATTATGGCTAATAATTGCGAAATATCTCATGTACAAGCTTAGACATGGTTACTTAGAATGTCTTTTAATTGTTGGGACACACTTCTATTTAAGCTTGAGCAATTTTGTTAATGGTATAGAACCGAGGTATGGTCTCCATGTATTTTGATGAAATCCAACCCAAAAACTTATGGTTTATACGCCGGCTAGTTACTATGTCAACTTGAGACGTTAGGAGGGACCTCACGCATAGTAAGGGAGAGATTCTCGCCTAGGTCGGTTAAGGACCGAACATGACGCTATCACCTAAGTAAATTGGTGCAACCACATGTACTAGTATGGGATAGCCTTAGCTTAGTAGATTAGTTGGAGTTTAACCTTGTATTTTGGTAGGCTGAAGTAGTAAAGGCACTATAGGGTACGGTGTCACTTGTAGGTGGCCCCTTCACTGAGGTGTTAGGGTTAAAGCATTCCAATACAACGGTGTATGCCTTGCCATGGAGAAAGGACGCAATGAGACGTAAGCCATCATTAGTACTGTGTGTGCGGGTCTGGATTTCCAGACTATGGCAAGGGTTTATCATCACCGGGGCTGGTGAAAGGCTAAGCTTTAGCTAGTTGAACGATTTCGTCACAATCTAGCAAATCGGGTACTGTATGTATCGCGAGGCAAGGTTGACATGATTGCTATAATCTGTCATGTGGGTAAAGTATACACTCTCTGAAGATATTTAAATCTAAATAATTAGCAGTGCTCACGGTAATGAGCAACTCAGGGAAGTAATGTCAAGTATAGTGTTGTTTTTGTGAAATTGATGGAAACGGTGTTGGAACGGGTTGGTGTGTTTGTAAACCAAGTTTGGCTGCGTTTACTCACTGTTCATGGCCAAGGAGGGCTGTGAAATGATTTTATAAAAATTTACTTACTGTTAGTAGCTTCATATCAAATGCTCTTTACAATTCGGTTATTGTTTGATGAAATATTCGTTTGCAAATAAAATCTGCTTTATGCTGAAAATAAGACTTAGTGTAGTGGCTTGTTATCGTTGATCTAACCTTGAATTTATTGTATTTCCATACACTAAAGTCTTGCGAGTACATATATGTACTCACCGTTGCTTAATCTATAACATATAGACGAAGGTACGGAAGAAATCCCCGACGATACATATTTTGCACCGGGGTCCAACGACTACTTGGATGGATGCACTAGGGCTTTTCCTAGTCAGTTTCCTTTGGGTTTATGGATGGGCATAATGCTGTCCTACTTTTGTTTTATGCTTTATTTCCTCTGCAAATTCCTTGTGTGTAATATTTGGCCGGTCGGCCACATACTTGTAATATTAAGTAGTTGTAATAGCTTCTAGTTTATGTTTATGTGATGACAATTACTTAGACTTGTGTGTATGAGTAATGGTACATCTCGAATACGAGATATTTGGGCGCTAGGCGTTGAGCTTGGGAACTAGCGCCGATCACATATTTGGGTACCCGGAATTGTTCTCAACCATCTAACGCGTGGGCATAAGCGACCATCGTGCCTTGACTATTACGACGCTGTCGGGACCCAGATTTGCAAATCCGAAACCCTCTATGTAAACTGTACTAGTCCAGAATCATACTAGTGCACACAGTGGAAACATAGATGAAATATCATTCCATACAATGAATTTAACTAAGAAAGAAGCAAACTATTATTAAATAAAGCATCAGACCTTATGTTCAAGGTTTACACCACTATGCCGTAAGGGCTTAAGAAACAAATAAACTACTGCAGTGAAAATAAAATAACTTGGGCCATTCGACAAGCCACAGGCAATCGTCTAGAAAACGCCTTTCTAATCTACATAGTCTTCATAATATTCCTCCTCATGATATTCAGTATTTCCTGGTCCTTCTTTAGCAACTGAGCAACAAAGGCGTATAGCCGTGAGTGTTGGTGATATGCCCTTGAGGTGATCATAGAGATGATTGTATCACGCCTTATGTTTATGGAACAATATAATTATTTGTCATTTGAATACATATCGATTGGATTAATCAACAAGTAAGTGACTTGTTCGTGCAACTTTTTCCATATATTGATATTATTCAAGTTGTCCCTAATCGGTTATCATAATATAAGACGATTATGTTTCATAGATTAGCACATGTATTGATTGATGACCATGTTTCACGGGTCATAGAGATATGGAGATATCTAATCAATAATGTGGACACATGTTAGAGAACATGCGTTGGATAGACCCATATGAGACGCTACGAGAATTGTTATATATATTCTTATGTGTCATCAGTTGGTCTCATGTATAGTGTATGTATGTTCCTTAGACTTGAGATCGTCATTGGTTTCCTAGATGTGTAATGGTTTTCTGAGGAGCTAGCAAACGCTACTCTTTAACTAGGTAGTTATAAAGGAAACTTTTGGGTTTACTATGAAACATGCTGAGGTACATGAATGATCAAGATAGAATTTGCTCCTCCTATATAATGGAGAGATATCTTTGGGCCCCCTCGAGGTAGATGGATTAAGTAAGTGCATGACCATGCTAGATGTGATTGAGAGTCAATCCAAATAAATTATTCCACTACGGTATGAGTGAAGAGATTGAGCTGTCATAGGACGACACAACTCTCGCCTTGAGCTTGATCTGATATCGTGAAGCAAAGGGAACATGACATTATCACATTATAGTAGGTTCGTCCGATGCTTTATGGATATTTGGGAATCGATATGTACTGTTAGGTACCGCTATCGATTATCGATCGGAAAGGTGTTTCCAAGTCGTGTCCAAATATACATGAACCTACAGGGTCACACACTTAAGGGGTTGGAATGTAGTGGTATGGATTGGATCCGTCACTAATGGGCCAAGTGGGCTTTGTCCTTTAGTTGGGCCCTAATGTAGGGTTCCACCACAGGGGAGGGGACGGCTATATAAAGAGAGTTCGTGGTTGCAATTGGGTACGTGAGAAGGCGTAGCCACCGAAACCCTAGCCATCTCTACTTGAGCCTTCCTATGCGCGCTGGTGCTGGCACACCGACGCACGACGTTCTTTTCCCGAACGTGTGGACGCCAGTAGAGGTGTTGTTGCTACTGCGACACTGATCGGGACGATCGACCACCGCGCGAGGAGGATCGGCCACCGCATGAGGAAGATCAACCACTGCAATAGGACACGCACTTCATTGATTCGGGCTGCATCAACTTTCTTCCGCTGCACTGCGCGTCTAGTGGTAACGATCCATGATCATTTACTTGCATGGCTTTCTGGTTTACGAGGTAGAAATTTTAATTGTGTGCTAGTGTAGCCTACCCGTATCCCTTCAGTGAGTACAAAAAATACTTAGCAAGTCATAGTGGAATGATGCAATATATTCATGCAGGCTTGACAAAGGATAGAAATATGGTTCTTTTGCAGAAAGGAATAACTTGAATTGAAGTAAAGTAAATAGATTGAAAGCATATTTATGGAAAGATAGTAAATAACTGGTAGACAACATGAACAGAATGGCGAGACATCACCCTACACCATCTAAAATAATTATCCAACCACTAAATTCAACAGTATAACTTTAGACAACAAAACAACAGTGAACTCCCTATCCACATCCCAACAATTCTACCATGTAACATTTCATGAAACACTATACCTCATGTGAAATTCGTGGGCATGTCCATGATCGCGGAAACGGCAATTCAAATAGTTTTACACTCTGCAGAGGTTGTACTTCTTTACCCACAAGACATTATTGTCTCTTTTTGCCATGCAATTAACACACTTCCTTTGGTGCGTCGGCAGAGTGATCACGACAAAGCCTTTACAATGCCCTGTCTAAAGTCGGTACTGCCCTCTAAGGTTTCGCCCCTCAGGGCCCCCTCTTGAGCCATATGAATCTACCCGACCATCCTGGAACCCACACCACCAATTGGCAGTATTCAAGGCTAGACATTACAAATTAATCAGCTAGGTCTATTCCATACCAGACTTGTGGTAGTACGGTTAAGCCCAGTTCAATGGCGCACAAGATTAAGTCCTTAAGTTATCTCAGGCAAGACATCCACACCCCAAATGTGCCAATGGCACCCCATTTACTGCAGGATCATTTGCCCGAGGGAAAACAACTTTGTTCAACAAAGACCAATGGCAAACCTACCATGGTACAACAAATTTTACAACAGTGGCTATCGGCCACAATTCAATATCTCATTAAATCAAGTTTAACATTATTCAACATGTGATATGAATCCCATCGTATAACTAAGCAGGTCTAAGCATAGCTAAGATAACCTAATGTTATAATATGATCATGTCCAACTAATAATGACCCAACCTAAGGTTAACAATGGATACATGTCATTCCAATAATCAAGGTGGCATAATGTCAATTAGGTATTTTAGCTATTCCCATGAAATAAGCATTGATACACAAATAGCATGCAATTGTATAAAACAAAGTATGTTTGCAAGCATAGGTTCAATATGATCAAAGGTTACAACTTGCCTTGCTGATTTAGTGCTGAGTCTTGGTCTTTGAATTCTCCGTTTGCTCCCTCGAGATTCGCGTCTACCGGAAAAAAAGCAATGAAACCAAATAAATACCAAACATAAACTCAAACAAGCTCAAAATTAAGAATAAATGGCTCTGGGAGGTAGAGCTTGATTTTAGAAAAATTTACAAACTTGAATCACCTCAATCGGAGTTCATATGAGAGAGAATAAGCCTCTCAAAGATTAAAATTCAGACAAAAAGGATGAAAAAGAGAAAATCCAAATTTATTTATTTATTTCTCTACTGGAAAATGAATTAATGACGCATTTCTGATGTCAACAATTAATTTCCTAAAATAAAAATAAATCAAAAAATAATTATTTGACTGACATGTGGGACCCTCGGTCTATAGAACGAGTCCATGGGTTTGCGCTGGTCCACGGTGGACCGGGTCCGTGGAACAGAGCTAGGGCTGATGTCATCGCTGACACGGGTGGACGGCGACATGGCTGCTGATCAGGCGCTGACGCAGGCGAACACACGGCTTGCCACGCGTCGCACATCCAACGGCGGTGTGGGATCGAACGGTAGAAAAGCCTGGAGGCGGTCGCAGCGACGTGGCGAGATCTGCAGCACTCACCGAGGATTGGACGGCTTGGCTTCACGGCAGAGATTGACAGAGAGGGCGGCGGCGCTATCTCACTGAACTTGAAGAGGACGACATGGAACTCGGTGAATCTGTACCGGATCGAGCACGGGTTGGCAGGGATCTAGAAGACCTTGATGCAAGCAACACGAGGGTGCAACTGATGACGGTGGAGATGCACCGGAGCGGCGAGACGATGGCGGAGAAGGGCTTTGGCGGCGGCGCTACTTCGGCAAGTAGTTTCTTGACGATGGCGATGGCTTGGGCAGTAAGAGATAGGGCAAAAGAAGCAGCGCGCGACGGGGAACCTCGGAGGGGGTGTCTCAGGGCTTTAAATAGCCAAGGGAAATGTGCACGGCACGAACACCAAAAACGGCGGCGGACGCATCTCGAACGCGGCTAGGTTTCTTAGCGGCAGCAGCGTGCGGCACGGCTGTATCGGAACCGCACACGTGGCGCAGATTCGACAGTTCACACGGCTGGGCTGGCAAGGCGACGAAGCGGGCTGATTGGCCAAGCGGAGTAGGTCGAGGAAAGAAAATAGGGATGATTCAGCACAAGGAAATTTAAGAAATATGTTTTTTCCAATTTAAAAAAGTCCAAAAATTCAAATAAAAGCAAATAAATTCAAAACAATAGCAAATAAATTCAGAACAATCTCAAAAATTATAGAAATCTTTTGTTTGATGCATAGATTAATCAAATTAAATCTTTTCATTAATAGAAAATTCAAATTAAGCTTTGGTTAATTCAAGGAAAATGCAAATGGTTCATTTTCAAATTCTAACATTCTAAAACTCAAATTTTTGGATGTTACAGACACACACCTCTAGGTGGGTGTGGGCGATACCAAGGTTCTTAGACGGCCGATGTGTGTTACGCCCGGAAAGGTTGGTTTCAATCCCGGTATGGTTGTTCGGGAAAGAATCAGAAATCTCTTGATTGTGTAAGTGTGTACGGTGCTACTAGGTGGGTCATATTTGTTTGAGTGAGGGCCATCTAGTTAATACCATGTGCACGGGACTTTTGGTGGCAGTGAGCATACACTTAAGTGGAGTATGGGTGTCACCTATAAGTCCAACTCACGTGTAAGGTTTGACGTGTAAGGTTTGATTCATATTTTCGGGTGCCCACATATCTGATGAGAGAAAAGAAATGTGTGGATGATGAAAAACTTAAAACAACTAAGAGATGTCTCAAAGAAATGTCATCAGAAATCTGAAAGAACAGAGGAATCAAATGTTGTTGTTAAACCTCTTTAATTACTTCAGCTCCTCAGCATCTTCCCTTGATCATACCCCTTATCATAGCTGATGAAGAAGGAATAAAGGAAGATGATAAAAAGCTGAAACTATTAAAGGAGTTTTGAAAGCAATCTTTTCTTGATTCAGAAGGAGACCTCTGTCCCCTTTATATACCTTACACATTAAAGATGATTCGCGTCGATTCAGTTACTGAGAGAAGTGGAAAGATCTTCTATTAATTAGCACCTAAAATGATCAAATAATTGGTGCATAATCCCAAAAAGTCACAGAAAACGAAAAGCCTTGAGTAATAAACCTTTATTTCTCAAGACTTGGGGGCTAGCTGGCAAGGATTAAAATACTGTCTCTTATTTAGGCCCTCACAATTATTCGTCACTATGTGTTGATAATGGGCCTACAAAACTTAAAGCCCATAATATATTAAACAAAGCCCATCCTTATCCGAACGGTTATATTTCCAACCAGTTCAGCTAAAGATGGTCAAAACCTTGCTTCACACTGGTCGTCACCGACTAGCAAAATAGCCGTCCTGACCAGCAAACTATTCGGGGACAAGCGGTTCTCCTCGCATATGTCTCCAAGCGGACAGTTATCTGACAGGTACACACAACCACCCGGAAGTTATCTTTAGAAAAGGGACCCTTCAGCGAGAAGACACGGTTTGGAGGGAAGATGTCTCTGGGTTATACAACTGTCGCCTCTACATCAAGGATAAATACGGGGCCAATCCACATAGTTGAGGATATCTGATCAATCGCCATTCAATCCTGTAACCCACATTTGTTACAATCAAGTCTGTAGTTTGTGTACTCTGTCACAAACCATTTGGCTAATAAAGAAGCAATCCCCATTGTCTCCATTTTGATATCTAGGTGCCCACAATTTATATTTTTGTAAGTTCCATTAAGGGACCCAAGGTTTTGAACATCGACAATTGTGATCTTGCATAACGTTCCTCGTACTTTACCATTGACCACCCAGCTGGTACCTCTGTAGATGGGTCTGTCGAAGCCTCCAAGTAGTTGTAGCATCTTCCATAGTTCAGCGGCATATCCACCTTTACGTTCATCATAGATACTCTCCATTTTTATCTGTGGAAGACAACTCTCATGAGACCTCAACATAAAACAAGGAAAAGACAAAAATTTCAGCAAGGGTAGGAAGCAAAAAAGATGGGATTAGTCAAGAACTTATTGATCTTTTAAGTTAATTTTGACTTTAGAAAATAGTTTTTGACACTCCTAAGACAACCAGTTTGGCTAGGGCATAACCTAAAGTTAGTATGGTTCTGATACCACCTCTGTCAGGACCAAAATATGCAAATCCGGACCCTCTGTGTATTCTGCACTAGTCCAGTATTACGCTAGTGCACATAGTCTCAACATAGATGAGTATCACAATCATGCACCATAGATTCATAAATAAGACTTCATCTATTTAAATATAATTGTTGAATGACCTTAAGATCCACCTTACATGAATACACCACACAGGAAACTGACAAGGTTCGCACCATAGTTGATCGTCTCCTCCTAGAACTACTCCTCGTAAGCAGGTGTAGCCTCCTCTCCAACTGGTGATTTGTTGTTGCAAGGGGTGAGTACATAAAGCACTCAACAAGTTGTGCATAGGATGCAAGTCTATTATACTACATGCATGGCTTATTCCAAATGAATGGCTGAATTGGTTATTTTGCAATAAAGCAGTATTTATAAAAGAATAGTATAAATAGATTGAAATGATAGTAAAACAAATAATAACAACAATAAACTTCTCGGTTATTTCCCAAATAAACTGACTCACAACCTTAATTCAATTTCCAAACATCCATAGGCATACAACCTCCATTCCCAAGTTTATTTTATTAAAATCTAACCCTTGAATGTAATTTCCGAGCATTGCTCAATACCGCGAGCACGACTATTCTAATAGGTTTGACACTCTGTAGAGGTTATACACTTTACCCACAATATATAATCATATACCACAAAGGCAAGTAATCATAACAAAGCTTTTACAATGCTTTGTCTAAACCCAGTATTGTCCGCTGAGGTTTCAACATTGATGGGACAGGTTACCACACTCAAGACCCCCCTCTTGCGCCATATGAGTCTACCCGTGCACTCGGAACCCACACCTCCATGACAATACCAAAATCTAGACATTACAAATTAATCAGCTAGGTCTATCCCACACCAGACATGTGGTTGTATGAATGATCAGTTCAAATGCTTGCAAGGTTAAGTCCCTAATTGACCGAGGCAAGACTTACCAAAAATTCACCATTACCAATATACCATCAATTTCCATTTATCAAAAACAATAATGTGACCACCCAAATGCCACATTGGCCCACCATAAAATCACAACTCTTCTCACTTGCCTCAGTCTAAATCATTTTACCACCCTAGCTGATTACCATGCACCACGTGCCATCAACAACATCAACAACATTGTCTGATAACACCTGACACACATCTTCAAAAACATGTTCCATATTCTATTAAGTAGATTAACTTTGCATACATAAAATAATATCAATAATTCATTCCATGGCTAAGCAGATCACATTCTAGCTAACCCACATTGGCAATTAATAGTTACCAATTAATAAAGAACCATACTAGGGTGACAAATGAAATATGGCATACAAATAACAAGGTTTACATAAGTTCAATTAGGTTGAATAACTAATCCCAAATTAATTGAAACAATTATATATTGAATTAGCATGCAATAGCTTAAAACAATATAACTTCTAAAACATGGGTTCAACATGATCAAAGCACAACTTGCCTTCAAAAAGTTCTTGATCCTGCTTTGGACCTGGTTCTTGAGTTGGCTCATCACTCATGAATACCTCGCGTACCTCGACGTATACACGAGACGATAAATAAAGCAATAAATACCAAAAATAGAGAGCAAAATCAACTCCAAAAATTAAATAAAATTCACCATTCAATAGAGCTCAATTTTACAAACTTTTAGAAACTGAAACCTTAATCGGAGTTCGTATGAGGGAGAACGAGCTTTCTAAAGATTTAAAATAAAAGAAAAATAGAAAATCCGAAATAAACGAATTATTTTTCTCCTGGAATTGATGTCAGCGAACACGTGCCCAATCACTGACCAACGCATATCACTAGTGCATGGACCCGGTCCACAGCTGGCCCTAGTCCACGGTGGACTAACAATACTACTGTGCTCGTGCTTCGGCTAACGCAAGTGCTGACGCAGACAACGACATGCAGCATCACCCGGGGCAAGACACGTGGCACCACCGATCGGCGACGTGTGGCACACAACCGACGGCGACGATGGAGACACGCAGCAAACTAACACCACGCATACGTAACAAATCTGGTGCATTGGCTGCGGATCAGATGGCTGTGACTAAGCAGTGGAAACGAAGCGACACACAGACGTGACTGGCCCGGTGCACAACACGTGTCACGATGAGGATATAACTCCTATGGATACAACTTTAACTCTTGGTCCAATAACACGAACCCGAGCAAAACAACTCAATTACAAGGCGAGCTCGTTCTTAGGTGATAATACTTGTTCTAATGAGAATGTGCTACTGCATAATTTTCCTTGTGATGTGTTGTTACTTAGGAGTATGGGAGAGGAGATGCTAACTAAAGAATGCCTCATACACAACTTTAACACCTACAAGCCACTTTCAACTAAAGTATAAGCCCAATTGATGCCGTCCGTGCACTTCAATTCGGACTACAACTCGTCTCGGAGTCAGCCTAACAGCGTCGGACTAAAAAGGCCATAACTTCCTCATACGAAGTCTGTTTGGGCTGAGTCACCACTCGTTGGAAAGCTTATTTCAAGACCTATCTATTGCATATAAGCCCACCTCCAGATTCGTTCGGGAAGGCCTCCAAATAAACGCGAAAAGTTTCTACTGTTGCAGACTTCGAATCAGAACCGTTGATTGATCACTTTTTGTAACTCACCCTTATATATACTTAGCCGCCGCTACTTTTAGGTTTAGGTTATTTGCTAAGTTTGTTCCTTATGCGTGTGAAACACTTGTTCATCGGAGTAGTGTCACAAGACCTGGTTTGGTGAAAAAGATAACCTCAACTTTGATCATTTGAATTGTCAGGTTGTTTTCTTTCTCATTCTTGCTCGTTTCTTCTACTGCGTGCAGGAATTAACCTTCGTGGTTAGGTCATCCGGGCGTGAGCACGGTTGATAACGACAGGTGCGTGGGTGTAGCGATTGCAAGGATTCAATCTCCGCTGATTGGAAACTCTTGGAATGCGAATGTCTCTGTTCCGGAAAAGTAGAACCTATCGGAAGATCGGGTTGTTGTTGCATCATGTCATCATCTGGACCTTACGCAGCAGATCAAATGATGGAGACTACTAGAAGGGCGGCAACTCTAGGGCTACTATAGTCATGAGACTTGGCAATATCCTAACCGCCTAATCAGGATCCAAAGGCTACAAATGAACTTGGGCAAGTGGAGCGACGATGCAAGCGTGGCAGCATCTAGAACGTCGCTTACAGATCCAACGATGACAGAACTCAGGCCCGACGTCATGGCGACAGCAGCAAAAATCTCACCAACGAATTCGAAGGCGACCTCAGCAATGGCGAAAGCTCAACGGACGACGAGCAAACGGCAAGGAAACTATGGCACAGCTACGACTAACTCCAGCGAGCTCGTTTGGGCGCAAGGCGGTGGCTCGGGCAGCGTTATCAAGGGCGTCGGGTGCAGCATCAGGTGGGGATTATGATGCAGGTGGTAGCGACTTAAATAGGCCCCTAGGTAGGCGTGAACGGCCCAAGATACGCGATAGTTTTGGAGGTGGCGGTGTAGTCCAGTCGGGACACAGCGGAGGTGACGTGGCAGCATCGAAGGCGTCTGCTTGGATTGGATCGAATGACCCATAGCGCTAGCGACGTGGACGAACACTAGCCGCAAGTTCATGATCCAATGGACGATGGGCTATGGTTTTGACGATGGGCTGAGACGGACTGCAGCGGGAATTCTTGGGCGGACCGCATGGGTTTAGCCCAACACTATGCGAGAGACATTTATAAATATTTTTCAATAAAAACAAATCCAGAAATTAAATAAAGCCAAATGAAATATCAAAAATACCCGAAAAATACTAGAAAAATTCTGGAAAATATTTTAGGGCATTTGGAACTCAAATATAATAATTCCAACAAAACTTTATTTAATTTTTTTAGATTTTCAAGAAGACTTTAACAAATGGCGTAATTCAAATAAATTCAAAATAATTTAAATAAATTCCAAATTCACAAAATATAAAATGCATATTAAATCCAAGAAATGCAAAAATTGGAATGTTACAGGCAGTCTCGGGGAACGCAATAAATATGCCTTGGAATCCGTGTCATGGCCAGAACAGAAGGGGGTGGCTGCAGTAGACTTAGGCGGCACGTGATGTCCAGCTCAAACACGGAGAAGGGGACTGACAAGTAGGTCCCACCTATCAGCCACCCGTGCGATGCGACGAACCGGGCCAAACGGCTAGGCTGGCGACTTGGGCCATGCATGGCGCTAGACCAGATGGGCTATGGCGTGGCTGAATTGGGCCGTACCTTGGACTTCGGGCCAAAGGATTTCTAGGGTTTTTAAGTTCCATTTTTCTTTTTAGAAAATCATAGAAATGCAAATAAGCTTTGAATAAATAGCAAATAAATTTGGAAAAATGCTGTAAAATACTTTAGTGTATTTAGAACATGAATAAAATATTTGTAGCCAATGTTCACTTGAACATTAACCATAATAACATACTTTTGAATTAAGGAAAATCCACTTTAAGATTTAAATTGCTACAAAAATTCTAAAAATTCACAAAGTGATAAAGTGCATAAACAAATCCAAAGGTGCAAAAATTAGGATGTTACAGCAACCCCCAAGGTACATAGAGTAAACCCCTCGTCCTAAGTTGCCTTTGGTTAAGCCATCTAATCGTGGAGGACAGTCGTCCGGTAGTCAAAACCAGGCAGCTGCCGTCACCTGCTACAACTACCGTGAGTGCAAGCATTATGCTTGCGCTTGTCCAAAGAAGAATCTAACGGAGCCTCGCCCTCAACCCTAGGGAGTCCAATAGCGAGCCCAAGGCTATTCTTACTCCTTAGGGCCTTGGAGGTTAGCAAGCACCCACGCCAGCCCCTACTCTGACATAGGGCTTTAGTCGCAGTCGTCTTCATTACATGACTGCCAAGGAAGCTCACGACGCACACGATGTGTTGTTGGGTATGTTCCTTGTGCATTAAGCACCCACCTTGGTATTATTTGATCCTAGAGATTCTCATTTATTCATATCCAAGAAATTTGATGTGGAATAAAAGTTCAAAATTGACCTACTAACAAGTAGAATGATAATCTATTCACCCGGGACAACCATGAAAATAACAAGTATATGTTCAAGAGTGCGCATTGAGATCAATTGGGTAGTTTCCTATGCCATGTGAAGGACCATATAGAGGTCTATCCAGATTTGTGATGAGTATTTGACTAAATTTGAGCTTGGGTTGCTTTTGTTTGAGTTTGATTTGAATTGAATTTTCAATTGGAAGCAATTTGAGGTCTTCTCTGTTTTCCTGGTGCTACTGGCCAAAACGAGGAAAAATGAATTTTAATGAGTGTACTTTGATGGATTTATTGCACATCTTTGTGGGCATTGCTATGTGAGAAGTTTCCTTGTTTTTGATGGTTGCAGGTCGACGATGCTAGATCATGGTGAGGCGAAGGATGATCGGGACTAGGCGAGGAGCGTCGGAGGTCCAGACGGTCGGTGATCGCCAGAAGATGATCGGAGACAGAGTCGTGGCAAGCCGTGAAGACAAGGAACAATTGAGATGCTAGCTAGATGTTGCATGGATCAATGAGGGCCATTGGATGTTGGTCTAGTTGATAGGTTAGCGGGTCTAGTTAGTGTGCTTTGAGAACCGTGCAAGAAAACCCATTATGTGTTGTGGGTTTTGGGTGAACCTTTGCATGGCTGGTTGAGTGGGTAAATCCTAGCCCTTGATAGATGCTCTAGGGTTTAGAGGCTCATCCAAGGGTGGTAGGTCACCTAAGAGTTGTATAAATAGGGGTAGAGGGGTAGCCTTCCCCCTTGAAGGTTTTGAGGTTTTTGATTCTCCTTTGAGCTTTGCCCACATGAAATGTGAGGTTTTGTAACCTCTCCTTCCAGCAATGAAATGTTCTTCATTTATATTCATGTTTCATTTCCTTTATGCATTTACATTACGCATTTAAATTATGCAATTTAAATTCAGCATTTACTTTCCCGTATTTACATTCTCGTAATTTACTTTATCGCAATTTGGATTTGCCTCCCCTCCTTCTAAATGTTGTTCTTCTTGGATGTCTTGAGGGTGTTCATTGTTAGATTATTATGGGGCTGGCCCATAATTAATTTAATAGAAATTCCAAAAGACCCATTAAAATACTAGGAGTCATCAAATTGGTTTAGTACCATATGGGAAGTTGGGAGAAGTTTTCCTCAACTTAAATAGTTGAGTTGTCTGTCTCGCAATTAGCAAAGTGAAAAAGGGAAAAGGCGGTGCCACACGCGAGCCGAGCCGTGGCTTGGCGTGCGAAAAGCGAGTCGAGTCGAGCACGTCTTGTGCGCGAGCGATCCGGACGTGATGTCTTTGGCGGAAGCGGTTCGTTTTGCCGTTCGATGATTAATGTGGCGGTTTATGAGCGAGAATCGTCGCCGCCATTACTAATAGACGTCTTGATGGAGTTAGTTACTAGTAACGAACGTCTTGATGGAGTCAGTTACCTGTAACGGACGTTTTGATGGCCTCCTCTTAATCGCCGTCAGTTGGCTTCATCTCCTGCCGCAAGCTTACATAAGGAGGATAGCGGCTGTGCCTTTCTCCACCTACTGGCTCTCACCTGAGCTCTCCCGCAATACTCCATTGTTTCCTCTTGTAGCCGCTGTTGTCTTTGCATTTCCGCCTTCATTTTCTTGCACGCACAAGTAGCGGAGGGAGCAGGCCTCCGGAACCTCATCCTTCTTAACATCTTACTCGAGATAGAAGGCCGATAAGGTTTTTGGGAAGCGTACCACGCGACTGCTCAAGTGCGTCGGAACTTCCGGGAAAGGTGTTCTTGGAAGCGCATCTGCACTGCACCAATGTTTGACTGCATCGACCTCTCCACTGCACCAAGGCTTCTCTGCGACAACTTGTGATCCTCTACTCCGACCGTCATGGCGAACGAGAAAGTTCCACCTGCGCCTGTGCTTATGGTGGCACCGGCTCAAGGGTATATTAACTTATACCGTGTTTTAATCATGTTGATTTCTTGCTTATTAGTCTTTGCGTATGAGATAGATAATTTGTTATCTAGTACCTTTGGCTTTGAACTAGAATTATGCAATTGGTTAATCATGTTTTACCTAATTTTGTGGATTATAATATTGAGAAATTCCTAATATTTCCAACAATCCAAAAACCTTATCCTAAGAATTTTACAACTACTGGTTTCGTTGCCGTACTTATACCAACTGTATTTGACGACGCAAATTACAAGCGTTGGGGCGCCAAGATGATTATGTGGTTGACTGCCATGAACGTGTATCACGTTGCGCAAGGCAAGCCACAACCTAAGGAAGGTCTCTCTCCTGAGCAGGAGAGTGTCTTCGCGGCTGCAGATAACTTGTTTAGAGGCGCCGTGATTAGCGTTTTGGGAGAAAATCTTGTTGATGTGTATATGATTTTGCCATGTGGTAAAGAAATGTGGGATGCACTTGAGGCAAAATTCGGCGTCTCTGACGCGGGTAGTGAACTCTATGTCATGGAGTAGTTTCATCACTACAAGATGGTTGATGACCATTCTGTAGTAGAACTGGCTCATGAGGTTCAAGCCTTTGCGAAAGAACTTGATAATTTTACATGTGCATTGCCTGACAAGTTTGTGGCGAGATGCATCATTGCGAAGCTGCCACCTTCTTGGAGGGATTTTGCCACTACTCTGAAACACAAGAGACAAGAGTTCAGCGTTGCTGGTCTCATTGGGTCTCTAGATTTTGTGGAGAAAGCGAGGGCAAAAGATACACGTGGGAAAGGAAGTTCTAGTGCCAATATGGTACAAAAGAAAACCTTTCAATTCAACAAGAAGAATAAAAATAAGTCTGAAAAGCCCGAGAATAAGAACAAGGCCGCTCAAACTACTAGCTTCAAGAAGAAGAAGAATAAAGGAAAGGGAAACTGCTTTATTTGTAATGGTACTGATCATTGGGCAAAGGATTGCCCTGATCGTAAAGACAATAAGAAGAAAAAGTCCACCAACATTATTAATGGCAATACTAAGGAGGGAACATCCGGGTATGTTTCAATACCTACCGTTCTATCAATATGTCATTCACCTGATTGGTGGATTGACACGGGGGCCAATATACATGTTTGTGCTGACAGATCCTTATTCTCTTCTTACCAAGTCACAGGGGCTGCCTCCGTGTTGATGGGGAATGGGTCACAGGCATTTGTACATGGAGTCGGCACAGTTGACTTGAAGTTTACTTCAGGCAAAGTCGCGAAATTGAGGAACGTGCATCACGTGCCCGTGATAAATAAAAACCTTGTCAGCGGGTTTTATTGTGTAGAGATGGCTTTAAGTTAGTTCTTGAATCCAATAAATGTGTTGTTTCTAAAATTGGAACTTTTATTGGAAAAGGCTATGAGAGCGGAGTCTTGTTCCGCTTGTCTTTGATGGGGATGATGTTTGGCATTCACGACTTTGTCATATTAATCTTGGTTGCATGATGCGGTTAGCCAGTATAAATTTAATCCCAAAATTTATGAGTCTGTATTGATGTGCACTAGGGTTGTCCCGATCTTCTGATAAGAACGATACGATGAACCACAAGATCAGCAACCAAACAATCGCAACATCACCACACGAGGCGATCAACCGAATCAAAGACCCGATCGATCCTTGAACCTGCTGCAACCAAGAACATGCAAGAACAAGGTGATAGCAATTTCAATCCAATAATCTAAAGGAAACAAGGGTGAGGTTCTGTTTCTCAACTCGGGTGGTCTAGTCGACACACGCAAGATTGAGGAGGGACGCACACGGGGTCTACCAAAACACAACAAAACCTAAACCACAATGTATGACGGCAGGGGCATTATATAGGGTGGAGACTAGACTTGGGGCATCCAAAATAGGGTCGGCCACCACGCAACCCTTACCGTACATAGGCCATGGGCCCAAAAATACGGTGACGCAGCACCTGACAGATTTGGCCCGTGATATTGTTCTGCGTTTTCCTATCAATCTAGAGCGAATTGGAAGGTGAGACTGGATCTATTGGAAAGCTTATCTCCTAAGCTTTCCAACGGGTGGTCACACACCGAAAACGTAGTCCGGGAGCCCGAGTTACGCCCATTTGAAGTTGGCGTGCTGCTGGATGGCCGAACCGGGTGTTTTGACATCTTGGGTTTCCATACGAGTCTTCCTTGGCGCGTGGGCTGTCCTTGGCATGTGTGCTTGAGGCTCTGGTTCTTTGTCGTGGGCTTGAAAGGTTGAGCTTCTGGATTAAGGCCCTTTTGCGATGAAGATGTCGTAGTCGGAGAGGAAGTAGTGGCAGCGGTCATATTCTTCGGGTTGATGTCCTCGTCATGTATGTTGATGACATACTGATCTTTGGGACGAACCTTAATGTGTTTAAGGAAGTCAAGGACTTCTTGTCCGAAAACTTTGAAATGAAAGATTTGGGAGTAGCAGATGTCATCTTAAACATTAAACTGTTAAGAGAAGGTGACGGTGGGATTACTCTTGAGCAGTCCCATTATGTGGAAAAGGTGTTGAGTCGCTTTGGCTATAGCGATTGCAAACCTGCTCCAACGCCATATGATCCAAATGTGCTATTACGAAAGAACCAACCGCTACTGTGGAAGCCGACTGGCTGAGTGAACTTGTGATGAACTTATCGGTGGTTGAGAAACTGGTGCCTGCTATCCTTTTGAACTGTGACAATCAGACGGTGATTGTCAAGGTGAACAGTTCTAAGGATAACATGAAGTCATCAAGGCACGTTAAGAGGCGGTTGAAGTCTGTCAGGAAAATGAGAAACTCTGGAGTTAGAGTGTTAGATTATGTCCAGACAGCTAAAAACATGGCAGATCCTTTTACAAAGGGACTATCACGGAATGTGATAGATGAAGCATCGAGGGAGATGGGCTTGAGACCCACATAAAGTCATGTCTTAGTGGTAACCCATCCTATGTGATCGGAGATCCCGTGAATTAGGATGTTGAGACAAGCTAGTGACTGGCTGAGAGGAGAGTACCTTTTGTACTTAGCCCACTCCGTTTGAGATGCAATAACTCTCCTATTCTGTATGGCAGGTTGGTTATACCTTAATGTATTCCGAGTGGCTTTGATAAGCAGAGATGTTGTCCTACAGAACATCTTATGAAGAATACACCTATATGAGTTCGACTGCTAGTCACAGTCTATGAGATTGGGTGATCTCTAGAGGCTCATGAAAGGCCAAGGAGTATGACTTATAAGCTCCAAACCGAGGGGATGCATTTAGCAGCCTAGTATCAGTAAAGGACTTTGGTGAAACTTGTTTGCACAAAACTGTCAATTCAAGGCATAGTCCATTGTTCAGTTGCGGATGAGTGTAACCTTTGTTCTAGGTGGAAGTTCAACTTAACAGTCTCCACTGAAACACTGGTATATCAAACTACATTGGAACTGAGAGTATTTCAAATGTGCCTTTGAAATTTGGTGGGGATTGTTAGATTATTATGGGGCTGGCCCATAATTAATTTGATAGAAATTCCAAAAGGCCCATTAAAATACTAAGAGTCATGAAATTGGTTTAGTACCATATGGGAAGTTGGGAGAAGTTTTCCTCAACTTAAATAGTTGAGTTGTGTGTCTCCCAATTAGCAAAGTGAAAAAGGGAAAAGGCGGTGCCACACGCGCACGCACACCGAGCCGAGCTGAGCCGTGGCGTGGCGTGGCGTGACGTGCGCGATGCAGGCCAGTCCGAACGTGATGTGCTGGGCGGGAAGCGATTCATTTTTGCCATTTTAGTGATTAATGTGGCCGGTTTATGACCAGTAACCGCCGTCAGTTACTAGTAACGGACGTCTTGATGAAGTCAGTTACCTGTAACGGACGTCTTGATGGCCTCCTCTTAATCGCCGTCAGTTACCTTCATCTCCTGCCGCAAGACAATATAAGGAGGGCAGCGGCTGTGCCCTTCTCCACCTGCTGGATCTCACCTGAGCTCTCCCGCTATACTCCATTGTTTCCTTTTGTAGCCACTGCCGTCTTTGCATTTCCTCCTTCGTTTTCTTGCGCGCACAAGTAGCGGAGGGAGCAGGCCTCCGGAACCTCGTCCTCTTAACATCTTGCTCGAGATAGAAGGCCGATAAGGTTTTTGGGAAGCGTACACGCGATCGCTCAAGTCGTCGCCGAACTTCCGGAAAGGTGTTCACAGAAGCGCATCCGCCTCGCACCAACGTTCGACTGCATCGACCTCTCCACTGCACCAAGGCTTCTCTGCGACAACTTGTGATCCTCTACTCCGACCGTCATGACGAACGAGAAAGTTCCGCCTGCGTCTGTGCTTATGGTGGCACTGGCTCAAGGGTATAATAACTTGTACCGTGTTTTAATCATGTTGATTTCTTGCTTATTAGTCTTTGCGTATGAGATAGATAATTTGTTATCTAGTACCTTTGGCTTTGAACTAGAATTGTGCAATTCGTTAATCATGTTTTACCTAATTTTGTGGATTAAAATATTGAGAAAATTCCTAATATTTCCAACAATCATATGGTTTTACATCTTTCTTGCACCCTAGGATAGACTAGAGATCAAGTTTTTATCAAATTGCAAATTTGTCCAGAACTTGTTCTTCGCGTAGCAGTCTGTCTTTGATTTTTATAAAAATCTAGAAAACTCTTTTTTAAGTGATTCTTATTGGAGAAGGTGCACGACTAATATATCCATTTGTGGAAATTTTTTTGAGTCCACTGGTTGCACCGTTTGAGCACTATGAAGTGAAAACTGAGCCTCAAACATTCTGGTCGAAGTTCCTGACTTTCTGTAATGCTTGATGTTTCATGTTTATTCTACAAAGATTTTTGAGGTGATTTTTGGTGGAGTGTTTTATGACTGAACTGCTCATAGGGAGAAAAATTCCCAAAAATTTTAGAGCAACAGAAACTCACCAACCACCTGCTCCAATGGAGGACAATTCCTGGAAAATCTGCTTTTACTTTTCTGGAAAGAGACTTTGATGTTTTAGCTTTATCGCTTTTAGAAATGTAGTCTTTGAGTTGATTCCTCTTTGTTTGGACACTTGACAACCAGGATTGTAATTAAAAAATCTCTCACATGATTCATGGTTCTCATCCATGCAAGCTAGGGGTACACATAGTTGTCTAGTTGTTCGGGTTTTGGAGGGTGTGCGAATTTGAGAAACACCAGTTTGAAGGAAATTCTTTGGGTGTTTCAGATTTTTATTGCGAGATTGTTTGGAGTACTTTGAGTAGGGGAAAATTTTATTTGGGATCATTCACCCCCCCTCTGATTGCCATTTCGATCTTTCAATTGGTATTAGAGCCGGTTTTGCTCTTCCATAGATCTTGACCGGTCTCAAGAGCCATGGCGATGGACAAGTATTCCACCAAGCCTCCTATTTCTGCTGGAGTTGATTTTTTGTTTTGGAAATCGCGGATAGAGTCATACATCACTGCCCAGGGCTTCCTGATATGGCAGAAGGTGAAACTCCCGTATGAGGTTCCTGCTGATGAAAACGTCACAGCCGAAAATATGGCTGATGTTGAGGCGAACGCTAAGGCAAGGAATATCCTCATACAGGGTCTTAGCCGCATGAGTATGATAGGATTTCTCACCTCCATTCCGCTCACGACATTTGGGTGACCCTCGATGCTTACCATGAGGGCACTACTCAAATAAAGACCGTGAGGCAGGATCAGTTCAAGCGTGAGTTAAACAAGTTTGAACAACACGCTGGTGAGAGTCTTGACGAGTGCTTTGGTCAGTTTACGAAGATTTTGAGTGACCTCCAAGCAGTTGGTTGTATATACCCTGACTCGGATAATGATCGACATTTCTTGACCGCACTCGGTCTTCGTGTTTGGGAAATAAAAGTGACCACCATCAAGGACACTACCGACTTGTCGACCTTGACTCTTGATGGGCTTTACTCCCGTCTCAAGACTCATGAGATCGACGTCGTCTCTCGTAAGACGAAATCACAGTCGATGGCCTTGGTCACTGATCCCACTGGATCTTCCCTTGATCCTTCTGCTGGTTTCTCTCTTTCCGCCCTTTGCAAGCTAAGCGATGACCAATAAGAAAGATTTCCGGAAAATGAGCTTGCTCTTCTTGCTCGCATGTTTTCTCATGCATACAAGAGGGTGAGAGAGAGAGAGAGAGAAAGAGAGGGGGCATGATCACATGCTTCGAGTGTAGTGGCCCCAACCATATTCGGGCTAATTGTCCCAAACTAGAGAAGACAAAGAACGACACCAGTGGTTTGGCAAAAAACAACTACATCAACAAGAACCGCAACAAGAAGCATCTAGTTCGCGAGCCGGCGCGTGAGAAGAAGTACCGCAACTTTTCCAAGAACAGAAGCTCTTCCACCACGTCCTCGCTGCGCTTGACGACATCAACCTCTCTAACACGGAGACATGGAGCGACGAGGGTGAGGATGATCCGCAAGAGAAGAAAGGCGGCGACGACTTCTCCGGCATGTGCTTCATGGCCGACGCCAACGGCATCAGCGACTCGGACGAGGTACCCTCCTATGACCAGCTCAATGAAGCTTTCTACAAATTAGGAAAATTTCATGCTAGAGCTAGAGTTAGGTGTATGGAGCTAGAGAAGGAAGTAGGTACCTTGACTCGGGAGTTATCTTCTCTTAGATCTTCTCCCTCTCGAGTCACTGATGATTGTTCTTTGTGTGATGCCGTGCTTGAGGAGTTAGAGAAACTAAGGACCATACATGATAGTGTGCTTGTTGAACTTGATGGTCTTAGGTTGAAGAATGCTAGCACTAGTTCTGTTGATGCTATTCCTGTTGAGGCTAGTTTTCTTCATGCTCACTCTACTCCTTCATGTTTAAATTGTCCTAAATTGCTTGCCGAAATTGATGCCATGAGCGATCACCTTAGGAAGCTTTCTTCTAGAAACGATGAGCTTGAAATTCATGCTTCTAAGGACCCAGTCAGCTCATGTGAGGGCTGTAGGCAACTAAAACTTGACAATGAATCCTTAAATGTCAAGTGTGCTAAACTTGCTAAGGACTTACTAGATAAGTCACAAGAAAGTTGCTTGCGATGTTCTGTGATTGAGGGGGACTAGGATAAAATCCATGTCGAGCTTAGGAAGAAATTAGAAGACCAAGCCCATAGAATTAGAAATGCGTCTTGTGTTTCTTGTGAGGCCCTCAAGATTGAGGCAGTCGTGCTGAGAGAGAAAAATGCACGTGCTGAGAGAGCTCATCTTTCTGGTTCTTCTTCTTCTTCCTCCTGTTCTTCTTGTGCCTCTTTCTTTCGAGATTGCCAGTATCTTATGAGCACTCTCGAGAAGTTTGTTGGAGGCAAGAAGAAGCTCAATCTTATTCTAAACCAATTCAAGATTAGTAGATTCAATCAACGTCTAGGATTTGATCCCTTGGAGCACGCTCGGGCGCATCCTCCCACCATTGTGTGCGGCTCCAAGAGTGGTGAGATTGTGGTAGCTCCCAGAGTGAGTACCACCATGTTTAGGTCTGCTGGGGTTGTCCATAGGACTTCTGACCAGAAGGGTGTTACTCCTGTTGTTTCTCCCTCTAGCAAGGCGAAGTACACATGCACCTTCTGTAAGAAGGATGGTCACCTAGTAGATTTACGCTTGGTAGCGCAAGATCACTCGGCGTGAGCGTGTTGCTGCTCTTAGGGGTATTCAAGGTCATCCCGAGACTTTGAGTGCTCCTAAGGCACACACTGCTTCTAGACAGGTTAGAGAGTCACCTGTTTTTGGGCAGTGTCCAAGACTCGGTTTTCATGCTAGTTCTTCGAGTTTTAGTCCTGGAGCTGTTCGTTGTCAGTCTTTTCGTTGTCCTCTTGATATTCCTCATTTTTCTCATTGAGGTAGATATCAGTGACGTGAGGTGTTTTCTGGTAGGAGTTTTAGGCAGCTTCACTGGGGTGGTTCGGCTTTTGCACCACGGCAGGCCAACCCAGTTTCAGCTCCTAGATCATCTACTAGAGTTGCTACTAATCTTGTTAGGGTGAAATGTCAGAGAGACACTCGAGTCCAGTCTTCTTCTGTGACTGTTACTCTGAGGTGTCGTATGGTTCAGTATTGGGTTCCTAAGTCTTCACTCTATCCCAGTACTGTGTCATCTTTCTCTCTTGTGTCTTAATCAGGTTCGTCGGATGGGGAAGGGAGATGTTTGGATTGTCGACTCCGGTTGTTCTCGTCATATGACCGAAGATTCTCGATTGTTCTCTTCCCTAGTCTGAGCCCCCGGTGATGAGTTGATAACTTTCGGGGATGCTTCTTCAGGTAGAGTCATTGCTAAAGGTACCATTTGCATTAATGAAAATTTCATTCTTAAAGATGTTGCCTTAGTATGTAAGTTGCAATACAATTTTCTTTCTGTTTCTCAGCTTATTGATGACTCTTTCGAGGTGAGTTTTAAGAGTAATGCCTGTAGAATCCTCGATTCATTAGGAGGGTTAGTTTGCGGGATTTCTAGATTTGGGAGTCTTTCGTGCTGATTTTTCTGTTTCTTTTGGAGACTCTCTTCGGTGTTTGATTGCTTCAGAGTCCCGTGATCTCTCCTTCTAGCATAGGAGATTTGGTCACATTGGATTTGATCATTTGACCCGAGTTAGCAGCCACGATCTCATTCGTGGTTTGCCCAAACTCAAAATGGTCAAAGACTTAGTTTGCTCTCCCTGCCGACATGGCAAGATGGTTGCTGCTTCTCATCCCCCAGTCACTGTTGTGATGACTGATGCACTAGGATAGCTTTTACATATAGACACTATTGATCCAGCTAGAGTGCAGTCAATGGGTGGGAAGTGGTATGTTCTTGTCATTGTTGATGATTTTTCGAGGTATTCTTGGGTGTTTTTCATGTCCTCGAAGGAAGAAACTTTTACCCATTTTAGGGGTTTGGTTCATAGGTTGTCTTTTGAGCTCCCTGGTGCCCTACAAGCTATACGCAGTGACAATGGCACGGAGTTCAAGAACTCCTATTTTGAGAGTTTCTGTGTGGAGTTTGGTTTAGAGCATCAGTTCTCCTCTCCCTACGTCCCTCAACAAAATGGTGTACTGGAAAGGAAGAACAGGATCCTGGTAGAGATGGCTAGGACGATGCTAGACGAGTACAGTACTCCTAGGAAGTTTTGGGCTGAGGCTATAGCTACTGCTTGCCATGTTTCTAATCGTGTATTCTTGAGAACACATTTGCACCGCACTTCTTACGAGTTGAGGTATGGGCGAAAGCCAAGTGTTTCTCATTTTCGTGTGTTTGGTTGCAAGTGTTTTATTTTGAAGTCTGGTAACCTGGGTAAGTTTGAGTCTCGTTCTTCTGATGGTATCTTTCTGGGTTATTCGACTTCTTCTCGTGGCTATAGGGTCTGGAGTTTTGATGCGCATAGGATCATAGAGACCTGTGAAGTGACCTTTGATGAGGCTAGCCTAGGAGCTAGACCTGACATTTCAGGCTCTTCTTCGTCCACCGAGACCATCTTTGTAGAGGATGAGGATGATGGAGATGATGGTGTTCCACCTAATCCAGTCCCCTCTACACCTGAGGTGCCTCCTGTTTCCATTTCTGCACCTCAGGAAGGCCAGCCCTTACCTTCTGACTCTCATTCAGCTAGTGGCTCTACTCCTACCTCTTCTGTGCATGAGGTAGAGGCCACTTCTGCTTCTGGACCTCTCCGTCATATTCAGCGTTCTCATCACCTGATCAGATCATCGGCAATATATTTGAGCGAGTCACTCACTCAAAATCAGGTTTGTCCAGTTTCTGCCTTTGTTGCCTCGTTTGAGACAAAGGATGTGACTCATGCATTATCTGACGAGTCTTGGACTAATGCTATGCATGAGGAACTTGAAAACTTTGAGAGGAACAAAATCTGGTAGCTTGTAGAACGTCCATCTGGTCATAATGTCATTGGGACCAAGTAGGTGTTAAAAAACAAGCAGAGTGAGGATGGGGTTGTCATTCGCAACAAGGCTAGGCTAGTTGCACAGGGCTTTTATCAGGTTGAGGGTCTTGACTTTGAGGAGACCTTTGCCCCTGTAGTTAGACTAGAGGCTATTAGGATCCTGCTTGCATTCTCTGCATCCCAGGGCTTCAAGCTCTATCAAATGGATGTCAAGAGTGCATTCCTCAATGGCTATATTGAGAAAAAGGTTTATGTCAAACAACCTCCAGGATTTGAGAACCCCAAGTTTCCGACTCATGTATACAAGCTTTCCAAAGCTCTGTATGGACTCAAGCAGGCCCCCAGAGTATGGTATGAGAGGCTCAAGTCTTATCTTCTCAGCCATGACTTCAAAATGGGCGTAGTAGACAAGACTCTGTTCATCAGACACCATGAGTCGCACTTTCTTCTCGTCGGTTTATGTGGGCGATATCATTTTGGTGGCTCGTCTCATTTGCTTGTGTCTCGGTTTTACGAGGTGATGAGCACGAGTTTGATATGAGTATGATGGGCGAGTTGAGCTACTTTCTTGGCTTCCAAATCAAGCGGACTCGGGAGGTACTTTCTTGCATCAAGGCAAGTATACCCGTGACCTCTGGGCGCTTGATATGTCGATGGGAAGCCGGTGATGACTCCTATGGCCACCACTGCTGTCCTCGAGCCCGATGAGGATGGTGAGCCTGCTGATCAAAAGGAGTTTCAGAGCATGATCAGCTCCCTCTTGTACCTCACTACTTCAAGGCCGGACATACATTTTGTTGTGTGTCTGTGCGCTTGATTTCAAGCTTCTCCTCGCGCCTCTCACTGCCAGGCGGTCAAGCGCATCTTCAGGTACCTTCGTGCTACCACTGATTATGGTATTTGGTACTCTTCCTCTTCTTGTTTATCTCTTAGAGCCTTTTGCGATGCCGAATTTGCTGGCTGTATGATAGATAGGAAGTGCATTTCTGGCACTTGCCAATTCATTGGCACTTCTCTTGTTTCTTGGTCATCTAGGAAGCAGTCCGAAGTTGCATAGTCCACCGCTGATGCCGAGTATGTTGCTACAGCCAGTTGTTGTAGCCAGGTGCTCTGGATGAGATCGACCTTGCAGGACTATGGGTTAGAGATAGAGAGTGTGTCACTTTTCTGTGACAACACTTCTGCTATTTGCATTGCTAAAAACCCAGTGCAACATTCCCGGACCAAGCACATTGATATTAGATATCACTTCCTTAGAGACCATGTGGAGAAGGGAGATATCGCGCTTCAGTTTGTAGAGAGTGACCTCCAGTTAGCCGATATCTTCACCAAGCCTTTAGATAGCTCCAGATCTGTTGCCTTCAGGAGTGAGCTTGGAGTCGTGAGCCCTTACGGCCTTTCGTGAGGGGGAGCTGGTTTGTATATTATGTAAAATATTGTTTTCTTCCAGCTTTTCTTTTCTTTGTGTTTCTTCTGGGTGACTTTGGGCTTGTTTTATTGAGTTGAGTTCACTCACTTAGACTTCTGGCATGCCTTGCATGGACCTCTTATCTTGTGCTTTAGGTTGCTATCATGCGTGATTAGCTGTTCTCTCTTCTCTCTAGGTTGAGTTCCCTCACAGTCTTATAAGTCTAGCAGGTGTTGGGCCTCCTAGGTAGACAGGGTCTGTGTGCACTCCTTAGTTGGGATCTAGAGTCAACTTTCCTATGTCAGTCACTGGGGAAGATAAGAGCGAGTCTGAGCCGTAGTGAGTCTCTTATATCTTTTTTATGCTCTATAGCCATCCAGTTTTTCAGTTTCTCGATTTCTTCTCCTCATTCTGTTTTTCTGGTTGTTATTGAGTTTATTTGGGTTTTCCTTATGCCTAATCTTGATAATAACTCAACTTTAACCAGATTTGAGCTTAAAATTGATTCATTTGTTGAGGGGGAGTTTGGGAATCTGTTCATACATTGCATTTAGACAACATTTTCTGGTGTATGAGCTTTGTCTATTATGCAATTGACTCAATCTTCATGAAATACATCATGTTATATCTTTTGAAGAAAATCACTAGCTTAGATATGTCCAAGTCCATTTATCATACTAAGCTTATTAAAATCTGAAAAATTTGAAAGCTTTAAATGAAAAACTTGACGAAACATGTTGCTTTTACTTACTAAGTTTCTTTTCTAGGGGTTTTTACCATGAATTGTGAAATTTTGGATTTTCTAGAGTCCCTATAACAACTTGGGTGAAATTTGTTTGATCCATATTTGAGTCCTTCAGAATTGCTCATATGTGCTAAATTGAAAATTAAAAAAAATTGACTCTTTTGTGCAAAATTGATCTCAACCCTTTATATTCACGAGATTACTTCCCATTGCACTTGGGATGAACTTGGAATATATTGTGTATGACCAAGATCATTCTCTTAAGAGTTACTCTTGAGATGATCGAAAATGGCTTGAGTCAATTTAAAAAAAATGCAAATATCAAACATATAAGTGGGTAAAGAATGCAAATAATGTCAAACATTTGCACCCCGCTATGTTTTTTAAAGTCTTAAAGAAAATTTGCATAAATTGAAAAATGAGCTTGAAGGACCTTATATGCACTTCAAAATTCCCCAAAGTTTTGAGTAGGTTGAACTCTAGGTTTTCCATTTGATCCTTGAGTGGTTTTGCTTCTAGCTTTGAAACTTTGCTAAGTTTTGCACTTGTCAAATCATGCTAAAATGAAATATTGTAAAACTAAGCTTTTTCATAAAATGTATTGGTCTTGGATATGTCTTAGTTTAGTCATATTCTGAAATTGACAAGCTTGGTGTAATATCTTACCATTTTGATCAATTGAATAATCTTCAAAGCTCTTTCGATTGCATTTCATGCATACATAAAAAAATTGATGCCTATATTGCCAAAAGGGGGAGAAAACATAGAAAAGGCATCACTAAAAAGATAAAAATGTGAATGCTTATTTGGTTATTATGATCTTTGTAAAACTATACTACTACTTCTTTTGGATCATAATCTCATAATCACATTTGACATATTTAGTTGGATTTTAGAGTTTTTATTGAAAACTTGCTCTTTCTTAATTTAACTCTAAAATCTAAATTCCTCTTTGTCAACTTGGTCATGGTTCCAATTTCTATCTTTGGACCAAGTTTGACTTTGCAACTAAAAAATTGCTTTCTTCTTCATCCTCTTCAAACTCAAATCATAAGCGTTTTGTTATGTTTGTCAATATACTCATCAAGGGGGAGATTGAAGGACCATGTGGAGGTCTATCCAGATTTGTGATGAGTATTTGACTAAATTTGAGCTTGAGTTGCTCTTGTTTGAGTTTGATTTGAATTGGATTTTCAATTGGAAGCAATTTGAGGTCTTCTCTGTTTTCCCGGTGCTACTGGCCAGAACGAGGAAAAATGAATTTTAATGAGTGTACTTTGATGGATTTATTGCACATCTTTGTGGGCAATGCTATGTGAGGAGTTTCCTTGTTTTTGATGGTTGCAGGTCGACGATGCTAGATCATGGTGAGGCGAAAGATGACCGGGACTAGGCGAGGAGCGTCAAAGGTCTAGACGGTCGGTGATAGCCGGAAGATGATCGGAGACGGAGTCGTGGCAAGCCATGAAGACAAGGAATGGTTGAGATGCTAGCTAGACGCTGCATGGATCAATGAGGGCCATTGGATGTTGGTCTAGTTGATAGGTTAGCGGGTCTAGTTAGTGTGCTTTGAGAACCATACAAGAAAACCCATTATGTGTTGTGGGTTTTGGGTGAACCCTTACATGGTTGGTTGAGTGGGTAAATCCTAACCCTTGATGGATACTCTAGGGTTTAGAGGCTCATCCAAGGGTGGTAGGTGGCCCAAGAGTTGTATAAATAGGGGTGGAGGGGTAGCCTTCCCCCCTTGAAGGTTTTGAGGTTTTTGATGCGCCTTTGAGCTTTGTAACCTCTCCTTCCAGAAATGAAGTGTTCTTCATTTATATTCATGTTTCATTTCCTTTACGCATTTACATTATGCATTTAAATTATTCAATTTAAATTTAACATTTACTTTTCCGCATTTACATTCTCGCAATTTACTTTATCGCAATTTGGATTTGCCTCCCCTCCTTCTAAATGTTGTTCTTCTTGGATGTATTGAGGGTGTTCATATGGTTTTACATCTTTCTTGCACCATAGGATAGACTAGAGATCAAGTTTTTATCAAATTGCAAATCTGTCCAGAACTTGTTCTTCGTGCAGCAGTCCGTCTTTGATTTTTATACAAATCTAGAAAGATCTTTTTTAATTGATTCTTGTTGTAGAAGGTGCATGCCTCATATATCCATCTCTGAAAAAAAAAATTGAGTCCACTGGTTGCACCGTTTGAGCGCTATGAAGTGAAAACCGAGCCTCAAACATTTTGATCGAAGTTCCTAACTATCTGTAATTCTTGATTTTTCATGTTTATTCTACAAAGCTTTTTGAGGTGAGTTTTGGTGGACTGTTTCACGACTCAACTGCTCATATGGAAAAAAATTCTCAAAAATTTTAGAGCAACATAAACTCACCAACCACCTGGTCCAATGGAGGACAATTCCTGAAAAATCTGCTTTTACTTTTCTGGAAAGAGACTTTGATGTTTTAGCTTTATCTCTTTTAGAAAAGTAGTCTTTGAGTTGATTCCTCTTTGTTTAGACACTTGACAACCAGGATTGTGATTAAAAAATCCCTCACATGATTCATGGTTCTCATCCATGCAAGCTAGGGGTACACATAGTTGTCTAGTTGTTTGGGTTTTGGAGGGTGTGCGAATGTGAGAAACACCAGTTTGAAGGAAAATATTTGGGTGTTTCAAATTTTTATTATGAGATTGTTTGGAGTACTTTGAGTAGGGGAAAATTTTATTTGGGATTATTCACCCCCTTCTGATCGCCATTTCGATCTTTCACCATGCTAAGGGTCTGTTTGTTTAGGTTGGAGCTGGAGGAGAAGCTGCTGGAGCTAGAAGAAGCCATCTAGTCTGCTGGAGCTGGAGGCTAGAGCTGGAAGAGACTTCTTTGTTCGTTTAGTTCTATTTGGTGAACACATGTGGCTTGTCTTTGGATGGGAGTGGAATGTCTAAAACGCCCATGTGTATTGTAAATTCTATTTTAAGTCTTGAGTGTGCTGATTTAAGGATAATTTACGTGTTTTAGAGCTGTTTTAAGCATGAACTACCTGATTTCGATGGGATGTACCTGAAATTGTGTATTTTGTCTGGATTTATCATAAATTACCAGATTTTAATTAGATTTAACAATGAAAATGTCATACATGAAAGATTGCACATAATAGAAAATATTATTAATAAAGTCATTGTCATAGTCCAATTATATATCATAATTACACCAAAATGAACCACTAATCATCATTATTTCATACTCCAATCAACCTCCGGCAGCAGCAGCCCATCAGCAATAGCTTCACGAGTGGCGATCATGTCCACATTGCCTTCTTCCTCATGGTTTCCCCCAGTTGTGGAAACTACATGCCGTGGAGGAATGTAGTTCTCATCACGGTCACACTTATCAAAGTGCTTATCAAACAGTCGGCTCTCTCTAATAAAGTTATGCAGCGCCATGCACGCGATGATAATCCTTGTTTGCTTCTTTATTGGGTAACTAGGGACAGCCCGTAAGATGCGCCATTTTTGCTTCAACACACCAAATGCGCGCTCAATGACATTACGGAGCGAGGAATGAGTATAATTGAACAACTCTTTTTTACCACTTGGTGCTCGGCCTTGGCGGAACTCAGGTAGATGATACTTTTGTCCTTTGTATGGTGCAAGATAGCCAGGTTCGTTTGGATAACCAGAATCAACAAGATAATATTTGCCTACAAATTACATATGTTAGCGAAAGACAACATAAACAACTATGTGTATTATAGTTAATGTATTTAAAGAATTTATACCTGGTGGAGGATGTGGAAACCTCTCCTTGTACTTGTCGAGTGTATCCCTGAATATCCTTGTGTCGTGTGCAGAACCTGGCCACCTAGATACTATGGAGGTGAATCTCATCAGCTGGCACAACAACTGGTATATGTGTCCCATCAATTGCACCTATGCATTTTGTTGAAGTGTGGCGAGAATCTTGAATCACAAAGTCTCTCAGGCATGGTTGTGAAATTGGGATCAATAGGTTTTATGATGTCTGCAGCCATTATATTCAAGCATTTCAACACATGCCTGAACTTTCTATGGATGGTGTCCGTTGATCTATGGAAACGATTGTGCACTTGCCTCATAGATTGAGGTCCACCAACAGTCCACATAAACATTGCAAGGGCCTCTTCAGAACACATAAACTTTGTTGCTTTCAATCCATAATGTTGTTCCAAGGTATCATGCAATGCATCAAAACAAGGCCTTGTCATTCTAAACATTTTGTAACATTCTTCTGTAGACCCTAAAGTATCAAAGGTCCACTGCTGACCAGTACACCTATGCTCCTTCTTTTTGTTAAGGTACTTTGCACCATGCACAAGAGTAACATAAGCAGCATACAAGAATCTGTGCCGTCTTTTCTTTCTTAGCTCCTTCTTTCTCAAAGCAGCAGCAACATCACAATCACTTGAATCAGTCTCAACATCACTTTCACTTGTGCTCATCTAAAAACAAAGGAACAGTATAGGTATCATTAAAAACAAATTTAGGTAACATTACAAACAACACAGGTAACATTACAAACAATATAGATAACATGTAAAACAAAGTTAGGTAACATTACGAACAATATAGGTACCATTACAAATAACATAGGTTCCATTACAAACAAGTGCACAAGCATTTTTAATGCCTCTTCCTGTCCTCATACTGCCTCTTCAACCATTGGAACCTCCCCTCACTTGTCTTCATAGCATAAAAGAAGCAACGGTTCTCAAGTTTACCAAACAGCTTTGTAGCAATGTAGTACTCATCACTTGTTTCAGCTGCCCCACACTTGATTACTTCAGCCATGATGGCTTCAATATCATTGTCCACAGAGATATTGCTAGATACATCTGATTTGTCTTGACTAATAACATGGTCGGCAAATCTCTTGAAGTCCTTACCATAAGTATCTTTCTTAGGCCTCTTTGGACTGCTAGCAATAGCAGTAGCCCCACACTTCTTTGGTACAGGCGCAGGTTCAGGGCTAGGCTGAGGAGTCGACTGACCTTCATTCTCCAAATCAACAATGTCTTCATTAATTTGAACTGCTGCATGTGCAGTTGTAGTCTCCTCCTCTTCAGCACCAGGCATTACCGAAGACTTCCCAGAGACATTCGACTTCTGGAACATGGCCTCTAGCAACGACAAGTTGTCCGGAGGCCCATTCCGAAATCGTTTGATGTCCTTATGGACCTGCACATACAAATCAGTTTTTGTTAGTACAAAAACATAACAATGGAATGAAATGGACAAAGCATTTGAAAGAGAAATACCTTGATCATGCTATCCCACTCTTCTTTACTAGCTGTTATAGTTTGTTTCTCATGATCCCGTCCAAGTCCAGTTGCTTTTTGCAAGTAGTACACCCAAGCTGTCCAAATACTCTTCAAATCATCCCATCGATTTTTCATTTGCTTTTTGGTATACAATCTACCATTCTGCTTGTGGAACTCTTCAATTAAATTCTTGTAACCTGTTGGACTCAATGCCTTGGTAGGCCTATTGCCATTAAGGGTCTCATTGGCAGCAATTTCACAAAATATCCTTGCTGCATCAACATCCCAAACTGCCTTTTGTTCCATTTATCATATGCAATTTCAGTTTATGAATACAATATTTAGAATATAACAAAATGATTTTACTTGTAGGATACATGTCATTCTGTCTAGACCATGAAAAAATTGTAGTTTAAGTTCTCGTCCAATCTGTTGAGTTGAATTGTTGGAAGAATGGGAGGAATGACTTACTGTTTAATTGGTTTCTGCCAGTATCACCCCTCCACGTTATGGCAGATTCAAGCAAATTAAATAAAAGAGGTTTAAGAACAAGATTGCTGCCATACTGCCTTTAGATGCAGACAACCAATTGCAATTAATTAAACACTATATGAAAGCCTTTCTTTTCTTCACATGAAGACAGTATGGCAGAGAATGTCTCTAGAGTGTATTGGTTCTTCAATGAACCTCACTCCATTTGCAAAGTCATTTCTTCTAGAGCTAGAGTCAAAGATCCACTTGGAAGTTTTCGAGTTAGGCTTGCACGCCAAGAGACTACATATTCTGCACTTTAATTTCATTGACGGGACAATAGAACTAGACTTGGTCCGCATGCTATTTTATTATGATCTTTTACTCTACTTGGCACGATATCTGAAGCAATGAGCAGGAGCTCGAATTGCTTATAAATATCAAGGAGCATGTTCTTGTTCTGAGCATCAAGTGCTTACTAATGCGGAAAAGAAGACATTATTGGGCGGTATACATTAAAGGAAACTCGGTATTGCTACTTGTTGACACTTGCAGATTTACACTGTACTTTTGGCATCAGTTGAGTCAATGATATATCTACTTTCCTAATGCACTACTATGGTCAACATCAAAAAAATGCAAGCTTTTTTTAGTGGTAGAATTGTCGATAACATATTTAGCCTCAACCATGCAAAAAATAATAATTCTTCAGTAGTCAACTGCAGCTATCTTTGTTCATTTTCAGTTCCAACAATTATAAGTGCTTTAGGCTTTTCTAGTAGATGTTACCTAATTAGGTCATCTGTTCCATGAGAATGCATGGAATACACTATTTTGTATGGAGCAAGGGCCCTGGTTATGACTCAACTGTGAACTCACATGACAACAAAATAGGCCCAAATAGGTATAAGTCAGAGAATGCCCTGAACTTCTGATTCTCGCTACAATTAGCTCCAACAAGATTGATCAGTGCCCGTTGGAAAAGTACCAAATTAACCACCGAACCACTTCTGTGTGCATGATACCCTCTGCATTTTTTAGTATGTTTGCAAATGCTTACTAGTATGTAATCCACCTCTCTTCTGAATGCAATTTGATGTGTAGTCGTAGTACACAAAGCTAACAATTTTTGGGGTAATACTAGCATGTGATACTTGCTTGATTCCTCACCTTGGAGCAGGGGAGGCGGGCCACGGATGTCGTCGGAGATGAAACGGCGGCGCTCGAGGGCGGCAGCGACCGGAGATGCGGCGCAGGCGGACGTGCTTGGAGATGAGACGGCGGCACTCGAGGGCGGCGGCGACCGGAGATGCGACAGCGGCCCTCGAATGCAACGACCGGCGCGGGGCGAGCAGCTCCAACGAGGCAGGGCGGAGGGCAGAGGTCGCGCCGGGAACGTCGTTCGACGAGGCAGGGCGGAGGGCGGTAGGGGGAGGTGGGCCACGGACGTCGTCGGAGATAAGACAGCAGTGCTCGAGGGCGGCAACGACCGGAGATGCGGCGCAGGCGAACGTACATGGAGATGAGACGGCGACACTCGAGGGCAGCGGCAACCGTAGATGCGACGGCGGCGCTCGAATGCAGCGACCGACGCGAGGCAAGCAGCTGCAACGAGGCGGGGCGGAGGACGGTGCGGTGCAGCCGGAACATAGCTATGCCGCCACGGTCGCCCCCGTAGCCCACAGCCAGCAATTGGGGAGGTTGGGGAATTGAGGAGGGGAAAAAATGGGTATTTTCTCAATATAAGGGATGGCATTTGGTGGTAAATAAGTGTTAAGTTGCAAGGGTATCAGGGAGGTGGGATTTTCAGAAGAACCAGCCAGCCCAAGAAGCAGCATCTTCCTTGCTTCTCTGGCGTAGTGCAAATAGGGCTGGAGCTTCTCCTCTCCAGCTGGCTGAAAAATTACTGTTTGTTTTGGCTTGTGGCTTATGGAGGACTAGAAGCCAAATAAGCTTAAGCTCAAGCCTAAACAAACAGGCCCTAAGTATAGATGTGACGACAATGTTGTGAATGTGTGTACTAGCCACTAACCATGGTACTAGTATAGTATACATATAAGACCCTCAGGTATTCCACGCTTGAGTGGGGGTCTCGATATACCAAATGTAAAATTGTCGACGTTATTTTATGATTTGTTTTTACATTTGACACTTTTAAGTACTACAATCTAACTTATTTTCAAAAACAACCTAATGGTGTAGCAGCATTGTTTTGCTGCGCCCACTAACAGTTGACTGGCCAAAAGGTCATTTGTTTTTAAAAAAAATAAATTTTGGACTTACTCGTAGCGTGGCAATGTTTATTTGCCTTGAAATAAATTAAGACAGAGCTAATTTTTAAAATGTTGTTAATAAAAGGGTTATTTAATAAGTAGTCTATGTGTGTGTATATATATATAGATAGATATAGACGTACTAACCATCTTTGTCTAGGATAATAAAAACGACGGTGTTGAGATTTTGCATGGTATCTCGCTGAATCAACAACTTTGAGCATTCTTTTAATACAGTTTTTTTATTTTTGAGTTTCCTGTTGTATTTATTTACTCCAAGTCGATTTTCCTGTCCTTTAGATTAGTTTTGAGATACCTTTGGATTAGCTCAAAGAATGAACACTTGTACTTAATTAAGCATAAGTCACCTTATAGTAAGTGTTGACGCTAAAAACTTGAATTAAGGTTCCTCGTCGCAACACACCAGACGAACACCTGGTTCAAGAGCGTGCCGACCGATTTGACCCTGTAATCGGTAAGGAAAGTATAAAATTCACTCACAACCGATTTCGTGAGGTAATCAGTTTGGATTTAACCAGCTATAAGCCGATTAAGTCGAAGGTAATGATAAGTTTAATTGGCCGATTAAGGCTAATCGGAGGAAAAAGGCCGATCGATTCTGAAAAAGGCGATGCGCAGTAAAATCAGAACAAATCGAACCTGGGTGTAATTGATGAAGACCAATAATCAACGATGCGTAACTTTATTGATTAAGATCGAATTACAAGAAGACTAAATTACAAGAACTACTCCTAGTCGACAGAAAAGAAGAGTAACGTAAATTTATGGATTTGACTGTGTTGTTGTTTTGCAGTTGGCCCTTGTCCTTCTTTTATATCCGTCAGCCAATTGAGTCCAATTACAACACATTACCAAGCCTGATCCGTATCGATCCTGGTTTTTCCTTAACAACCAACTCGGTTTCCAAATTTTATCTAGATAGGACTCTGAATGTATCCTTTTGACCATGGACTGCCGATTTTGACCACACCTGCCATTTTCTGGTGCAAACAGTAAGCCATCCACAAAACATAATCACTCAGTGATAATACCGAGTTCCAACATGGTTCTCCACACACTACTATAGGAATGTACATTACAATCGGTTCTTTTTCGTCATCACTGTTAGTTCTGGTGATGATACAAAGTTATTAGACAATGATAAGGCGGTGCTATTAGAGTCGATTTTCATCCGATTATGATAAAGGCATCATCACTATCGGTTCTCAGTAGAAACCGATAGTGATGAGGGGTTGTGCTCTTTCCCATTTGCGCACCCTCCCAAAAATAGTACATATTACACACAGTATGCACATATCACATTCACATAGCACATATTACACACAATATGCACATATCACATTCACAGAACACAAACACTTTATTACAACACACATATCACATCCGTTCACAATATAGAACACAAACATGCTTAACAATCAGTACACATGCATATCACATTCACATATATAATATTGTTTACATATGGACTTGTAGGAGCCTTCAGGATCTCTAAACCTACTGTCCTCCGATATAACTTCTATCCAGTACCACTGGCATAAGTGGTCTCATAATTTGTTGAGTTCTTTGCTTTGTAAGCTCTTGAGGGACATATCGATCTTCTTTAAAATAGAAATGAGTGCAGTAATTTAAGTTTTAAAATTTGTTTGTAAAAGGCTAAGTGTATTATTATGCATGTACATATACCTTAGGGAAAATGTCTGTGCCGTCGACCACGAGCAGCATGTGATGCTTGACGTAGAAGCCTCATAGGTCATCGCTGCCCTGTTGATGACACTGTGAAAAAATAAAAAGAAATTAAGAGACAAAGAATAGATGTCAGAAAAAATTAATCTATATATGACAGGCACTTGTACCTTGAAGCGCTTATACTTCAGCTTGTCGCCCTGTTTGTCATCGTGTTGCCCTCCTTCAGCGATGTAGGATGAGAAACCACCTGCTCATGTTACCAAACAGATTCTTCCATTGGTACTCAATCCAAATCTTATGTTCCTCATCTCTGCACCAAACTCCTCATGTTTCCAATCGATGTTTCTCCATTGAGCTGAATCAGCGGGGTGTCTCAGCTTGTCATCTTCCTTTCGAGATTCATAATGCTAACGCAACAATTTTGCCTCTCTAGGATTAGCAAACAACCGCTCCAAACGGGAAATGATGGGCAAGTACCACAATACATTGGCCGATGCCCCTTTAGTGACCTCTTCACCATCGTCGCCTCGAATCTTATGCTTCTTGTTGTTACACTTCTCCTTTTGTTTGTACCGGGGTACACCGCAAACTGGACAAATGTGCAGTTCCATATGCGCGTTACGGTACAAGATGCAATCATTCAGACATGCATGTATCCTTTCTATCCCATTCCCATGGGACAGAGTAGCTTCTTTGCTTCATAAATGCTTGTTGGCAACTCATTTCCCTTTGGAAGCACATTCGATAGAAGAACTAAAAGTGCTTTCAAACTTATATCTGTCCAATGGTGTTTTGCCTTCAGTTCAAAAAATACAAGAACCGAACCCAACTTGGTGTATTCCGCTTTGCAACCCGAGAACAGCGGTTTGGCATCATCTTAGCTTTTAAACTTTTCAAACTCTCTTTCTATGCAATATCACTCCACATCCCGCAACATTTGCTCTAAATTGTCCTCCTCAAACATATCACGCTGCAACTCTTATCGGATTCCACCATGTCTTCGTTGCATATCAGAAGGGCACTACTTGTCGCACTATGATGGATCCAACACGTGTAATTCCTCACGAAGCCACATCGAATCAGGTGGTCTACAATTTGAGCTGAGTTGTTAAATCTCTTGAGATTGGTGCAATCAATGCAAGGAAAATATATGAAGTTTCTACCCCTCTTCACAATGTCTTCTTCTGTATTTTTTTAACTCCTTAATACCCCTCTAAAATTCAGCACTCACACGACTTTTCCAATACATCTATTCTTCACGGTCCATCTGCAATTAAACTATGCACAATAAATTAAGGAAAAACTGAAGCGACAGCTAGCAAGCTATTTTGAATATTGAGGCATCATGTCATTACCTTTGCAGAATAGAGGACGCGTTCCAAGATATATAATTTTACTCCTAATACCTTCTTTCCAAGTTAAGAACTTCCAACTCCCTAGTTATGAGACATTCATTTAAAACATCAACAATGATATCAAATTACCAAATTAATGCAGTAGCATGCAGATCTTATGACTTCAATTAAACAAAATTGGTGCAGCTATTAACAAAGTTGACAAATTGAATTATCTTAAAGTAACGTCTATCTATTCACCAACTAAGTACGTACCAATGATGACTCCTAATCTCTAATTAGGTTAGGTCCTAATCCCATTCGAACAAATGTGGTTCGGGCAAGTTCCTAAGCCGTTGTACAACTCCAGAGAAAATTTTGGTAGCATCTCCCCGCTGTTCTCCAGATACACGTCTCGACAACAGGTCAAGAGGGGTCTGTGTACCCGGAGAACACCAGGGAGATGCTACTGAAACTTACCCTCTTAACATCCAACCTTGAGGATTTCAAAATTTCTCACCCAAGTATTGCTTCCAACTAGAATACACTACTACAAAAGGACTCATATTAGATCCCTCATCACTGACGGTTTTCAAAAACCGTCAGTGATGAGTTCCATACTCATCATAGACAGTTTTTATGGCTAAAACCATCTGTGATGTGAGGCACATCACAGACGGTTTTAGCAAAAAAAACCATCTGTGATGACTCTCTGCTCATTACAGAAGGTTTTTGGCTAAAACCGTTTGTGATGTGCACGTCATCACAGACGGTTTTAGCCAAAAATCGTCTATGATCCAGTGGCTAGGCATTTTTAACACGAGGCCCCCGACCTGGCATCTGGCCATTCTCCATTTTTTCCCCGACGAGCCCACGTGGCCACGGCATTCCCCTATCCCTATTCCCCCCACGTAAACCCTAATCCCTGGGCTCCTGCTGCCGTGCTGCTCCCGTCAACTGTCGCAATCCCCCGAGCTCTCCACACTGTGTCGTCATCAATGGACATCACCGTCATCGTCACTGCCACGTGATCGACTCCTCTCGTGGTTGCTAGCCACAGGAGGGAGCTGGTGCTGGGGGCAGCACTGAACGCGCTATTCTTGAAGATAGATCGCATCGAGACTAGCCTCAAGGACACCGCGTGGGAGATGTCGCTGGTGTGGGACCCCGGATTTGTTATCCAGAATCCCCTGTGTATTTCTGTACTAGTCCCAGCTCAACGCTAGTACACACAGTTCACAGTGATGAATCATAACCGAAAAGCACGAATTAAAATGATAAATACTGAGTACAGACCGAAAAGCCATTATTACAAAACCAAGTCACATGACCTTAAGTTTACAGCAGCGGAAATAAGAAGCAAAATGGTAAAGCCAATAAACACCACAGGCAGTCGACTGAAAGAAACGTGCGCCTAGCTCTCTGGATTGTCTTCATCATACTCCACATCGTAGAACTCACCATCATTCGTAGCATCCTGGAAAGCTTCTGACGAAAGAATTTATGTAGCATGTGAGTACAAACATACTCACCATGTCTAGGAAATATGCAGGATGCAAGGCCTTCCAAAGATGGCTTAATATGGTTCTTTTGTACAAAGCCAGATTTAACAAACATTATTAATAATAATTTTCACAAAGCAGTTTTAACAATTATTTGTACAATTGAAATTATTTATAACTCTAGTGAAGGTTGCAACCACAAACACTAGTATCTGAGCTCTATCCGCCCAATTAAAAGATCTTGTTTAACCATCACATGACTCCATCCGTCATGATTCAAAGCAGTTCCAACCACCTAAGCGCTCCACCGCGAGAATACATCCTAAGTTCTAACCACTCCCGGATCCCAAAACATCATTTTTAAAACCAAAAACAAAGTCTACCAATATGAAAGCATTCTTTGCTTTCCCTTGACCGTAAACACGGCTATTCGAATAGTTTTACACTCTGCGAGGTGTACGACTTTACCCACAAGACATGATCGTCTCTTGTTGCCATGCGCAATAAGCACACTTCCTTTAGTGTGTTGGCGGAGAGATCATGACAAGGCTTTACAATGCAATAATCTAACTGACTCCACCGGCGAGGTTTCACTGCTTTGTTAGGGTTCCATCTACCCGATCTGAAGCCCCTCTTGCGCCGTGTGGGAAAAACAAACTTGCCTCCATCTGGCACCCACATTCCACCATCTGGCGAGTCTAAGTTAAATTATTACAAATTATTCAGCCAGGTCATACCCATTTAGACATGTGGTTGTACGGTTGTGCTTAGAATGGACAATCACAAGCGTCGATCCTTAATTGACTTGGGAGGCACAAACACAACAAAAACCAGTGCTCCATCTGCACCCGCCAGACAAACCGATCCGCCCAAATCTAAATTATTTTCATTTTTATTTTACAAATACAGCGGCATACATATTGTCACAACTTTTCAAATTTATAATTTTTCACAGTTTCAAAGTAACCCATCCATAGGTATTTGATCGACTTTGCATTTAAGCACATCTAGCGCACTAAACAAAATATATCATAACATATTATTATTATGACATATCACAGCAACCTAGGGTTACAACAATCAAGGATTTCAATATCAAGGTGGTAATAACAATTGGGATTAACTACCAACCTAAATTTTAACATCATCTTTTAAATAATAGCGATGCAAGTTATAAAACATTGTAAAGCATTTATAAAACATGGGATCAACATGAGTTAAGGAGACTTGCCTTCGTTGATGAGGAGGGAAGGGTCGCTCAATGACCAAGCACTTACTTGGCGGCAGCAACGACTTTTCTTCGACTACGCGCAAAACGGAGCGACCAATAAATAAAATAAAATAAATAAAATCTAAAACAATTATAAAATTAGTACTAACAGAAAGATCTTGAATTTAGATGAATTTAGGAAGAATAATGAGGTCAATTGGACTTAAGATGACAGAGATCGGATATTTTGAATTCAAAATTTGACCTTTCGCCGGGCTTAGAGAAGAAATGGTTGCCGACAGAGCTCCTATGAGAATTTTGAAAATCTGATTTTACCAGATGTAAAGGACACTCATAGGAAGCTCCAGAAAAAATTTGACGACAAATGGAGGTCGGGAGCAACCGGGAGCTCACCGAAAGTTCGCCAGAATTCAGAAAGAATGGCTTGCACAGGGAGATCTGGTGGATGGATTGGAACAACTCAAAGCTGAGGATGTGAGGAATGAGAAGGGGAACTAGTGGTTCAATTTATAAGACAATCGGACCAGCGGATCGTCAGGAAACGCTCACCGAAGTTTTCACTTAATGTAAGATCGCGGAATTTGAAGAGTCAAACAATTGAATAAATGCGGTCGGGTTGCTTGAATCTTAGCGACAGGTCCACTGTAGCTTGTGGGCGAGAAGAGAGACGGATCGGATGAGCGATGGCAAAATTATTAATTCGAAAATAATTAATTTTCCATTGAAAATTCATATTAAATCCGAAAATTAGCAAATAAATTTTATTAAATATGGGGATTTGAAGAGATACCGGTTTCAGCAATAAAAGCATAAATAAATATTTTTAAATAATATAAAATTACTATTTATATCGTAATAATTAATTTTTAAATGTTGAATATTAAATATGCTTGGGAAAAATAGTAAAAACGTTCTGAAAATTCTGGGAAAAATATAAAAAATACTTTAGAATATTTTTAACCTAATAAAATTGGTTTTGGAATTTTTAGATAATTTTAGAATTGGATTTGAATTTTGGATATCCGGATGAAAATGGAATTTCCGGACGCGAATGGAATAAATTCCATTTTTGATGGAAAGGAATGCCAGGTTAACTAAAATTCCAAAGAAAACCCAAATCCTTGAATTAATTAATTTAAATTAATTTTTAACAAAAAAAACCGAAAATAGGATGTTATAGCTGGCCAAGCTCAAGCCCGGCGCCGTCGTGGCCACCGTAGTCTTCATCGTCTTCGGCCTGCTCAACTTGGTCTTCGAGGGCCGCACCGTCGCCAACCTTCCATTCGCATTGGTGTCACTCGGCCAGCGCATGAGCCACCGCGGCATCCCTGGGAACAACCCCACCGATTGCTCCATGGTCTTCCTCTACTTCCTCTGCTCCATCAGCATCCGGACCAACCTCCATACGCTACTCGGCTTCGCGCCACCCTACGCAGCTGCCACGACCGGCGCGGGCCTCTTCCCCATGCCCGATCTGAAAGTAAATTGAGGTAGCAAATCCATCTATTGCTCTAATTTTTCTAATGCTATGCATAATTATTTGTGCTAAATTTCACACCTCTGGTGCCTTGCAAAGGTGAATAGATCACGGGCATTGACCTTTTTGCAACGAATTATGCTTGGTTCGTGCGCTTGTTAACATCCTAGTAATACTCTGAATTATTGGTTGTTTGCTCAATTGCAGATTACTGGTTGCACTACTACAGAATGGTACATCACTATCGCTTCATCTGTGTCGGATCTTAAGTTTTTAGGAAAAAACGCTTATGATAGATGACTTAGGAGGGGTGTTAATAATAATCACTATCGGTTCTCAGGTTAGAAGTGATTGTGATGTAGCACTAGGCACATCACAATCGGTTCTTATGTGAGAAGCGATAGTGATGTGCATGATCATCGCTATCGCTTGTGCACATGATCATCACTATCGCTTCTTTTATGAGAAACGATAGCGATGATCATGCACATCACTATCGCTTCTCACATAAGAACCGATAGTGATTTACACGTGGTCATCACTATCGCTTCTTATATGAGAACCGATAGTGATGAGAATGAACATCACTATCGTTTCTCACATAAGAAGTGATAGTGATGTGCATGATCACATCACTATCGCTTTTCAAGTGAGAACCGATAGTGATGTGTGTGCACATTACTATCACTTCTTAAGTGAGAACCGATTGTGATGTATCTCGCTAGGTTATTTATACCCTTCGGGCTGAACTCTCCTCTGTTGTTGTTCCAAAGGATATTTCTCCGCTGCCACCCGAAAAAACAACTCATATTCTGTGGTTGGAAGCAATACTTGGGTGAGAAAAATTGAAATCCTCAAGGGTGGGTGTTAAGAGGGTACATTTGAAGCCTAGCCTGAGGAGATTTCACCTTATTTTGCAGAATTTGTGGTTTTCTTAAAATGTGAGCATTCCTTCAAACCCCTTCAATTTTGCACTATGTAATTTCGATATGTCGCAAAGAAAGTTTAGGTTGCACTAGTGTTATGTATATCCTATCAAATTTCACACCCTTTATTTGACAAGCACACATGTATTTAATTATCTTAATTTGTAGTGCTCTCGGTTAATCTGGAATTATTATTGCTGTCATATGATGAATGTTAGAGTTTAGGCTACGGAACCTATGTCTCCCGTTTGAGGGTGCTTATTTATAAATATGCCGATTGAAATGGCATATTTATAAGCAGGCAGTCTCGAATTGTTCACATTCATTGGACAGTTCGAGGATATGTGGTTCGAGCAAGTTCTTGAGCTGTTGTACAACTCCAGAGTAGATTTCGGTAGCATCTCTCTGTGGTGTTCTCCTGGTACACACCCCTCTTGACCTGCTATCAAGACGTATATCTAGAGAACAGCAGGGATATGATGCCGAAATTTTCTCTAAAGTTGCACAACGGCTTAGGAACTTGCCCGAACCACATATCCTCGAATGGGATTAGGACCTAACCTATTTAGAGATTAGGAGTCATCGTTGGTTCCCTTGTTTTGTTTCATATTGAAGTCAGAAGATTTGCAAGCTACTGCACTATATAATTAGTTTATTCGATATCATTGTTGATGTTTGCAATATATGTCTCGTAACTAGGGAATTGGAAGCTCTTAACTAGGGTAGAAGGTAGGTATCGATCGGGAGTGCATTGATATATCTTGAAACAAGTCCTCTATTTTGGAAAGGTAATATTAATTGAAATGTTGTCTCAATGTTTGAAATAGCTAGCTAGCTGTCACTCCAGTTTTTCATTAATTTATTGTGCAAAGTCTAATTGTAGATGGACCATGAGGAATGGATGTATCAGAAAAGTTGTGTGAGTGCTGAATTTCAGAGGGTTGTCAAGGAGTTCAAAAAAATATTAGAAGAGAACATGGTGAACAGGGGGTTTAAACTTCATATTGAGGACCACCTGATTCGACATAGCTTTGTAAGGAATTACACGTGTTGGATCCATCAAGGGGAGACAAGTAGTACCCATCTGGTATGCAATAGAGACATGGTGGGACTCGATGACGAGTTGTAGTGTGATATTTTTTAGGTGGACAATTTGGAGCAAATGTTGCGAGATGTGGAAGGAAATTACACGGAAAAAGAGTTCGAAAAGTTCAAAAGCTTGATGGAAGACGATGCCAAACCGTTGTTCTCAAGTTGCAAAGTGGAATACACCAAGTTGGGTTTGATCCTTGCATTGTTCAAACTAAAGGCCAAACAACGTTGGATAGATACATGTTTTAATGCACTTCAAGTTCTTCTATCGGATCTGCTTCCGGAGGGAAACGAGTTGCCAACAAGCATGTATGAAGCAAAGAAGCTACTATGTCCCAGCGGAATGGAAATAGAAAGGATACATGCATATCCGAATGATTGCATCTTGTACTGTAATACACATCATGAGCTGCACGTTTGTTCAGTTTGCAGTCCCCGGTATAAACAAAAGGAGAAGCGTAACGACAAGAAGCGTAATAGCCGGGGCGACGATGATGAAGAGGTCACTAAAGGTGCACCGGCCAAGATATTGTAGTATTTGCCCTTCATTCCCTGTCTGGAGCGGTTGTTTGCAAATCCCAGAGAGGCAAAATTATTGTGTTGGGATTATGAGTCTCGAAAGGAAGATGGCAAGCTGAGTCACCCTGCTGATTCGGCTCAATGGAGAAACATTGATTGGAAATATGAGGAGTTTGGTGCCAAAATGAGGAACACAAGATTTGGGTTGAGTACCGATGGAATGAATCCGTTTGGTAACATGAGCAGTCATCACAGTACTTGGCCAGTTCTGTTGTGTATCTACAACCTTCCTCCTTGGTTGTGCATGAAGTGAAAGTATATCAGGATGTTGTTGCTAATCTCGGGACCCAAACAGCCAGGAAATGATATTAATGTGTACCTTTCTCCACTGATTGAGGGTTTGGTAAAATTATGGAACGAGGGGGTCGTGGTGTGGGATGCATACAAAAAAGAGCATTTCACCCTACGGGCTATGGTATTTTGCACCATAAATGATTTCCCAGCCCTTGGTAATTTGGCGGGCTACAGTACAAAAGGAGCCAAAGCGTGTCCTATTTGTGAAAAGAAGACTGAGAGCCTATGGCTGCTGAATTCCAAGAAAACTGTGTATATGGGTCACCGTAGATTTCTACCTCGAAGTCATCGATACCGTAAGATGGATGACAAATTTGATAGGAAGAGGGAAGTCCGTTCGGCCCCATAGCCTATGGGTGGAAGGCAAGTATATTCACGTGTGGAGGATATTGATGTTTAGTACGAAAAGAGCCTTAAATCTGTTCATCCTATAACCATTTGAAAGAAGAGGTCGATATTTTGGGACTTATCGTACTGGAAGGGGTTAGATGTCCCACATTGTATTGATGTCATGCACGTTGAGAAGAATGTCTGCGATAATTTGGTTGTCATCCTGCAGAACATACATGGGAGACCAAGGATGGAGTGAATGCTTGTCGGGACATGGCCTATATGGGAATCAAGCCCAGGCTTGCAGTGATAGAGGAGGATGAAAAAGGTTCGTACATCCCCGCTGCATGCTACACCCTGTCCAAGAAGGAGAAAGAAGACCTCTGCAAGTGTCTCTAAGATATTAAAGTTCCATCTGGCTACTCCGCGAATATTAAGAAGCTTGTGTCCATGGATGATTTGAAGTTGCTTGGAATCAAGTCCCACGATTGCCATGTCTTGATGACCCAGTTGCTCCCTGTTGCAATCAGAAATATTCTGCCAGAGAATGTCAAGTTTGCAATCACGAAGCTATGTTATTTCTTCAATGCGATCTCTGGCAAGGTTATTGACCCCGATGTGCTAGACAACTTACAAAGTAAGGCGGTGCAGACTCTATGTCAGCTTGAAATGTATTTACCCCGTCGTTCTTCGATGTCATTGTCCACCTTGTTAGAGAGATTAAAATTTGTGGATCTGCATTCCTACGTTACATGTATCCGTTCGAGAGGTACATGGATATATTAAAGTCATACGTAAGGAATCAGTCGAAGGCTGAGGGTAGTATTGTTGAAGGTTATGGGACTGAAGAAGTTATTGAGTTCTGCATGGACTATCTAGGAAAAAGACAAGCAATTGGTGTTCCTGTATCTCGCCGTGAGGGCAGACTTGCTGGCAAAGAAACTGTTGGGTCCAAACTAACGAGGCCACAGTTTGATATGTATTGCAAAGCGCATTTGACAGTCTTGTAGCACAACACAGAAGTTGCAGGGTACATCGAGCAACACAAGTTGATATTGCAGGAAGAGAATCAAAATATGGATGAGCTTTCCATCACACAAGAACACAATGATAGAGTTCTCACAGGGTTCAAAGAAAAGGCAGAGGTCTCCGTTAGTGAGAATGTAAAATGGTTAGCTGATGGACCAAGATTTAATGTACAGACATGGCAGGGGTATGATATTAATGGCTACAACTTTTACACGGAGAGTCAAGATGCCAAGAGTACTGTCCAAAACAGTGGTGTGACCATAGATGCTTTTTCCGATGATCATCACTCGAAAAGAGGAACCTCGACCGCAATGAACTCCTACTACGAGAAGATCAAAGAAATATGGGAGCTCGATTATGGAATATACCAAGTTCCATTGTTCCGACGTAAAGGGGTGGGACTTCCACATGGAGTGAAGGTCGATAAAAGAGGTTTTACTGTTGTGGATCTCAGCAGACTCACCTACAAAGATGACATGTTTGTCCTTGCGAAGCAAGCAACTCAAGTCTTCTATGTGCGTGATCCGGCCAATCCGAGGTTGCACATTGTTCTTCATGGCAAGAGGCGGATCGTAGGAGTTGAAAATGTTGTAGATGAATAAGAGTACAACAAATTCGATGAAATACCTCTGTTTGCAGATGGGGCATGTCTTAGCGGGGACGACAACAGACATGGAGCCAATTACATGCGAGTAGATCATCAAGAAGGGCAGTATTATAAATAAATGGACTATTGTAATGTTTGTTGTTAATATCATTGTTCCAGTATGTATGTAAAATATTTTGCAATACTTTCGGAGTAAAAAGCCAAGGTGAATTGCTTGTGGAGGCTTTGATGGAAATTCGATATCTCCTCATGCCAAAATAGCACTTTGTGCCATATGTTGTGAAAGAAAATTCCTTTGAATGAAATTATTGTTGGAAAGCTTGTAAATAGTCGAAAGTTCATTTCTAGAAATTTTCTTACGGTTCGGGATTAATTTGAAAAAGTTTGGACTTTTCTACGCTTCACGCAAAAATCATGCCTACGAAATGAATTTCGGCATAGGTCTTGAATGAGGACTCTTTTTTCAAAAAAAAATTTTGTTGACAAGCTTTGCAGTATCCTAAAGTATGTTTTTGCAAACTTTCAATTAATTTCAACAATGTATGAAAAAGTTATGGTCTTTTCTCTCTTTGATGAAATGCTGAAAATTCAAAACTGAAGTGATTTCTGAAAATAATAAGCATTTGTGTTGGTTCTACAAAAAAAATGATTGGACAAAATATTAGTAGTGTAGGTTTCATTCGGTAAACCGATAGATATTTAATTAGTAGTGTCGGTTTTTGGACTCAATCCGATAGTGTTGATGTTGAAGGTGTCCAGTTCGGCCTCAATCATCAGTGTTGGGTTTTCGATGGAAATTGATTGAGATGTGGAATTATTAGTGTCGGTTTCCTTAATAAAATCGATAGTGATATGTGGTCATCAGTGTCAGTTTTTTGAATAAAACCGATAGTGATATGTGGTCATCAGTATCGGTTTTTTGACTAAATCCGATAGTGATATGTTATCATCAGTGTCGGGTTTTTGACTAAAACCGATAGTGATATGTGGTCATCAGTGTTGGTTTTTTTAAACTGATAGAGGTAGACAAGTATTAGTATCGGTTTTTTAATAAAACCGATAGAGGTAGTATTGTCATCAGTGTCGAGTTTGCAATAAAACTGATTGAGATGTTTTATGATCAGTGTCGGTTTTTCAAGTAAAACCGATAGAGATATTTATGATCAACTTTGAACCGACACTAATGGCTCATTTGGACAACTTAAATGCCAGGCTACTAATTCGTTCTCCCTCACTCTGGTCTTCTCTTCCCCACCAATGGCTCCCTGGCTCGCTCCCCGCCGCTCCCTCCCCACCGTGTCCTCCCCACCGGCCGCCTCCCTCACCATGTCCTCCTCCCCCACCATGTCCTCCCCCACCGCTCCCTCCCCCGCCACTCGCGCCCCCACCACAGCAAACCGTAGCGCCAACCCTAACGTGCATGCCACCAACTCGAGAGTTGACGTCGGCAAGTCCTCCCATCGTCGAGCCCTCTCGTCGTCGAGCCCTCCCATCGCCGACCCCTCCCGACGCCGCCCCCACACCGCCGACTCGTCCCATCGCTGCCCCCACGCTGTTGACCCCTCCCGTTGCCGACTCCTCCCGACACCACCCCCACACTGCCGAGCCCCCACAGGTCCATAATCATGTAATGAACAAATTATGTCAATCTATTTTTCTACCTAAAACAACTGGATGTTCCAGTTTGGTTGTTCATCATATTGGCTTATTGCTTGACCGCCTGTGTAATTTTGTAAGGTAGAGGTTGTATTGAGGTTATTAGTGCATTGTAGCTATAGTATACGGTTTGTTCATGAAAAACAATGCAGCAATGGATCTGGATTTGGTAGAATATGGAGAACATCTAACCCTTTCTCCTGTGGGAATTGTGTGGATTCATTAGAATACAGAGAACACCTAACCCTTTCTCTTGTGGGAATTGTTAAGTGAGTGCTAATTACTTGGGACCTAGGAGCAATCCAAAAAAATTTAGGCTGGTAGAACTTTGTAATCTGATGTTGGGTACAAATTAGATCTTTGTCCATTACTTTGACAGCTCACTATAATTGTGACATCCAGGGAAAATTAACATTCAAATATTCAATAATAGCATAACACAATAAATACATAATTCTTATTTGGCAGCACTAGAAGAAAAGCACATGGATTGTTACATGCATTTAAAAATCCCATGTTGCCTTTTGTGTTACATATCATAGTGCAAAGTTTAGTAGAAGCAAAAAATGCACAGAAAGGATTCCATGTTTTCACAGCAATAATTTCATGTCAGGTTGATGTGGCTATCATAAACATTTTAGCATCAAAACTTGGCATATTAGAACCTGTGTTTGATCTACTTCAGGGTTGAGGAATACATCAAACAGTTGTAGAATAAACTAGTAGGCTTCATGAGAAAAGCAGATAGGTCTTGACGCTCTCATGCTTTGTCACCCATGGAAGTAGGAAAGTTAAAATTTCTTCCCTTCATTTTTAAACACTATGTCAAAAATTAAGATATGGGGAATACGTTGATTGGTTAATGCAAAAGATCACAGTCTCTGATTCTTCATGTCATCCACTAGCCATTATGCAGGCTCATGTCACAGATACTAAGCCTTTTGCTGGTTCAATCAAAGATTCGAAATTAGCTCTAATTATTCAATTCACCATAAGCCAATTGATACAAAAATATCATTGCCAATGTTTAGTGCACATAAGAAATGGCCATGTTTTGTATGTATCAGCTATATGTATGTAGTGATGCCTTTTTAAATTTTTTTCTCATATGTGGTTCTTTACTCGTCATATTATTATACAACTTTCAACTTTGTTAATTGAGATCATTATTTCAGTTATAATTGCGTATTACATTTGTTTTTTATCTCAGCATATGTTAGAGTTTAAGTTGCGTAACCTATGACTCCCGTTCGAGAATGCTTATTTATAAATATGCTAGAATGGCATATTTATAAGCAAGTAGTCTTGAATTATCCACGTTTTTTAGACAGTTCGAGGATATGTGGTTCGGGCAAATTCCTGAACTGTTGTACAACTCCAGTGTATCTAGAGAACACTAGGGAGACGCTACCGAAATCTACTCTGAAGTTGTACAACAGCTTAGGAACTTTCCCAAACCACATATCCTCAAATGGGATTAGGACCAAACCTATGTAGAGATTACGAGTTATCGTTGGTACTTTAAAGATCATTCATCCATCTGTTACTCTACTGCAATATGCTAGAACAATTAAATGCTACAAATTATCCATTCAGCTGTTGCTTTACAAGATTTATTGTCAAGTTCACATAATAGCTACGAATTGCTTTCTCTCATGTCAAATATATGACCATGTTATATTGAAAACTCAAAATGTCGCAATTAGAGAGCATCGGCTCATTGCCTGATAGAGTAGAACGTGCTCCTGAGGGGCCGAGCCAAGTTCCAAGTGTTGAGCCGAGCCAAGTTCCAAATGTTGAGGGGCCGAGTAAGGTGAGGAAGGCCCGAGGACTGAACAAAGGGGCCACAGGGAGAACGCCACAGGTTCTCCACTTCAACGCCACGGGAGTTTGCACGGGTCCTCCTAAGTACAAGGGGCGATACCAGTCATTCCTCGGCCAATTGGTGAGGGAGAGAGTTCGCATAACAATTAAGGATTGGAGAAAGGAAATCAGCGCCGAGCAAAAGAATCGGCTGTGGGATGAGGTTAAGGGCAAATGGATTATAGAAGAGGAAGATAAAAATAATGCAAGGCGGTACGCCTTCAAGAGGATAGGTGTGGCTCTGAGGCACTTCAGGGTCTTTATGCATAGTGAGTATGTGCTGAAAGGCCGTACACCATTCGAGAGGTATCCGTTCGTGACTCCCGGTGTTTTGGAGGAGTTCAGGAGGATCAAGAGTACGCCCGAGGCGGAGGAGCTGAGACAAAAAAGCATTGCTACCCAGAGGCAGAACACGCATGCGCACCACCTCGGTTCAGGTGGCTATGAAGGGAAGAAGGTAGAGTGGACGCGACTAGCCAAGAAGTGCGCGACCTTCGGGACTGCGATGCCTTACTCACACATATGTGAGGAACGGGCACGTGCTTGGGTATTAGTGAGGACAAATAAAACCACGGATGGGCAGCTCGTAGTACCAAACCCCGCTATCGCACGCATCGTTTCCACCATCGTAAGACATCTAACTTAGTACATTGCAGTTGACCATTCCTGTTGCATTTTAGATCTAATTCACACTCGCTTCTTACAGGAGGAGGTAAGTCAGCGGAAAAAGCAGGGGACCTTTATGAGCCAAGGGTTGAAGGACATCATGTCCTCTGCGATTGGAAAGTCCGACCATAAGGGCCGGGTGCTTGCCGCAGGGGAGGGGCATACGAAGAATTCCTACCTCCAAGATGACGTTGCGAGTGCCAGATCAAGATCATGGGTGGCACGTGCGAAGCGCCTCAAGGACACGCTCAGGGAGCAGCTGAGGGAGGAGATCAAGGAGGAGATGAGGGGGAGATGATGGGACGTGAGGAGGAGATGATGGCATGTGAGGAGCGCCTGAGGGCCGAGATGATGGCGATGATCTCCTAGAGTCAGAGCCAGATGCCCCCGCCTACCGCAGAGAAACCTGTGCCCGACCCAGTAGCTACGGTTCCAAAAATGATAAGTCCGGTCCCCAGCTGAAGGTAATAATTAATTTTTCCTAAGTTAAAGGTGCGAGGGTAACTCTTCATACGTTTTCTCTCAAGTTGCGCACTTTTTGCAAGCGCCTACCAAGTGCCAGCTCACCCTGACGGAAGACGGATTTTCTGTTGAGGCTGACGCGGGGTTGCATTTCCATGCAAGGAGACCGACACGGCAAATGGTTAGCCTTTGGGAAAGGGCTACATGAGGGTCCATGTGGACTACGTCCACGAAGCCTTCTTATCACATGTGCTCGAGTTCCCCCTAACAAAGACATCATCGCTCTCGGGCAATGTAACATCCCGAAAAATTCAAAAATAAGAAAAATAAAAATTTAAAAATGAAATTGAATAAAAATTTTAATTGGAATCAAGATTTTGATTTAAAATAATATGTTTTTCCTCGTTTTCTTGCATTTTAGTCTTAAGAAAGCAATAAGTTGCTATATTAAAACTTTTTCATCTAAAATAAACAAACTATGAAAATAAGTTTGAAATCTGATATTAATTTGAATTTGTATTTTTCTGGTTTTCTTGAATTATTATAATTTCTTTTGGCTTTTTCTTTCACAAGAAATTCAATTTAGTGAAATGGTAAAATGGTAAAAGTTAAAAAGTACAAACACGAAATCAAACAAAAATCTAAAAAAATAATAATAAAATATCAGATCACTCCAGAACTTTAATCATGTTGTTTGAGATGATCTGAATCATAAAAATAAAAGAAAAGGCAATGTAATCATGATAGGAGATATCAAATCAAGTGCTGTCAGGTTTTAGTAAAAATCTGGAGAGCTTTTCTTGATCTGATATTTTTACCATGCTGACATAAACATAATATCTAACTCTGGTAAAAAGAGTAAAAATGAAAACTTATATTTAAAGCCTTTTAAAATTCAAAACTGAAAGTAATTAAATCTGAAAATAGCAATGTCAGAATTTTTAGAATCTAAATATCAAAGATAAAAATCTGAAATTTTTACATAAGGTAATTTGGATCATTTCAAATCCTCATAAAAATCTACAAGAATTATTAATTTCACTTAAATCCTTAAATAAATGAAAAATACTTAATCTGAACAGCACATATTGTCAAAATTACTGTAATCTTTCCACACAATATTTTAGCCTGATATTTTTACTGGATAGCAAACCTTATCTTTATGACCTATAATAAAATTTTCACAAAATCTTGACCTGATTAGACAGCCCTAATTAATGCTAGATTGCGAGCTGTCCAGAAATCTTCAGAATTATTGTCTTTAGCTGACTGCCATGTGGGCCCGACCTAGCAGCCTGTGGCCTCCTTCTTCTTCCCCATGACACCAACACAGCCACAGCCCAAACCGCCATTTCTCTTCTACTTCCTGTGATCAAAACTCGAATTAAAGTGCTGTATGAGACAAAGCTAATTAATGTGCAGCCACAGCTGGCCATCCTCTGTGTACTGGCGCCTGAAAAATCTCATGCTACCGCCTCTCTGTAGGAATTGTGGCGCCACTGTTCTTTCGCCGGTTTGTTAGGTTAATCACGCATGTGTTAATGTGCATGAAACGTATGTGTTAATGTGCATGCATTTCAGTTTTTTGCATGTCAGTTTTTAGTTTTAGTTTTTTTGTTTTTGCATGTGTTAACTAGACATATTTACTTTGTAGAAGTTACATTTTGAAGTTGCTAATAAAAGAAGGATAAACCCTGATAATGTGGTGCAGTTGGCCACACAAAAAATTACTTGTTCTCCTATGTGGATTGTGTTCTCGGGAGGCCGACAACTACAAGTGGTATCAGAGCGAGAGTAGCTCGATCCCAGGCAATGTCGGCTCTGGTAGGAGGACACTCGAGGCCGCCACCACGGCGTGGGCGACCGCGCACGCCTTCTCCCCATCCGCACTAACCACGGCATCGCGACGATTGTGGTGCCTGCGAGATCGTGGTACAGCGGACAGTGTGGGAAGTCGGCAGTTCAGCCTATCCGACCCTGACGCGTACCAACTACAACAACTGGGTGTTGATGATGAGGGTGATGCTCCAGGCGCGAGGTCTCTGGGAAGCTATCGAGCACGGCGATACCGAGCTCCAGGAGGACCGTATGGCGCTGGAGGCGATACTGAAGGCCGTTCCACCGGAGATGAGTTCTTCACTCGCGGTGAAATGCAACGCCAAGGAGGCGTGGGACTCCGTGATGGAGATGCTAGTCAGAACCGACCGCGTTCGGAAGGCGAAGGCCCAGCTACTCTGCAAGGAGTATGAGGCCATTGAATTCTGGGACAGCGAGGCGGTGGAGGACTTTGCCATGCGCCTAGGTGGGCTGGTGAGCCAGCTCGTGCTCCTTGGTGACGTCATCGACGAAGAGAAGGTGGTGGAGAAGTATTTGCGTGTTGTACCCCAGAGGTTCTCGCAAATAGCTTTGTACATTGAAACGCTTCTTGATTTATCGACGTTGTCCATCGAGGAAGTGATAGGGCGGCTCAAGGCTGCCGAAGATCGTGCCACTCTGCCCACCTCGGTGACAACGAATGGGAAATTGTTGCTCACCGAGGAGGAGTGGGAGGCGCAGCGCAAGCAACGCCAGGTGGGTGAGGAGTCATCTGGGGGTGCAAGGTCGAGCCAAAATGCGCGGCGACGTGGGAGGCCACGACCACGCCGGAAGAACAACGATACTGGCCATGTTGGGAAGGGAGACACACGTGACTTGTCGCACGACAAGTGTCGTAACTGCGGCAAGTACAAGCACTGGGCGCGCGACTGCCGCCAGCCGTGTCGCGAGCAGAAGGAGGAGGCTCGCTATGTCGAGGCACAGGAGGAGCAACCAGCACTCCTCTTGGCCGAGCACTGTGAGTTCGCACAGGTTGCGTACAAGCAGCCACAGTAGGTCTTCCTCAACGAAGAGAGGGTGATTCCAGTGGATGTTGGCCTTGACCTGTGGTATCTTGACATGGGGGCTAGCAACAACATGACCGGGAACCGCTCCATGCTAGCATCGCTCGATGAGACAATACGGGCCATTGTGAAGTTCGGAGATGGGTCTCATGTGGAGATCTGTGGCAAAGGCTATGTGCTGTTCCAGTGCAAGAACTCGGAGCATCGGGTGCTCACGGAGGTATATTATATTCCTCGTCTTCGCAATAACATTGTTAGTTAGGGCCAGCTCGACGAGAACGGGTGCAAGATCGTCATCGAGGATGGCAAGTTGTGCATCTTTGATCGTGCGCGCCTGCTACTAGCGAAGGTGACGTGCTCGCAGAACCGCATGTACACGATGGGGCTGAACATCACCGAGCACGTGTTCCTCTTGGTGGCGTGCAGCGACCTGGCGTGGCACCGGCATGCATGCTACGGTCATCTCCACTTTTGCGCACTCCACGATCTGGCGGCCAAGCACATGGTGGATGGCGTGCCGAGCATCGACCGGGTGGACCAGTTCTGCGACTGTTGCGCGCTCGCCAAGCAGCAACAAACTCCTTTCCCTCAGGCCTCGACATACCGGGCTGAGCGCGAACTGGAGCTCATGCACGGCGACCTCTGCGGTCCAATCAACCCGGCATCCCCAGGCGAGGCTAAATATTTCTTGTTAATTGTCGATGATTATAGCAGGTTCATGTGGGTTGAAATGCTGCGGTCCAAGGATGAGGCATTCAAGTACTTCCACAAGATCAAGGCTCTCGTGGATAATGAACGTGACATCTGGCTGAAGGCGTTCTGTTCAGATCGCGGTGGGGAATTCAACTCTATCGCGTTCGGCGACTGGTGTGATGAACAGGGCATCAAGCGGTACACCACCGCACCCTACTCGCCGCAGCAGAACGGCATTGTCGAGAGCCGCAACCGAACGGTTGTCGAGATGGCGAGGAGCCTGCTCAAGAGCAAGCACATTCTAGCGATGTTCTGAGCTGAGACGATGAAGACCACGGTGCACATCCTGAACCGCTCCCCAACAAGAAGCCTCAAAGACTGCACTACATATGAAGCCTGGCACAAGCGGCGCCCAAACGTGTCATACTTTCGGACCTTTGGGTGCGTCGCAGACGTGAAGAACGTTGGCCCGAGCATCAACAAGCTCGCGGATCGCTCGACCCCAATGGTCTTCATCGGCTATGAGGACGGGTCAAAGGTGTACCGTGTCTATGATCCACGCACACACAAGCTGCACATCACTCGGGATGTGGTGTTCCAAGAGGAGAAGGCACGGATTGGCATGCGAGCGGCGACACCTGTTTATCTTGACCCTTGCCAAGCACTTTCACCATCGAGTACTTCACCGAACTACGTCGGGACCCAACATCAAATCCTGATGGAGATCCGGTGAACCAAGCAGGCCCGACTGTGGAGAACAGCGATGTGGGCACTGTTGGTGACTCGCCACAGGATGCAACTCCACGCGTGTCGGGCACAACTGATGCGCCAGGTGTGGGGTGGGTCACACCACCGACTGGTGGGTCGCATGACTCGGAGGGCGTGCCACTCCGCTACCGCGACATCAACAACATCTACGACACGACTCAGCCGTGCGAGCTTGAGTTCAGCGGCTTGTGCATGCTAGCGCGATGGCGGCGGCGTCAATCAAGCACTCAGGAGGCGTCTGGAGGAGTGCGATGGAGGATGAAATGCACTCCATTGCCGGGAACCACACCTGGGAATACGTCGAGCTCCCTGCTGGGCATCGTGCCATCGGGTTGAAGTGGGTGTTCAAGGTGAAGAGATCCTCTCGGCAACATCGTGAAGCATAAAGCACGTCTAGTGGCGAAGGATCGCGCGATGACCGGTGTCGATTTTGATGAAGTTTTTGCACGATGGCGCGCATGGACACGGTCGTGTGCTATTGGCTCTTGTGGCACATGGTGGCGGGAGGTCCACCATATGGGCGTCAAGTCGGCTTTCCTCAATGGGAGCTAGCCGAGGAGGTCTACGTCGGCGACCACGGGTTTCGTCGGCGATGATCGCCACGCATATGTGCTGCGCTGCACAAGGCGTTATGCGGTCTTCGTCAAGCATCGCGCGCTGGTATGCTAAGCTCGGCGACACATCTGCGGCGGCTCGGCCGGCGTAGCCCACTAGAAACGCTGCGTGTGCGAAGAAGGAAGAACGATGCCTTCTGCTCATGGGGTGTCGTCGGCGACTTGATCATCATCGGCTCCACCGTCGGCGCCATAAGCGAGTTCAAGGAGGATGAAGATCATGTTTAGCATGAGTGACCTCGGGCTCCTAACTTACTATCTTGGCATCGAGGTGCACCAAGGGCGGCGATCACTTTGTGCGGACGGTATGCACTAAAGATTGTTGAATCCGCAGGGTTGGCAGGCTGCAACCCGTGCGCAACACCGATGGAGAATCGGTTGAAATTGACCAAGAAGGATGAAAGCGAAGCTGTTGATCCCACGGAGTATCGCAGTATAGTTGGGAGTCTGTGTTATCTTGTGAACACTCGACCGGACATTGCATATGCTGTGAGGATCGTCAATCGATACATGGAGGCCCCTACCAAGCAGCACATGATAGCTGTCAAGCACATTCTGAGGTATGTGAGTGGAACATCCTCATTTGGGTGTCGCTATGACAAGTTTGGTGTGCCCAAGCTGCTGGGATATTGTGATAGTGATCTTGCCGGCGACGTTGATGATCGGAAGAGCACATTTGGGGTGGCTTTCTTTCTTGGAGACAACCTGGTGACATGGGCGTCACAAAAGCAAAAGATCGTTGCACTCTCGTCTTATGAAGCTGAGTACATCGCGGCTCTGGTTGTGTGCGAGGGTGTGGCTCGTGAGACTAATTGGAGATCCGACGGGAGCAGCGCCGATGAAGGTGAAGCTACATATTGACAACAAGTTTGCGATCGAGTTGTGCAAGAATCCTGTGCATCACGATCGTAGCAAACACATTGACACTCGGTTTCACTACATCCGGGAGTGTGTCAATGACGGCAAGGTGGATGTGAAGCACGTAAATACAGAAGACCAGCTCGCCGATATCCTGACGAAGTCCCTCGGGCGCGTGAAGTTCATCGAGCTGCGACAGAAGCTTGGCGTGGTGGAGTTGAAGCATGGGTGCCGTGATTAAGGGGGTGATTTGTTAGGTTAATCACGCATGTGTTAATGTGCATGAAACGTATGTGTTAATGTGCATGCATTTCAGTTTTTTGCATATCAGTTTTTCAGTTTTTGCATGTCATGATGTGGCTATTAACTAGACATATTTACTTTGTAGAAGTTACATTTTAAAGTTGCTAATAAAAGAAGGATAAACCCTGATAATGTGGTGCAGTTGGCCACACAAAAAATTACTTGTTCTTCTGCGTGGATTGTGTTCTCAGGAGGCCGACAACTACACGGTTCACACCTGTGCGCCCTGTTGCCACCGCCTTTGCTCGCTTATGAAAGCCGACCAATCGCATACATGAGACTCAACTCTTCTGGTACTCCGCCGCCTAGCCAAAGCACCAAATTTGATGTCTTCTTGCCCATGCCGAGACTCACCATTACCGGCCAAACTTCTCACTGAGTGCACCATTTTTTAATCCCATGCACTGAGAGCATTACCGATAGCTACCAACCAAAACCCCCAACTCAATTTTGGTATTTCTCCACTGAATTGAGCCACCACCATACCCCCTGTTGCGCCACCTTTCGTCGCCATGGTGCCGCGACCTCGGGCCACCACGGTTCGAGCTGCCACCACCGACGTACTCTACGAGGTCCCACCTATCCATTTGGGCCCTCGTTTGCAGCTCCCAGCTGGGCTTGCTTCGCCGTCGGCTGTGCACAACCAAGCCGCTGCCATGAAGTTCCTGTACGTGCGACCTCTGAACATCTCTGTTTTGTGGTTCCAGACTCAAATAGAGATTAGTGCTCTTAGTTGTTTTCCTTACTACTCCTTGACAGGTGGGGCTAAATTATTGAAGGCTATGTTGGTTGGTCTAAAAGCCAGGAGAGGTGAGGAATTAAACCTGTTTAGCTAAAATTCCTAACCAGAAGCAATACAAATTGATCTGCGCATTCAAATAATGAGGCCCTAAGTTAAGGCAAAATTAATAAATAATCCTTATCCCATATGTACCTCTATGCGTACAGAAACCCTTATGCAAAGCTTGCAAATTTAGTGTCTTGACAACATAGAACCAGTGGAACCAACTAGCTGAATATTTAATTAGCTAGCTCCAACATCAGAAAGGACCTTGATTAATATGGTTTAACCCTCATTTCAAATTAAAAGATTAAACTCAGTTTAATTACTCTATGGACTCAAATATCAGAACCTAGTAAAGTAGAATTTGATTAAAGCTCAAATAATCTTTATAATATATGTATGCATAATTGTCCCGTGAAAACCCTCTTGCAAAGTGGAATGCGTTGATTACAAGAAAAAAACATGGGTTAACTCAGATTAGGCTTAAAACAGTTGATTAAGTCCAGAGCTCTCGATAAGTAAAAGGACAAGTTCATTTCTTGAAGTATTACTTAATAAAGCGTCATGATCTTAGGTAAAGTAACGTAAAACTTTAAGTTCATAAACCTATTCAGTTTAATATCTAAATCAATTAAGCACCTCTGCTAAAAGGGTAACTGTTGGCGTCAAAAACTTGAGGTAGGGTTTCGACAACAAAGACACCGCATTTAACACCGGTTCAGGCGTGCTAGTCGATTTGACCTGTAATCGACAAGGAAAAAACAATAAAATTCACTCAAGCCGATCGTCAAGATCAATCGGCTTAGACTTAATCGACTTGAAGCCGATCAAGATCAAAGTAACAAGGCAAATTTAATTAGCGATTAAGGCTAATCGAGAGGATAAAGCGGTCGATTACGAAGAAGGCGATGCGCAACAAAATCGTAATAAATCGAACTGTGGCGTAATTGACGAAGATCAACAATCGGCGATGCGCAACTTTATTGATCAAAATCGATTACAAAGGCTAAATTACAAGAACTACTCTAGTCGACGGAAAAATAGATGAAAAGTAAAGTGATTGTTTGTATGTGTTGGATTTTTGCGGTTTGCTTGACCCTTCTTTTATACCCATCGCCAATCGTATCCTTTTACAACACGTTTCAAATCTGATTCAGTATTGGCCTTATCTCGGACGGTTGTTTTCTTAAAAGATCTTGTTGTTACCAATTACTTTCAAATCTTTCCAATCCTATCCGTTAATTCCGTATTTTGACTTTATTGCGATTTTGATCAAGTTTGCCAAATTTTGGTGCAAACATATGCCCCCATTTTGAGAAATGACTTGTCATTTGTCAAAAATTTCACTTATCGGCTTTTCCAATCGGCTAACCGTTGAACTTCACTCAATAAGCGCTACTTTATTTGCGCTGTAATTCTCGACATGCGAGTAGTGCGTTTAATCGCCGCGCCTTTTGAGATTCATTTCCCGCCGCTTCAAATTTTCACCACGCTATAAAATGCGGCCCCCACCTTTGTCATTCTTCACGCGCACAAGCTCTTGAATCATCTGCAATCGGCTTAAGCTTACCGTTTGAAGTACTCCTGAGGCAACCCTTTAGCTCATCAATCTTCCTTCATCAGCTACAATGGACCCTAGCTACTTATTCCGATTCCGCACAGCAATGACCAATATTTTCTGGGTCCTTTGGGAAATCTAGACGTCCATACCGTAACAAACCAAGAAGTCCCTCGATTACCTCTGTCGGCTGCTGGTCACAACATAGAGGAGTGGAATAAGAGTTTCAGGGCTTGGCCGACAGCTCTAAAAGGATGGAAAAATTGGTTTATCAGGGTAGCAGCCCAAAAGAGGATTGAATGGGAAAGAATGGGCATAGCTGAGTGTATTTCACTTTCCTTAGCCGACCCTGAAGCCAATGAGCCCTTAGTGGCCACGGCCTGTTATTTTTGGTCGGATTGCTTTAATGCTTTTTTATTCCGCACTGGTCCCATCGGCCCAACTCTTTTAGATGTTGCTCAACTGTGTTGTCTTCGGCCAGATGGAGATCAAGTATCGGCTTTTAGTGGAAAACCAAAATATAAACTCATTCGATCTAAAGGAGAGGGTTGGGCCAAATATATTGGAAATAACAACAAGGTCAATGGCCTAGTATCGGACGAAGAACATGTAGCTTTCCTGAACCTTTGGCTAGACCGTTTTCTGTTCTGTGGAGCATCTCTCGGACCAACTCAAGTATATCAAGTGATAGCGAGCGACTTGTTGAGGGTCGTCGGTGGCTTTAGGAAAAATCTTTTTGGGTGCTGTGTACCAAATGCTTTATATAATAAGGAGTCGGCTTTATACGGGTTTTGGAAAATTTACTGTCGGTAATGTAGGTGGCCCAATGTGGTTCGTGCAAATATGGCTGTACTGTTTATTCAGCCGTTCTTTTAATTTGGATTCAGCCGATGATACTCCTTTTCAAGGAAGATATACTTGAAGGAGCACCTATTCAATTTAGAGAATGCCGATCCTTTGGTGAAAGATTTATGATGTGCTCGAGAAATGAGACAAGGGCCTTTCCCGATACCGTAGAAGGTTTCATCATTCTTCTTGCAATTGAACACGAAGGTTTCAAGCGACAAGATTTCTTTAACTATATATTGCTGCAACGATTTTCTTTGGCCTTCTTTTCTCCATCCGAAGCCGACTCTCGATGCCTCGGAGACCACGGACTTGTATAGAATTTTATTTCTCCATGCATTTTCCATGTCGGCCTTCATACTCGAATCGGACCTTCCAGCCCTCATACGAATTTTACCACCCTTGAAGATATGCAAGGCAATCGGCTTTGGCAGGTGATACCAAGTCTTCCACTTCTAGATCGGCTTCAACCAAGAGCCGAGTCCGCAATGCCATATCAGTGAGGCTAGTTTTGGAGTTAGCCGAGCGAACTTCAATCGCAGTCTCCTCACTTCCATCGAATGCTCGCCACGCAGGGGTTTCACGACATGGTGGTCGGCTATCGCAGATTGTTTGTATATGGAGAAGACTCCTTCGACTATCGTCAAAGAATTTTTCCAAATTTGCGAGACATCCTTAGTATCTAACAAATAATATAGCGGTGAAGCTAGCTCGTCGGGTTATACTAACTCAAGCTTAGTAGATAAGGTATCGGCTTTGAATAATCTTGCCTCATACATCGGTCTTATTCGGATGTATTTACGTAATCATACTTTTCTTGCTATATATTTGCGGGCTAAGGATGTCGGCAAGAAGCCTGCTTCTAGCCAATCCGGAATGAGCAGGGGAAGAGAGCTCATCAATCGACTGGCCTTACGGGCTATACCTCTGGCACTCTAGGGGTGCATAGTCCATCCTTGTCGGATATCGAGAAAAACAACCAAGTAAGCGTAAATACAATCAGCTTACCATTTCTTCTTCTTCCTTGAACTAACCTTTATCCGATTTATATTTCTAGAAAAGAAAAAGGCAAAGTATACCAAGGCTCCAAATAAGAAGGGACCCAAGCCTACGTAACAAAGTGGCGAGAGTTCGCCTCATGCATCGGCTATTGGAGAAGTAAGTTCGACACCTTGTATGATAACTTGTGTATTCTATTTGCATTGGCTTATCCTTCATTTATTTTCTTTAGCCAACGCATAATCGCCCAAGTCGCGAAGATCCTTGCCGATCTTAGAATATTTCAACCGCACCGACTCCTACACCAAAGCCGACTCATCACGCCTGATCAGCGATTTGCGGAATTGTCGGATCCAACAAACTTACTTGGATTTTCATTGGGCGATCTTGGCGACCGGAGATCATGGCTACCGATGATTACGATGCGAGATCGTAAAAATTCTTCAAGTGTCGGAAAAGGCATCGGCTGCCGTCATACGCCTGTGCATGAAAGAGCGTCTTGACAAGCTCTTCAAGCTTGTGATGCAACCGCGATCGGAGATCTGGTGACAATCACCAATAAGGGATGCCATGGTCGCCGTTGAAGCCGATCTCCTCTGAAGCAATGCAAGCTCTTACGGATGTATGTCACTTAGATGATAGAAGAATCGAAGTGGAGGAGGCGAGAATCGGATCAAGTGTCGTGAAGCCCAAGAGGCCGATCGAAAACTTTTGGAAGAATTGGTTGCGATGCCAAGGCCAAAAACGCAAATTTGACATTGGTGTTCAACGTCTCAAATCAACGAAAGAAGTTCTTTCTAAATTGGAAAAAACAAAGAAACTCCTCCAGGAAGAATTGGTCAAGCTTGAAAAACAAATCGGAGAAGGCCAACAAACCTTGGAGGCCACTGCATCGGAGCTGAAGGAAGAAAAACTTGGCATTGCGGTGGCTATTGAAAATGTAACCAAGCAATCGGCCAAGGTAAAAATAGTGCCTGGGGATGCCAAAGACGATGAACGTCTTCTGGATGAAATCCAAGGGATCATTGCAAAGGCAGCTGGTGCTTTGTCGGCTTTGGGCGCGACCCTTCCAGGATCTGGCATCCGATATTTATTGTTCTGTCTTGAAAAACTTATCCTGAATGTTTCGTCCTGAATATTTTTGTAATCTGTTTTTAATCATAATCGGCTGTTTAACCGATTTTATTTTGCTTATATTTTGAGTTTACAATCCTTTCAGCCAATCAACAGCATCGTGTTAATCTTGGCTCTGAACAAGATTTTAGTCGGCTAGGCTCCGATCCAAACGCTAGGATAGTATTTCTTTAGATATTTCCCATTAATTGCTTTAGGCAAGACATGCCCTTCTAGCGTTTCCAGTAAGTACGAGTTTCCACCGACTAGCCGATTAATTTTATATGGCCCTTCCCACGTAGGCGACCATTTTCCAAATCGGTTATCTTTAGAACCAACAGGAAGTATAGTTTTCCATATTAAATCGGCTTGATCGAAAGGTTTAGGCATTACCTTTTTATTGTACGCCTTCGCTACTCTGATCTTGTTCTTCTTAAGCCGATCAAGTGTAGACAAACGTAACTCTGCTAACTCGTCCAGGTTGTCGACTACTAAATCATTGTAATCTTGAGCCGACAAACCATTTTGTCTGGCTATTCGTATCGACTCAATATTGATCTCTACGGGCAGAACGGCTTCTTGTCCATACACCAATTGATAAGGTGAAAGTTTTGTCGCTCCGTGATAAGATAACCGATAAGCCCAAAGTGACTCCGATAGAGTCGAATGCCAATTCCTTGGCTTCTCATCAATTTTTCGTTTGATCAATTTGATTAGCGTTTTATTAGACGACTCGGCTTGTCCATTAGCTTTGAGCATAGTATGGCGAAGAGTTTAACAATTTGATCCCTAAACTCGTTGCGTAACTCAAACTCATTTGACATGAATACCGTACCTTGGTCGGTCGTGATTGTTTGCGGTATTCCAAACCGATGGGCGATATGTTCATTCACAAAACTAATCGCTTCAATCTGGTCACCTTTTAAGTGGTATAGCATCGACCCACTTTGAGAAATAATCGGTTGCGGCCAAAATAAACTTATGGCCTTTACTCGAGGCGAAATATTTGGCGATTATATCTATTCCCAACCTCCGAACGCCAAGGTTTGATAATTGGATGCAAAGCCGATCTTTGGTGCTAGTTATGCGTTGCCAAACTTTTGATATGTCGACATCCTTTGTAATATTTGAAGCAATCCTCTAGCATTGTCGGCCAAAAATAACCTGTCGCCTAAGCATCCATTTCATTTTATGTGCCGATTGATGAGAACCACAAATGCCTTCATGCACTTCACCCATCGCCACTCGCTTCTTGACCTCAAGACATCTTAACAACAAGCCCTCCATAGTCCGATAATACAGTATATCGTCCATAACAACATACTTCAATGCTTGTTGCCGTATCCTCCGTTTCGTCGGCTTAGATGGGTCGACCAGATAATCTTTAATCTGCGTTCTCCAGTCGGCAATATCCGTGCACATTATTGCTTTATCTACCAGTTCAGTTTCTTGACTTCGGCCAACATCTTTATACCCTGATGCTTGTTGGGCCAAAGCATTAGCTCTATCGTTCAATTCTCGAGGAATATGACCGATAGAAAATGATGTAAAAGAGCCGATGATTTCTAAGCACTGTTCTAAGTAATTTACTAACACTTCATCTCGACATTGGTATTCCCCTTTTATTTGTTGTACTACTAATAGTGAATCACCATATGCCTCAATAGCACTCACTCCAATATTTTCCAATAACTGTAAGCCTTTGAGTAATGCTTCATACTCGGCCTGGTTGTTTGAACATCGGCTATTTAGCCGGAATGCAAATTCGAAGCTATGTCCTCTAGGTGAAGTGAGTACAATCCGACACCATATCCTTCCTCGCATACCGATCCATCAAAGAACAATTTCCATGGTGCCACCAAGACTAAGTTTGCTGCTGTGTCATGTCCTGTTATGAAATCGGCTAGGACTTGTCCTTTAACTGCTTTGGCCGATTCGTATGATAAGTCGAACTCGACCAAGGCGTAAGCCCATTTGCCCAATCGACCTGCAAAATTGGCCGACAATATATACTTTATGACATCGGTTTTGCGATAACTTTACAAGCCGATGCTAGTATGTAGTGCCTTAGCTTTGTGCATGAGAAGTACAATGATAAACATAATTTTTCGACAAAAGGATACCCGACCTGCGTCTAGCAACCATCGGCTTAAATAAAAGATAACCTTCTCTTTACCATGTACCTCTTGCGCCAAAACAGCTCAATAGTATCTTCTTGGTGAGACATATAATCTGAAGGGAATACCTTTTTTCGGTGCAGCCAGGACTGGAGGGTTGGATAAATACCCTTTTACTTCGTCAAAAGCTTTCTGCTGATCGGCTCCCCATATAAATTCCTCGTTTTCTTTTAACTTCAGCAATGGGGTAAAAGCACGGATCCTACCAGAGAGGTTCGAGATGAACCGACGGAGGTAGTTAATTTTGCCGATCAACTTTTGTAATTCGTTTTTGCATGTTGGCGGCTTAGTATTGGCTATGGCCTTGACCCTTGTTTGGCTAACTTCGATCCCTCTTTCATGTACCATAAAGCCTAAGAATTGCCCAGCCGACACACCAAACGCGCACTTGTAAGGATTCATCTTCAAACCATGCGATCTTATGTTTTTAAATACCCTTTCTAAGTCGGTCAGATGTTGGAGATCTTCTGCAGATTTTACCACTACATCATCTATATAAATTTCAACAATGTGGCCGATTAAATCGTGAAAGATCAGATTCATTGCTCGCTGGTAGGTTGCTCCAGCGTTTTTCAAGCCGAAAGTCATTACAGTCCACTCGAATAGCTTTATTGCACCGGGACATCTGAAGGCTGTTTTTGGTATATCGGCTTCTGCCATGAGTATCTGGTTATACCCGGCATTGCCATCCAGAAAGCTTATGATCTTGTCTCCTGATGCAGCGTCGATAAGCATATCGGCTATTGGCATGGGGTATTCGTCTTTTGGCGTCGCCTTGTTCAAATCTCTGAAGTCGACGCACACTCGAAGTTTTCCATTTTTCTTCATTACCGGAACGATGTTGGAAACCCATTCAGCGTATCGGCAAGGCCTGATAAACTTTGCTTCCAACAATCGTTCTATCTCCTCTTTTATGACTTGGTACAAGGCTGGATTAAAACGCCTGGGATACTGTTTAAATGGCCGATAGCCCGATTTTATGGGTAGCCGATGTTCCACCAGTTGACGGCTTAATCCAGGCATTTCATGATACTCCCAAGCGAAACAATCTTTATAATTTCTAAGTATTTTTATTAGCTTTTCTTTGTATTTCATATCTAGATTTGCACTAACAAAAGTTGGTCTTTTTCTATCATCGCTTCCTATATCGACTTCTTCAAGCAAATCGGTGGATGTGAACCTTTGACCTAACTTTTCGATTTCTTCAAAGTCTTCTATGGCTTCATGGCTATCATTTGTTTGCCGATAGCTTTGCATTTTGTCCTGTAGCGCCTTCAATGTTTTTCTTGTCCCCATCTGCGCAATACTTCATTTGCCCGATCAAAGGTGCGAGCTTGACATCGATCGGCATAAGTCGGTTTTGCTTACGCATATGAAATCGCGATCGTCCAAACCTTGCCCGATATCTGACCCGGCTTCTTCGTGTTGCCAATTCGCGCCGGAGCTAGCCATGGCAATATGGGCGATGTATCGGCCGTGATGACTTCAACTTCTTCTCCGTTCCATTGAGCGAGCGCTTGATGCATGGTCGGCGGGATACGCGGTTTGCATGAATCCAATCCCGTCCGAGCAAAGACACTGTAATTTCCTTTGGCATCAATTACAAAGAACGCCGTCGGCAAGGTCTTGCTACCGACGATCGACTCTGTGACCATGACACCTTTGCTTCGTAGGGTCGCTGTGAAGTCATTCGAACCATGTTAGTTTTGATTAAGTCTTCGTCGGACTTACGATTTTTACATGTTGTGTATGGCATTAGATTCACCGTGGCGCCTCGTCTACCAAATCCTTGATATCGGCTTGCCATTTATATATCCTTTCAGTCTGAGGTTTGAGATGCGGTGATCGTCTTTGGGTTTTTCAAAGATGGCGCTCTGTACTCGGAGCATAAGCGAGCAAGCGCTTCTTTGGCGATTCACCCGACTTTGAACTCGGCGGTAATGTGAACACCATGTTGACATCCATGGGAGGTGTGTCATCGAATCATGGAAGAATCAAGTCGTCGGCCGATTCAAATCTTCTTGACTTGCTCTTTTCTTCTCCACTCTTTCTCGACGCATCTCATTGGGCGAAGTTCATTAAACGCCGTCTCTCTCTTTCTCGGCATCGGCTTCACGAATTTCTTGCGTCCTTAGCCTCTGAAGCCGTCGTCGTTGTGATTTGCTCGGGCTGATGGGCACCACAGGTTTAGGTTCCACCGGCTTCGATCTGCCACCAAGTCTCCTTGATCGAATCGGTCTTGTGTGTCTTGGCTTGGCTTTGCTCTTGATTCGGTTTAGATAATCTTTCATGGACCGGCCTTACGTGGCTTCATCTTGCTCTCTAATCGGCCCGGATAGCCTATGTCCGGCGATTGCGTTGGCCAATCGTCTCGGGGATAATGTTCCATCAGGCGGTGTATGGTGATGGCAACGCTACTCCTCTTTCCAAAGAAAGCGCCAAAGGGACATCTTCTATGTGCCCTTTCCACATTCTCGGTGCGGTACAAGTTATCCGACCGGCGGTATGATACCGTGGTCGGTTGTTCGTCCTTTCATATTTCTCCATTAATTGCGAGCGTCGGACCTAACTTTTATTTGGTGAATTGGAGTTTTTCCGCTTTGTACCATTTACCCACTTGGGATTCCCTTGGGTTTAATGGTCCTTGAATTTTTCCTTCTCGATCGGCTTCTATTTGTAAGGAGCCGATGGTAATCTTCGATGTCCGTCGCCGTCCGAGCTTGATCGTCGTCGACTTGTCGATCTTTTTCTCGCTTCGTCTTGCATCGGCTCTTTTCCTTTAGCGAGTAATGCACCATATTGATAGGAAGCGGATCGACATCCACCGCATGGTCGGCTCATCGGCAAACTTCAACCGACCGTCTTCAATAGCGGTGGATCTGCTGACGAAGATATTGCGATCATTAGTGTTATGTGAATAAGAATGATGCCACTTGCAATACTGCGTTTTTGATCTCATCGGCGACGGTATCACATGTCCCTCCGACAATCGTATTATCTTTTCTTGCGTAGTAAATCAAAAATACGATCGCACTTGGAAACATCGAAAGAGTATTTGACCTCCGATTTGTTCCTAGTCGGCAAGCCAAGAAACGGACTAAGGATTTTTGGATCCTTTTACCCATTCGGCTATATTTATTTACGCTTCCTCGTCTTCCGACGAATCACTAGGACAATATTCAACCATATTGACCTTAGCCTTATCCTTTTCCTTGTTGTTACTATTTTTAAATCTACCATTAAACACCTTATTGTCGGTGAATCGGCTTTCTTGAGCCGATCACGCGATGCAATAAGTGGCTAAAATCGGTGAATTCCGCCCACCGAATTTCTCCCTAAGAGGAGGATCAAACCTTGAAATGCTAAATCGGTGAGTTGATTGTCGGAGTAGCGTAACGCTAAAACACCGATTCTGATTTCTCTAAACCTTTTGATGTAATCATTACGATTCTCCAAACTTTTGGCGAATGAACTCGGATCTGAAATTCTTAACTCTAAAGCGCGAAAAGAAGTATTCGTGGAATCGGCTTTCCAAATCGTTCCATAAATGGACCGAATCGGAGGCAAACAAGTGAACCAAGTAAATGCTGCCCGAGATAAAGATAACGGAAATAACCTAATTTTTAACCCGTCGGATCGGGCGCTTCACGCGCATTGTGCGATAAAGCGTCCAACATGCTCCGGTAGTGATAGAATCATCCCTAGAGAATTTGGCAAAGTCCGGGACTCGAAATTATGAGGGTAAGGCATGCGATCTATGTAATCGAGTGCGGCTTTCTATAGCCGATCACTTTTCCTTTTGGTTGTATGCCAAATCGATCCTCAAAGCGATGCAGATCCGATCGGTCCAATTGGCATTATCGCCACCGCCACAAAGAGGCCCTTGATAATGTCGATCATAATCGCATCCCGCCCGAGTGCAAGCTCGGGTTGCCAATATGCCGTGCGTCGGCATTCGATTATCTTGATCGTGCGATTATGCCTAATTTGTGGTTCCGCACCGGATAAATGGTTACGAGTGCGTTACTACTCTGTGTGGACCGGGTTTCTAAGCGGGGTAGGCTCTTGGGGTATCTCTCGAGCCAATCGGTGTGAAACCGATTGGGAAAAGCGTAAAAGGAGCCGACGGTGGTAGATTGATGGATGGATCATACTTAGCGGCGTCGGTATAGGCGTGGTAATGGCTCACCCCACTTGACCGAGGATCCCTAGGCAATATGACCGTAGGTGTGTGGGCATCATCGTGGGAGGTGAGGTCATAGGCGATGGTTTAGGATCGGCTGGTGTGCTCTGCGTGTTTTGTGATACTGAAAAAACAGGATAATTTGGCAGAGCTTGTAGTGGGTCATGCAGGCTTCCTGACGAGGCTAACTCCTGGGCTATAGATTTAACGCTATTTGCTATCATCGGCTTAAGAGTCGTTACCAGAGCCGATGATTGGTTTATTAAAGCATGGTGCACAGATTGGTTAATCATAGCCGATAATTCGGCTGGCGGTAGATATCGACTTACCGTTTCTGCGCATCTGTGTCTCCCAGGGTATTGACCGTCGGCAGGGCGGATTTCTGTGTAACACCACGTCTAGTCTTTTGGTAGCAATTTAGCATCATCTCTTCTAACGAGGCTTTCCGATCTTCAATCTCTTGACGTTGTTCTGCGGTTAAATCGTCCATTGTTGGGACGATTATAGCTTCCGTGTTGAGATCAGACGGCGGAATCGACTTCCCTGACGTAGACATGGTCCCACCGGGCGTGCCAAGAGTGTGTTGGCGTCAAAAACTTGAGGTAGGGTTTCTGACAACAGCACACCAGACGAACACCGGGTTCAGAGCGTGCCAGTCGATTTGACCTGTAATCGACAAGGAAAAAACAATAAAATTCACTCAAGCCGATCGTCAAGATCAATCGGCTTAGACTTAATCGGCTTGAAGCCGATCAAGATCAAAGTAACAAGGCAAATTTAATTAGCCGATTAAGGCTAATCGGAGGATAAAGCGGTCGATTACGAAGAAGGCGATCGCAACAAAATCGAAATAAATCGAACTGTGGCGTAATTGGCGAAGATCAACAATCGGCGATGCGCAACTTTATTGATCAAAATCGATTACAAAGGCTAAATTACAAGAACTACTCTAGTCGACGGAAAAATAGATGAAAAGTAAAGTCGATTGTTTGTATGTGTTGGATTTTTCTGCGATTTGCTTGACCCTTCTTTTATACCCATCGCCAATCGTATCCTTTTACAACACGTTTCAAATCTGATTCAGTATTGGCCTTATCTCGGACGGTTGTTTTCTTAAAAGATCTTGCTGTTACCAATTACTTTCAAATCTTTCCAATCCTGTCCGTTAATTCCGTATTTTTGACTTTATTGCCGATTTTGACCAAGTTTGCCAAATTTTGGTGCAAACAGTAACCTAGCAAATTGAATTCAAATATCAGGAGGTTAACATGAATGACCCTTATCTCAATTTAATCAAGTACGCTCATAGCTATGTTTATGTTTAAGTCTAATTAGAATCTCTAGCCAAAAGTAGCTTAACAAACATAGCTTGATTTGATCGATGCGAATGTCAGGACCCAAATTAGTTCAAATCATCATTATCTTAGTTATGTCCTTAAGCATGTAGGTCATATAAAACTTTTGTTCCAAGTATATCTTTATACATATAAAATCCTTATTTAAACACGCTATAGGTCCAGATCACTTAATCTTGTAAAGATATTTAATATTGAAACTTCATTCGAATCAATTTCTTAATAGTTTTGTCTTCCATGTACGAAAGATTTAACATATATTATGGGTAATGGTAGTTAAACCTATAGACTCATAGAACTTCTTTGATAAGTATGGATTTGTGAACCTTGATAACCTTATAATAACATAGACAGTACTTGATGTCAACTTGGGTTACTCTTTATCTTTACAATTTAAAAATGTTGGACAAGATTAAAAGGGTTGGATATGACTATTTATTGTTGTTGGTATTTTGGTTAAAAATGAAAATAAAATTATGGGTTTTGATGCGGGCGATTATTGGCAATAGCCGGAGGTGCATGGGACTTGCACGTAGTGTAAGGGGAGATTATCACCCGTGTTAGATTAAGGACCGAACTATGGGTTATTTTTAGGCCAAGAAACACGTACAACAACAAGTGCTGGTATGGGACAGCCTTAAATTAATTAAGTTATCTAGTTTAACTTTGCACATTAGAAGGCTGGAGATGTACGGGCTTTTAGTGACTAATTGCTCGAAGGGACGTCCACACCGAGGTGATAATGGAACAAACGTTTATCGATACAACAGTGTACGCCATGCTATAGGGAGAAGTAGAACAATGGGGTGTATAACCATTTATCGTACAGTGATTGTACCTTCTGCCACCATAGTATGGGTTTAACATCACCGAGCTAGTGCAAAGTTAACCTAGGTAATGTAAAGATTTTTGTCATGAACATTCTGGACACTATGCCAAAGGTGCGTGAAATATGCGGTAAAAAGAAAAGGTCATGACTTGTGGGTAAACATGTACACCTCTGCAGTGTAAAACTAATCGACTAGCCGCACCCACGGTCAAGGGCACTTGGTAAAGTCATCACATAGTTAGATGTTTTTATTTTTATAAAATCTGGTTTATATCGTGTGTCGGTGATTTCTGCCGTGTGTCGGTGGAAAGTGGTTCGTGAATGTGGTTATTCACCCAGGTTTGTGAATTTTCTTATTCGTACTTACATATTGTTATTTTATGTATTAAATTGCTTTTATTTAAATTTTGTTTGCAATCTACTATTCAGTATTTACATTTCAAATTGGCTTTATGCAAATTAACCGTAAAAGCATTTCCTTTGAAATGTCCTGCATATATTATAGGTTTTGCAAAAGTCTTGCGGAGTACGTAAAGTACTCACTTTTGCTTATTTGTTTTTTTAGGTGAAGTTAGGGAACTTCCAGATGACATATATTTTGACGCAGGTTGCGGAAATATTGTTAACGAGTTTTTCTAGGGATTTTACCTTGTCAGCCTAAGGGTTTGATGGGCATACTACAAGACTTTTTATTCTTTTCGCTGCATTTTACTCTGTATTGTAAGACCTTATTGTATAAATTACCATTATTATTTGTAATAAAGAGTATGGATGTGATCAATTGTTGTAAATATGCATGCTAGCCACTGATTATGGGATTAGTACTGTATGCGCATAGATTCTCATTTTAGCATTTTATGCCAAAAATGAGGGTCGCAACAGGCAAGCGCAGATGTCGTTCATCAAGTGGCCCACGACGGGCGTCGTACTGGTCAAGGTAAATGTAACGACCTGAAAGTTTGGAATAATGTAAAATAAACAGTTTAAATCTTAATATAAGTGGTTTTGAAATTCTAGGTATTATTGCTCCAATTAGAGTTTCTTAGATTTTGTGTTATGGGAAAAAATTTAATAAAAAGGGAAAAACAAAGAAAAAGGTAAAAAGATGAAAATAAAATTTATAAGATTTTATCATGAGTCCTATTTGAGCTGGTCATAATGTTTTACCAGTAAGTAGATTTTTATAAACTTAGGGGTAAGTTAAATAAAATATGTATCTATTTTTTTGACTAAAAACAGTGAATCAAAAAGTGGAAAGAAAAATAATTAATGTCAAGAAAATCCAAGGAAATTTATATAAATCCTTGGAGATATGATGCATCACTGGTAAAATTTTTATAATTAAATGATTTGAAATAAGCCTTTTAAAAATTCAAATACAGTGGGTCCAGAATGTAAGGAAAACGATTGTCAGAATTTTTATAAAATAATGGCTCGTGTTTTTTATTTGAAAATTTTACAGTGGTCCAATTATAAGGATTTGAACCTCTCCAAAAAGTTTAAAAAATAAATCCTAGAGAATGAACCTGTAATTAAATCAAAAACCGAAATAAAAGTTTAGAACCAGGGTACAGTGTCAGAATTTTAATATATTACCCAAAAGGAGTTTTTGTCTCGGAATTTTCCAGTAGGCGTGTGACTCACAGTAAGTCTTGGTCAAAAAGTTTGGAAAAATCTGGGATTGTTTAGGGCTTAAACAAATCCGAGTTCTAGAGAAATCTCGTTCAGTCAAATCACATTAAAATCGATTATCTCACTGACAAGTGGGCCCGGCCCTGTTGAAGCGTTGACGCGCTGGTCAGCTGAGGCGAAGCTGTCTCGCTGCCAGTGGGCCCCGGCCCCACTCGTCAGCCTCAGCCCGGGTAATCCTTCCCCCTTTCTTCTTTTCCGGCTGAGGTGAGTCGCCGACACTCCCTGCGCTGCACCGTCCGGCTTCACCTGCCCCCGTCCGGTCGAGCCCGCCACCCTCCACGTCACGGCCACCTCCTCCTCGCCTGTGCCTACTTGATCCCGGCCGAGCCGCTTCGGAGGCGAGGCTGCGCTCGGTTTGTGCTCGACACAGGAGAAGCCGACCGGGGCGTCGCGCGAGGAAACTGAATCCAACGCAGCTAGGTCGCATCCCTTAAGCCACGAGCCTTTCCTTCACCGCGCAGTTCATTGCCCCTCTATCCATTCGGTTTTCACTGCGCGGAGAGCTTTGTGCTGGGTCTTCTTCCCCGTTCGTCCGCAAGAACCGAAAAGAGGGGAAATCGTCGAATCGGGTGAGTTCTCCCTCAATCCATCGAATCGATTCCACCCGAAGCGTCCTTAGTGTTCGAGTTCGCGATCACTCGCCATTTTGGCTTCTTTTTGCTCGTAGCGCCGTTGAGCCGCCGCTCTTCTTCCTCCTGGCCGGCGCACGGTGGCAGCTCGGTGCAAGCTTTCTCCGACCCAGCCATCCGGTGAGTTCGAATCCCCTAGGGTCACTGTAGCTCGCCTAGCCCTAGTTCACCGGAATGGTAGTCGTTAGTCGAGGTTTCGCCGTCGCGACCATGGCGCCGCCGCACCTCACGGTGGCGGCCACCTTCCGACCACCTCCCGGCGAAAGGATACCACCCATGGGTGCGCGCGGGTGTCTTTGGTGCCCATGGTCTTGCCATTCGCCGGGCGAGCTAGTTCGGCGGCGAGCAAGAGTCCCGGTGCCCTGCTCGGGTCAGCGGCCGATGGGACCCGATGTCGTGAGGCCGCGGGTTTGAACCCAATTTTGGCGCCGGGCGAAAGCCGTTTTACGTAGCGGCGTATTTTGCAATTTCAGTTGATTTTCAGAAACCGACCAAAATTCAAACGCTTGTAACTTTTGAATCACCTGGCCAAATTGAGTGAAACTAGTTTCTAAATTCGTATAAAATTCTGTAGTTTCTGAATATATAAAAATTTCTATAGATGAGTAAAATGTGATTTTAGGAAAAATTAAAGAGAAGCTTAAGTGTAAATAGGGTGTTATGAATAAAATATTTTTGGGATGATCCAATTAAGGAAAAGTAAATTTTTATTGAGTCTCTGAGTTATGAGTATTCCAAATAAACAAAATGTTTCCATGATACCTTATTATATATCATGTTTACTTAAAAATGAATATTAAGCATGAAAAATGAAATTGAGTAAATGAAAGATAGGACCAAAATTTGAATGTTTAAAAGTCCATTCTATTTAGGTATGTATCATGGGGAGTTGCTCATGTGAAAATACTTAGGGAAAAGTATTTGTGATAGTTGTTTAATTAAGAAAAACAATACTAGTTATAACCAAAATAGATGTAATTGGCTATGAACAAGTTGAAAATAACTCAAATTCACTTTTAAAATGTTTTTAAGATCATGCCCTGATTCAGGAAGAAAATGGATAAAAGATGTTGAATAGTTTAGTAATGAATGAAAATGAAAAATTGAAAGGTTATAAGTTAGTTTTTATCTTCATATAGCCCTTTTCAACATATGATAAAATGGATTATATGAATAAGGAAGAATGTAAAAATGGTATAGAAATACTTCAAAAAGTATAATCTAGTAGATTCTGGGAAGAGAATGACATTTTGTTAAGGTTTGTATGCAAAACAAGTTAAGGGAATGAGTCTACTTTTTATGTTTTGCTGAATGATTGAAACAATCAAGCTTTTTCAACCATGGGTAAAATAACTCATCCTAGTAAGAAATTTTGGAAGAATAGTGTAGAAATGATAACCAATGTTTTTTCTGTCAGATTCCAGAAAAATATTCTGTTTTAGAGCTTTGGTTCACTTAGTTTTCATAAGTGTAATAACCTAAAGTGATATGATTTAGCCCTCTTTCCTTAGCAAGTTTTGTAGCTAAGTCTAGAGTTCAACCAAGCCTTTTCAGCAATAGTTTTCAAGTTTCATCCAAACCCTAAAAGTTAAAAGAAATTGTTGGATTTGATAATTAAAGTATGCTCTAGCTAATTCAAGGCTTAAACTCTAATTTCTGTAGTTAATGGACATCAATCTTGTTAGGTTTATAACCCTAGATGATATAGTTTTTCAAGTGCTATCTTCCTGAAAAGTTTGAGAAAGACAGAGAGGGCTCTGTTTCTTTGAGTGTTGCATCTTCCAAAGTAGCTAATGAACAATCATTTTATTTCAAATAATTTTAGCATCTATAATTCGATGTTTAAATTCAAATATGTCATGAATAGCAGTTGCTGTTTGATTCGAATTATGTTTACCTGTTTATCCGTCTGTTTTCTTTTTGCCATTTGGAGTTTGCTGATACTCTCTTTTTTTCTTCTTGTTCGCAACGAGTAGAGACCGACATCATCGAAGAAGAAGAAGACTGTTCTGCAGATCCAGATTTTATTCCTGACAGTGATTTGCAAGGCAAGCAACTCCTTGATCACGTTGAGCCTGATAATTCACCTACTATATGTTGTTTTTGCTTATGTACAGTGCATCCGGATAATTCCCCCTAAAAGTGCTATTTTGGGTTAGAACTGTAGCTAATCCTGTAAATTATGGTTTGTCTCAATCTGTATGGACTTGTGAACCTTGTAAACCTTAGATTGAGCTAGACATACTTAATGTCATGTTTGGGTATAACCGCTAGCATAATAATATTCCTGCTTAAGTCTCTCGTTGGTATTTTCAGTCTTTTCAACTGTCATATGATCTTTTGGGAACTGGTTGATGATAATTTGCTAAAAACCCTCAAACAAAACTATGTTTTGACGCGGGTGGTTATTTGGCGCTAGCCGTTGTGCAAAAGGATTTGCACGTAGCTAGGTGGAGTATCGCCCGTGTCAGATTAAGGACCGAGCAAATGGGATGTTGTAGAACCATGTTTCGTGCAACCACAAGGGCTTGTATGGGCGGGTCTTAGCTTAATAAGTTATTTAGATTCGGCTTTGCATCTATGGAAGGCGGGAGATTGCACAGGCAGTCCGGTCGAGGCTGTGCAGTAGGGTTTCTACATACCAATGCAACGGTGTACGCCTTGCCTGGACAGAGACATGGTGTGTGTGTGATAAATGTGGATCCACGGCTTGGGTGAGTGTCTCTGTCTTGAGCGAGGTTAACGTCCGGCCGGTGTAAAGCCATATCTAAATAATGTAACAGCTTTGTATGATCTCCTTGCCGACACACCAAGGAAGTGTGTTAACGGCACGCAAAAGAGGTTGATCATTCCTTGTGGGTAAAGTGTACACCTCTGCAGTGAAAAATCGATCGATTAGCCGCGCCATGATAATGGGCACTTGGGGAAAATCCTCCCAATGCTAGAGTTTTGGTGATTCCAAAATGGGTTGGGCTTTTAGAAACTGTTCTCCAACCATCTTTTGTGTCAAAGGATCGACACCGGGGTTATATGCAGTCGGGTAGACTGGGTTGAAAATCTGGAATATTTGCTTACAATTTCTGTCTTTCAATTACTTTTATTAAAATGCGAATGTTGCAATCTATTATGCTTATTTACTTTAATGTTTTCATTCAATCGCAAAATAACCATAGCTCGTCATTTGCTCAACTTTGCATAATTACTTAAATGCATCTGTGAACCAATATAAGTCTTCTTTGAGTACCAATGTACTCAATCTTGCATCTATTGTCTCGGAGGAAGAAGATTGCGATCTCTGGACGACGCTTTCTTTCGAGCGGTCTCGGGGTTTTGATGATAGCCTCTTCTAGGTTGCCTAGTCAGTGCCTGAGGGTTTAGTGGGCAACCACAAGGCTGTTTGGAGTTTTAGTTCCTTTTTGGTTTCTGTTTTATTTCCGCTGTTAAAATGGTTTAAATTTGTACTGAAGTTTGTATAATTATTCAGTTATGTAAGATCTTCTGTATGTTTGCGTGTATGATTTTGATACAAATGTTGTAAACATGTGAGTGCTAGCTACTGATCCAGGGAATAGCACAGTAATCACATGGAGTTTCCTGTTCATCAGAACGGGGTCTCACAGCAGTGGTATCAGAGCCATACTAACTGTAGGAACCTTGGGGAGAAATTGTCGCTAGTTAGAAGTGTGAAAATTTAATTTGGAAGTAAACAAAACTCTGTCCACTACTAATAATGAAATTTAGCCTACTGCTAATTTTCTTGTTTGTAGTTCCTTAGCTCTTCCTAATTATGTTTATAAGCTTATCTTGTCTTGTATTTTGTAGATGGCCCGGTTTGTTCCTTGCCACGAGTCGAGAGTCCCCGAGCACTCAGGTATGATGGGAGTGCTACAGTCGTTGCTTGAGAGCTGTCAGTTTGAGGGGTGCCCGAGATACGTGGTTTTCCAGGCGTACTTGAGCCCAGTGACCAAGGAGTACGCTGCTCGTGTGTTTATTCCTCCTAGGCCGGCCCATAGTGAGGGAGAGAGGAGCTATATGGGTAGTGGGTCGTCGATAGACGCTTCTATGAATGAAGCGGCATACCTAGCCATAGTACGACTCCGGCACGTGCTACCTGACTTGAGCCCTCACCATTACTACCTACCTGGGAGACCGTTGGTAGGGAGTAATGTGTATAGGGATCACGTTGGAGTGGGTAATGGCAATTTAAAGGTCATGGTGGAGTTTACTAACAGGTTAGATAGCCACTACGTGAGATTGGCGCAAGAGTTGCTTGAGACTCGGCGTCGTGTGGCATTCTTGGAGTCCCGAGTGACATTGTGTGTGGCAAGGCGTGCCTTACCACGCACGGTGTTAACTAGTGAGGCTCCGAGGATTCCGGCGGCGCAACGCCCTCCACCTATGTCCTATGTGCCTACGCCGGGAGTGGGTGCAAATGCCATGATGTCAACTATTGGGAGTTGCCCTAGGCTCATTAATGACAAGGGCATCAATCCATATAGTATTTGCACCTACCGCCCTAGCACTCCACGGGTGTATCGCCGAAGGAGATGTGTGGTTAGGAATGTGGGAATATGAGGTAGTGGAATGGAATGTAGAAAAATCTAGTAGTATGTGGTAATGTATGGAAGAAGTATTTTGGTAGTGTATTGGTAATGTAGTTGCTAAGATGTGATTTTGATGTAATATAAGTGTTGCAAGAACCTTGTAAATTTTGAGGGTTGTGCTGAAATTAGTAGTTAAAGTAGTCTCATTTTGTAACTAAGAATAGGACTTGTAAAAATGTAAGTGTGAGATTAAGCTCTATGTGATCAAACTAGTTTGTATGCTTCTAAACAAAGTGTCAAATTGCTGGAAATGGTGGCATGAAGCTCCCTGTTAAGTGTAGATACCAAGTGATGTTTAAAGCTTCTTTTGTTAGATTAGTAAATTGTATGTGTGCTTGTGAGAAGAATAGTTGATAGTCTTGCTATATTGTGTTTGTGATGAATTGGCTGTGGTTCTCGGAAGGTGCTGCCGAAATGCTAAGGGAAAGTTCATTTTTGTGTTGTGCTGGTAGTAAGTGTTAGATAATATATATGTATGTGTTTTGAAATGTGAGAATCTAAATTTCTGGAAAGACTAGTTAATGGGTAAATTAGTCCATGTGTAACCATGAGTTCTGGAAGTAGGATCAAATGACAGGGAGAATGTTTTGGAATTCTTGTTGTGTAGTTGCTTGTGTAATATTTGTTGGTGTTCTGGAACTAGGATTAAAGTCACAGAGAAGAAGTAGTAAGAATGAAAGGAAATTAAAATTCCCTGCGTTTGTTTAGTACCTTTGAATAGATTGTAAAATTAGATGAATGCATGTGTGCTGGTAGCAGTAAGAGTTAGATGGAAATTGAAATTTCCTAGTTGCTTAATACTTTGAGTGTATCTGGGAAGGGTTTGTGCTGTGAATTTTTCTCCTTGTAAGTTTGGAGTGTTGTGTTGGTTAGTATTCAGATGATGAGAACCTGAATTGCAGGAAAGAGTAGTAGTGTTAGTTTGCTAAAGCATGTATATACATATGTTTGGAAGCATGAACCTAAATGACAGGGAGGTGGAGTTGACTGTTGTGTGAAGATAAATTGCATACATATGTTTTAGTGGTAACTAAGATATGAATTTGCTTATGTGTATGTGTGTAGCATGTTTTGCAGTATAAAGTTTTCGAGTTGCTTCTTTTTGTGTGAATTAATGGTGGTGATTTTCTCTCGCAAATTTTAGCTTTGAAGTGGAAGTTTTCGATGAGATAATCATTCACGACTATTAAGAGAGCATGAGTTAGCTATGTGAAATATTATGCCGGCCATAAATTTTAAAGCGATGTTCTTTTCTGTAGTATGCTAAAAGGTTGTAATTGCAGGATGAGGTCGACAAGATCCCTCAGTCAAATTTTGGGGTCTAACGCGGCTCAGGACGCTCGTGATCCTAGAGCAAATGTTTCCACGCCGGCCCAACCAAACCCTCAGCATCCTACAACGCGGGCCTCTTCTTCACGAGTTGCTCGCCATGATGTTCCGGATCCGCCGCCTGCTCAGGGGGATATTCCGGAGGATCAGTTGCCGCAGCCACCTACAATGGTGCAAGTCCTGGCTATGATCGAGCAAGGAAGGCAGGCGAATGCCCTGTTGCTTCAGCAGATAGCCCAGAATACGGCGCCTCAGAATGTGGTTCGTGGGGGAAATGGTGGAGCACCTCAAGTGTCTAAATTGAGTGAGTTCCTAAGGACACAGCCACCAGTTTTCTCCCCTACTGCCGAGCCTCTCGATGCTGATGATTGGTTGAGAGCTGTGGAGAGCAAGTTGGCCATTGCACAGTGTGATGATAGGGAGAATGTCTTGTATGCCTCCTATCAGTTGCAAGGGACATGGCGGTTTGGTGGGAGAACTACCAGCGATGCTTCACGAAGGTCGAGTGGTCTTATGGCCTGAGTTCAGGGCTGCTTTCCGCCGCACTCACATTCCAGCTAGTGTGATTGAGGTGAAAAAGCGGGAGTTTTTGGACCTAAAGCAGGGGTCAATGTCAGTGATGGAGTACCTGCATCGCTTCAATCAGCTATCCAGATATGCCACATATGAAGTAGCTGATGAGGCGAGAAGAATTGAAAGGTTTCGGGAAAGCCTAAATGAGGAGATTAAGTGGGCTTTGGTTGCTCAAGACATCGATGACTTCCAGACCCTCGTTGATAAAGCGGTGAGGGTGGAACACGGTAGCCGCAATGTACTGGAAAGCCGAAAGCGCAAGTGGCTTGCGCGTAGTTCCACTGGAGCTGGATCGTCTCGATCACCAGGGTGGCAGTCGACTAATGTTCGTCGACCACCACCGATCCAGACCCAAAGGGTCCAGCGTCGTTCGGCGGGTTGAGTCGACTCCGCTTTGTTCGCGGCGATCATCGCAGCCCGATCCGTCGGCGCAAGAACCGAGATCGGCCGCTTTGTTGTTGAAGCGAGCCGCTAATGTCACTTGCTTTCATTGCAACGAGTGTGGGCACTACGCCAACGCTTGTCCTAAGAAGAAGGCTGGACAGCGACCTCAAGCTCAGGGCCGCTCACAAGATGGGGCGAAGCGGCAATCACAAGGATCGGCTCCACCACCTACTCAAGGTGGTAATGTGGGGCGTCTTCATCACGTGACGACTGAGGAGGCGCAAGACGCGCCAGATGTCGTGCTTGGTATGTTTCCCGTGCAATCTATTCCTACCTTGGTTTTATTCGATTCAGGAGCTTCTCATTCTTTCATCTCAAAGAAGTTTTCTGAGCAACATAATTTGGAGGTCTCTCTTTTACCTGTTCATATGATTGTGCAATCACCTGGAGCTGCTATTAGAACTGCTAGTTTCTGTTCTGGGGTTGGCATAGAAATCAATGGAGTTATGTTTTATGCTGATCTCATTATGATAGAAACATCTGGTTTGGATGTGATTCTGGGCATGGATTGGTTAGCTAAAAGTAAGGGTTGCATAGATTGTGCTAAGCGATCCATAACCCTTGAAAATCAAGAAGGGGTGCATGTAGAATTTACCTCAAGTACTGAAATTTCAACACCTCAGACAGTCTGGTATTCTGCATCTGTTTCTAGTTTAAGTGAAGTGGCAGTTGTTAGTGAATTCCCGGATGTCTTTCTGTTTGAATTGCGGAGTGCCTCCGGATCGCGATATGGAGTTTGTTATTGATTTGGTGCCGGGAACTGCACCAATATCAAAACGACCATATCGGATGCCTCCAAATGAATTGGTAGAATTGAAAAAGCAACTTAAAGAACAGCTTGATAAGGGGTTCATTCGTCCCAGTTCTTCGCCCTGGGGGAGTCCGGTTCTGTTCGTGAAGAAAAAGGACAATAGTCTGCGTATGTGCGTAGACTATCGTGCCTTAAATGAAGTGACTATTAAAAATAAGTATCCGCTTCCCCGGATAGATGATGTGTTTGATCAATTGAATGGGGCGCAAGTCTTCTCCAAGATAGATTTAAAGTTGGGATATTTTCAATTGAAAATCAGACCCTCAGATATTCCAAAAACCGCCCTCACTACGCGTTACGGTTTATATGAGTATACCGTAATGTCGTTTGGGCTGACAAATGCTCCAGCAAGCTTTATGAATCTGATGAACAAAGTCTTTATGGAGTATTTGGATAAATTTGTGGTGGTCTTTATTGATGACATCCTCATTTATTCCAAGAGCGAGGAAGATCATAGGCAACATTTGCACTTGGTCCTTAGTAAGCTTCGGGAGAACAAGTTGTATGCCAAGTTTGAGAAGTGTGAGTTCTGGTTGAAAGAAGTCGCTTTTCTGGGGCATGTTCTGTCAGAAGGCGGAGTTGCCGTCGACCCAAGTAAAGTAGAAGCAGTGTTGGCTTGGGAAAGGCCGCAATTAGTGCCAAAGTTTCGAAGTTTTCTAGGCTTCGCCGGATATTATCGCCGGTTTATTGAAAATTTCTCTAAAATTGCTAAGCCGCTAACTCAGCTTCTGAAAAAGGAAAGGAAATTTGAATGGACTCCTGGTTGTGAGGAAAGTTTTCAGAAACTGAAAGAAAAGTTAACATCTGCTCCGGTGCTCATCTTGCCAGATATTAATAAGAGTTTTGAAGTGTACTGTGATGCATCGCTTCACGGCCTGGGTTGTGTGTTGATGCAAGAGGGTCGAGTTGTCGCGATGCTTCTCGACAACTCCGTCCTCATGAATGTAATTATCCCACACATGACCTAGAGCTAGCTGCGAGTTGTGCACGCCAAAATCAAGCGGCACTATCTCATTGGAAACAGAACGAAATTTACACCGACCACAAGAGCCTCAAATATTTCTTTACTCACCAGATCTGAATCTAAGGCAAAGAAGATGGCTAGAGCTAATCAAAGACTATGATCTCGGCATTCACTACCATCCCGTAAAGCCAATGTTGTGGCCGATGCTCTTAGCCGCAAGCTTTATTGCATGTTGGGTTCAAATCAGTCTGGGTTAGTTCACGAGTTTCAAAAACTCAATCTGAATTTAGTTGAGAATGGTTATGTGGCCACTCTGCGATTGCACCAACTTTGAAGGGTCAAATTAAAGTCGCACAATATAAAGATGAAGTAGTTGTTGACATTCGAATCGCTTGAAAGAAGGCACGGATTACGAGTTTTGGAAAGCCACGATGGGATAATCATGAGAGGAACTCGGATATATGTGCCGAATGATCTTGAGATCAAGAAACTAATTTTTGCAGAAATTCATGAGTCACCATTATCTATTCATCCTGGTAGTACCAAGATGTACCAGGATCTTAAGAAGGAATATTGGTGGCCCGGTATGAAGAAGGATGTCGCTGAATATGTCGCAAAATGTGATGTATGTCAACGAGTTAAGGCTGAACATCAGCGTCCAGCTGGACTTCTTCAGCCATTGCAAATTCCGGAATGGAAGTGGGACGATATCAGTATGGATTTTATTACTGGTCTTCCTCGAACCCAGAAGGGGAGTGATTCCATTTGGGTTATTGTCGACAGGCTGACAAAGGTAGCTCATTTCATACCTGTCAAGACTAGAGACTCTACAGTTAAATTGGCAGAGCTCTATGTTTCAAATATTGTGCGCTTGCATGGTGTCCCGAAGACGATTGTGTCTGACCGTGGATCACAGTTCACATCTCATTTCTCGGAACAGCTGCACAAATTGTTGGGAACCAATTTGAAATTCAGTTCTGCCTACCATCCACAGACTGATGGGCAGACTGAAAGAACAAATCAGACTCTTGAAGACATGTTGCGGGCTTGTGTGTTGTCTTATAGTACGAATTGGGAGAAGTGCCTCGCATTTGCAGAGTTTTCTTACAACAATAGCTTTCAAGCTAGTCTGCAGATGTCGCCATTTGAGGCGCTTTATGGAAGAAAATGTCGAACACCACTTTTCTGGTCCGAAGTGGGTGAAAGACAGTTCTTCGGTCCTGATTTGATTAATGAAGCCCAAGAGCAAGTGGATTTAATCAGAAGCCGGTTGAGGGAAGCTCAATCTCACCAAAAGAGTTATGCCGACACTCGTCGACGTGACTTGAGCTTTGAGGTTGGCGATTATGTTTACCTTAAAGTTTCGCCTCTTCGTGGAGTTTGTCAATTCCAAGTTCGAGGCAAGCTCGCTCCTCGGTATATTGGACCTTATTGCATCCTGGAGAAAATGGGAGGGAAGGCATATAGATTGAAGTTGCCTACTCAGTTATCCAGTGTGCATAACGTTTTCCATGTGTCGCAACTGAAGAAGTGTCTCCGTGTTCCGACTGAACTTACCCAGTTGGAAGATCTTGATCTTCAGCCTGACTTAACCTACCGAGAGCGTCCGGTGAAAATTCTTGAAGAAGTGGAGCGCCATACTCGAAATAAAGCCCATAAGATGCTAAAAGTGCAATGGAGTAATCATTCGGAAGAGGAAGCGACATGGGAGCGAGAGGATCGCCTTAGGGAAGAATTCCCGGATTTCTTTTAAACCCCTTTTTCCTTTTAGCCTATCAAATCTCGAGTAGATTTACGTAAGGAGTGGATCAGAACGACCAAAGTTTGGAATAATGTAAAATAAACAGTTTAAATCTTAATATAAGTGGTTTTGAAATTCTAGGTATTATTGCTCCAATTAGAGTTTCTTAGATTTTGTGTTATGGGAAAAAATTTAATAAAAAGGGAAAAACAAAGAAAAAGGTAAAAAGATGAAAATAAAATTTAGAAAATTTTATCATGAGTCCTATTTGAGCTGGTCATAATGTTTGACCAGTAAGTAGAATTTTTATAAACTTAGGGGTAAGTTAAATAAAATATGTATCTATTTTTTTTTGACTAAAAACAGTGAATCAAAAAGTGGAAAGAAAAATAATTAATGTCAAGAAAATCCAACGAAATTTATATAAATCGTTGGAGATATGATTCATCACTGGTAAAATTTTTATAATTAAATGATTTGAAATAAGCCTTTTAAAAATTCAAATACAGTGGGTCCAGAATGTAAGGAAAACAATTGTCAGAATTTTCATAAAATAATGGCTCGTGTTTTTGATTTGAAAATTTTACAGTTGTCCAATTATAAGGATTTGAACCTCTCCAAAAAGTTTAAAAAATAAATCCTAGAGAATGAACCTGTAATTAAATCAAAAACCGAAATCAAAGTTTAGAACCAGGGTACAGTGTCATAATTTTAATAAATTACCCAAAAGGAGTTTTTGTCTCTAAATTTTCCAGTAGGCATGTGACTCACAGTAAGTCTTGGTCAAAAAGTTTGGAAAAATCTGGGATTTGTTTAGGGCTTAAACAAATCCGAGTTCTAGAGAAATCTCGTTCAGTCAAATCACATTAAAATCGGTTATCTCACTGACAAGTAGGCCCGGCCCTGTTGAAGCGTTGACGCGCTGGTCAGCTGAGGCGAAGCTGTCTCGCTGCCAGTGGGCCCCGGCCCCACTCGTCAGCCTCAGCCCGTGTAATCCTTCCCCCTTTCTTCTTTTCCGACTGAGGTGAGTCGCCGACACGCCCTGCGCTGCACCGTCCGGCTTCACCTGCCCCCGTCCGGTGGAGCTCGCCGCCCTCCACGTCGCGGCCACCTCCTCCTCGCCTGTGCCTACTTGATCCCGGCTGAGCCGCTTCGGAGGCGAGGCTGCGCTCGGTTTGTGCTCGACACAGGAGAAGCCGACCGGGGCGTCGCGCGAGGAAACTGAATCCAACGCAGCTAGGTCGCATCCCTTAAGCCCTGAGCCTTTCCTTCACTTCGCAGGTTCATTGCCCCTCTATCCATTCGGTTTTCACTGCGCGGAGAGCTTTGTGCTGGGTCTTCTTCCCCGTTCGTCCGCAAGAACCGAAAAGAGGGGAAATCGTCGAATTGGGTGAGTTCTCCCTCAATCCATCGAATCGATTCCACCCGAAGCGTCCTTAGTGTTCCAGGGTTACTGATCACTCGCCATTTTGGCTTCTTTTTGCTCGTAGCGCCGTTGAGCCGCTGCTCTTCTTCCTCCCGGCCGGCGCACGGTGGCAGCTCGGTGCAAGCTTTCTCCGACCCAGCCATGCGGTGAATTCGAATCCCCTAGGGTCACTGTAGCTCGCCTAGCCCTAGTTCACCGGAATGGTAGTCGTTAGTCGAGGTTTCGCCGTCGCAGCCATGGCGGCCACCTTCCTGGTCACCTCCCGGCGAATGGATACCACCCATGGGTGCGCACGGGTGTGCTGGTGCCCATGGTGCTGCCCATTTCGCCGCGGCGGAGCTAGTTCGTCGGCGGCGAGCAAGAGTCCCCGGTGCCCTGCTCTGGGTCACTGGCTGATGGGACCCAGATGTCAGCGAGGCCGCGGGATTGAACCCAATTTTGGCGCGCGGGGCGAAAGCCGTTTTAGCGTAAAGCGTATTTTGCAATTTCGTTGATTTTCAGAAACCGGCCAAAATTCAAACGCTTGTAACTTTTGAATCATCTGGCCAAATTGAGTGAAACTAGTTTCTAAATTCGTATAAAATTCTGTAGTTTCTGAATATATAAAAATTTCTGTAGATGAGTAAAATGTGATTTTAGGAAAAATTAAAGAGAAGCTTAAGTGTAAATAGGGTGTTATGAATAAAATATTTTTGGGATGATCCAATTAAGGAAAAGTAAATTTTTGTTGAGTCTCTGAGTTATGAGTATTCCAAATAAACAAAATTTTTCCATGATACCTTATTATATATCATGTTTACTTAAAAATGAATATTAAGCATGAAAAATGAAATTGAGTAAATGAAAGATAGGACCAAAATTTGAATGTTTAAAAGTCCATTCTATTTAGGTATGTATCATGGGGAGTTGCTCATGTGAAAATACTTAGGTAAAAGTATTTGTGATAGTTGTTCAATTAAGAAAAACAATACTAGTTATAACCAAAATAGATGTAATTGGCTATGAACAAGTTCAAAATAACTCAAATTCACTTTTAAAATGTTTTTAAGATCATGCCCTGATTTCAGGAAGAAAGTGGATAAAAGATGTTGAATAGTTTAGTAAAGAATGAAAATGAAAAATTGAAAGGTTATAAGTTAGTTTTTATCTTCATATAGCCCTTTTCAACATATGATAAAATGGATTATATGAATAAGGAAGAATGTAAACATGGTATAGAAATACTTCCAAAAGTATAATCTAGTAGATTCTGGGAAGAGAATGACATTTTGTTAAGGTTTGTATGCAAAACAAGTTAAGGGAATGAGTCTACTTTTTATGTTTTGCTGAATGATTGAAACAATCAAGCTTTTTCAACCATGGGTAAAATAACTCATCCTAGTAATAAATTTTGGAAGAATAGTGTAGAAATGATAACCAAAGTTTTTTCTGTCATATTCCAGAAAAATATTCTGTTTTAGAGCTTTGGTTCACTTAGTTTTCATAAGTGTAATAACCTTAAGTGATATGATTTAGCCCTCTTTCCTTAGCCAGTTTTGTAGCTAAGTCTAGAGTTCAACCAAGCCTTTTCAGCAATAGTTTTCAAGTTTCATCCAAACCCTAAAAGTTAAAAGAAATTGTTGGATTTGATAATTAAAGTATGCTCTAGCTAATTCAAGGCTTAAACTCTAATTTCTGTAGTTAATGGACATCAATCTTGTTAGGTTTATAACCCTAGATGATATAGTTTTTCAAGTGCTATCTTCCTGAAAAGTTTGAGAAAGACAGAGAGGGCTCTGTTTCTTTGAGTGTTGCATCTTCCAAAGTAGCTAATGAACAATCATTTTATTTCAAATAATTTTAGCATCTATAATTCGATGTTTAAATTCAAATATGTCATGAATAGCAGTTACCAGTTTGATTCGAATTATGTTTACTGCTTATCCGTCTGCTTTTCTTTTTGCCATTTGGAGTTTGCTGATACTCTCTTTTTTCTTCTTGTTCGCAACGCAGTAGAGACCGACATCATCGAAGAAGAAGAAGACTGCTCGCAGATCCGATTTTATTCTGACGGTGATTTGCAAGGCAAGCAACTCCTTGATCACGTTGAGCCCGATAATTCACCTACTATATGTTGTTTTTGCTTATGTACAGTGCATCCGGATAATTCCCTAAAAGTGCTATTTTGGGTTAGAACTGTAGCTAATCCTCAGAAATTATGGTTTGTCTCAATCAGTATGGACTTGTGAACCTTGTAAACCTTAGATTGAGCTAGACATACTTAATGTCATGTTTGGGTATAACCGCTAGCATAATAATATTCCTGCTTAAGTCTCTCGTTGGTATTTTCAGTCTTTTCAACTGTCATATGATCTTTTGGGAACTGGTTGATGATAATTTGCTAAAAACCCTCAAACAAAACTATGTTTTGACGCTGGTGGTTATTTGGCGCTAGCCGTTGTGCAAAAGGATTTGCACGTAGCTAGGGTGGAGTATCGCCCGTGTCAGATTAAGGACCGAGCAAATGGGATGTTGTAGAACCATGTTTCGTGCAACCACAAGGGCTTGTATGGGCGGGTCTTAGCTTAATAAGTTATTTAGATTCGGCTTTGCATCTATGGAAGGCGGGAGATTGCACAGGCAGTCCGGTCAGGTCTGTCTGTAGGGGTTTCTACATGCCAATGCAACGGTGTACGCCTTGCCCTGGACAGAGACGTGGTGTGTGTGTGATAAATGTGGATCCACGGCTTGGGTGAGTGTCTCTGTCTTCAGGGCGAGGGTTAACGTCCCGGGCTGGTGTAAAGCCATATCTAAATAATGTAACAGTTTTGTATGATCTCCTTGTCGACACACCGAAGGAAGTGTGTTAACTGGCCTGGCAAAAGAGGTTGATCATTCCTTGTGGCTAAAGTGTACACCTCTGCAGAGTGAAAAATCTGATCGATTAGCCGCGCCCGCGGTAATGGGCACTTGGGGAAAATCCTCCCAATGCTAGAGTTTTGGTGATTCCAAAATGGGTTGGGCTTTTAGAAACTGTTCTCCAACCATCTTTTGTGTCAAAGGATCGACACCGGGGTTATATGCAGTCGGGTAGACTGGGTTGAAAATCTCGAATATTTGCTTACAATTTCTGTCTTTCAATTACTTTTATTAAAATGCGAATGTTGCAATCTATTATGCTTATTTACTTTAATGTTTTCATTCAACTGCAAAATAACCATAGCCTGTCATTTGCTCAACCTGCATAATTACTTAAATGCATCTGTGAACCAATATAAGTCTTCTTGAGTACCAATGTACTCAATCTTGCATCTATTGTCTCGGAGGAAGAAGATCATGATCTCTGGGACGACGCTTTCTTTCGCATGTGTCTCGGGGTTTTGACGATAGCCTCTTCTAGGTTGCCTAGTCAGTGCCTGAGGGTTTAGTGGGCAACCACAAGGCTGTTTGGAGTTTTAGTTCCTTTTTGGTTTCTGTTTTATTTCCGCTGTTAAAATGGTTTAAATTTGTACTGAAGTTTGTATAATTATTCAGTTATGTAAGATCTTCTGTATGTTTGCGTGTATGATTTTGATACAAATGTTGTAAACATGTGAGTGCTAGCTACTGATCCAGGGAATAGCACAGTAATCACATGGAGTTTCCTGTTCATCAGAACAGGGTCTCACAGTAAAAATACCCCGTGTCTACCATTCCAGTAGTATTGCAATAAGTTACATATGCGCGTGCTTCGTAGGTTCCTACCGTACCTGTGCCTGCTCCCACCATCGTGATGATTCTTGCGTAGAGTGCAGAGCTGGCGCGTAAAAAGACTAACACGATAGCCACAGAACCACTAGAGGCCTCGGATACTCCATCTGCTAAGAAGGCAAAGCTCACAGAGGCCACAGTGCCCCCTAAGGTACATGAAAATCCCACTGCCCCAATCTCGAAGACTCCTTCTACCTCGAAAGGAAAGTCAGCACAGGCCACAGAGACCCCTTATGATTTTAAGGCCTACGTACATGGAAAGCCCCTTCTACCTTCCATCAAATTAAATCTTCTAGGCAAGTGAACTCGACAACTTCATGGATGGTACGTTGACAAAGTGAAAGAGGGCGAGCGGCGTGTCGACTTCGATGTTAAATACAGAAAGGGATATTTCCATCGGAAGGAGGATGGGACATTCCCAGTCAGTTTTGAGAATCTATTTCGTCTGTACCAACTGATAGCCATCGACATTTCTACTGTACGATCCTGGACGTTGTATCGCACCATATAGCACGAGCTTATGACTTCTATAGGATTTTTCATTATGTTTTTTAACATTCAACGAGTTGTAGGGCAATGAGGCAGCAAGTCGTGATGAATCAACAACTAGTTGGATTCATCGACCCTGAGCTTATGTCTGCGACCATGGCTAGGGTTCAACCAGAATAGGTTGCCGGCTACATCAAGGGGGTATTGAAAGCCGAGTCGAAGGACTTCGTTCTACTCCTGTATCATGAGGAGTAAGTACTACTTTACCCTTTCAATTACTTGTACACACTTAAACAGTATGTGAACTTATTTTCTTCACTGCGTACCATTTAAAAAGCAACCATTGGGTTCTACTCGTGCTCGTTCTGAGTGGCAACATAGTCTACATTTTTAACTCGATCAAGAAAAGACCGATGGCCTATGCGATCAAGCATCGTTTGGAGCAGTAAGTGCACTACTCTTACCTAACTCTTTCTGTATTTAACTATGTTAATTTTTTTAACTCAACGTCATCTTTCCAATGTATATAGGGGTTTCTCGAACTGCGTCGCTGAACGAGGGATACACGATGACAAAAAGGGCTCGAATCTGGAGTATGTGCGCTTCAAGGTACAAGTGCCTACTATATATAAGATTAATATTTTCTGACATCTATTCCTCGTCTCTTAATTTATTTTTCTTTCTTCACAGTGTCATTAACAGGGCAGTGACGACCATTGCAGTTTGTATGTCATGCAGCACATGTTGATCGTGGTCGGTGGCTCAGACCTTTTCTCTAAGGTATATGTACATGCATAATAATACAATTAGCTTTTCACATAGAAATTTCAAAACTTAAACTAGAGAACTCGTTTCTATTTTGCAGCGTATCAATATCCCCCAGAAGAGCTTAGACAGCTCTGCACTCAACAAGTTACAAGACTACTTATGGTACTGGATGGAAGTTATCTCGCAGATAGGTAGGTTTACAGATCCTGAAAGCTCCAACTAGTCCATATGTGAACAATATTACATATGTGAATGCAATTGCATGTGCACTGACTGTGAAGCATGTTTGAGTTCTGTTTTGTGAACGAATGTGATATGTGTTGTAATAAAGTGTTTGTGTTCTGTGAATGTGATATATGCATAATGTGTGCTATTGTTGTATGAATGTGATGTGTGCATACTATGTGAAATATATGCTAATAGGAGGGTGAATTAGAAAACAGCACACCCCCTCATCTCTATCGGTTCTGAGAAGAAAACGATAGAGATAAGAGGTTCATCTCTATCAGTTCTTTGTAAGAAGTGATAGAGATGACACACTCATCTCTATCGGTTCTTATAAGGAACCGATAGAGATGAGCGTGTCATCTCTATCGGGCAAGAACCGACTGTAATAGCATTGCCTCATCTCTGTCTAATAACTTTGTGTCGCCACCAGAATCGACTGTGATGATAAAAAAGAACTGATTGTGATGTATATTCGTGTAGTAGTGTTGCTTACTACATTCTACTAATTATGGGTAGTTCTTTTGTAGAACAAGCTAATTAAGGTTCTTGTGTGAATAAGGTGTTTGCTCAAATGCCTAGGTAAATCAGTTTTCCAAGCCATCATAAGTTACCCAAATACACAATTTCTTAGAGAAGATTAAGTAACATCCGTAATAAGTAAAAAAAATAAAGAATGGATAAACAGCACCATAGGGCCTTTACTGAGTTTGCAATTACGACATAAATTTTGTCGAGTCTAATTTATGTCGAGTCTATCTTCTATTGATTTATACTGATTTGCATCTCTAGATGCCTGGTTATGACTATGTGTACCACATCGAGCTTGTTTTTCAATTCTTCTTGATGCTCTACTCCAGGATTGATCAAAAGTCTGAACTCTGATGTGTAGTTCCTTAAGTCTTGTGTTGAGATCTAACACCAAGGGTGAACATGCTATAGGCTAGTTGAAATTTTTTTAGGCATGCTATTACATTATCAACTTATCAACTTCATTCTCAATGCATATAACAGCAATGCAGATCTTCCACTGCGTCAATTGCTTATGGAACCATACTCGTCAATTGCTGCACAGCTATTTGGTATGCAGTGAATATGCATTCTACTAAAAGTATTCTTCACTCTTCAGTTCTAATTTTTTGTCTTTGTGCCAATGGATTCTTTTGTTCACCTTTAATTCAGAAAATGCTGGAAGCAAGATGTTCTCTGCCAATCGCTGGCTAGACTGAAAAAACCATTTCCTACATTTATTGAAAGAGAAGGAGAAGATGGTGGCTGAGGAGGAGGAGAAGGTGGTGGTGTTCGCGGTGTTCGGGATGACTGTGTTAGAGATAATCTTATAATCAGGATAGAGTTTGTTAGCAGTTATTTAGTTGAGTTAGTTTAGATAAAGTTTGTTAGCTCAACATATAATCTAGGTTTCTATATAAGTAGAAGAAAATAGAATACATTGTGAGAGAGCAGTTGCGTAGGCCAAATCTTTTTTTGATATTCTATTCTAATAATTGGTATCAGAGCCTAAGATTTTGGATCAACCTGCCTCTCCTAGGAGGAGGAGACTCCTAGGGCGGTACCCAAGAAAGCAGGCTATCGTCGTGAAGGCGGTCGAGCGAGCAGCGACGCGGGCTCAGTGGATGGCCGCACGGCTGCAGGCGATGGTGCGGTGCGTCTGCAGGGCGAGCTGCGGCAGATGTGGACTTGACGTGCATATGGAGGCGTGTGGCCGAAGGCCTGTCGATGGCGACGCAAGCGGCGCCCAATCGTTGGCGTGCCTGTCGATCGATGGCATCGGAGAAGAAGCAGTCGAATCCGATGCAGGAGATCAAGGTGCAGAAGCTTGTTCTCAACATCTCCGTCGGTGAGAGCGGCGACCGCCTCACCCGTGGCTCCAAGGTGTTGGAGCAGCTGAGCGGGCAGTCGCCGGTCTTCTGCAAGGCGAGGTACACCGTGAGGTCCTTCTGTATCCGGCGTAACGAGTACGAGCTGTTGAGGAGGAACTTCAGTGACACTGGCTGCTTTGGGTTCGTTATCCAGAAGCACATTAATATTGGCATCAAGTGCAAGTCTCGTGTCGGGATCCAGCACAGGTGAAGGAAAATGCCATGATCGAGTGGTTCCAGGTCAAGTACGAGGGCGTCATCCTCAACAAGGCTTAGATGTTGAGGAGTTTTTGTGTGTGCAGTGCAAGTCGAAAATGAGTCCGCTTGCAACACGATGTTGAGTTCAGGTCGTTGAGAAGATACGTTCGCCATCCAAAGTCTAAGTTCGTCAGAGTTGACTCTAAGGCGTTGAATAGGTGTGTTCGCTGTCCAAAGTAAAGTCCGTCGAAGACGTTGAGGAGACGTGTTCGCCGTCCAAAGAAGTTCGTCGAAGATAAGTCCGCGATGTTGAGGAGATGTGTTCTCCATCTTGTGTCGAGTATGTGTCGGGCAAATTGTAGTTGAAACCGATTGTCTCAACAAGTTAGAGTTGTGTCAGAAATTTGATATTACAAGATTATAGGGATGAATATTAGAGATAATCTTGTAATCAGGATAGAGTTTGTTAGCAGTTATTTAGTTGAGTTAGTTTAGATAAAGTTTATTAGTTCAACATGTAATCCGAGTTTCTATATAAGTTGAAGAAAATAGAAAACACTGTGAAAGAGCATTGCATAGGCCAAAATTTTTTTTGATATTCTATTCCAACAGACTGCACCGCGTGCGCGGGCTCGGTGGAGAAGTCCGTGAAGCGGCTCCCTGGCATCCATGACGCCGCCGTTGACGTCCTCGGAGGCCGCACGCAGGTCGTCTTCTACCCGGCGTTTGTCTCGGTGACCATCTCGGATACTCCGATTTTGAGCTATTCGCATTTGTAGATAGTTATATTTGTTTTGATGTAATGCAGAGTTCTAGATTCGAATGGTTCATCCCGTAGTTGTGGGTGCATATACGCAAAGTGGTCTATACATTATACTGGGTCCTTTCGGTGACAGTAAGAAGCCTGGAAGTATATACGTTGGGCTTTTAATTTCAAAACGTCCGATTATCTAAAAATGGTTTTATTTAAGAAACATTAGCAATTCTGTAAAGAGTATGTAGACAAATGCGTAGCTGTGTAAGTACTCTTGGGCTCTAGGCATGTAGGCAATGTCTGAAGAAAATTTCCCTTTGGAAATCCACTGTCGTAGGCTAGCTTCGTGGTCCACAATTGATAGGTGTGTATGGGATTCTCCAATTAGAAAACGTTCTTAACAAAATGTTCTTACAAATGTTTGTATATATAGTATCACTCGAGGAATGATTTTTGTGACCTTAATTAACGCTTCTTAAGTGGAGAAATGTTTGAAATGAGACGTGGGCTCATGAAAAGTTCCCTTTGCATGTATTTGCTTTGTTGTGGTTTAAAAGGTTACAGGTAGACTGGCTTTGCTTCTGATGTAGAACTGCTAACTGTTTCGTGTGCCAGTGTGCAGTCATTTCGTGTGCATTAGTCATTTCTAATAGGTCTGATACTCCTACAAAATAATTTCAAAGTTAATCAACTAAAGTTTCTATGTAAAATTGGGTTGCACATATCTTGTATCTTTTTCCGGTAATCCACACTTAATGAAATGCTGATACATACCCTTTGTTCTTTTCCTCTGAATTTACGTCTGTTGCATAGCTTTAAGTTGTTGGTCAGTTATTTTGGTGTTCCTCTCACTAGCTGCAAGCGTATGCCCAATCGATTATTAAGTTTTCATGAAGAAAGTCATTTTCCTACGGTGTAAGTGCACTATTATAGTTGGACGATGAGAGATACTTCATTTGATTGCCATTATAGGATCCTGAAAAAAAATCATCTCTATTTCACCACAGTGGCTGCTTGCTCACATACTTCCTTATTGGACAACACCTCTGATTTGGCTGGTGCAATTCTTGCTACATCTAGTAACTTTGATCAGTAATAGCCTCAAGATACTAGCACACTTATGTGTTGTCTTGGATTCATCGGTTCCATTTATGGATAAAGTATAACGAATAAGAGACTAAGAATACTGTTTGAGAAATAATCTTTTTTCTTAAGAATGGAAATTTTCTTTATACCCTTTTGATTTGGACTACAGGTATAACACCAATCAATATTTTAGTTATCTAAGCTAGAAGTGTCTGTGATGAGTACTCATCACAGATAGTTCTAAACTAGAAGTATTTGTGATGTATCTTTTTACAGATAGTTTTTTAACCGTCTGTGATGTGCACTTACATCACTAACACATGGTTACAGATGGTTCGGACCGTCTGTGATGACGATTTCAAACTATCTGTGATGTTATAATGTGTAGTAGTATGTGTTGTTTTTTCGGGTGACGACGGTTTTTTTAAGCCTCTGGAACAATAACAGAAGGGAGTTCAACCCGAAGATATAAATAACCTAGCGAGACACATCACAATCGGTTCTCAATTTAGAAGCGATTGTGATGTAATACTGAGCACATCACATGGCACATCTCAATCGGTTCTTATATATGATGTGTCTAGTGCTACATCACAATCGCTTCTAACCTGTGAACCGATTGTGATTATTATTAATACTCTCCTAAATCATCTATCACAATCGATTTTTCTAAATAACTTAAAATCAACCCAGATGAAACGATCGATGGTAATGTACCATTCTGAAGTAGTGACATGCGGTAGCAAGGGCAGAACCGTAGGTCACGACTTTTCCTCGTCAATGCACCACCCTCTAGCTATATACGTACGGCGCCGTAGCGTCTCGTCAAGACGCAACGCAGCCAATGAAGCACTGTCGTGTTTATATACCTTGGTGGTAGCCAAAGTCTTGTGCATCTCTTGTTTGGGTGATAGCCAAAGACTGGACCTAGTTAGTTAGCTGCTTTTCTGTACTACTTTTATAATGGAACTGGACGCTGTATTCAGCGGATCGACAGACGTTTCCTTCTATTTGTGTCTAGCTTACCGGTGGAGGTCAAGTTGGGGCATTATCTCCATTTTGACCATGCATGCATGGCAGACTATCAGCTCTGCAAGAATATTTATTTAACCGGCTGAAGAAATTTACAATAAAAATTCTAGGTCGTATATATGGCGTTTGGAGTTTGAGGAGTTTTCCTATTTTTATTTTCCTATATGGTGTTTTTGAAGAAGCCAACTTTGGACTTTGTCTGGTCATTGGCTACGTCTAGGTATAGAGCTCGCAATTTTGAAGTTTATATTGCATGTTTCTTTCACCAAGCAAGGAATCGATCAAATTAACCTAGCTTGTTTGAATAACCAGAGCAATTGGAGAAAGGTCAGTATTAGCAGGTGATGTACGACAGCTGTGCCGATCGAGGACTTGGGAGGCTATGTTGCACAATAGGGTGTCGTCTAGGGGTGAAAACGGAAACAGAAGTCTTTTTTTGAAACGGAAACGGAAAATATTGGTACAAAAACAGTAACGGAATTTTTTTTGTCGGAAATGGAAACAAAAACGGGAGAGCTATTTCCATCGGAAACGGAAACCGAATCGGAAATTCCATATAAGTGAAATCGGAAATTCCATCGGAAACTTAGCCCACTGGGTCAAAAAAAGAGAGTGGAGAATTAACATTTATTTTCGAATTAAAATAATTTTATAAATACAAATGGCTTTATAGAAAATATCAAATAGAGTTCAAAAATTCTGAAAAAAATCTCAAAAATACTTTGGAACATTTTAAACCTAGGAAAATTATTTCTAACGTAATTTTGGCTTCATTTTTCATTAATAAATTAATTATATAAATATGAAAAATAGCAAAATGGCATTTATAAACTCTAGAAAATCCAGGATAAATCTAAAAAAATCATAAATGAACATTGAACAATAATATACAAATTTTAGGGCATTACATCTTTATAGTTGGAGGAGCAAGAGGATGTCGATGATAATAATATATAGGAGGACATGATGGTCTGATCTAAGGGACAAATAGCGAGCCTTCAACTAACAAATTTGAGAAAAAACTTTCTAGTGATATCAGTGAACATAACATTATTCTTATATCCTCCTTTGAGGTGAAATGAGTTAAATTATTTTTGCGATCATGTATATTGTGATCATGTACTACGTTCTTGTGGAATTTTCCACTTTCGTTTTCGTATCCGCTCCGTTCCGTTCCGCATCCGTTTCCGTCATTAATTGTTTTCGTATCTGTTTCCGGGGTTTCCGATTTAGTTTCCGTTACCGGTAAAAGACGTGGAAACGAAAACGGAATGACCATTTACCGACAGTTTCCGTCCCGTTTTCACCCCTAATGTTGTTGCCCACTTTGGACACGCCACTGCCCACTGCCTCTGCTGCACTATATATACAGTTATACACATCCACATGCATGCAGAGCAGCTCACAAGTAGCTAGGCAATCAGCGAACACTAGAGCTCTACTCCGATAGCCATAGATAACCATGGGCGAGCTCTTGTACCAATCTCTCCTCCTCTCCGTCGTCGCCGTCGTTCTACTCCAGATCCTCAAGCTCTCCTTCCGGCCGAAGCTGAGGCTCCCGCCGGGCCCATGGAAGCTGCCGGTCATCGGCAGCATGCACCACCTCGTGAACGTGCTCCCGCACAGCGCCCTCAGGGACCTCGCCACCATCCACGGCCCGCTCATGATGCTCCAGCTCGGCGAGACCCCGCTCATGGTCGTGTCGTCCAGGGAGATGGCCCGCGAGGTGCTCAGGACGCACGACGCCAACTTCGCCACCCGCCCCAAGCTCCTCGCAGGGGAGATCGTGCTCTACGGCTGGGCCGACATCCTCTTCTCGCCGTCCGGCGACTACTGGCGCAAGCTCCGGCAGCTATGCGCTGCCGAGGTCCTGAGCCCGAAGCGTGTCCTCTCCTTCCGGCACATCAGGGAACAAGAGGTGAGTGGGTTTTGAGCTAATCAGCTAACACATCTTTTTATATAGGTCCTCCTAGAAGCCCTCACATTAATCAGAAAATACTAAAAATTCTCACGTTAATCTAAAAAAAGAAAAATTGCTAGAAAATTTCACATTATTCTAAAAACAGAGAAAATCTTGATCATCCAATCTTCTTATTCATTTTCATCTATGGCTTAGATCTATTTAATTATCTACCATCTTCAAGCGCCTAATTGGAGGCTCTCCTAAAAGTCTCCACGTTAATATTTTTAAGATCCTCCTAGAAGCCCCCATATTAATTAGAAAATATAAGAAATTCTCATGTTAATCTAAAAAAATTTGCTAGAAAATCTCACATTATTCTAAAAAAAGAAAAAAAACTTATTCGTCCAATCTCCTTAACTATTTTCATCCACGGATTAGATCTATTTATCTACCATCTTTAAGCACCTAAATTGGAGGCCCTCACGTTAATCAGAAAATACTAGAAATTCCCACGTTAATCTAAAAAAAATTGCTAGAAAATCCCACATTATTCTAAAAAAAAAGAGAAAATCTTAGTCGTCTAATCTCCTTAATCATTTTCATCCACGGCTTAGATCTATTTTCTACAATCTTCAAGCGTCTAATAAAGGAGCATTGACCGGGAAATAGAAAGAAGATGAGAAGATATTATTGCATGCGTTATGAATTAGATCTATTTATAGAAATTAATAGTCGTGTAGGCGCATGGGTCGATGACTAGTTCATCTAAAAGAGAAGTATTATAGTTTGCTGCAATGTTTGTGTAGATGACGATTCAGGTGGAAGACATCCGCGCGGCCGGGCCATCGACGCCGGTGGACCTCAGCGCGATTTTCTACGGCCTGGCGATCAGCATCGTGTCCCGAGCGTCGTTCGGGAACAAGCCGAGGAACGCCGAGGAGTTCCTGTCGGCGATCAAGGCCGGGGTTGAGCTGGCCAGCGGCTTCAAAATCCCTGACCTCTTCCCGACCTGGCGGTCCGTGCTCGCTGCGGCGACCGGCATGCGGCGCACTCTTGAGGGCGTCCACAGGACGGTGGACTCCACCCTGGAGGAGGTCATAGAGGAGAGGAAAGGCGTCCGGGACGACAAGCCAAGGTGCGGCGCGGCGGCCACCGAGGAGAACCTGGTCGACGTGCTCATCGGCTTGCAAGAGAAAGGCGGCTTCGGGTTCCACCTAAACAAAAACAGCATCAAGGCCGTCATTTTTGACATGTTTACGGCCGGAACGGGCACGTTGGCGTCGTCGCTGGATTGGGGCATGTCGGAGCTGATGCGGAACCCGAGGGTGATGAACAAGCTGCAGAGCGAGATCCGGGAGGCGTTCCGTGGCAGGGCGACCGTCACGGAGGGTGACATCCAAGCGAACTGCCTCCCCTACCTGAAGCTCGTCATCAAGGAGACTCTTCGACTGCACCCGCCGGTGCCACTCCTGGTGCCTCGGGAGAGCGTCGACGCGTGTGAGGTCGACGGCTACATGATTCCGGCGAGGTCCCGCGTCATCGTGAATGCGTGGGCCATCGGGAGGGATCCAAAGTACTGGAACAACGCCGAGGAATTCAAGCCCGAGCGGTTCGAGGATAGCACCGTCGACTTCATGGGGAGCAGCTACGAGTACCTGCCGTTCGGGGCCGGCCGGAGGATGTGCCCGGGCGTTTCCTATGGGCTCCCCGTCTTGGAGATGGCGCTCGTGCAGCTCCTCTACCACTTCGACTGGTTGCTGCCGGAGGGCATCGCCGAGGTGGACATGATGGAAGCGGCCGGCCTCGGCGTGCGCCGCAAGTCGCCGCTGCTGCTCTGCGCCACACCGTTCATTCCCGAGTCATGCGAAAATTAGCTGCTAGCTAAGTTATCTGGCAACATGTCCACGTCGCTGCGTGGCTTCCGGGGCCTGCAACCCTAGATTGGGTTTCTCTTGCAAAGAGGGATATACCATAGCACCGGAAAATTGTAATTGTAAGTTCAATGTGATAGGATCGTATCATTGTAAACGAATAAATCTATTTTACACCCCGAACTATTAGAAAAACTAGTCATCAACCAGTGCGCCTACACATACTATTAATTAGATGAAACATATTTGCTACACGTCAAAATTTAAACTTTATAATTTCGACCAACAATTAATCTAATAATACATAGGTTCAGTGAAATAAAAATGGTAAGATTGGATTCATATTTGAAAGTAATATCATATCATCATAATTTTGTACTCTCTCAGTTCCACAATCTCCGTTCAAGAATGTAATTATTGAAGTGTTTCCCCTCCCTACCCCTATTGCTTGAAGACGATGGTGGAACCGGCGCTTCGGCGAGCTTCTCTTCACGGGACCGACAGGATTTGATGCGGCGCGCTACGGTGATCAAGAACCAGCTTCAAACTCGGCGGAAGACAACGAATCGGCGACGATCTTGAGAAAAAACCGCGGCGGCTTCCGTTCTCTTCTCCGGCGAACTCTCACGGCACTTCCTCTGCGTCTCGGGCTCCACGACTTGGATAAAACGTGCGGCGCTCGATGATTAACCCTAGGGCGACCTCCCGACTTATATAGCCTAGGAGTCCGAGCTCCACACGACGATGAAGTCCATCGGCGTAACAGCGAAGGACTCCGCAACCGCATCGAGGATGAAGACTCTGGGCCCAACACGCGTCCGCATCCGACGGCACAAAAATGGACTCCTACGCGGCAACTTCTGGACCAACTGACCGCGATCGAACGGCCATAGGATTAGGGTTTCTAGAAACAGGCTTCACAGGCCGACTTGGGCTGCACAGCGATGGGTCACACGCGCACAGTATTGGGTTCCGACCCAATACTGTTTATCTATTTTTTCCGCGGATTTTTCATTTAAAATAATTACAGAAATTAATTTAATCTGTTTTAAGCAATATAAATATCAGGAAAAATCCAAGAAAATTCTCATAAATACTGTGAGACATTTTGAACTCAAATAAAATATTTATAGCCAAACTTTATATTAAATTTATCTATAAATAATTAGTTTTCTCAAAAAGGCCAATATACTTAATTTAAAATAAATTCCAGAAAAATTCCAGAAAAATCCAATAAATTCAGAAAAATCACAACTACACAAATAACAATAAAATAATATCATAAGGCAAATTTAGGGATGTTACATAAAATGACCAAAGCACTCGTCAAGACTCTCAGCAGCGTGTTGTTCAAATTTGTTGTAATCACGCTTGAATTGGTCCTGTCTCACGGTCTTGATTTGGGCAGTGCCCTCTTGGTAAGTATCGAGGGTCACCAAAATCCGATGAGCAAAACGAAGGTGAGAAATCCTATCATACTCACTGCAGCTCAGACCATGTATGAGAATGTTCCTTGCCTTAGTGTTCGTCTCAACGTTAGCCATATTGCTAGCCGTGATGTTTTCATCGGCAGGAGCCTCATACGAGAGTTTCACCTTCTGCCATATCAGGAAGCCCTAGACAGTGATGTACGACTCCATTCTCGACTTCCAGAAAGGAAAATCAACTCCAGAAAAGATAGAAGACTTGGTGGAATATTTGTCCGTCGCCATGGCTCTAGAGACCGGTCAAGATCTATGGAAAGATCAAACCAGCTCTTATACCAATTCAAGGAGCGAGATGACGATCAGAGGGGGGTGAATGATCCCAAAATAAAAAAATTTCTCACTCAAAATGATCCAACCAAGACCAAAGACAAATCATTCAACAGGAGCAAGTGAGAAGGAGCAAATTGCTTTGCAAGCCTAGTATGACCACAGGATCTCCGGTATGACCGGACAGTGGGCGGTATGATTGGGCTCAAGAACAGCAGGAAGAACAGAGCCAAAAACAGCACGAACTCAAAAGCTAATTTGAGGAATCTTTTATCGGCTGGACAAAAACTCACAAAACTTGGTAGATTTGATCCTAAGGATGTCAGGAACTTATTCCAACCTTCAATCGCAAGGATTGACATTAAAGTTCTGACTTTTTTCACTTTGAAGGAAGAACACACCAAGTTTGAGCAAAACTCGAGAACTTGATCTTGGACTTGCTCGTGGGGTTTTGATGATCAAGATGATCTTGGATAACCTCTCACATGTCATAGCAAGCAAGAACATAAGTCCAAAACACCTCAAACACGATCTAGAAGAATGATTCACTCAAGCACGCAAGATCGGTTTCTTGCAAGAAAAACTCATCTATTGCCTAGATGATTGAGGTAAGATAGGAAGAAGATTCATCAATCAACATCCTTGGCACAAGAATCAAAAGCATGTAGAAGGAGATGAGGCAAATCCAAAAGCATGTAGAAGGAGGGGAGGCAAATCCAAATTACATGAATGTAAGTTGTAAGAATGTAAGTGCGGAATTTAATTGCTGAATTTAAATGCGTGAAGTAAATTCAAGCATAAGAGAAAATGATTTGCATTTCTGCAAGGGAGGTTTACAAAGCCTCACAATAAAGTGGGCAAAAATCTCAAAAGAGCCAAAACCTCTTAAATATTCAAAAGGAGGAAGCCTTCCCCTCCACCTCTATTTATACTACTCTTAAGTCACCCTCCACCCCGAATGAGGTCCTTCTACCCTAAGGATCAGATCAAGGGCTAGGAATGACTCACATACACAGCTATACAAGGGCTAACCTAAAACCCAACAAGCATACCGGGTTTTGCACGCTTTTCAAAGCATACTAACTAAACCTGCTACTCTATCACCTAGACCACGATCCGACGGCCGTCCTTGATCCGAGCAGCTCCTAGCTAGTATCTCAACCATTCCTTGTCTTCTAGGTTCGCAGCGACTCCGTCTTCGATCATCCTCCGGTGATCTTCGACCGTCTGGACCTCCAGCACACCTCTCTAGTACCGATCATCCTTCGCCTCATCACAACCTAGCACCGTCGTCCTGCAACCATCAAAAATAAGTAAAACCCATCACCTAGCAATGTCCAACAAAGGTATGCAATAATCATCCAATTGTAAGAATCAATTCTCACATCGCTTATTAAGTCGGCACTACCACCCCTAGGACCGGTAATGCCGCTGATCGGACATTATGTGATCGAGTTGCCACCATTGAGTAGGATCCACACTTGAGTAGTAACTCGACCACTATATCGACTGCATCGAGTGATCGTGGAGTCCACTGATGTAATGCTCGACTTGCTCGATACAATAGCATCAACTCTACCAATCACTATGCCAAGTCTATCGACCATATGTCCAACCCTATCGATCATGGCACCAAGTCTATCGACCACATGTCCAACTCTATCGATCATGGCACCATTTCAAATCAAACTCAAACCAGAGTATACCAAGCTCAAATTTAGTCAAATACTCATCACAAACATGGGTACGTGGACCTCCACATGGTCTTTCAAAGGGTAACTAGCAGTGACAATCAGCTAAAGATAGGATATCCGAGCCAATACAGGACCATTGGGGAGAATAGACCAACAGGGGATCGATCCACGAAAGGATTTCTAGGTTGATTCAAGAGAAAAAATGACCAGATGAGGGGTCATGTTCTGCGGATAAGGTCTATCTAGCGAGAAAGATACAGGAGCTGATTGAGCCAAAGACTAGATGTTGTCCTCCTGGGTTAAGATGATCGCAATGAAGAATACTTCAACGCCTGAGGACCTAGGAAATGAGGGAGGATAAGCAAGAGAAACAAAGAAATGAAACCTTTAACGAGCTGCGGTCGATGAGAATTGCTAAAAAAGAATGGAGAAGAAAAGAATCAGTCGAAGATGAGTTTGACTCAACCGACGATTTGAATTTCCCAATGATTCACAACGATTCTCCACCCCTGATGGACATCAACATGGTGTTCACATTTCCTGCCGAGTTTAGAACGAGTACTGCATCACCTAAAGAAGCATTTGCTCTATTATGCTTGGGTGCTCAAGATGCTATTTTTGAAAAACCTAAAGATGATCATCAACATCTGAAGCCATTATATTTAAAAGGTCATATTAATGGCAAGACGATATCAAGGATGTTGGTCGATGGTGGCGCAACTGTCAACCTGATGCCATACACTACGCGCAAAAAAAGTTGGGTAAGTCCGATGAAGATCTTATTAAAACTAATATGGTTTTAAATGACTTCATAGGTGATCCCACAAAGGCAAACGGGGTCATGGTGACAGAGCTCACAGTCGGTAGCAAAATATTACCGACCGCCTTTTTTGTTGTCAACGCAAAAGGGAATTACAGCGTTACGTTAGGACGAGATTGGATTCAAGCCAACTGCTACATCCTATCGACCATGCATCAAATGCTCGTCCAATGGAACGGAGATGAAGTCGAAGTGGTTCAAGACGATACATTAGCTCACATAGCTATGGCCAGTTTAGATGCAAAATTGGCAACATAAAGAGGTTGAATGCATATCGAGTAAATCCTTGGACAATTATGATTTTATCTACATCAACAAAACTAGGCTCATTCCGATCAACGTAAGACTGAGCAATCTTGACCAAACAGATGAAATTTTACGCCGATGTGGTCCAAATTGGCAATAAAGGTTTTACAGGATAAAATGCGAAGCTATCGGCAAATGGTGGATAGCTATGAGGCCAATTGAAGACTTTCAAGAGGTTGAGAAATTAGGTCTGGGTTTCACGTCGACTGATTTGCATGATGAAGTCGACATAGGCGATGGTGATAGAAAGAGACCAACTTTTATCAGCTTAAAATTAGCACTAGATTTTAAAGAAAAGTTGGTCAAGCTTTTGAGAAATTATAAGGAGTATCATAAAATGCCTAGTTTAAACTGATAGCTGGTTGAACATCAGCTGCTAATAAAATTAGGTTACAGATCGTTTAAACAGCCTCCTAGACGATTAATCTGGCCATGTATAATACAACAAAAGAAGAGATTGAGCGATTGTTGGAGACTATGTTTATCAGGCCTTGCCGATATGTTGAGTGGGTCTCCAATATCGTTCTTGTCATGAAGAAGAAAGGTAAATTTAGAGTGTGTGTTGATTTCAGGGATTTAAATAAATCTACACCAAAAGATTTTTGGGATTTAAATAAATCTACACCAAAAGATGAATACCCAATGCCTATAGCTGATATGCTTATCGATGCTGCATCGGGCAATAAGATATTATTTTCCTTGATGGTGATGCCAGATATAATCAAATATTTATAGCAGAAGCTAATATCCCTAAGACAGCTTTCAGGTGCCCTAGTGCTCTGGGTTTGTTTGAATGGGTTGTCATGACATTCGGCTTAAAAAATACTGGCGCAACATATTAGCGTGCCATGAATTTAATTTTTCGTGAGTTAATTAGCCATATTGTTGAAATTTATATTGACAATGTTGTTGTGAAATCTAAGGAAAATTATTGGCATTTAGCCAATTTAGAGATTGTTTTAAAAAATATAAGGAAACATAGCTTGAAGATGAATCCATACAAGTGTGTTTTTGGTGTATAGGCTGGCCGGTTCTTGGTGTTTATGATTCATGAAAGAGGTATAAAGGTTAACCAAGAAAGGGTCAAGTCTATAGCCGACATTAAATCGCCCACTTGTAAAAAGGATTTACAAAAGTTGATCAGGAAAATTAATTATTTATGATGTTTTATTTCAAATTTATCTGGTCGGATTGGTGCATTTACCTCACTGCTAAAATTAAAAGATGATCAATAATTTATGTGGGGAGCTAATCAGTAGAGGGGTTTCAAAGTATAAAAGAGTATTTGTCCAAGCCTCCAATATTAGTTGAAGGACTGGAGTGGCGATCAGAGGGGGGGGTGAATGATCTCAACTAAATTTTTCCCCCACTCAATGGATCCAACCAAAACCTCACTTGAACACTCAAACACAAAGGAGCAAAACAGAGAAAATCCTGGTCTTGAACTTGCTCGGGGGGTTGTGATGATCAAGATGATCTTGGATATTCTCCCAATTGTCACAGCAAGAAAGAGCACAAGAAACAAAAACCTCAAACGCAATCTTCAAAAATTTCTCAAAGGTTAAACAAAGAGGTCAAGCTCTTGCAAATGATTGCCTAGATGATGAGGATATGATCTAAAGAAGATTCATCCATCAATCATACATTCTCGGCACAAGAAGCACAAGCAAGTAGAAGGAGGGGAGGCAAATCCAACTTGCGAGAATGTAAAGTGCAAGAAATTAAATTTCGGAAACTAAAAGCAAGTAGAAGGAGGGGAGGCAAATCCAACTTGCAAGAATGTAAATTGCGGAATTTAAATTCTGAATTTAAGACATAATGTAAATTCTAAAATTAAATTCAAAAAAGTAAGGAAGTGAAATTTTATTTCTTTGGAGGAAGGTTTACAAAGCCTCACAACAAGGTGGGCAAAGCTCAAAGGAGCACTCAAAACCTTCAAGAGGGGAGAGCTACCCCTCCCCCACTATTATACTACTCATGAGTCATCCTCCACCCTTGGATGAGTTCCTTCTATCCTAAGAAATCTCACGAAGGGTTGAGATTGACTCACTCACTCATGCATGGATAAAGAGTTCCTTCTACCCTAAGGATCACCATCATACATGGATGAGGAGTTCCTTCTACCATAAGGATCACCATCTAGGGTTAGGATTGACTCACTCATACATGGATGAAGAGTTCCTTCTACCTTAAGGATCACCATCAAGGGCTAGGATTAACTCACTTATTCATACATAGGCTAATCCGAAACCCACACACATAACGGGTTCTTGCACACTTTTCAAAGCATACTAATTAGACCCGCTACTCTATCTTCTAGACCGCGATCCGACGACCCTCCTTGATGCGAGCAGCTCCTAGTTAGCTTTTCAGCCGTTCCCTTGTCTTCTAGGCTCGCAGCAACTTTGTCTCCGGTCATCCTCCGGCGATCCCCGATCGTCTGGACCTCCGGTGCACCTCGCCTAGTCCCGGTCATCCTCCGCCTTACCATGACCTAGCACTGTCGTCCTGTAACCATCAAAAACAAGAAAACCCATCACATAGCAATATCCAAAATGATATACAATAATTATCCAATTGCTAAAAATAAATCATATTCCTAACTCAAATACAATCAAATACTTATCACCAACATGGGTAGACCTCCACATGGTCTTTCAATCTCCCCCTTGATGAGTATATTGACAAATCACCCAAAAGGAGTAAATATGAGTTAGAAAAAGATGGAAGAAAGAAATTTAATTGCAAAGCCAAACTTGGTCCAAGAAAGAGAATGAGATCATGACCAAATTGACAAGAAGGATTTTAGAGCATAACCAAAGAAAGAGCAAGTTTTTCACAAACACTCTAAAAATCCAATGAAGACTCACAAAAGCTCAAACACGCTTATGCTTATGATTCTTAAGGATTAGCACGATTTCACCAAGATGCATTTGCATTTTTACCTATTGATGATGCCTTTTCCATGATTTCTCCCCCTTTTGCCAATATAGGCATCAAGATGGTATTTTTTTGTTGTTTTTTTATATCTACATATGTATGCATAAAGTGCATCCTAAAAGAGCTTTGAAGATTATCCAAGTGACCACAATAACAAAATATGACACCAAGCTACTCAAGTTCAGATTATGCTAAACTGAGACATGTCCAAGTGCAAATGTCAATTTTGCTAGCAAGTACAAATAAGAATATGTCATTTTTGCATGATTTAACAAGTGCAACACTTAGATAGTTTCCAAACTAGAAGCAAAGCCATTTAATGGATCAAATAGAAAACCTAGAGTTCAACATACTCAACACTTTGGGAAAACTAGATGTGCATACAAGGTCCTTCGTGCTCAAATATCTTTAATACAAACTTTTGTTTCAAAAATTTAAAGCACATAGTGGGGTGCAAATGTTTAACATTATTTGCATTCTATACCCACTTAATGTTTATTTGCATTTTTTTAATTTATTGACTCAAGCCATTGTTGACCATGTCAAGAGAAACTCTTAAAACAATGGTCTTGGTCATATACGATACATTTCCAAGTTCATCCCAAGTGCAATGGAAAGCAGTCTCGTGAATGTGAAGTGTTGAGATCAATTTGCACAAAGATAGTCAATTTCCTTTTTTTTATATTTTAGCACATAGATTTATGAGCATTTGAAGGACTCGAGTATGGATCAACCTAGCTTCACCCAACTTGCTATAGGGACTTTAGTAGAAATCCAAAATTTCACAAATAACGGCATATGCACCTAGAGAGGAAACATAGCAAGTAAAAGCAACATGGTTCATGAAGCTTTCATTTAAAGTTTTAATTTTTAATTTTTAACAAGCTTAGCAAGATGAAACAAAATGAACTTGGACATATCTAAGCTATCAGTTTTCTTCATAAAAGTAGCAGGGTGCATAACATGAATAGATAGCTCATTTGCAAAATAGGCAAAGCTCATTAAAACAAAAAAAATTCTATATACAATGCATGAAGCAGATTCTCAAACTCCCCCTCAACAAGTGAAGTTAATTTTAAACACAAATCTGGTTTAAGTTGAGTTATTAGCAGAATTAATATCAAAGAAGGTCCAAATGAACTCAACCGAAACCAAAAACATAGAATGAGGAGAAGAGGTCGAGAAAACTGCAAATTAGGTGGCTATAGAGTATAAAAAAGATAGTAGAGAACACTGCGACTTAGACTCGCTCTCATCTTCCGCAATGACTGACATAGGGAAGCTGACTCTAGATCTTAAGCTAAGGAGTGCACATAGACCCTGTCTACCCAGGGGGGCCAACACCTGCTAGACTTATAAGACTGTAACGACCTGAAAGTTTGGAACAGTGAAAAACAAACAGTTTAAATTTTAATATAAATGGTCCTGAAATTCTAGGTGATATTTGCTCCAATTAGAATTTCTTAGACTTTTGTGTTTTGCGAAAAGATTAAATAAAAAGGGGAAAACAAAGAAAAAGGTAAAAGATGAAAATAAAATTTAGAAAATTTTACCATGAGTCCTGTTTAAGCTTGTCATAATGTTTGACCAGTAAGTAGAATTTTTATAAACTTAGGGGCAAGTCAAATAAAATATGTATCTATTTTTGACAAAAAACAGTGAATCAAAAAGTAGGAAGAAAAATAACCAATGTCAAGAAAATCCAAGAAAATTTATATCAGACCCTGGAGGTATGATTCATCATTGGTAAAAGTTTTATAATTTAATGAATTGAAATAAGCCTCTTAAAAATTCAAATACAGTGGGTCCAAAATATAAGGAAAATGGTTGTCAGAATTTTTATAAAATAATGTCTCATTTTTTTTATTTTAAATTTTACAGTGATCCAATTATAAGGATTAGAACCTCTCCAAAAAGTTTCAAAAATAAATCCTAGAGAATGAACCTGTAATTCAATCAAAAACCGAAATCAAAGTTTAGAACCAGGGTACAGTGTCAGAATTTTAGTAAATTGCCCAAAAGGATTTTTTGACTCAAAATTTTCCAGTAGGCGTGTGACTCTCAGTAAGCCTTGGTCAAAAAGTTTGGAAAAATCTGGGATTAGTTTAGGGCTTAAACAAATCCAAATTCTAGAGTTTTCCCGTTCTGTCTCATCGCATTAAACGCGTCGTCTCGCTGACAAGTGGGCCCGGCCCTGTTGAAACGTTGATGCGCTGGCAAGGCTGTGATGAAGCGTTGTCTCTCTGCCAGTGGGCCCCGGCCACACCCGTCAGCCTCAGCTCGCGTGTTGCTCTTCCTTCCCTCTCCCCTGGCCGAAGCGGGTCGTCGACGCAGCGTCCTTCGCCGACCAGCTTCACCTGCTCCCGTCCGGCGCAGGCTCAGCCCTCCACGTCGCAAGTAGAGCTCCTCCACACCGCCGTTCTTCTTCCTCGCGGTCGGCGCACGGTGGCAGGCCGTTCCAGCTCATCTCCGACCCGGCTATCCGGTGAGTCTGCATCCCCTAGTGTCACTGTAGCTCACCTAGCTCTAGACCGCCGGAATCGTAGCCTCTAGCCAAGTTTTCGCCGTCGCGGTCATGGCGCCGCCGCACCCTCACGGTGGCGGCCACCTTCCCGGCCTCCTCCCGGCGAATGGGTACCACGCATGGGTGCGCACGGTGTCTTTGGTGCCCATGGTGCTTTGCCATTCGCCACGGCGAGCTGCCACGGCTGGCGAGCAAAGAACCGCGATGCTCGATCTGAGTCGTTGATGGCGGGGGTCCCACACGTCAGCGAGGTTGGGGGTTTTAAACTCGTTTTTGGCGCGCGGCGGAAGCCGTTTTCCCAGTAGCGAAAGCGTAGTTTGATTTTTGGATGATTTTCAGAAACCGGTTGAATTTCAAATACTTGAAACTTTTGAATCATCTGGCCAAATTGAGTGAAACTAATATCTAAATTTGTATAAAATTCTGTAGTTTCAGAATATACAAAAATTTCTGAAGATGAGTAAAATGTGATTTTAGGAAAAATTAGAGAGAAGCTTAAGTGTAAATTGGGTGATATGAATAAAATATTTTTGGGATGATCTAATTAAGGAAAAGTAAATTTTTGTTGAGTCTCTGAGTTATGAGTATTCCAAATAAACAAAATGTTCCCATGATATCTTATTATATACCATGTTTGCTCAAAAATGAGTATTAAGCATGAAAAATGAAATTGAGTAAATTAAAGATAGAATTAAAGTTTGAATGTTTAAAAGTTCATCCTATTGGGACATAAATCATGGGGAGTTGCTCTTGTGAAAATACTTAAAGAAAAGTATGTGAGGTAGTTGTTCAATTAAGAAAAACAATACTAGTTATAACCAAAATAGATGTAATTTGCTATGAACAAGTTCAAAATAACTCAAATTCACTTTTAAAATGTTTTTAAGATCATTCCCTGATGTCAGGAAGAAAATGGATAAAAGATGTTGAATAGTTTAGTAATAAATGAAAGTGAAAGATTGAAAGGTTATAAGTTAGTTTTGTGTTCATATAGCCCTTTTCAACATATGATAAAATGGATTATATGAATGAGAAGAAATGTAAAAATGGTATACAAGTACTTCAAAAAGTATAATCTAGTAGATTCTGGAAAAAGAATGACATTTTGTTAAGGTTTGTATGCAAAGCAAGTTAAGGGAATGAGTCTACTTTTTATGTTTTGCTGAATGATTAAAACAACTAAGCTTTTTCAACTATGTGTAAAATAACTCATCCAAGTAAGAAATTTTGGAAGCATAGTGTAGAATTGATAACCAAAGATTGTTCTACCAGATTACAGAAAAATATTCTGTTTTAGAGTTATGGTTCACTTAGTTTTCATAAGTGTAATAACCTTAAGTGATATGATTTAGTCCTCTTTCCTTAGCCAGTTTTGTAGCTAAGTCTAGAGTTCAACCAAGCCTTTTCAACAATAGTTTTCAAGTTTCATCCAAACCCTAAAAGTTAAAAGAAGCTGTTAGATTTGATAATTAAAGTATGCTCTAACTAATTCAAGACTTAAACTCTAATTTCTGTAGTTAATGCACATCAATCTTGTTAGGTTTATAACCCTAGATGATATAGTTTTTCAAGTGCTATCTTCTTGGAAAGTTTGAGAAAGAAAGAGAGCTCTGTTTTGGTTGTTAGTTAGGCATAGTTCTCCTTCCAAAGAAGCAAATAAACAATCTTTTTATTTCAAATAATTTTAGCATCTATAATTCGATGTTTAAATTCAAATATTTCATGAATAGCAGTTGCCTGTTTGATTCGAATTGTGTTTACCTGTTTATCTGTCTGTTTTCTTTTTGCCATTTGGAGTTTGCTGATATTCTCTTTTTCTTCTTGTTCGCGACGAGTAGAGACCGACATCATCGAAGAAGAAGAAGACTGTTCTGCAGATCCGGATTTTATTCCTGACAGTGATTTGCAAGGCAAGCAACTCCTTGATCACGTTGAGCCTGATAATTCACCTACTATATGTTGTTTTTGCTTATGTACAGTGCATCCGGATAATTCTCCGTAAAAGAGCTAATTTGGGGTTAGAACTGTAGTTAATCCTGTAAATTATGGTTTGCCTCAATCTGTATGGACATGTGAACCTTGTAAACCTTAGTTGAACTAGACATATTTAATGTCGTGTTTGGGTATAATCGCTAGCCTAATATTCTTGCTCAAAGCTTTGCGTTACCTCTTTTCACTCTTTCAACCTATATATGATCTTTTTTGAAAATGGTTGGTTATATTTTGCTAAAAACCCTCAAACAAAACTATGGTTTGACGCGGGTGATTATTTGGCACTAGCCGGTTGTGCAAAAGGATATGCACGTAGCTAGGGTGGAGTATCGCCCGTGTCGGATTAAGGACCGAGCGATGGGACGGTGAATCCATGTTTTTCGTGCAACCACGAGGGCTTGTATGGGCGGGTCTTAGCCTATTAAGTTGTTTAGATGTGGCTTTGCATCTATGGAAGGCGGGAGATTGCACAGGCATTCCGGTCAGGTTTGTCTGTAGGGGTTTCTACATACCAATGCAACGGTGTACGCCTTGCCCTGGACAGAGACGTGGTGTGTGTGTGATAAATGTGGATCCACGGCTTGGGTGAGTGTCTCTATCTTCAGGGCGAGGGTTAACGTCCCGGGTTGGTGTAAAGCCACGTCTAGATAATGTAACGGCTCTGTATAATCTCCTTGCCGACACACCAAAGGAAGTGTGTTAACTGGCCTGGCAAAAGAGGTTGATCATTCCTTGTGGGTAAAGCTGTACAACTCTGCAGAGTATAAATCTAATCGATTAGCGCGCTTGCGCGATCAAGGGCACTTGGTGACGTTATTCCATGCTAGAGTCTTTCGTGTGCTTTCAAAATGGGTGGTGGTTTTTTGGAAACCATTTTGTAACCATCTTTTGTGTCAAAGGATCGACACGGGGTTATATGCGATCGGGTAGACTGGGTTGAAAATATGGAATATTTGCTTATCATTCATCTTTCAATTGCTTTTATTAAAATGCGATGTTGCAATCTATTATGCTTACTCTTTTAATGTATCATGCAATTGCAAAATAACCATAGCTTTGTCCATTGCTCACTGCATAATTATTTATTTGCATCGTGAACCAATATAAGTCTTCTTGAGTACCAATGTACTCAATCTTGCATCTACTGTCTCGGAGGAAGAAGATCATGATCTACCGGACGACGCGTTCTTTCAGGCAGGTCTCGGGGGTTTTGACGATAGCCTCTTTTAGGTTGCCTAGTCAGTGCCTGAGGGTTTAGTGGGCATCCGCAAGGCTGTTTGGAATTTCAGTTTCCTTTTGGTTTTCCGCTTTTAATTTCCGCTGTTAAAATGGTTTTAAATTTGTACTGAACTCTGTATAATTATTTCAGTTATGTAAGATCTTTTATATGTTTGCGTGTATGATTTTGATACTGAATGTTGTAAACATGTGAGTGCTAGCTCTCGATCCAGTGGAATAGCACAAGAATCACATGGAGTTTCTGCTCATCGAACGGGTCTCACAAAGAAGGGTATCGAGCCATAATGACTGTAGGAACCTTGGGGAGAAATGGTCGCTAGTTAGAAGTGTGAAAACTTAATTTGGAAGTAAACAAAACTCTGTCCACTACTAATAATGGAATTTAGCCTAATGCTAATTTTCTTGTTCGTAGTTTCTTCGCCCTTCCTTATTATGTTTATAAGCTTATCTTGTCTTGTATTTTGTAGATGGCCCGGTTTGTTCCTTGCAACGAGTCGAGAGTCCCCGAGCACTCAGGTATGATGGGAGTGCTGCAGTCCTTACTCGAGAGCTGTCAGTTTGAGGGGTGCCCGAGATACGTCGTTTTCCAGGCATACTTGAGCCCAGTGACCAAGGAGTACGCCGCTCGTGTGTTTATTCCTCCTAGGCCGGCCCACAGTGAGGGAGAGAGGAGCTATATGGGTAGTGGGTCGTCGATAGACGCTTCTATGAATGAAGCGGCATACCTAGCCATAGTACGACTCCGGCACGTGTTACCTGACTTGAGTCCTCACCATTACTACCTACCCGGGAGACCGTTGCTAGGGAGTAATGTGTATAGGGATCACGTTGGAGTGGGGAATGGCAACTTAAAGGTCATGGTGGAGTTTACTAATAGGTTAGATAGCCACTACGTGAGATTGGCGCAAGAGTTGCTTGAGACTCGGCGTCGTGTGGCATTCTTGGAGTCCCAAGTGACATTGTGTGTGGCAAGGCGTGCCTTACCACGCACGGTGTTAACTAGTGAGGCTCCGAGGATTCCGGCGGCGCAACGCCCTCCACCTATGTCCTATGTGCCTACGCCGGGAGTGGGTGCAAATGCCATGATGTCAACTATTGGGAGTTGCCCTAGGCTCATTAATGACAAGGGCATCAATCCATATAGTATTTGCACCTACCGCCCTAGCACTCCACGGGTGTATCGCCGAAGGAGATGTGTGGTTAGGAATGTGGGAATATGAAGTAGTGGAATGGGATGTAGAAGAATCTAGTAGTATGTGGTAATGTAGTTGCTAAGATGTGATTTTGATGTAATATAAGTGTTGCAGGAACCTTGTAAATAATGAAGGTAGTGCTGAAATTATTAGCTAAAATAGTCTCATTTTGTAACAAGGAGTAAGATTTGTAAAAATGTAAGTGTGAAATTAAACTTTATGTGTTCAAGTTGGGGTGTATGCTTCTAAACAGAGTGTCAAATTGCTGGAAATGGTGGCATGAAGCTCCCTGTTAAGTGTAGATACCAAGTGATGTTTAAAGCTTCTTTTGTTAGACTAGTAAATTGTATGTGTGCTTGTGAGAAAAATGGTTGATAGTCTTGCTATATTGTGTTTGTGATGAATTGGCTGTGGTTCAGGAAAAGTGCTGCCGAAATGCTAAGGAAATGAGTTTAATTTTGTGTTATGCTAGTGGTAACAATTGAAAGTGTGGGACTGTGTTATTTAATGTTTTGAGAGTATGAGAGAAAGAATGCATTTTTATGCTTCCAGTACTGCTTGTCCTATGAGAAAAAAAAAATTTGTGTGCTGGTAATGGGAGCAAAGGTTACAGCAAGGAATGGTAGTAGTGTTGAAGGAAGTAGTAAAAACAAATGGAAATTAAAGCCTCCTGTGTTTGCTTAGTACCTTTGAATAGGTTGTGAAATTAGATGAATAATATGTGCTGTAATGTGTTTGGATGATTAGTATCTAAGTATTGAAATGGCAATTCTAGAAAAAGGGCAGTAGTATATAGTATGTGAGTTGTGCATTTACATGTGTTTGATAGCATGAACCCAAATGACAGGGAGGTTGAGTTGGCTGTTGTGTGAAAATAAATTGTATGTACATGTTTTAGTGGTAACTAAGATATGAATTTACTTATGTGTATGTGTGTGGCATGTTTTGCAGTATAAAGTTTTCGAGTTGCTTCTTTTTGTGTGAATTAATAGTGGTGATTTTCTCTCGCAAATTTTAGCTTTGAAGTGGAAGTTTTCGATGAGATAATCATTCACGACTATTAAGAGAGCATGAGTTAGCTATGTGAAATATTATGCCGGCCATAAATTTTAAAGTAATGTTCTTTCCTGTAGTATACTGAAAGACTGTGATTGCAGGATGAGGTCAACAAGATCCCTCAGTCAAATTTTGGGGTCTGACGCCGCTCAGGACGCTCGTGATCCTAGAGCAAATGTTTCCATGCCGGCCCAACCAAATCCTCAACATCCCACGACGCGGGCCTCTTCTTCGCGAGCTGCTCGTCATGATGTTCCGGATCCGCCGCCTGCTCAGGGGGATATTCCGAAGGATCAGTTGCCACAGCCGCCTACAATGGCGCAAGTGCTGGCTATGATCGAGCAAGGAAGGCAGGCGAATGCCCTGTTGCTGCAGCAGATAGCCCAGAATACGGCGCCTCAGAATGTGGTTCGTGGGGGAAATGGTGGAGCACCTCAAGTGTCTAAGTTGAGTGAGTTCCTAAGGACACACCACCGCTTTCTCCCCTCCGCCGAGCCTCTCGATGCTGATGATTGGTTGAGAGCTGTAGAGAGCAAGTTGGCCATTGCACAGTGTGATGATAGGGAGAAAGTCTTGTATGCCTCCTATCAGTTGCAAGGGACCGCAGCAGTTTGGTGGGAGAACTACCAAGCGGTACTGCCTGAAGGTCGAGTGGTTTTATGGCCTGAGTTTAGGGCTGCTTTCCGCCGCACTCACATACCAGCTAGTGTGATTGAGGTGAAAAAGCGAGAATTTCTGGACCTAAAGCAGGGGTCAATGACAGTAATGGAGTACCTGCACCACTTCAATCAGCTATCCAGATATGCCACATATGAAGTAGCTGATGAGGCGAGGAGGATTGAAAGGTTTCGGGAAAATCTGAATGAAGAGATTAAGTGGGCTTTGATTGCTCAAGACATCGATGACTTCCAGACCCTCGTTGATAAAGCGGTGAGGGTAGAACACGGTAGCCGCAATGTGCTAGAAAGCCGAAAGCGCAAGTGGCTTGCGCGTAGTTCTACTGGAGCTGGATAGTCTCGATCACCAGGGTGGCAGTCGACTAATGTTCGTCGACCACCACCGATTCAAGCCCAAAGGGTCCAGCCGAGCTCGGCTGGTTCGTGAGTCGACTCCGCTTTGTTCAATGGCGATCATCGCAGCCCGATCTGTCGTGGGCAAGAACCGAGATCGGCTGCTGTTGTTCAGAAGCAGGCCGCTAATGTTACTTGCTTTCATTGCAACGAGCGTAGGCACTATGCCAACGCTTGTCCTAAGAAGAAGGCTGGACAGCGACCTCAAGCTCAGGGCACCTCACAAGATGTGGCGAAGCGGCAATCTCAGGGATCGGCTCCACCACCTGCTCAAGGTGGTAATGTTGGGCGTCTTCATCACGTGACGACTGAGGAGGCGCAAGAAGCGCCAAATGTCGTACTTGGTATGTTTCCCGTGCAATCTATTCCTACCTTGGTTCTATTTGATTCAGGAGCTTCCCATTCTTTCATCTCAAAGAAGTTTTCTGAGCAACATAATTTGGAGGTCTCTCTTTTGCCTGTTCATATGATTGTGCAATCACCTGGAGCTGCTATTAGAACTGCTAGTTTCTGTTCTGGGGTTGGCATAGAGATCAATGGAGTTATGTTTTATGCTGATCTCATCATGATAGAAACATCTGGTTTGGATGTGATTCTGGTCATGGATTGGATAGCTAAAGGTAAGGGTTGCATAGATTGTGCTAATCGATCCATAACCCTTGAAAATCAAGAGGGGGTGCATGTAGAATTTACCTCAAGTACTAAAATTTCAACACCTCAGATAGTCTGGTATTCTGCATCTGTTTCTAGTTTAAGAGAAGTGGCAGTCGTTAGTGAATTCCCTGATGTCTTTCCTACTGAATTGCCGGGAGTGCCTCCGGATCGCGATATGGAGTTCGTTATTGATTTGGTGCCGGGAACTGCACCGATATCAAAACGACCATATCGGATGCCTCCAAATGAGTTGGTAGAATTGAAAAAGCAACTTAAGGAACAACTTGATAAGGGGTTCATTCGTCCCAGTTCTTCACCCTGGGGGAGTCCGGTTCTTTTTGTGAAGAAAAAGGACAATAGTCTGCGTATGTGCGTAAACTATCATGCCTTAAATGAGATGACCATTAAAAATAAGTATCCGCTTCCCCGGATAGATGATCTGTTCGATCAATTGAATGGGGCGCAAGTCTTCTCCAAGATAGATTTAAAATTGGGATATTTTCAATTGAAAATCGACCCTCGACATTCAAAGACCGCCTCACTACGCTGCTACGGTTTATATGAGTATACCGTAATGTCGTTGGTGACAAATGCTCCAAAGAAGCTTTATGAATCGATGAACAAAGTCTTCATGGAGTATTTAGATAAATTTGTGGTGGTCTTTATTGATGACATCCTCGTTTATTCCAAGAGCGAGGAAGAGCATAGGCAACATTTGCACCTGGTCCTTAGTAAGCCTCGGGAGAACAAATTGTATGCCAAGTTTGAGAAGTGTGAATTCTGGTTGAAAGAAGTCGCTTTTCTGGGGCATGTTCTGTCCGAAGGCGGGGTTGCCGTCGACCCAAGTAAAGTGGAAGCAGTATTGGCTTGGGAAAGGCCGCAATCAGTGCCAAAGATTCGAAGTTTTCTAGGCTTCGCCAGATATTATCGCCGGTTTATTGAGAATTTCTCTAAAATTGCTAAGCCACTAACTCAGCTTCTGAAAAAGGAAAGGAAATTTGAATGGACTCCGGGTTGTGAGGTAAGTTTTCAAAAACTGAAGGAAAAGTTAACCTCTGCTCTGGTGCTCATCTTGCCAGATATTCATAAGAGTTTTGAAGTGTACTGTGATGCATCGCTTCATGGCCTGGGTTGTGTGTTGATGCAAGAGGGTCGGGTTGTCGCTTATGCTTCTCGACAACTCCGTCCTCACGAGCAGAATTATCCCACGCATGACCTAGAGCTAGCTGCAGTTGTGCATGCCCTTAAAATCTAGCGGCACTATCTCATTGGAAACAGAACGGAAATCTACACTGACCACAAAAGCCTCAAATATTTCTTTACTCAGCCAGACCTGAATCTGAGACAAAGAAGATGGCTAGAGTTAATTAAAGACTATGATCTCGGCATTCACTACCATCCTGGCAAAGCCAATGTTGTGGCCGATGCTCTTAGCCGCAAGCTTTATTGCATGTTGGGTTCAAAACAGTCTGAGTTAGTTCATGAATTTCAGAAGCTCAATCTGAATTTGGTTGAAAATGGTTATGTGGCCGCTCTTCAGTTGCAGCCCACTCTGAAAGGTCAAGTTAAAGCTGCACATTATAAAGATGAAGCCGTTGTTGAGATTCGGAATCAGTTGAAAGAAGGCACGGATTCTGAGTTCTTGGAAAGCCCTGATGGGATAATCATGAGAGGAACTCGAATATATGTGCCGAATGATCCCGAGATCAAGAAACTAATTTTTGCAGAAATTCATGAGTCACCATTATCTATTCATCCTGGTAGTACCAAGATGTACCAGGATCTTAAGAGGGAATATTGGTGGCCCGGTATGAAGAAGGATGTCGCTGAATATGTCGCAAAGTGTGATGTATGTCAACGAGTTAAGGCTGAACATCAGCGTCCAGCTGGACTTCTTCAGCCATTGCAAATTCCAGAATGGAAGTGGGATGATATTAGTATGGACTTCATTACTGGTCTTCCTCGAACTCAGAAAGGAAATGATTCCATTTGGGTTATCGTCGATCGACTGACAAAGGTAGCCCACTTCATTCCTGTCAAAACTACTCATACTGGGTATAGATTGGCAGAGCTGTACATTAGTAACATTGTGCGCCTGCATGGTGTCCCAAAAACGAGTGTGTCTGACCGTGGATCACAGTTTACATCTCATTTCTGGGAACAGCTGCACAAGTTATTGGGAACTAAGTTGAACTTTAGTTCTGCCTACCATCCACAGACTGATGGGCAGACTGAAAGAACGAATCAGACTCTGGAAGATATGTTGCGGGTTTGTGTGCTGTCTTATAGCACCAATTGGGAGAAGTGCCTCACATTCGCAGAATTTTCTTATAACAATAGCTTTCAAGCTAGTCTGTAGATATCGCCTTTTGAGGCCCTTTATGGAAGAAAATGTCGAACACCACTTTTCTGGTCCGAAGTGGGTGAAAGACAGTTCTTCGGTCCCGATTTGATTAATGAAGCCCAAGAGCAAGTAGATTTAATCAGAAGTCGGTTGAGGGAAGCTCAATCTCGCCAGAAAAGTTATGCCGACACTCGTCGACGTGACTTAAGCTTCGAGGTTGGCGATTATGTTTATCTTAAAGTTTCACCTCTACGTGGAGTTCGCCGATTCCAGGTTCGAGGCAAGCTCGCTCCTCGGTATATTGGACCTTATAGCATCCTGGAGAAGATGGGAGAGAAGGCATATAGATTGCAGTTGCCTACTCAATTATCCAGTGTGCATAACGTCTTCCATGTGTCGCAACTAAAGAAGTGCCTCCGTGTTCGATCGAACTTACCCATTGGAAGATCTTGATCTTCAGCCTGACTTAACCTACCGAGAGCGTCCGGTGAAAATTCTTGTAGAAGCGGAGCGCCATACTCAAAATAAAGCCCATAAGATGCTAAAAGTGCAACGGAGTAATCATTCGGAAGAGGAAGCGACATGGGAGCGAGAGGATCGCCTTAGGGAAGAATTCCTGGATTTCTTTTAAACCCCTTTTTCCTTTTAGCCTATCAAATCTCTAAGTAAATTTCGTAAGGGGTGGATCTCAGAACGACACGAAAGTTTGGAACAGTGAAAAACAAACAGTTTAAATTTTAATATAAATGGTCCTGAAATTCTAGGTGATATTTGCTCCAATTAGAATTTCTTAGACTTTTGTGTTTTGCGAAAAGATTAAATAAAAAGGGGAAAACAAAGAAAAAGGTAAAAAGATGAAAATAAAATTTAGAAAATTTTACCATGAGTCCTGTTTAAGCTTGTCATAATGTTTGACCAGTAAGTAGAATTTTTATAAACTTAGGGGCAAGTCAAATAAAATATGTATCTATTTTTGACTAAAAACAGTGAATCAAAAAGTAGGAAGAAAAATAACCAATGTCAAGAAAAGCCAAGAAAATTTATATAAACCCTGGAGGTATGATTCATCATTGGTAAAATTTTTATAATTTAATGAATTGAAATAAGCCTCTTAAAAATTCAAATACAGTGGGTCCAAAATGTAAGGAAAATGGTTGTCAGAATTTTTATAAAATAATGGCTCATTTTTTTCATTTTAAAATTTTACAGTGATCCAATTATAAGGATTGGAACCTCTCCAAAAAGTTTCAAAAATAAATCCTAGAGAATGAACCTGTAATTAAATCAAAAACCGAAAACAAAAGTTTAGAACCAGGGTACAGTGTCAGAATTTTAATAAATTGCCCAAAAGGATTTTTTGACTCAAAATTTTCCAGTTGGCGTGTGACTCTCAGTAAGCCTTGGTCAAAAAGTTTGGAAAAATCTGGGATTAGTTTATGGCTTAAACAAATCCAAATTCTAGAGTTTCCCCGTTCTGTCTCATCGCATTAAACGCGCTGTCTCGCCGACAAGTGGGCCCGCCCTGTTGAAACGCTGACGCTACCGGGCAAGGCTGTGACGGCGTTGTCTCTCCGCCGATGGGCCCCAGCCCCACCGTCACCTCACCACGTGTTGCTCTTCCTTTCCTCTCCTCGCCGAAGCGGGTCGTCGACGCAGCGTCCTTCGTCGACCAGCTTCACCTGCTCCCGTCCGGCGCAGGCTCAGCCCTCCACGTCGCAAGTAGAGCTCCTCCACCTCCCCTGTGCCCACTTGATCCCGGCCGAGCCGCTTCGGAGGCGAGGCTAGCTTTGTTGCGCGCGTGCAGGAAGGCCGACCGAGATCTGCAAGGCCAAAACGTGGAAATCGATCACTCCCGTGCAGCCTTAAGCCATCCCTCTCGTGTCGCATTGCCCTACCGCACGTCTTCTTTGCCATTTCACCGAGCTGGGAGCCTGGGAGGCGTCATCTTCCTCATTGAGCCGGAGGAACTCGAAAAGGGGGAAATCGTCGAATCGGGTGAGTTCCTCCTCAATCCATCGAATCGATTCCACCCGGCGCCCTTAGTGTCCTGTGGTTACCGATCACCGCCATTTTGGCTTCTTTTTGCTCGTAGCGCCGCCACACCGCCGTTCTTCTTCCTCGGCCAAGACGCGGCGGCGGACGCCCACTCATCTCCGACCCGGCTATCCGGTGAGTCTGCATCCCCTAGTGTCACTGTAGCTCACCTAGCTCTAGACCGCCGGAATTGTAGCCTCTAGCCAAGTTTTCGCCGTCGCGGTCATGGCGCCGCTGCACCCTCACGGTGGCGGCCACCTTCCCGGCCTCCTCCCGGCGAATGGGTACCACCCATGGGTGCGACGGTGTGTCTTGGTGCCCATGGTGCTTGCCATTCCGCCATGGGCGAGTTGCCACGGCCGCGGCGAGCAAAGAACCGCGATGCTCGATCGAGTCGCGACCAAGGGTCACACACGCCGCCGAGGTGGGGTTTTAAACTCATTTTTGGCGCGCGGCGGAAGCCGTTTTCCCAGTAGCGAAAGCGTAGTTTGATTTTTGGATTATTTTCAGAAACCGGTTGAATTTCAAATACTTGTAACTTTTGAGTCATCTGGCCAAATTGAGTGAAACTAATATCTAAATTTGTATAAAATTCTGTAGTTTCAGAATATACAAAAATTTCTGAAGATGAGTAAAATGTGATTTTAGGAAAAATTAGAGAGAAGCTTAAGTGTAAATAGGGTGATATGAATAAAATATTTTTGGGATGATCCAATTAAGGAAAAGTAAATTTTTGTTGAGTCTCTGAGTTATGAGTATTCCAAATAAACAAAATGTTCCCATGATATCTTATTATATACCATGTTTGCTCAAAAATGAGTATTAAGCATGAAAAATGAAATTGAGTAAATTAAAGATAGGACTAAAGTTTGAATGTTTAAAAGTTCATCCTATTGGGACATAAATCATGGGGAGTTGCTCTTGTGAAAATACTTAAAGAAAAGTATATGAGGTAGTTGTTCAATTAAGAAAAACAATACTAGTTATAACCAAAATAGATGTAATTTGCTATGAACAAGTTCAAAATAACTCAAATTCACTTTTAAAATGTTTTTAAGATCATGCCCTGATGTCAGGAAGAAAATGGAGAAAAGATGTTGAATAGTTTAGTAATAAATGAAAGTGAAAGATTGAAAGGTTATAAGTTAGTTTTGTGTTCATATAGCCCTTTTCAACATATGATAAAATGGATTATATGAATGAGAAGAAATGTAAAAATGGTATATAAGTACTTCAAAAAGTATAATCTAGTAGATCCTGGAAAAAGAATGACATTTTGTTAAGGTTTGTATGCAAAACAAGTTAAGGGAATGAGTCTACTTTTTATGTTTTGCTGAATGATTAAAACAACTAAGCTTTTTCAACTATGTGTAAAATAACTCATCCAATTAAGAAATTTTGAAGAATAGTGTAGAATTAATAAAAAAAGATTGTTCTACCAGATTCCAGAAAAATATTCTGTTTTAGAGTTTTGGTTCACTTAGTTTTCATAAGTGTAATAACCTTAAGTGATATGATTTAGTCCTCTTGGCCAGTTTTGTAGCTAAGTCTAGGGTTCAACCAAGCCTTTTCAACAATAGTTTTCAAGTTTCATCCAAACCCTAAAAGTTAAAAGAAGTTTTTGGATTTGATAATTAAAGTATGCTCTAACTAATTCAAGACTTAAACTCTAATTTCTATAGTTAATGCACATCAATCTTGTTAGGTTTATAACCCTAGATGATATAGTTTTTCAAGTGCTATCTTCTTGGAAAGTTTGAGAAAGACAGAGAGCTCTGTTTTGGTTGTTAGTTAGGCATAGTTCTCCTTCCAAAGAAGCAAATAAACAATCTTTTTATTTCAAATAATTTTAGCATCTATAATTCGATGTTTAAATTCAAATATTTCATGAATAGCAGTTGCCTGTTTGATTCGAATTGTGTTTACCGCTTATCCGTCTGCTTTCTTTTGCCATTTGGAGTTTGTGATATTCTCTTTTCTTCTTGTTCGCGATTTAGTAGAGACCGACATCATCGAAGAAGAAGAAGACTGCTCGCAGATCCGGATTTTATTCTGACGATGTGATTTGCAAGGCAAGCAACTCCTTGATCACGTTGAGCCCGATAATTCACCTACTATATGTTGTTTTTGCTTATGTACAAGTGCATCCAGATAATTCTCCGTAAAAGAGCTAATTTGGGGTTAGAACTGTAGTTAATCCAGAAATTATGGTTTGCCTCAATCTGTATGGACATGTGAACCTTGTAAACCTTAGTTGAACTAGACATATTTAATGTCGTGTTTGGGTATAATCGCTAGCCTAATATCCTTGCTCAAAGCTTTGCGTTACCTCTTTTCACTCTTTCAACCTATATATGATCTTTTTGGAAAATGGTTGGTTATATTTTGCTAAAAACCCTCAAACAAAACTATGGTTTGACGCGGGTGATTATTTGGCACTAGCCGGTTGTGCAAAAGGATATGCACGTAGCTAGGGTGGAGTATCGCCCGTGTCGGATTAAGGACCGAGCGATGGGACGGTGAATCCATGTTTTTCGTGCAACCACGAGGGCTTGTATGGGCGGGTCTTAGCCTATTAAGTTGTTTAGATGTGGCTTTGCATCTATGGAAGGCGGGAGATTGCACAGCATTCCGGCCAGTTTGTCTGTAGGGGTTTCTACATACCAATGCAACGGTACGCCTTGCCCTCGGACAGAGGCGTGGTGTGTGTGTGATAAATGTGGATCCACGGCTTGGGTGAGTGTCTCTGCCTTCGTGGCGAGGGTTAACGCCTCTGACCGTGTAAAGCCACGCCTAGATAATGTAACGGCTCAGATGATCTCCTTGCCGACACACCAAAGGAAGTGTGTTAACCGGCCCGCAAAAGAGGTTGATCATTCCTTGTGGGTAAAGCCGCATAACTCGCAGAGTATAAATCTAATCGATTAGCGCGCCCATGATCAAGGGCACTTGGTGACGTTATTCCATGCTAGAGTCTTTCGTGTGCTTTCAAAATGGGTGGTGGTTTTTTTGGAAACCATTTTGTAACCATCTTTTTGTCAAAGGATCGACACCGGGTTATATGCGATCGGGTAGACTGGTTGAAAATCTGGAATATTTGCTTATCATTCGTCTTTCAATTGCTTTTATTAAAATGCGATGTTGCAATCTATTATGCTTACTCTTTTTAATGTTTAATGCAATTGCAAAATAACCATAGCCTGTCCATTGCTCAGCCTGCATAATTATTTATTTGCATCTGTGAACCAATATAAGTCTTGCTGAGTACCAATGTACTCAATCTTGCATCTCTTGCCTCGTGAGGAAGAAGATCTGCGATCTACGGACGACGCGTTCTTTCAGTGTGTCTCGGGGTTTTGACGATAGCCTCTTCTAGGTTGCCTAGTCAGTGCCTGAAGGTTTAGTGGGCATCCGCAAGGCTGTTTGGAATTTCAGTTTCCTTTTGGTTTTCCGCTTTTAATTTCCACTGTTAAAATGGTTTAAATTTGTACTGAACTCTGTATAATTATTTCAGTTATGTAAGACCTTCTATATGTTTGCGTGTATGATTTTGATACGAATGTTGTAAACATGTGAGTGCTAGCTACTGATCCAGGGAATAGCATAGTAATCACATGGAGTTTCCTGTTCATCAGAACGGGGTCTCACAAAGACTGTGAGGGAACTCAACCTAGAGAGAAGAGAGAACAGCTAATTGTGCACGATAGCAATCTAAAGCATAAGATGAGAGGTCCATGCAGATCATGCCAGAAGTTTAAGTGAAGTGAACTCAGAACTCTAGAAAAAAGCCCAATAACACCCAGAAGATGCAAAAGAAAGGAAATACTGGAAGAAAACATATATAATACATAATATACAAACCAGCTCCCCATCAAGAAATGACGTAAGGGCACACAACTCTAAGCTCACTCCTCAGGGCAACAAACCTAGAGCTATCCAAAGGCTTGGTAAAGATATCGGCTAACTGGAGGTCACTCTCTATAAACTGAAGCGTGATATCACCCCTTCTCCACATGGTCTCTAAGGAAGTGATATCTTATATCAATATGCTTGGTCCGAGAATGCTGCATTGGGTTCTTAGCAATGCAAATAGCAGAAGTGTTGTCACAGAAAAGTGGCACACTCTCTATCTCTAACCCAAAATCCTGCAAGGTCGATCTCATCCAGAGAACCTGACTACAGCAACTGGCTACAGCAACATACTCGGCCTTAGCGGTAGACTGTGCAACTCTAGACTGCTTCCTAGATGACCAACAAACAAGAGAAGTGCCAATGAATTGGCAAGTGTCAGAAGCGCTCTTCCTATCTATCCTACAGCCAACAAAGTCTGCATCGGAAAAGGCTCGAAGGGACAGACAAGAAGAAGAAGAGTATCAAATATCATAATCAATGAAGCAAGAAGGTACCTAAAGATGCGCTTCACCGCTTGGCGGTGAGAGGCGCGAGGAGAAGCCTAAAATCGAGTGCACAGATACGCAGCATAATGTATGTCCGGCCTCAAGGCAGTGAGGTACAAGAGAGAGCTGATCATGCTCCGAAACTCCTTTTGATCAGCAGGCTCACCATCCTCATCAGGCTCGAGGACAGTAGTGGTAGCCATAGGAGTCATCACTGACTTCCCGTCAGACATGTCAAAGCATCTCAGGAGGTCCCAGGTGTACTTGCCTTGATGCAAGAAGGTGCCCTCCCGAGTCTACTTGATTTGGAAGCCAAGGAAGTAGCTCAACTCGCCCATCATACTCAAATCAAACTCTATACTCATCACATCAGAAAATTGAGTCACAAGAGAATGTGATGAGCCACCAAAAATGATATCGTCCACATAAATCTGGACTAGAAGAAGGTGGGACTCATGGTGTCTGATGAACAGAGTCTTATCTACTATGCCCATCTTGAATTCATGGCTGAGAAGATAAGCTGAGAAGATAAGACTTGAGCCTCTCATACCATGCTCTACGGGCCTGCTTGAGTCCATACAAAGCTTTGGAAAGCTTGTATACATGACTCAAAAACTTGGAGTTCTCGAATCCTGGAGGTTGCTTGACATACACCTCTTCCTCAATATACCCATTGAGGAATGCACTCTTGACATACATTTGATAAATCTTGAAGCCCTTGGATGCAGAGAATGCAAGCAGGATCCTAATAGCCTCTAGTCTAGCTACAGGGGCAAAAGTCTCCTCAAAGTCAAGACCCTCAACCTGAGAGAAGCCCTGTGCAACTAGTCTAGCCTTGTTTCTAATTACAACCCCATCCTCATTCTGCTTGTTTTTGAACACCCACTTGGTCCCAATGACATTATGACCAGATGGAGGCTCGACAAGCTGCCATACTTTGTTCCTCTCGAAGTCCTCAAGTTCCTCATGCATAGCATTAATCCATGAATCATCGGATAATGCATGAGAAACATCCTTCAGTTCAAAGGAGGCAACAAAGGCAGAGTGGAGGCAGAAACTGGACAAACCTGATTTTGAGCGAGTGACCCGCTCAAACAGATCACCAATGATCTGATCAGGTGGATGACGCCTTTGAGTATGGCGGGGAGGTCCAGAAGCAGAAGTGGCCTCTACCTCATGCACAGAAGAGGTAGGAGCAGAGCCACTAGCTGAATGAGAGTCAGAGGGCAAGAGCTGGTCTCCCTGAGGTGAAGAAATAGAAATAGGAGGCACCTCAAGTGTAGAGGGGACTGGATCAAATGGAACGCCATCATCTCCATCAACCTCATGTCAGGTCTAGCACCAAGGCTAGCCTCATCAAATGTCACCTCGCAGGTCTCTATGATCCTAGGTGCATCGCAACTCCAATCCATATAGCTACGGGAAGAAGTCGAATAACCCAGAAAGATACCATCGGAAGAATGAGACTCAAACTTATTCAAGTTACCAGACTTCAAAATGAAACACTTGCAACCAAACACACGAAAATGAGAAACATTGGACTTTCGCCCATACCTCAACTCGTAAGAAGTGCGGTGCAAATGTGCTATCAAGAATACGCGATTAAAAACATAGCAAGCAGTAGCTATAGCCTCAGCCCAAAACTTCCTATGAGTGTTGTACTCGTCTAACATCGTCCTGGCCATCTCTACCAGGATTCTGTTCTTCCTTTCCACTATGCCATTTTGCTAAAGGACGTACGGAGAGGAGAACTGATGCTCTAAACTAGACTCTACACAGAAACTCTCAAAATATGAGTTCTTGAGCTCTGTACCATTGTCACTGCGTATAGCTTGTAGGGCACCAGGGAGCTCAAAAGATAACCTATGAATTAAAATCCTGAAATGGGTAAAAGACTCATCCTTCGAGGCCATGAAAAACACCCAAGAGTACCTCTAAAAATAATCAACAATGACAAGAACATACCACTTTCCACCCACTGACTGCACTCTAGCTGGACCAACAGTGTCTATATGTAAAAGCTATCCTGGTGCATCAGTTATCACAACAGTGACTGAGGGATGAGAAGTAGCAATCATCTTGCCATGTCGGGAAGGAGAGCAAACTAAGTCTTTTACCATCTTGAGTTTAGGTAAACCACGAATGAGGTCGTGGCTGCAAACTCGGGTCAAATGATCAAATCCAATTTGACTAAGTCTCCTATGCCAGAAGGAGAGATCACATGACTCTGAAGCAATCAAACAGCGGAGAGAGTCTCTAGAAGAAGCAAAAAAATCAGCACGAAAGACTCTCCCATATCTAGAAATCCCACAAACTAACCCTCCTGAAGAATCGAGGATTCTACAGGCACTACTCTTGAAGCTTACCTCGAAAGAGTCATCGATAAGCTGAGAAACAGAAAGCAAATTATACTGCAGCTTACTTACTAAGGCAATATCCTTAAGAATGAAATTCTGATTAATGCAAATGGTACCCTTAGTAATGACTCTACCTGATGAAGCATCCTCGAAAGTGATCAACTCATCATCGGGGGCTCGGACTAGGGAATAGATCTAATGAGAGTCTCCGGTCATATGACGAGAACAACCGGAGTCGACAATCCAAACCTCTCCCTTCCCAATCCGATGAACCTTATCCGAGTCGCTATAGAGCTCGGAGTCACTGATGCCGTTGGCGTCTGCCATGAAGCACATGCCGGTGAAGTCGTTGCCGCCTTTCTTCTCTTACGGTTCATCCTCGCCCTCGTCGCTCCATGTCTCCGTGTCGGAGAAGTTGATGTCGTCAAGCGCGGTGAGGACGTGGTGGAAGAGCTTCTTGTTCTTGGAGAAATTGCAGTACTTCTTCTCACGCGCCGGCTCGCGAACTGGAGGCTTCTTGTTGCGGTTCTTATCGATGTAGTTGTTCTTTGCCGAACCGCCGATATCGTTCGTGGCCTTCTCCAGTTTGGAGCAACTCGCCCGAATGTGGTTGGGGCCACCACATTAGAAGCAGGTGATCGTGCCACCTGTCTTCCTCTCTCTCTCACCCTTTGTATGCATGAGAGAATTTGCGAGCTAAAAGAGAAAGCTCATTTTCTAGAAATTTTTCAGTTGGTCATCGCTTAGTTCGCAAAGGGTGCAGAGGGAAAAACTAACAGAAGAATCAGAAGAAGAAGATCCAATGGGATCGGTGACCAAAGCCATCGACTGAGATTTCATCTTCCGAGAGACGACATCGATCTTATGAGTCTTGAGGCGGGAATAAAGCCCATAAGAGTCAGAGTTGACAAGTCGGTGGTGTCCTTGATGATGGTCATCTTCATCTCCCAAACTCTAAGATCGAGTGCAGTCAAGAAATGGCGAGCATTATCCGAGTCAGAGTATATGCAACCAACTGCTCAAAGATCGCTCAAAATCTTAGTAAAGCGACTGGAACACTCATCAAGACTCACCAGCCTGTTGTTCAAACTTGTTGTAATCACGCTTGAATTGGTCCTGTTTCACGATATTGATTTGAGTAGTGCCCTCATGATAAGCATCGAGGGTCACCCAAATCTAGTGAGCAGAACGGAGGTGAGAAATCCTGTCATACTCACTATGGCTAAGACCCTGTATGAGAATGTTCCTTACCTTAGCGTTCGCCTCAACCTCAGCCATATTTTCGGCCACGACGTTTTCATCAGCAGGAACCTCATACGGGAGTTTCACCTTTTGCCATATCAGGAAGCCCTGGGCAGTGATGTATGACTCCATCCGCGATTTCTAAAATGGGAAATCAACTCTAGAAAAAATAGGAGGCTTGGTGGAATACTTGTCCATCGCCATGGCTCTTGAGACCGTCAAGATCTATGAAAGAGCAAAACCGGCTCTGATACCAATTGAAGGACCGAAATGGTGATCAGAGGGGGTGAATGATCTTAATTAAATTTTCCCCCCACTCAATAGATCCAACCAAAACCTCACTTGAAACACTTAAACTCAAAGGAGCAAAACAGAGAAAATCCTGATCTTGAACTTGCTCGTGGGGTTGTGATGATCAAGATGATCTTGGATATTCTCCCACTTGTCACAGCAAGTAAGAACACAAGAAACAAAAACCTCAAACGCAATCTTCAAATATTTCTCAAAGGTTAAACAAAGAGATTGAGTTCTTGCAAAGGATTGCCTAGATGATGAGGATATGATCTAAAGAAGATTCATCCATCAATCATACATCCTCAGCACAAGAAGCACAAGCAAGTAGAAGGAGGGGAGGCAAATCCAACTTGCGAGAATGTAAATTGCACAATTTAAATTTTGAATTTAAGACATAATGTAAATGCTAAAATTAAATTCAGAAAAGTAAGAAAGTGAAATTTTATTTCTTTGGAGGAAGGTTTACAAAGCCTCACAACAAGGTGGGCAAAGCTCAAAGGAGCACTCAAAACCTTGGATGAGTCATTTTCCACCCTTGGATGAGTTCCATCTATCCTAAGGAACCTCACCAAGGATTGAGATTAACTCACTTACTCATGCATGGATGAAGAGTTCCTTCAACTCTAAGGATCACCATCATACATGGATGAGGAGTTCCTTCTATCAAAAGGATCACCATCTAGGGCTAGGATTGACTCACTCACTCATGCATAGATGAAGAGTTCCTTCTACCTTAAGGATCACCATCAAGGGCTAGGACTAACTCACTTACTCATGAATGGATGAAGAGTTCCTTCTATCCTAAGGATCACCATCAAGGGCTAGGATTAACTCACTTACTCATACATGGGCTAACCCGAAACCCACAGACATAACAGGTTTTTGCATGCTTTTCAAAGCGTAATAACTAGACCCGCTACTCTATCTTCTAGACCGCGATCCGACGGCCCTCTTTGATCCGAGCAGCTCCTAGTTAGCATCTCAGCCATTCCCTTGTCTTCGAGGCTCGTAGCAACTTCGTCTTCGGTCATCCTCTGGCGATCCCTGACCGTTTGGACCTCCAGCGCACCTCGCCTAGTCCCTGTCATCCTCCGTCTCACCATGACCTAGCACCGTCGTCCTGCAACCATAAAAAACAAGGGAACCCATCACATACCAATGTCCAAAATGATATACAATAATTATCCAATTGCTAAAAATAAATCATATTCCTAACTCAAATACAGTCAAATACTCATCACCAATATGGGTAGACCTCCACATGGTCTTTCATTAGTTGGGCCTCAAAAGGGGGTTCCATTCAAATTATACATATCGGCTGAGGAAGCTATAATTGGAGTTGTTTTGGCACAAGACATCAATGGAAAAGGGCAGGTTAGTTTCTACTTAAGCCGACGCTTAATTGATGCAGAAACAAGGTAACCTTTTGTAGAAAAGTTCTACTTATCATTATATTTTCCTTACACAAAGTTGAGGCATTATATATTAGTATCGACTTGTAAAGTTGTTTGTAAAACCGAATTATAAAGTGAATGTTGTCAGCTCCGATCTTGAGAGGTCAACATGGAAAATGGGCTTACACGCTTATTGAGTTCGACCTAATTTATGAATCGGCTAAAGCTATGAAAGGGCAGGTAATAGACGATTTCATAACACGGCAAAAACCTGACATTGAGACCAGTCTAGTGTGCGTTGCGCCTTGGCACTTGTTTTTTGACAGGTCGGTTTGTAGAGAGGGTGATGGTGTCGGCATAGTGCTAATATCGCCAAAAGGCTATAGTTTTGAGTTTGCATTTAGAATGAATCATCGGTGCTCAAACAATCAAGCCGAGTATGAAGCTTTGTTGAGAGGCCTAAAGATGCTTAACAGTATCGGCGTCGACTTTGTTTAGTCCTATAGTGACTCTTTATTAGTAGTCCAACAAGTTAGAGGAGAATATAATTGTTATAATGAAATTTTAATCCGATACTTGGATGAATGCCTTAAGCTTATCGACTCATTCAATTCATTTATAATTCACCATGTCCCTCGTGAGATGAATACCAAAGCCAACAATCTAGCTCAACAAGCATCGGGCTATAAAATGTTTGGTTATGAGGGAGACTTTTGAGCCGATAAACAAAACAGTCCTATGTGCTGAAGTCATGTGTGTTAACACAGCCGATTCGAGGGCGAAATTAATTAGTTATTTGTTCGATCTATCAATGCCTGTAGATCGGAAGATTAAGAGACAAGCCCTAAAATATGTTATGCTTGATTGTACATTATATTATCGGACATTGGAGGGTTTATTATTAAGATGTCTTGGGACCGAGGAAGCCAAAGTGGCCATAGGAGAAGTGCATGAAGAAATTTGTGGAACTCATCAGTCGGCTCATAAAATAAAATGGCTACTTAAGCATAATGGGTATTTTTGACCGACGATGTAGGAAGATTGTTTTAAATACTACAAAGGATGCCAAGATTGTCAGAAATTTAGCAATTTACGACTAGCTCCAGCATCAGTGTTACACCCAATTATCAAGCCTTGGCTGTTTGTAGGTTGGGGAATAGATTTAATTAGACAAATTTACTCTGCATCATCTAAAGGCCATAAATATATTTTGGCTGTGATCGATTATTTTTCTAAATTAGTTGAGGCGTTACCTTTAAAAAAAGTAACTTCTATTGAGGTGATTGGATTTGTTGCGGAACACATTGTCCATCAGTTTGGAATTCCTCATACCATTACGACCGATCAAGGCACTGTGTTTATGTCCTATGAGTTGCAAGGTTTTGCTTAGAGTTTAGGGATAAAACTAATAAATTCATCGCTTACTATGCACAAGCTAATGGTCAAGCCGAGTCATCAAATAAAACATTGATCAAGCTAATCAAAAGGAAAATTGAGGAAAAACCCAGAAATTGGCACAAGACATTGTTGGAATCTTTGTGGGCATATTGGATTGCTTGCCATGATGCAACAAAGCTGTCTCCTTATCAGTTGGTTTATGGACAAGAGACTGTGTTACCATTGAAAATTAATATTCACTCGATCATAATAGCCAGGCAGAATGGGTTATCGGCTTAAGACTATAAGGATTTGATGATCGATAATTTGGATGACTTGGCAGAATTGCGACTGCATACAATAGATCGGCTAAAGAAAAATAAGGCAAGGGTTGCAAAGACTTATAATAAAAAGGTATTGTCAAAATCATTTCACCTAGCCAACCTAGTATGGAAAACTATATTGCCTATCGGCTCTAGAGATAACCAATTTAGCAAATGGTCTCCGACTTGGGAAGGGTCGTATAAAGTTCATCGACTTGTGGATGGTAATTCTTATATCTTGAAGACGTTGGAAGGAGTGATATTTCCAAATGTGATAAATGGTAAGTATTTAAAGAAATATCATACTGATATTTGGGTTGGATCCTAATCGACTTGAAGTGACTATCGACTTTGGAGTCCAAATTAACTTGTTGCAGTTAATTCTGGCCGATGATTAAAACCATACTTGCCATAAAAGGAATCTAGAGCTTAAAACATTAAATAAGACTAAATCGATCAAACAACCGATTATAGATATTTTTATAGAATATTCAGAGAATTTTTCAAAAGGCCAAGGGATTACAATCATTGCATTGTTAATAAAATAGAGCTTATGGAATTAAGAGGACTTAATCCTGAAGGAAGCCGAACAAGGCAGCTACAGCTTTAGCGATTATCCTCTTGATGTCCTAGAGATAGCATTCGTCGGCTTCTTAGCTTCCTAGCACATGAACAATTTTAGCCGATTGTTCCTTGACAGCTGCAACTGATGAGGCTACCAGAACCTTTTGTGCCTTGACAGTCGACAAGAAACTAGTAGTTTTCCCTTCAATACCAGCCAATTATTTGTTGATTTTGGCCAGCTCTGTTTTGAGATGTTGCTTGGTAGCTTGCAGCTTGGCCGATGTCTCCTTATTGACTTTGAGCTATTTTAGCTCCTCATCGTACTTGGCCTTGTGGGTTTTCACGTTGGCCACCAGCATGTCAAGAAGTTTCTTGTCTTTGCGTTGAGCCGACTATTGTTCAATCATAGCCCTTGCTGCCCGAGCTTGTTCTTTCGATCATCAAGGAAGCAGACGTCAAGCAGCACTGCAATAGCTTCTTTAGGTAGTTCTGCCTTGACTGCATCCATGGTGTTGTGGATCGGTTGAGCGTCTTCCACCAATGCAGTTGACGGTGTATGAAGCAAATCGAAGAAGTACTTGATCTTCTCCTTGACCCCAGGGGCTGATGTGACTTGAGTCGATGCCTCCTTTGACACAGAGATGATCTACTCAATGACATTGGGCACCCTCTCAATATCATCGACTTACTCCAAGTCCGACATATCGAAGCCCAGCATATTTTACAAAGATAGAGTTGGCTTGTTGGCTAGTTCTGCAATGGCAGTAGTAGCTTGAGGTGTTGGCTGCAATGGAGGCAGGGGAAATCGGCTCCCAAAGATGGTGGGTCGGCTAAGACCTCGAGGGTAAAAGTAGGAGGAAAAAGTGAGGCCTGCAAGAGATTAAGAGTGTCTGTTAGTTCATTCGTTTAATTATATTTGAGAATCAGCTTCGAAGATGATTTACCTAGTCCGTGCCTGATACACGAGGAGAACTCTCAACTGATTGCTCTTGAGGCGGGAGACCCTTGGACGTGACAGCTTTTTTGTTTGGGCGGCCACGCTTCTTTTCTAATTAAGTAATTGGTTTCAAAGTGTTAGTTTACACAAGGCTATGAAAGATATCAGCTATAGCCGATGATGGTATACTTACTAGGCTGTTGCTTCTCCATGTTCGATACAGAGGTCGATTGGATGCCCAAGGAAGTTGATGAGTAACCGGCAATGCCAACTCCAACATTTGGGTGAGGGTGCTTGCTTGATGGGCCCGTGCCCAATGGATCGCTTGCAACTCTCTTACCCGTTTGCTTGGCCTGTAAAATAAAAGAAAGGCCGATTAGTGAAGTTCAACGAATATTTGAAGGATATTAACAAAAGATCTACGTTAGCCGATACCTCGCTAGTAACATCGACGGAACTCGATTTAGTATATCCTGAGCTAGCATCGCTGCTAGAACTCGAGATATTGTTACCGGAGTCAGTACACTCTGAATTGGATGCAAGACCAGGGAAAAAATCAGAGATGATAGCTGATATCTTACGTTCTGTTGGATATAAGGCTGCCTAGATAGCTAACCACCAAGTAAGAAAACCTCATGTTGTTCGAGTTTGAAGACTGAAGTGTGGCAAGGTCTGGATTTGGAGATCGTTGGCTATGTGCAGGGCGATTTCAGCTGATGAAGCACATTTTACTCTGTCCCTTGACCTAAGCCGATCAAAGAGCTGGAAACTTGGGGGAACTTGCCCGAAGCCAAATTGCCTTGCATACACTGATGGATGGTAGAGCTCGTATGATGGCTGGAATGTCCGACCCTTTGAGTGCAAGTTGATGGACAACACACGAATTTTTTTTAAATAATACATTTTTTAATTCAAATTTCAAAAATATACCACGAAATCAAAAAATTGCAGAAATATACCCCTATCGCCCTACCATAGGGCGACTTGCTGACTAGGCAGTGAGGTGGACGAATTATTCGCGCTGTGATTGGGCGACAGGATAAGTCGCCCAACAGTAGGGAGACACCTGTATAAATCGCCTAGTGGTAAGGCGACATGTAGAAATCGCCCAATAGAAGGGCGACATGTAGAAATCGCCCAATGACAGGACGACATGGGAGAAAAAAAATTCTGAGAGACTTCAAAAAAGATGAAAATATTTAGATAAACAGATTTAGGATTCAAATAAAATATTTTTAGGCTCTAGAGAAATTTGAAATAATTTTCAAAATTCAAGGGTAACAAGTAGAGTGTTTGTTTTTTAGCCTTTTCGACGGCCCGTAAAATATCATGTCTAAACGGTATTTTTATGAACAGTGGACCACATTTGATCTTTGATATATGCACTACCATATTATGAGGGTGTTAGTAAATTATAATTAGTATAACGGTACTAATTAAGTAGCGAAATCGCGTTATTGCATGTGAACAATTCGTAGCCTTCTACGTTATTGCATGTGGACAAAATCGTGTTTTTTGCATGTGAACAAATCGCGTTATTGCATGTGAATAAATTTTTGTAGCCTTTTCGACGGCTCGTAAAATATCATGTCCAAATGGAATTTTTATGAACAATGGACCACATTTGATCTTTCATATATGCACTACCATATTCTGGAAAAATATGTAATTTACACCTTGCTTTGCATGTAATTTCCACTAGTGCAATAACCATAAGTATTATAGTCGACGACAACTCATGTCATGTTTTGTAGCCTTTTCGGCGGCCCGTAAAATATCATGTCTAAATGGAATTTTTATGAACAATGTACCACATTTGATCTTTCATATATGCACTACGATATTCTGGAAAAATATGTAATTTACACCTTGCTTTGCATGTAATTTCCACTAGTGCAATAACCCTAAGTATTATAGTCGACGACAACTCATGTTATGAATAGTTCATACGAAGCACTTAAACTATTTGTTGAACATACATAAGGGCACATGCACCGAAAGTTCAGATGATAAAATAAGAAATAGATTAGATTATATTACAAGGGCATTACAACAGTGATGAAATTGCTTGACGAACTAACCAACGAAAGCACTGTTTGTCATGGTGGAACAGATGATCGTTCCGCCTATCTGGGTACAGCCAGAATGATGTCCCACATTTTCTGTATATTACCTGACCCGTGTAAATTTGTAGATTTGTACTCGGACACCGCTCAATCCCTACTATGAAATAACTCCATGGGGATCCGTAGTGCTCCCAGCTGTCGCCGAATGGGTGGCCTATGCCGTACGTCTCGGGTGTATAAGACAGAATTTTTTGGTCATCCCGATTCCCAATGTCCCCTACGTTAATACCACCCGGGTTCCCGGATGGTCTGCGTAACGCGTCAAGGATTTGTTGCGTGGCACGAACCTCGGCCGGCTGCTTCCCCTTGTCCCTTCCTCTTCGAGAGGAGGTACCATCTTGCACCTCTGTTGCGTTGGCCGTTGGCGGACACTTGCGGAGACGCCTGCTCTGTTTCGGCTCGCACTCCACTGTATGGTGCAGGAGGTGTGTGTTGGGCTTATCATTGTACAACCGGAAGCGTGCCCTGCAGTCAATGCAAGATGCCCGCTGGCGCTGAATAACACCGTAGGCGCACTCGGGTCCGCTTTTCGGGCGGTAGTAGCACCACGGGAGGGTTGCTCCCCGCTATCCCATACGGAAGTTTGAGATGTGGGTGGTACGCCTCCGTCCACCTGATTGAAGTAGCCGCACCATTCATCCTCACCCAAGGCACCGTAGAATCTCCGTCCGCTAGTTCATCGTGGCAGTATCAACCATCGCTCAAGGCCGTGTTCGCAAAAGTCGGGGCTTTGGGTGGCCCCGGGAGGTTTCTCCTTTGACTCGAGCAATTTCGCAATTTTCTTTGAACTCCTATATGGGATGAACGGTTTAGAATTACTACTTTGTGAGTGAAGCATGGGTTCGCCGCATGAAACTCACCGATTGGTTGGCCTCTTGCCCACCGCCCGAACTCGTCGCTCTAGAACGGGACGTATCCCGCGGCCTCTCCCACCGTTGAAGTTTTCGCGAAGCGGGTTCGCGTCGTGGCGCTTGTAGACAAATTCGTAGTCACGCTGCTCCGCCGTCGATCCATTGGAAGAAGCAACACCGGTCCTTGTCCGAAAAGGAAAGAACGATGCGTGAAATGGTACCGTTAGCTTTGTATTTTATGGATACAAGTAGGTTTACCCGTAGGGCGAACAACAAGAGTGAGCGCGGGCGCCATCTCTCCGTGGGTAGATTGCATCATCTTCGCGGAAGGTTGCGATCGTATTGGTCCGGGCAACTCCGCAGAATCGGGCGCACGCCATCGTATCCGGTATTCGGGCGGATGACTTCGCTGTCAAGAGGCGACGGAGAACGACATCGTGCCCTAATTTGTGTAGATTCAGATGGCGTGTATTGCTTGTTTGGCGGTGTTGGATGTGTAACCCTAGGCCGGTTTTATAGTGGTGGTGAGTGGTTACTCCGCACGACTACAGCACTTGTCCAGTTTGACGTCCTGGCATCCTCTGTGAAAAGCTGCACGACATGTCACCCATCATCCAAGCTACACCGCCTGTCACCTTCTGCGAAAGGCTGCACGATTTATCACCATCTGAGAAAAGCCACACGACCTGTCATCACGAACAAAAGTAGGCGTTGAGTGGTCACTTTGAACGCGCTCGCATGTGTGACAAAGCCTGTGTGCGAAACAATAGAGGTCTGTCAGCGTGTGGTCAAATCGGCCTGAAAAGGTTGAAAGCATTGTGCCCGTGAGTTGTCTAATCGCGCGTGGAAAGCTGCTACAAGGTCGTACATATGTCGAATGGTGTTTCGTGGCTATTACTCCATAATTTATCATGTAAACTCGTTATTTTACTAATCCACTAAAAGCTATAGTGATCATACCGTAATATAACATAACTTATGTAAACAAAATTCTATAGCTGAATTTGACGTAATATGAGGAAATAAAGCATCATTTTGTGTTCAAGACAAAATATATGAAAGGAAACAATTAGTTGATAGTTGCCAATGAGCTGCTATATCGCATCGCGACCGACAAAGTAGCTACGTGTGTCTTTGTCCCTATCGACGTGACAAAGGTAATCGTAGCATATTTACAAATAGCGCCACTAAGTAAAAGATTATATATAGCACAAAACTTCATAAATAAAACTAACATATGTGATATTACATGAGCTAAGGAAGTAAAAGACGAGATTGTTTACGGTACATCATGTGTAAAAGAAACAAACTAGCTAGGGCCCTCGCAGTGCAACACTGTGTGGTCCCGTGCCTCCTACGACGCGCACATGTCCGACGGATATGTGAGCCGGTCAGGCCCGCCCACGAGTACTCCTAGGAGGCCGGATCGGGCCGGGCGGAGTAGCGAAGGCGTCTGTGTCGGCCGAGATGGGCCGGGGCCGATGCGAGCCGCGACGAACCAAGACCGCACCATGGATCTGGCGATAGGATCGACGAAAGTCAAGTCCTCGCCCCGAAAGTACCGTAGTCCTCGAGGTGCTCGTGACTCGTCGTAAGGTGATCGGCGCCGCTGACAAACTTTTCAAGTTACAACGACACGCTATATGAACAACAAAATATATGAAAAAGAGACCACCGATGTACCGCGGTCATCGGACAGACGCCGGTCCGGTACCAACCGGAGCCCCTGTGCGGTCCGACGAGGGGCGGGTCGGTGCGCTGTGTCGACCTCGCATGCCATTTAACGAGGGGATCTATACCACGCCGTCTCGCTACTGGGCCGCCTACACGACGCCGTGTACGGCATGGTAAGTCAAGTCTCGAATATGGCGCAGCGCCCTCGAAGGCCGTCCGTGTGACTTATCGTATGGGTGGCACCGACCGTCAGATCAATGCCGACGCCGCCTCGTGTGCCTCCTCGCAAGGTCGCTCTGCGAAAAGAAAAGAGGCTAGTTAGTTGGCATAATTTTCAAGACGTTACGCTGAATGACAAATGGAGGGAGTACGAACCGCGCGTGGAAAGCGTAGTCCGGTGGGTGGGATACGTGTCGGAAGTGGTCGGATCGTGCCCGGAGGTGACTCCACGACACGCACAACTCGAACGCGGGTGCGCGTGCTGTACCACTCGATATATGCGTCGTACGTGCCGTGGTCGTAGGGGGCGGTCTCGCCGATCACATCCGCAAGAGCCGTTACCATCTCGCCGCGCATGAGGTACCATGCGTCGCCCGACTCTGCGTCGAAGCGAAGCCTTTGCGTGTGTACCGCAAAATGAAAGCGCAACATTAATTCGCAAGCCACCGAGATCGTAAGTACTAGCGAGAGGGAAAAATGTAGAAATACGAACGAGTGCACGGCCGCTGGAACGACGGCGCTGTGGTACCGGGAACGCTGCCGTAGACCAAACCGCCTCAAGACACGATGGCGGCGACGGCTCGACGAACACGTCGAACACCAAGTGGCGCGGGTCAACCAAGACGCCGCGTCGCCAGCGCTCGCAGCGACAAGCCAAGCGGCGCGACGTGCTGCACAAGCTCGGGGCGTGGGGCGCCATATGACGCGGCCGTCCGTGAGTCGGTCCAACATCGCTACGCATCGAGGGTACGGGCGCGCGTCAGAATCGGGTGAACCACGGTGCAAAAAAACACCAGTGATGAACGTTAGTACAACACGTGGAGAATTAAAAACAACATACGGCCACGATAAGTAACATCGACTGTCGGCGACACCACAATGTCCCCATCGTCGGACGATCAACCTCGTCCCGAGAACCTCCGTAGAAGTCTACGCGGTAAGTCGACAGTCTATCGCTGGTCGTCCGATCCGAACCTCTCGAACGACCACACCGCAGAGCAAAGGGCACGGCGAGAGTGGACGAGTCGGACACGCGACGACACCGCCGCACAAAGCACGATGACGTCGCGGCAAGTACCGCAGTCCCCAAGCCACCGCGGATCTCCTCCAAGTCGGCGTCGGTGATCGCCCTCGCAAACCGGATCATGTGCTCATCAAGGTGTCCCGTCGACGAAAGCGTAACAAGACCCACCAAAGAGCCACGTAAGGTACGCCTCCAAGTGCCAGCGACGGCCGCTCCCCACTCGGTACCATCCTCTCGCCGCAAAGTAATGGTTAGGTTGTAAATGCAATGAAAATCACACACGTGAGTTAAATCGATACGACAAAGAAAAATCGTGCTTACGTGAATCGCACAAGCCACCGCCGCGTCGGACCGCGCGCACCGCGAAAGTCGTGTATCGTGGTCGGGTAGCACCCTCGAACCGGTGGAGGATATCCGCCGCACTCGGGTGGACGCCTCAGGAACCACCGCATCTCTGGCGGTGGCGGGCCTGTGAGGTAATCGACGCCCTCTAGTGTCGGCGCCATCTCACCACACGGCAGTGAAAGGTGTGGGTCTCGTGCCGCCACCGGTCCACTAGAGCGATCGAAGAAGCTCTGTCGTAGGGAACCGCCTAGAGGCACTCCGTCGGTCCCGCGATCCGCGGCGGTCACCTCGACCATACGGCACGGGTAGTAGGCCACCGCCTCAACCTCGCAAAAGAATGTGAGAAGTATTATTATGGTGTCGAAGGCGACATGAGTACAACATCTGCGACGAAATTGAACTAACCTCGGGATCCATCGCGGATCGAGGCGCCACGCCTCATGGGGTGCGCAAGCGCAGGCCCCAAGCTCCAAGGCCGCCTCCCCATCCTGCGGGGCAACGCCGCTAACGGCTCGTGAGTCGCATCGACCGACGGGTCAAGCAACTCGCATAACCGTCCGCTCGCCATGCTCGCAAATAAAAATGTTTATGTTACATAAGGTGTAAAAAGGTGCAAAATAAATACAACAAATACAAATAGAATATGAATGGAACGAGTATCTTGTCATAATTTAGAGCACACGTAAACATGGAAGTAAAATGTTCATCTATGTGCAAAGCGTTAAAAGATACAAAATGAATACAACATACTACACTCTCATTTAATCAAGTACAATAACATTCAGATACATATTTTGACCACACGTCTGAATTCGATACAAGCAAAATGAAATTCTAGTGCATCAAGTAAACCATAGTTCAAGATTTAAAAGAACATATAACACTTCACGGCCAATCTTCGGCAACTCTTGAAAGAGTGCCTGCCTCCTTGCAAGCGAACATTTCTTTCGCGTGGCGGCCACTTTGGCGACGCCCATATCATTCCTTATACGCTGGATTGCCTTCTTCCCACTCCCTTTAGCTTTGCTCATGTCCGGGACCCAACGTGTATCCTCCCAGCTTTTGTGTTCGTGAATAAACCCACCACTCGGAAACCGTACATTTCGCGCTCGGGTTGCGTGCACGCTTCCTTACTAAAGAATTGAGACATGAATATACCGATCCATGTGAATCATCGAGCGAGCAGCCATAACATGGGAGCATGGCACATGTAATAGACGAGGCTTATTGCGGTGCGCATACAAGTTTGCTCGTATGATGCATTCGTGAGCAACTTTTCGCGGTTCGTCCCACGACCGCTTTCTCCTTGCACATCACCTCGAACGGAGCTCCTCGCACCCATCTTCGTTGCTCGTGCATCTCCCCTTCTTGCCTTTGTCCTCCATGTATGCGTAAATCATTTCAGTACTTCATAGTAGGATCGTTCATGCGCGTGATCGCCTTTGCATGGCGATCAACGAAGTACTTTGTGATGCCACGAAGAACACCCTCAACAATACCAACCAAGGAAGGGTCTCAACCTCGCATCACCCGGTTGTAAACCTCCGCAAGGTTTGTTGTCATGACACCATACCTCGCACCATCGGTGTCGTAAAGCGAGCCCATTTCTCCCTAGGCTCATGCTCTATCCATTCGGAGAAGCGTTTGAGCCCTTCCATTCCTTGAACCAGTGGGAGGGTCGGTGGGTAACTCCTCCAGTATGATCGGGCCTCCCTAAGGTCGGGCTGCCTCTTCGTTGCCTCTGCTGTGTGCCTCGATGTCACTCATCCAATTTCTTCCAGTACATCAAACTTTCTCTGCTGGTTCAGTCGCAGAGCCTCTTGAAAAGTTTTGTTAGCTCCTTGTTCCTGAACTGCTTGTAGAAGTTGGCACCCATATGACGCTTGCACCACCTACTACGCAAATCAGGCCATGGATGAGTCTCATCCACACCTTGCCGCAATCGAATAATTGCCCTCAAAGCCGGAATGCCGATCGTGTATGATACACACTCCGGGCGATGAACGACACCGGCTTTGACATTCCGTAGGAACCAATGCCGACTATCTGTGTTTTCACCTCCACAAATGCGAAGCGCGGGGAGAACTTGATTATTGCCATCCACTCCTATGGCGGTCAATATCGCCCTTTGTATTTACTACCAAAAATGTCCCATCGACACATAACAAAGGACGACAATGCTCGAACGCATTGATGCATGGACCTAAAGCGAAGAATGCTCGCTTCAAAACCATCTTCCCGAGAAGCGCGAAGGATGCTCACAAATGTCCACATAAGTTCCGTGGATTTCGGTCCTTTATCACCAAGCAAACTCGCAAGTTCGTAGGAGTCTTCGTGCGTCTTAAACGTGTTTCCAATGCCTTCGCTTTGTTCTCCATGCCTTCGCGTAGCTTATTGTATACCGAACCTCTGTTGTATTGCGAGTACGATGGCCCGTGGCTCTAAATCTAGGTTGCCTACAATCTCTCCGTACATTGCATTGGCAATAAAGCCCGATGATATGTTCCGATGTGATCGCGAGACTCGTTAGTACACATGTATGTGGAACGACTATAGAACACTTCCAAATGGTGTCCCATTTAGGCTGGTATGCATGGACGCGCCACGGGCAACCCTCCGTCTGGCATCTTACATCATACACCCGCTGATCGGACTTTACAACCTTGAAGGCTCTGCGCAACGACACTGACCATGCTATTACTGCTTCTTGAACCTCACTCTTATTCTTGTAAATTGCATCTTTTCTCACCTCATTCTGATCATACTGCGAAGGGAACTGTTCGTCATCGTTCACCACCAGCCTGTCGAACGGATACTCATCCCACTCTGCGGGGAATAGATCTTCAGCGGCTTCATCATTACTTAAAGCCTCATAGTCCTCATTCTCTGTGTCCATCGCTTCGACCACTGACTCAATGTTTTCGCCTCGTCGCCATGCCCATTGCTTCTTGAACCTCTCCGTTGCAACATCGCCTCCCACCTTGCACTTCTTGACCGACCAACCTACATCCCGCTCTACTAAGCCTTCTCTACTTCTCTGCTCTCCCCAACTTCCTCTCGGTTCTTCATCAACAACCTCTTGCTTTGCGTCGCATGCCCGTATTGACTTTCTCAAATGCTTGTGCCAATAACACTAATGGCCATCCTTTCTCAATTGCAATTCTTACGCATTTAACTCCAAGATTTCGCCCTCTCATTTCCATTAACTCCCAAGACGTGCAATCTATTCTTCTAAACTACTCCATGTAACTTCGGATCATGCAATTCACGGTCCAAAGAGAACATGTGGTACAACCATCTCATAACCGTAGCCCATGAACGCTCCCATGTGCGTGACAAGCTAGCCTCTACACTTGCGAAATGACTTAGATCTACCCCTTCAACACCCATGTGCGGAACTCCTTCTCCATAATATATTTTAAATTGCACTCTATCATCTATACCTGTCATGCAAATTCATCGAATTCTTAACATTTGCACAATTTAACTCTACATTGTACGACTAATAATGATCACAAATTTTTAATCAATACAGTTGCAATATTTCAATTCTTACAAATTCTTGATTCCGTGATCATTTTCAAATTTCTATGAGAACATAACTAAACTAATGTGTCATGAACCTCTCTGATTGAGTTATATTTCGGTCCCGACAATTTTAGCCACCCAACTCTACATGACATCTCCGAATTCTCGAGACACAAATAACCAATTTGGATTCTACATTTCCAGTTAAATTTAAAATTTATCCATGATCTCTAATCAAAAACTATTATTACAATCAAAATTTTAATCCCTACCTCTAGGTCATCCCTACATCGAAAATTAATTACTAACTAAGTCGCATAACTAAACATCCGTCCATACCGACATAACTATAAATTCTCGACTAATTCATCTAACTAAACATCTATTCTTACCAAATAAATATAAATTTCTAACTAAGTCAACTAGCTAAACAACTTGCATCGTGTTCTCATTCCTAACTAAGTCATCTACCTAAATAACTATTATTACTCTATTTAACTGATTACTATATTACATATTCAACATTTAAATACTTAAAAAAATTAGTACTGACTAAATGTAGATCTTCAAGTCCCTCTCCTTCTCCTCTCCTTTCTCCTCCTCCTCCTTCTCCCTCTCCTCTCCTCCCCTTCTTCTCCTTCTCCTTCTCCTCTCTTTTTCTGTTTTTTTCTCTCGCGTTGGATGGCACGATCGAGGCGGGGGCATGTGACTTTATATAGGCGCTGTCTGTCGCCATTTCAAATGGCGAGTCTGTCGCCGTTTGAAATGGCGACAGACAGGCTGTCGCTATTTAAATAGGCGACAGAGGTGACGTTTGCTCTCTGTCGCCATTTGAAATGGTGACAGAGAGTCTGTCCCTATCTAAAACGGCGACAGGCTGTCTGTCGTCATTTGAAATGACGACAACTGGGTAGTTTTGTAAAAAAAATTTTTGGCATATTATTTTTGTAAAATAGAATAAAAATAGTATTATTTAAAAAAAAATTCGCGTTAACTTCGCCAAAAATCAAACAGTTGGAAGTCGTGGAAGAAACCAATCCATCCGGTTGCTTCTCTCCGGCTACTCGGCCTCGGCTACTCTGCTCCATCTCGCGCGCATCCCCGGCCATGGCCATCTCCTCCCCGTCCCCTCACTTCCACCCCTCCCTCCACCTCCAAAACCCGAACCCCAACCCACCCCCCAGTCGCAAGCCCCGCCCCGCCCCAACCACGGAGACGCTCCGCCGCCGCCTCGTCCACAGGGGCGTCTCCCCGACGCCCAAGATCCTCCACGCCCTCCGCAAGAAGGAGGCCCTCAAGTCCCTCCGCCGCGCCAGGAAGGAGACCGCCGCTGCCAGCGCCAACGCGCTGCCCAAGGAGGACGCCCTAGCGGCAGAAGAGGAGGCCCGCTTCCGCGCGGCCGTCGCCGAGTACCGCGCTCTCATGGGTCGGCCCTGGGACGGCTCTCGCGGCGCCGCGGGTCCCCCGCGCGGTGCCCTTGGCGACGACGGGTTCGAGGGCCTGCGGGAGATGCTCGCGGCGAGGAGGGGCAACAAATTCCGGTGGCTTCTGGACGACGATGTTGAGTGGGAGTCGGATGGGGCAGAGCCGAAGCAGGGGAGTCTCAGCGCTGGCTGGAATGCTGAGGTTGGGGACGAGGATAGGAGGATTGAGTGGCTAGTGAGGAGGTATGCGAGCTTTCCTGCTCTTGCTGTGTTTCAGGCTTTCTTGGTTGAAGTCCTGCTTTGGAGGAGTGTTGGTAACTTCTTAACTTAAGTAGTTACAATTTCAATGACATGAGCAATGGGAGAATTTGGTGATCTGTATAATTTTAAACCTCGAATAAGTGCGAATGCTTGTAATAATGAAATCAGGAAAAAAAAGGATGAAAGAGCTTGTCAAGCAACTTGAGGGAAAAAGAATGATAAATAAGTCATTCATTTAGATCCATGCGGAAGGCACCTTAAGGGCATGAGACAGTGGCCTAACCGACTCTAACTCAGTTTCATTCTCCATTTGGGAATCTTGTTCCTTGCCCTATATATGTACCCTACTACTCGCACCTTTTAGATGGTCTGTTGTCCGTGCTTGTAATTTCTCCTCGTATAGTGAATTCCGCCTTCATGCCTCTATGGTTTCCACGTAAAATTTGTATCTCATGTTCCTACTATTTGCCACGTGTTTTCATAACAGGGCAAGTAATTTATATAGAGTTAGCATGGATTGTATCTAATAGGTATACACATATGTTTTTCCTGTATGAGTACACATGTCTTCAATTCAGTGTTCATTTTCATTATCCTTATACCATTATCAAATTAAGTTGTTCTTATTGAATACCTATCTTGCTTGTGAGGACGAGTCTCTTAATATGTGCCAAATCACCTTTGAATTGCGTAAAGTGTTACATTTTCCATGATTGTATAAACGAGTTGCCTGTCAGGTTGAACGAAGATGATCTAAGTTTGCGTGATTGGAGGCTTAATAGATTGATGAAAAAATGTAACCTAATATATAATGAAGATAATTTACTACAAATACTGGAAGGGCTTGAGGCACGAGGTAATTGGAGGCAGGCTCTATCTGTTATTGAGTGGGTGTACAATGAGAACAGTTACAAGCATCGAAAAAGCAGGTAATTCCTGTGTATGCTTTCATTTGCCACCCACTTCATGCTTTCAGGTCATTGCAAACATAATTTGTGCTACAAAATTGGACTGGAATTTTTTGTTTGACGGGAAATTGGACTGGAATATCAACACCCTTAACTAATAGAAAGTTCCATATCTAGGTTTGTGTATACGAAATTACTGTCAATCCTTGGGAAAGCATGGAGGCCAACTGAAGCACTTCAAGTTTTCACCATCATGCGGGTAAAGTTTTTTGCTGCACAATCAAAATTATTTCTATTTATTTATGATTTCATCTGTCCCCACCTACAAAAATCAGAAAACTAAATGGCATGGACATTTTATCTTGCTTCACATCAGGGAGATGCTCAACTATACCCTGATATGGCTGCATACCATAGTATTGCTGTTACACTAGGTCGAGCTGGACTTCTAAATGATCTAATTAAGATAATAGAGCATATGAGACTGAAGCCTTCAAAAAGAGTAATGAAGACGCGACGCAAAGATTGGGATCCTTCCTTGGAACCAGATGTCCTCATTTATAATTCGGTGAGGAATGAGGATAGCATCAGATGCTTTTGTTTACTTTCTATGCTCCTAGCTCCCTCTTGGAAGAAGTCTTGTTCTCATTTTAAAACATGGTTGTCTTGTCTCTTCAACTTTTGGTTTTGTAGGTTCTTAATGCCTGTGTTCTATCAAAGCAGTGGAAAGGGGTATTTTGGGTGTTTCAGCAAATGAGAATTAGTGTTTTGACACCTACAGGAGCAACATTTGGGTTGGCCATGGAGGTAAGCTTTTTAATTTGTCATCTAGTCATTGATACTGTTCTTTGGGTAGTTTAGAGTTAGTATGTTTGTTTGTTACACATATTTGGAAACACTTTTTGGAATTTGTAACTCGATGAGGATGGCATTGACTTATTTGATTATTACCATATTTTTAAATTGTTGTCATTGCGATAATCTGTTAAGATATGGTAGGACCTAGGATCTGGGCATTCGTATACTACACAGTACAGTACAAGTTTTTTTTAAGAGACAAGTTCGGTTAGCTAGGCCTGTCTCTTGTTAGAGCAGATTATAGTTCTGTCTATACTCTCATTTCATATTTTGCTTCAGACCATAAGACATGCAGCTTATTTAGAAGTGCTGGGCTCTATTTGCATAGTTCTAGTGATCTGGTCTTATCCTGCCTTTATTTCCCTTTATCTCAGGCTATATCTCTTCCTCCTGTGCTGTACATCTGCTTCATCTCATATCTTGATAGACTCAAGAATAGTTCATGTAGATATTCATAGTGCATTCACTTGTCCAATCTGTTTAACTCCCAAGCAGCTAATATTGGCATGCACAAACAAACCAACCTAAGAAAAGGTTATTTTTCTTACTTGACTCTTTGATCTGTAACACCTGTTATGGCATACTACTAAACTCACTGGAGCTTCCTGTTGACAGGTCATGCTTAATGCCAAGAAGTATAGCTTTGTTCAGAAGTTCTTTGAGAAGATGCAAAAAAATGGGGTACCTCCGAGAGCAATTACTTATAAAGGTAGGATTGCAGTAAGGTTCTTTTGATATTTAAATTCGTGTAGTTGACCATCTAATTCTTGCACGCAGTGCTAGTAAGAGCTTTCTGGGAACAAGGGAAAGTAAATGAAGCAGTTGAAGCAGTTAAGAACATGGAGCAAAGAGGAGTTGTTGGATCTGCAAGTGTTTACTATGAACTAGCTTGCTGTCTCTGCAATAAAGGAATGTGGAAAGATGCTGTGTTGCAGGTTTGTGAAAAAACATTCATATGTTAAGTATACTGCTGTCTTCTTTTCAGTGCAACTAGTCAAATATTGATACTTTTTACGACAATGCTAGTTAAATGATTTTTTTATCGAGATTTAATTCTTGAAAAGATCATTAACCATGTGATATGTGCCAACAGGCTTAAGAAGAAATGCGATTGCGTTCTTTTGGGTGGGAGTGACAAGCTTAATAAAAAATCCTCTGATTTTGAAAATTGTTTCTGAATTTAATAGAGAATAGCTAAACTGGTTGCTAGTGAAGCTACTACGAATGGCTTTTTGCCCATTAGGGGTACATCCTACCTCATATGGCAGTGGTTATACATGCTGAAAGTTGATTTTTGCCGTTGCAAAATATTAAATGCTAGCAACACATGGGTGGTGTTTAGCTTTAGACGGCTAATGCCTCAAGCCCTCAGCTCAAAATTTGCAAATAATCACTCATGTTATCTGTGTGAAGTTAAAATTATTGTGTTTGGCACTATATAATGTTCAATTTTCAGTGGATTGACATGCCAGTTTGACATTTTGTTTCAATTTTTGTTTGTTTTAAATAGATTGCTCAGCATAGTTGTCACGGTGGTCCGGTTAGGTGCTGCGAGCCCAGACCGCCTGGACGCTTAGGCGCCCGCCTAGGCGATGATTAGACGATTAATAGTTAAGTAGCATCAAGCACTAGCATTAGCATTAGTAGTTAAGTAGCAGCCCAGAATGCATCAAGCATTAGCACTTAAGTAGTATCAAGCATTCGTAGTTCAGTAGCAGCAAGCATCAACCATTAGCAGTTCAGCACAGCAGCACCATCAGTGTATCACCATCATCATCAGTAGTACTACTGTACTACTATACTACTACTACTAAGTATTGTACTACTAAGTACTACTACTAAGTACTGTACTACTACTGCATACTGCTACTAATAAGTACTACTACTCGACGCCGACTCCTAGTTCCTTCTACTCTCGAGTTCCTTCTCCCCGACGCCAACGCCGATGCCTCTGCCACCGATGTCGACGTCTCTGCCTAAGCCCGACGCCTCCGTCTGAGCTTGACGCCGACCCCGACGCCTCCGCCTGAGCTCGACGCCTACCCCGAGACCGATTGGGGTTCTTCTTCCCCGACCCGATGCCTCCGCCCGAGCTCCCCCTCCCCCATCGTCTCCCCCCAATCTCCCTCCCCCCTCCCTCATTGCCTCCCCCATCTACGCCTCTGCAGCCACTTGAGGTATGCCCTCTAGTCGAGGTGGCCGGTCCTGGCGTCCCCCTCCGGCCGTCGGGACGCCTAGGCGTCGACTAGGTGACGCCGTGACAACATAGTTGCTCAGCCTCTCATTGGGAGTTTTCCATTAGCCCCATATGGCACCATATTCTTTGCAGAATCAGTTAAAAAGATCTTTACTCTCATAATTGTCAGCACAACATTTTTATCCTTATTACACATGCAAAGTCCCTTTGTGAAGACTGAGGAGTGAGGAGAGTAAAGAACGTAGACAGATGAAATTTGTTTTTAAGTTAAATTTTGTGTTTCAGGTTGAGAAGCTGAAACAGCTTCCCCTCAGAAAACCGCTGGAATTTGCATTTACTGGCATGATCTTAGCCTCTTTTCATGGTGGATATATCTCTGAGTGTATCTCAATATTTGAGTCAATGAAGGACCACTGTACTCCAAATATTGGTACAGTAAATGTCATGCTAAAAGTGTATGGACGTTGTGACATGTTTGGGAAGGCCAAAGACTTGTTTGAGACCACCATGTCTAATTTCTCTAGTTCTCAGCCATATACTTCTAATCATTCATCACTTAAAGCGGACGCATATACATACAGCTCTATGCTTGAAGCATCTGCATCTGCCCAACAGTGGGAATACTTCGAAAATGTGTACAGAGAGATGGCTCTCTCTTATCACCATCTAGATCAAAGCAAATATTCGTGGTTGCTCATCAAGGCATCCAGAGCTGGAAAGGTAACGTTTATTATCTACAATCTCAACAATTGTTTTGAGGTACATGATATGTTGGTTCAATTTTTGATGAAGTACTAGTTCAAAACCAATTTATTTGCATTTTGATAAATCTGTTTTAGAAAATGTATGCAAATATAGCCTTCACATTTTAAAAAAAATAAAATTGTGCTCATAATGGGGTTTTAATATTTATTTTGATATCTGATTAGTATAATTTGGGTCCACTGGTCCACTGATAGATGCTTTGGATTTTTTTCCCTTCCTTTTTATGTCAATTAAGAGGATTTCTACCCTTCAAAGGAAATGTGGCTCCGCCCATTCCACCTTGTTGTCCTTGCCTTATCACTATCAAGTTGACTTTAATGCTTTCAAACTCATTTTTTAATTTGCATTGACATTTTTTCGTCAAGTTTGTACTTTTGTGCACTTCAAATGAATAGGGGACATTCCAAATGCTTATAGTTCCTCCTGGCAGTCATTGCTAAGTGTGCTTGCACTGAAGATAACCAAGTGTACCCTTTGTGATTTTGTATGCAGCCCTATTTGCTGGAGCATGCACTTGATTCAATACTTGAAAGAGGGGAAATCCCTGATGTAGAGTTAATCACTGAAATGATATGCCAAACTATTGCTCAAAACGACTATGCAAGGACACTGCATCTCATGAATGTCATGACTGAGGCTTCAATCGATGTCAATGAACTGCAATGGAGCAACCTACTTCAGCAAAATATGCATCGATTCAGTGTGAATGCTTTGAAAGATCTTTTAACGTACCTCAGTACTAGTGATACCATTAAATCGGATCCTGCACTTAGTTTTGTAAGAGTATTGAAGTTCCAATGTGGGAGTGGGACAACTTTAGTAAAGGGGACATGTTTTCTGGCTGATGGTAGCGATACTGAACAGATTCAACTCTCATTGCCAGAGAATGTAGGTAAATCTTCCAGTCGCAATCTGACAGAACAAGATCAGCTCACTTGCAAGAACTCACTGGACACGAATATATTTCCTGATGAGAAAGTTAGTAGTGAGTTCCCTGAATGCAATATTGATACCCCTCAATTAGGAGCCAATGCTGCCTTGAGTGGGAACATTGTACTTCGTGGTTCGTGTTCTGAAAGCAAACAGCAAGAACAATGTGATCTTGAGCAATGGGGCACGCAAGTATCTGCAATTGATGAAGTACTTGATTCCATGAGTTCATATGGCGATAGTTCATATGAAAAAATGCCGTCAGCATCAGAAATTCTTGAATTATGGGAGCAGGAGAGGATAAATGACATGTTTGTTCCTAACAAAGAAAGTAGAACCACTGTGAGAGGATAAATGACGCGCTGAAAGTATTGTTTGATGTTGAACAGTTTAATTCTCAGATCAATTATTGATGGAACTGGTGTTTAAGGAAGCTATATGAAGTCCCACGGGTTTGGTCCATGCAGCTCTGGATTACCTTAATGAGCATCAAGTTGCTTTCGGTTTTTGTGATCAGATAATGCGGTGATGTGTTCTTTTACTCCGACAAACTAGGATGTCTAGATAAGCCGATACTGATACGAATACGTTATACGCCAGTACTGCGATACTCTATTTTCCTAAAAATACTAATACGGCGATACGTGTGTATAATAAAAATAAAATAATAAATAAATATACATGAGATATGTTATATTATACGCAAAATATACAAAAGAAACAATAACAAAGAAAATAAAGAAGCAAATGAGTTAGATCATCTCGAAGACCCATTAATCCACAACAAGCGGTTTATGGCTTCTAATCTACCATTGTTTTAAACATCTCTACAATTATGTGCTTCTATTCTTGTAAGCTATAGCCATATATTTTGCCTCCTAATCATTGCTGCCTTGACTAGCTTCTAACTACCATTGGTTACTTGAAAGTATACCAAACTACTACAGTCAAGAGGGAAAAAGAGTACTAGTGGGAGGACTCACCGTGCGTAAGGAGCAGTGTCGCTGTCGCACCGGCAGGGAGAGGGTCGCACCGGCAGGGAGAGGGGTGCTGTGCTCCACCGTCTATAGCGGGAGAGAAATCACTACTACAAAATGACTTATATTAGACGCCTTATTACAGACGGTTTTGAAAAACCGTCTATATCTGTGATAATTGAATATCACGGACAATTTTTGCAAAAAGACGTCAGTGATGTGAATAGAAATTATTACTGATGGTTTTTAAATAGAACCGTCTATGATATTAGATTATTACAGACGGGTTTTTAATAAAACTGTCTGTGGTAACACTCCCTAAGTATATATATCGTTCTAGGTTTTGTGCTCACCACACTCCTCAGCCTAACAAAATTGAAAACTATTTGCCTCCTTCCTCGCCCGTTCGGCAGCACCCCTCGGTGTCCTCCCCGGTGGCTGCCTCCCTGTCGACGTCCTCCCCGTTGCATCCTCCCCGTCGGCCGTTCGCCTCCTTCCTTGCCCATTTGGTTGTACCCCTCAGCGTCCTCCCCTGTGGCGACCTCCCTGTCAGCATCCTCCCCATCGGCATCCTCCCCATCTGTGACCTCTACCCCAGCCGCTCCTTGGCCTCCCAGCGATTCGTCGAGTTAAGGTATAATTCTAGGTTGTTTTGGTTCCTGTCTTAGGGCTGCGATGAACCGTTTCTTATGTCATGGCTGTGATCAAGTCGTTACCTAAGATGGTGCTGTGATTTAGATTGGTCAAAGTAAACTCTGATTGCAGGTAGTCTCTGGACTCGAGCAATGCTGACTGTATTTTTAGATTATTGTCTTAAGTTTCATTAGAGATCAAGAAAACAAATTTTGGTTAAGAGGTTTAAAAGTTATGGCCATTTGAAGCCATGCTGTCCAGAATCTGTTTCTGTTGGATGCAGCCGTGGTAAATTAGATATTAGGGTTATTTAGATGCCGAATTAAATTATTTCAATAACTAGAGAAATCTAGGAAATTTCCTATAGATTTCAAAAATACCATCGTTTGCTTAATTTGGAGTTGTATAAAAATAGTTACAAAATTTTAAATTCTGCTGTCCTGGATGACGACTGATCAATTGTTTGGGCTTAATTCGAGGGATTAGATGTAGTAATTAAAAAAGATGGATAACTAGAAAATTGTAGGTATTCTTGTGTAGTTTTTATAAATTATATGATTTCCTATGTTCAGGATTTTGAGTTAAAAATTATGGTATTCTGACTATAGGACAGCAAGGGGTTAGTTGGTTGTCGAGAAGGATAGTGTAACTCGGGATTTGGTGCGTAGTTGCGATATGGTTTTATTTGTCGTATGTACTGATGGATTTTGCTTTTTTCGTACAACCCATGGGTATGCCACTTAAGAGGTCCAACTCTTTTGTATTACATATCATTACTTAAGTACATGTTGTGTGAAGTAATCCCAAAAGAAAGTAAAGCTTAGATCATATACCACGTCGTGTTGATATGATAGTTTTCTGTTATATGGCGTATATCCCCTTATTGTCAGTTACATTGAGAAACATATGCCTGGTAGATGAACTGCTCCCCTCTCATAGTATATGTTTGTTGCAACTGGGTGCTCTCTTTATTCCTATATGTTTCTGATCTAAATTAAATGAAATCCGATTTGGTAAAATAGACGAAATGGAAAAGCTATTCGATGCAAAACAAAAACTTGATGTGGAGATGGAACAACTGAAGGGAAAGTCTGAGTTAACCGAAAAGATTTATGAGATGAAAGAAAAATGGAATGACATACATGAAAAAATACAAGATATTAATCTCTTAACACGATACTCATCATTAAGAATCGCAGGGCGAATGCAGAGTTAGAAGAAGCCAAAGCTGAGCTTATAGAGGTAATATAAAAGGTTTCTAGTATTTAATTCAATATGTTACTGATAATATACCAAGACACCATTTTCACAACAATATGATCGTTTTTGTAGGGATTAAGAGATATGACTGGAAGTCAATCGGTTATTGGTCTCAAATAAGTGGGCATTGTGTCGGAGTTGTGGAACTTTATGGAATCGAAAAGCCTCTGTTGCGAAAGCTATAGCACATATGACAGTAGATATAGAAAAGTTCTAAGGTCTTCTTGTGTTGATATATCAAATAATATTGATTCTCAATGTATGATTGTTGATATTTATAGTATCATAGCTTGTTAATGTACTGTCACCTAACATTATCCTTAATAAATGAATGGTTAGTTTACTATGATTATGATTGCTAGATACCTATACACTAGAAGAACACTTAGATACTATTCATAATTTGATTTGATTAGTTAATTGTCTAGTTCAATTTTGATTACATGACCCTGGTGTAGTGGAGGTATGTGATATATTTTTTCCCTACCTCTCTTGGTAGAACTTCTATGATTAGTATTTGTTGTTAAAATGTTTCTTCTCTTTAGATATTTTTGCAATGACGTTTACAAGACACAACCAATTATAGATTTTGCAATTGAATATCAAAACATCCTAGATGTATTGAGGCAACAGCTTGTCTGTTGAGGATGGTCTTAAAATATGAACATTTGTAGCACTTTCATCACCTTTTTTATTCTATTGTTAATGGATTCAAAGGCAAATTCCAATTCTATTCACAGTTCGTTCTGAAAGTTGTAATGCTTTGATTTATTACTTCCACTTCATCCTCATTCGGGTCTGGTCTTGTGCAGGAATAGGACCATTCCTGCATAAGACCAGAGTGAAAATAGACTGTCTATGGTATTGTCATTCGGGGATGATGATGAAGTGGAGGATAAATCAGAGCATGACAACTTTTAGAACGAACTGTAGATGGAATTGGATTTTACCTTGGAATCCATCAACATTAGAATAAGAAAGGGGATAAAAATCCTACAAATGTTCTTATTTTAACACCATCCTCATCAGACAAGTTGTTCCCTCCATGTATCTAGGATGTTTTGATATTTAATTGCAAAAATCTATAACTGGTTGTGCCATGTAAATATCGTTGTAGAAATATCTAAGAATAATAAAATTTTGAACAACAAATACTAATTATGGAAGTTCTGCCAAGAGAGTTAGGGAAAAAACATATCACATACGGTTCTATTCAAAAACCGTCTGTAATCAACTAATGTCACAGACGGTTCTATTTAAAAACCGTCTGTGATCAACACGTATTACAGACGGTTCTAGTTAAAAACCGTCTATGATATGTGTTTTCATAGCCAGTAGGGACACCATCTGTGATATGTGTTGTATTATCACTGACACATACTTACAGACACTTCAGAAAACCGTCCGTGATGACGTTTTCGAACCGTTCGTAATAGCCTTATCTGTAGTAGTGAATGTTGGCGTGGGGGCCGAAGGGAAGAGAGGAGCAGGGGCAGTGGTGTAGGGAGCAAGACAGGAGTGAGAAGGGACTACATGATGTGAATAAACAATTTTAGCATCTCCTTCTGAGTTGGTAGAGATATTATGGTTGTGAGGTACTAGGGAAATCTTAAGTAAGTATATCGGGAATTATTTTCTTTTTTTGAAAAATAGGAAATTCACCGATACGGGCAGGATACGTATTCGACTATATCGAATACAGATAAATATCTGATACCGATACACTATTTTCCTTAAGGATCCGAGTAACATAGCCAACAAATGATGATAATGAAAACAATGTAAATTTTGTTTATTAAGCAAATGCGAAAGCAGGTTTTGTCGGCAGAACCATTGGATAAATCTTGCCCTGCAAGTTCTCCTCACTGCCTGAAGATTTTGATCACGAAGGGAGTGCTGCAGAAATGAACTAAAGGCACCTTTTCTTATCAGGTTACAGAACAGGACCGAGATTAGAATATACTTAGTAAGTAGTAAATCAACATGATATCATATTTATTTCTTTGTTCCGAATTGATAGCTATTAGAACCGGAGAATCTATCAACCCGAGCTTTTGCTTTCTTATCTGGGGAAATTCTGTTAGAATCTTTAAAAATAGAAAGTATAGTAACCAGGGTGCTAATTTATGGATACTGTGACTTCCAACTTCTTTTATTGCCCATGTTGTAAACAACTTGATGCAAATAGCACGTAAAAGCATTTTATTGTCAGTTTTTTCAGGTGCTCTGTCCTTGTCTCGTCTCATACTTTTACTAGTGTCCTGCGCGAGCCTTGGCGCGCCGGGAGAGGCTGAGAACTTTGTATGTACGAAGAATAACGAATTTTTTTTAAATAATACATTTTTTAATTCAAATTGCAAAAATATATCACGATTTTTTTTTTCAAAAATATACCCCTGTCGCCCGTTGGTTGGGCGACAGGTGGCAATCGCTCACTGGTTCGGCGACACAATCAGATGTTGCCCACTGGTTGAGCGACATGTCCACGTCAGCCGGCCGTTAGCTGTTGTCGCCCTCCCAACGGGCGACAGCGCAAAAATCGAGCGTTGGTTGGGCGACAGGCGCGCGCGTGGTCTCCTGTCGCCCAACCAGAGGGCGACTTGAATGCTTTAAGAGCTGGCTCGGTCGACCGAAGAAGAAAGTGAGGGAAAAGAGAAAAGAAGAGGGAGGAAGAAGAGAGAAAAGAGAAGGAAGGAGGAGAAGAAAAGAAAGGGAGGAAGCGCAGCGGATGCACGCAGGTATTTTTTTTACGGTTATTTTCGTAGTTTAATTTATTTAGTGTTTAGGGTTATGACTTTATGTAGTTATTTTCGCAGTTTAATTTGTTTAGGGTTTAGCGTTAGGGTTAGGGTTAGATGTAATTATTTTCGCGGTTTAATTTGTTTAGTGTTTAGGTTTAGGGTTAGATGCAGTTGTTTTCACGGTTTATTTTGTTTAGGGTTTAGGGTTAGGGTTAGATGTAGTTATTTTTGTGGTTTATTTTATTTAGTGTTTAGGTTTAGGGTTAGATGCAGTTGTTTTCGCGGTTTATTTTGTTTAGGGTTTAGGGTGAGAGTTAGATGTAGTTATTTTCGCGGTTTATTTTGTTTAGGGTTTAGGGTTAGGGTTAGATCTAGTTATAGGGTTATTTTTACGAATAAAAATATGTTGTTACGTTTTTTAGAGATAGATGTAGATTGAAGGACCGATATGGCGAATAGAGGGGGGGTGAATGGTCGCAAATAAATTTTCTCCCAAAATACTCCAACAAAAACCTCAACAAGATCGCTCAAAGGGAATCGTGAAAAGCCCGAAAAACTAGACAACTATGTGCACCCCTAGCTTGCATGGATAAGTGCCATAAAATATGTGGGGATTTTTGAGTCACAATCCTGGTTGTCTAGTGTCCAAGATAAAGAGGAATCAATCAAACTCTTGCTTTTAGAAAGGACAACAATACAAAAAACAAAAGTCACTTTCAGAAAAGCAAAAGCAGAATTTCCAGAACTTGTCCTCAATTTGAACAGGAGGTTTGTGGGTTTCTGCAGCTCACAAAATTTTGAGAATTTTTCTCCCTATGAGCATCAGAGTCATGAAGAACTCCACCAAATTTCTCCTGAAAAAACCTTACAAAAAAAACAGGAAAAATCGAAGAACACAGTCAGTCAAGAACTTCGAGCAGAAAGTTTGGGGCTCGGTGTTCACCTCATGGCGCCCAAACGATGCAACAAGTGAACTCCAAAATGTTTCTGCAAGTGCATATCAGAGTTTCTCACCTCCTCCAATAAGAATCACTTAAAAAGGATTTTTCTATATTTTTATAAAAATCAAATACTAAATGCTGCGCAAAGAACAAGTTCTGAACAAAGTTGGAACTTGAAAGAAAAGATGTTCTCTACTCAATCCAAGAGTGCAAAAGAGATGTAAAATCATATGAATACACTCAAAACATCCAAGATAAATAGCATTTAGAAGGAGGGGAGGCAAATCCAAATTGCGTGAAAGTAAATTGCAAGAATGTAATTGCGGGAAAGTAAATGCTGAATTTAAATTGCGTAAAGTAAAGACATAATGTAAATGCGCAAAATAAATTCAGATATGGATGGATAAAACTTTCATTTCTAGAAGGAGAGGTTACAAAGCCTCACTTTCATGTGGGCAAAGCTCAAAGGAGCATTCACAAACCTCAAAACCTTCCAAGGGAGGAGGCTATCCCTCCACCCCTATTTATACTACTCTTGGGCCACCTACCACCCTTGGATGAGTCCCTCAACCCTAGGGCACTCATCTAAGGGCTAGGATTAACCCACACACACAGCCATACAAGGGCTAACCCAAAACCCACAAACATACCGGGTTTTCTTGCACGGTTTTCAAAGCATACTACCTAGACCTGCTAACCTTTCAACTAGACCTCAATCCGACGGCCCTCATTGATCCACGCGGTATCTAGCTAGCATCATCTCCTTTCCTTGTCTTCTTGACTTGCCCGGACTCCGTCTCCGATCATCTTCCGGCGATCTCCCAACCGTCTGGGCCTCCGACGCTCCTCGCCTAGTCCCGGTCATCCTCCGCCTCACCATGACCTAGCACCGTCGCCCTGCAACCATGAAAGACAAGGAAACACATCATATAGCAATGCCCACAATGATATGCAATAAACCATCTAACTCATCACTACCGCGCCCATACGCCGGTACTGCCACTCCTGGCAGAGACAACTCAAATTGCTTCATTTTGAAAATAAATCCAAATCAAACTCAAACTTGAGCACACCTTGCTAAAATAAAGTCAAATACTCATCACAAACATGGATGGACCTCCACATGGTCCTTCATAGATATATATGTTTTTTTACATATAGAAGTGCACATATATATATATTGTTAGGGATATAGATGTTTTTTAGAAATACAAGTACAAAGATGAATATTTTTAGTAATGTAGATATTTTTCGCATAGTTTTTTGCATCTGAAATGGGTACACTTGGTTTCCAAGTAATGATATTTGTAGGAATGTATATGTTTTTTAGAAATAGAAGTACAGAGATGTATATTTTTAGAATGTAAATAGATATATATTTCTCCGATTGTAGATAGACATACATCTAATTTTTTGTAGCAAATAGATATAGTACTTTTTACGAAGAGTAATTAATTCGTGTGCTAATGAATAGGTTCACAGATATGTCAGAACGAGTTCCATTTAAAATCTTTTATGGAGAAGGGGTTGTCATGTATGGTTTGGAGGGTGCGGATCTGAGTAACTTTCAGTATGTGGATAGAAGTTTAAGTAGGGTCGAAGAGCGTACATTTGCTTCTGTGTTGAATTGGTTGTATTATACGTTTCGGATGGAACAAGAGAAGTGCCAGCTCAAGTTATCTTGCCTTTGCACCATGCGAGATGATCCTGTTTATTGGGAGTTAGTTGAGCCGAAAGGAACTGCATCTTGGAGGTCATATGTGAGGGGGGCGGGGCAACGTGGATGGTATCGCGTGCTTTTGGTGCAAGCGTATGATAGGGCTGTTGCCCCACAGCAGCAGCTGGACGTCGGTGAGTGTAGTGAGCCTCAAAATGAGTTCACTTACGGTGACACTGAAATTGGGGAGTCCAATGGGGCGGCATGTGCGTGGTTGCACTGAGGATATCGTCTACCAGAGTGGTGAGCAAGTTGAGATTGGGGAGGATGATGGAAACATTGGGCAAGATGCGCGGGGGCAAGTAGACGAAGGAGAGGAAATTAAGGAAGTAATAGCACAGATGGAAGAGGAAGACCTTGAATATGAACAAATAGAAGTGGAAGACGACGATAACTCGGATGAGGAAAATGAAGATGTTGAGCCACTTGTGCCAGCAGATTGGAGCACACATCAATTTAATAACCTGGTTGTAAATGAAGGCAATGATACACCTTGGCAGTATAGCGAAAATGAGGTGAGGCCTAACAGCATTTACCCCACAAAAAGGCGAAAGGGATGCTATCAAAGATTGGGCCTTATCACTAAGAAGAACTTTCAGGGTTAAGAAGTCCACCCCAACCTGCTACGACGTGGTGTGCGAGATGCAAGGGTGCCCCTGGAGAGTGCACGTGTACAAGCCCAAATGGGGCACCCACTGGCTATGTTCGAAAGTTGAACAGCATAGTTGTATGACTGAGGAAACCCTGGTAGCTCACAGGAACCTGTCGTCCGGTATATCGCGAGTGTCATGTACCCAGAGATAGTTGGGAACCTAAATTTTGAGCCCTGTGCTATTATCCGAGCAATTGAGAACATATTTCAGTACACAATTAGTTACGGGAAGGCATGGAGGGCGAAGCAGAAGGCCTTGAAAATGAGATTTGGGAAATTTGAAGACTCGTACCATAATCTGCCAGCACTGCTCAATTGCATTCAGGGAAGAAATCCTGGTACTTATTATGATTATCAGGACTGTCCGTCAAGCAAGTGGTCGAACAAAAGGTATCTAAAGAGAGTTTTCTTCGCATTCGGAGCTTGCATTAGGGTGTTCTATCACTGCCGTCCATTGTTGTGTGTGGACGGCACACTCCTGACTGGGAAATACAAAGGACAAATAATGACAGCTGTGTGCGTCGACGCGAACAACCAGATTCTGCCTGTTGCGTTGCCTTTGTGGAAAGCGAGAACTATGAGAGTTGGCTGTGGTTCCTACGGAACTTGAAGATCAGGGTGGTGAAAACTCGCCAACATGTGTGCATACTGCATGACAGGAATGCTGGTCTGCTTAGTGTCATCAGACAGTTGCAAACAGGGGACGATGAGCCATTTCCCTGGACTGACTTGCAGAGCCGATGGTGCATGAGGCATTTGGGCGTGAACTTCTATAAGCAATTTGAGAACAAGGAACTGATGAACATGTTCAAGAGGCTATGTAAGCAGAACCAAGATAGCAAGTTTCGTACTCTTTGGAAGAATCTTGATGAGCTAACAAAAAAACACAAAGAGACTACTAGCAGTGTAACACAGGAGCAGGCAGAGCCTTTATTCCCTTTGGCAACAGAAGATGAGGCGACGAATCGTCGTCGAAGGCAAATGCCGATCAAATGTTTCTCGGACTGGATAAAGCACGAGCCCAAAGAGAAGTGGTCGTTGTTACATGACATACATGGTGCGAGATACGGTGTCATGACGACCAACTTGGCGGAGGTGTACAACTGGGTAATGAGAGGGATGAGGTGTCTCCCGTTGGTAGGAATTGTTGAGGGAGTGCTGCGGGGTACAACCAAGTATTTTGTGGATAGGCATAAAACTGCTGAAGTAGTAATGAGAGATGAGAATGCCTTGTACTCAAGCATGATAAGTAAATACATGGATGAGAAGAGTAGGAAGGCGAGCAAGCATAGAGCTATCAAAGTAGGTTCACGAACACTGCGCTCGAGGTGATATGCAGGGATAAAGGACGGCGGGGAACAAACCAGAAGGTCATCACCCAAGAGTGCATCTTACAGGCTGAATGTCAATGCTCGTGTAATAAACCCTTCCTTTTGCATAGGCCATGTTCTCATGTGATAGCTGCATGTGCATTATTTGGAATGCTACCCGGTACATATCTATCTGAATATTTTACAAAGGAAAAGGTGATGGCAACCTGGGGCGAGGAGCTATATGGTTATGGTGTTGTCGGTTCTTTCACCACAACCCCTAGTGTCGATGAAAGGTTCTGTATCCCTGACTTTGATGCAAGATCATACAATGGAGGCCGTCGCAAAACAAGGCATATCAGGAATGACATGGATGAGTCCGAAACTGGTAAGCGCGTGAAGAAATGTTTGTTGTGCAAGCGAACAGGACACACGTTCAAGAACTGCCAGCTACATAACGAAGAGGATAAAGGAGGAGATGGCAACCCGACGGCGGGGGAGGGATCGTCGTCTGCAAGGCGTGGTGGACGACGTTATCGGACTACCGGAGAAGCTATTTGAACTATTATATGCTATATGTCAAATTAATATTTTGTTGATGTAATGTGCGTTGTAATCTGTTTTAATATAATGTGATGATGTAATGTGCGTTGTAATCTATTTGAATATATTTTGCTGATGTATTGTGCGTTGTAATCTATTTGATTATATTTTGTTGATGCTTGTGTACTTATTTGTACGCATTTGGTTCTACGTATTGTTTTGATGCTTGTGTATTTATTTGTACGTATTTGGTTCGATGTATTGTGCTAATGCTTGTGTATTTATTTGTACACATTTGGTTCTATGTATTGTTCTGATGCTTGTATAGTTCTCTATATATAACTTTCCTTTTTGTAATTTGCAGGTATGGCTCACCAGGCTATAGATGACAACTGGCCCTTTGAGTTGGTAGATCCAGTCGTTGACCGTCGTCACCGTGCACACTTCGCCACTGCTTCACCAGAGGAGGGACAGGATCCTCAGGAGCTCACAGACTCGGCCGAGGCCACCGCGGAGCTCGACCTCGATCCACGCTGGCTTCCTGTAACGATTTATCTCTTAATTTCAAAATATTCCCGATGCAGTATCATAATTTGTTTTAATTAACTAGTGCGATGCTCATATTAATTTAATATTTCTGTTTTGTAGGCTGCGAGCAGCAGGATTGCTTTCACTCGCACGGATGGTAGAGGCGCACGCAGGTGCGTAGGGGAGGGACGCGAGCCACCGTTCCGCTTGTGTGTCCCTTCTCACGCTCTCGTGGATCGGTGGAGACCGGAGACGCACACCTTCCACTTACCTGTCGGGGAGATGGCGATCACTTTGGAGGACGTCTCCTACCTCCTCGGTCTCCCGATCGCTGGTGACCCTGTGGTGCCCCAGGACGTTGACCCGTTGTGGCGCGAGCAGGTACTTGCGCGGTTCCATGGTGTGCTACCGCCTGCTGCATACCGACCCTTCACCGGCACCCATGGCCCGACACACAGGTGGCTTCGACAGTTCGTGGTAAGCAACTAACCTTTCAAACTTAACTTCACATATATTGGCTAGACTAACAAGAAAACTTAAATTTATAGGCGGAGCACATTGTCGAGCCTACGGATGAGCAGAGGGTGAGCCGCCACCTTGAGGCGTACCTGCTCTGGCTGTTTGGCTGGTGCATATTCACGAGCTCCTACGGGGATACCGTAGACAGGCACTTCGTCCAGTTCGCGAGGGCGATCATGGACGCACCCCTTGACGTCGTGCCGCAGTACTCCTGGGAGTCAGCGATCCTCTGCGCGATGTACCGTGGGCTCTGCGACGGCTGTGGGCGGATCGCCGACGGGTCGATCCTCACTGGGTGTCCACTGCTTCTGCAGCTTTGGGCATACGAGAGGTTCCAGATCGGGTGCCCCAGCATCGACACGAGTCCTCTTGTACACGCTGGTGACGATGATGTCGACGCGCCGACTATGGGCACCATCCGGTGCCACCGACGGGTAAGATATTGCAAACCACGATTGTGAAACTTACGCTTTAACATTTGTCAGTACTAATGGTAATGTTGATTTTTTTGTCGTCACAACAGCCTAGGTGGGCACACAGCACGGCGCGGCTTAGCTACCCGTAGTTCGTCGCTGCGTTCGACGACCTCACGGAGGACCACGTACGCTGGACGCCGTACACAGTGGGAGACGTCGAGCTACATGTGACGGGTGGGTTGTCCACCCTATGCACACGCGACGCGGCATACTGGCGTACACGTCGGTTCCTCGTGTTCGACGTCCTGGTCGAGGGCTACGCTGTCCATCGACTGATGAGGCAGTTCGGTCTACGATAGGAGTTCCCGATCCAGGTCGGCCGGCAGGTCCCACACGGTGTCCACACGTAAGTTCCCTACATCGATGTTCTCTAATCTATACGGTGTAATGACATGTAATAATGCTATATTTTTGCTTATCCGCAGGCAGACTAGGAGGGGCGGGCATGGGGGCACCCCATGGCACGTACGTATGGCGCCATGGGTCGAGGAGTGGGGAGGAGCCTTGGACGACGTCCATGCCGAGGATGCGCCGAATGCCCCGCAGACGTACCAGGGGTACCGACAGTGGTACACTTCCCGTACCCATGTGTGTTTGGTACGTGTCGACCCGGATCCTCCTAGACACTTCCCCAGGGTGAGGGACACGTATCCCCACCATACAGACTCGGTTCTGCACGGTGCGATAAGTTTTGTCTATTGTACGATGTATTTTCGTATTGCATTTTCCAGATTAATGTGTTAGGTTAATTCGTAATGTATTTTTCAGACTGATGTGCTAGCTCGGTACTACAAGGAGTCCGGGAGATTCCTTTCTCGTCTGTCTTGTGGGGTATACGTGACCAAAGAGGACGTGACCTCCTTCTTCGCGAGGTTCAGGGAGAGCGCCAGACGCACCCTCGAGTTGGCAGGATGTCGCACGCCTCGCGATGTGGCTGACAGCACTCACGACGTGCCGCTTACTGCAGGAAGGAGTGCTCTAGGTACATCTTTGTGAGACCCTGTTCTGATGAACAGGAACCTCCATGTGATTACTGTGCTATTCCCTGGATCAGTAGCAGCACATACATGTTTACAACATTCGTACCAAAATCATACACGCAAACATATAGAAGATCTTACATAAATGAAATAATTATACAGAGTTCAGTACAAATTTAAACAATTTTAACAGCGGAAATAAAGAGCGGAAAACCAAAAGGAAACGAAATTCCAAACAAATTTGCGGATGCCCACTAAACCCTCGAGCAATCGACTAGGCAACCTAGAAGAGGCTATCGTCAAAATCCCGAGACACGCTCGAAAGAAAGCATCGTCCTAAGATCGCAGATCTTCATCCTCTCGAGACAATAGATACAAGATTGAGTACATTGGTACTCAAAGAAGACTTATATTGGTTCACGATGCAAATAAATAATTATGCGGTGAGCAATGGATGAGCTATGGTTATTTTGCATTTGCATGAAACATTAAAAGAGTAAGCATAATAGATTTCAACATCGCATTTTAATAAAAGCAATTGAAAGACGTAATGATAAGCAAATATTCCAGATTTTCAACCCGCCTACCCGATCGCATATAAACCTCGTGTCGGCCCTTTGACACAAAAGATAGTTGAAAACCGCTTCCAAAAGCCCAACCCATTTTGAAATCACCAAAACTCTAGCATTGGGAGGATTTTCCCAAGTGCCCTTACTGCATGGCGCGCTAATCGATCGATTTTTCACTCGCAGAGGTGTACACTTTACCCACAAGGAATGATCAACCTCTTTTGCGGGCCGCTTAACACACTTCCTTCTGTGTGTCGGCAAGGAGATCATACAAAGCTTTACATTATTTAGATATGGCTTTACACCAGCCGGGCGTTAACCCTCGCCACAAGACAGACACTCACCCAAGCCGTGGATCCACATTTATCACACACACACCACGTCTCTGTCCGTGGCAAGGCGTACACCGTTGCATTGGTATGTAGAAACCCCTACTGCATGCACTCTGACCGGACTGCTGTGCAATCTCCCTGCCTTCCATAGATGCAAAGCCAAATCTAAACAACTTATTAAGCTAAGACCCGCCCATACAAGCCCTTGTGGTTGCACGAAAACCTGGTTCTACAACATCCCATTTGCTCGGTCCTTAATCTGACACGGGCGATACTCCACCCTAGCTACGTGCAAATCCTTTTGCACAACCGGCTAGCGCCAAATAACCACCCGCAAAAACAGTTTTGTTTGAGGTTTTTTAGCAAATTATTATCAACCAGTTCCCAAAAGATCATATGACGGTTGAAAAGACTGGAAAAACCAACGAGAGACTTAAGCAGGAATATTATTATGCTAGCGGTTATACCAAAACATGACATTAAGTATGTCTAGCTCAATCTAAGGTTTACAAGGTTCACAAGTCCATACAGATTGAGACAAACCATAATTTACAGGATTAGCTACAGTTCTAACCCAAAATAACACTTTTAGGGGGAATTATCCGGATGCACTGTACATAAGCAAAAACAACATATAGTAGGTGAATTATCAGGCTCAACGTGATCAAGGAGTTGCTTGCCTTGCAAATCACTGTCAGGAATAAAATCTGGATCTGCAGAACAGTCTTCTTCTTCTTCGATGATGTCGGTCTCTACTCGTTGCGAACAAGAAGAAAAAAGAGAATATCAGCAAACTCCAAATGGCAAAAAGAAAACAGACAGATAAACAGGTAAACACAATTTCGAATCAAACAGGCAACTACTATTCAAGAAATATTCGAAATTAAACATCGAATTATAGATGCTAAAATTATTTTGAAAGAATTGATTGATCATTTGCTTCTTTGGAGGATGCTACACTCAAAGAAAACAGAGCTTCTCTCTGTTTTTCTCAAACTTTCCAAGAAGATAGCACTTGAAAAACTATATCATCTAGGGTTATAAACCTAACAGGATTAATGTCCATTAACTACAGAAATTAGAGTTTAAGTCTTGAATTAGCTAGAGCATACTTTAATTATCAAATCTAACAACTTCTTTTAACTTTTAGGGTTTGGATGAAACCTGAAAACTATTGATGAAAAGGCTTGGTTGAATTCTAGACTTAGCTACAAAACTGGCTAAGGAAGAAGGATTAAACCATATCACATAAGGTTATTACACTTATGGAAACTAGGTGAAACAAGGGTCTAAAAAAGAATATTTTTCTGGAATCTGGTAGAACAAACTTTGGTTATCATTTCTACACTATTCTTCCAAAATTTCTTACTTGGATGAGTTATTTTACACATAGTTGAAAAAGCTTGATTGTTTCAATCATTCAGCAAAACATAAAAAATAGACTTATTCCTTTAACTTGTTTTGCATACAAACCTTAACAAAATGACATTCTCTTATCAGAATATACTAGATTATACTTTGTGAAGTACTTCTATACCATTTTTACATTCTTCCTTATTCATATAATCCATTTTATCATATGTTGAAAAGGGCTATATGAACATAAAAACTAACTTATAACCTTTCAATTTTTCATTTTCATTCATTACTAAACTATTCAACATCTTTTATCCATTTTCTTCCTGAAATCAGGGCATGATCTCAAAAACATTTTAAAAGTGAATTTGAGTTATTTTGAACTTGTTCATAGCCAATTACATCTATTTTGGTTATAACTAGTATTGTTTTTCTTAATTGAACAACTATCACAAATAATTTTCCCTAAGCATTTTCACATGAGGAACTCCCCATGATACATACCTCAATAGAATGAACTTTTAAACATTCAAACTTTAATCCTATCTTTCATTTACTCAATTTCATTTTTCATGCTTAATATTCATTTTTAAGCAAACCTGATATATAATAAGGTATCATGGAAACATTTTGTTTATTTGGGATACTCATAACTCAGAGACTCAACAAAAATTTACTTTTCTTTAATTGGATCATCCCAAAAATATTTTATTCATAACACCCTATTTACTCTTAAGCTTCTCTTTAATTTTTCCTAAAATCACATTTTACTCATCCACAGCAATTTTTATATATTCAGAAACTACAGAATTTTATACGAATTTAGAAACTAGTTTCACTCAATTTGGCCAGATGATTCAAAAGTTACAAGCGTTTGAATTTTGGCCGGTTTTTTGAAAATCAACTGAAATTGCAAAATACGCTTTCGCTCACAGAAAACGGCTTTCGCCCCGCGCGCCAAAATTGGGTTCAAACCCGAAGCCTCGCTGACGTATGGGGTCCACCGGTCAGCGACTCAAAACAGAGCGCTTCGGATTTTCGCTCACCGCCGGCGAACTAGCTCCGCCGCGGCCGAACGGGCACCGGTTCTAGCTTCACCGTGCCAAGATGAATCTAGGGGTGGAGCTACATCGTCGGAAGATGGCGGAAGATGGCCGCCACCGTGAAGGTGCGCGGCGCCATGGCGCGACGGTGGAAGCACGGCTAGAGGCGTAAACTCCGAGGCCTAGGGTTTTACACTCTGAGCTGAGGTGAGGAAGTCGAGCTCACCGGCGGTTGGTCGGGATGAGCCGAACGGCTCGCCACCGTCGCGCCGTCCGTGAGGAAGAAGAACGAGCGGTCGGCGCGCTACGAGCAAAAAGAAACCAAAATAGCGAGTGATGAGTAACCCTTGGGTGCTAGAGAAGCTTGAGGTGAGATCGATTCTAAGATTAGGAGAACTCACCCGATTCGCCAATTTCCCCCCTTTCGGGTTCCTACGGCTCAACGAGGAAGACGACGCCTCCCCACGCTCCCAGCTCGGTGAAACGGCAAAGTGAGAGGCAGAGGAGCAATGCGACGCGAAAGAGAGGCTTAAAGCCGAACGGAAATGACCAATTTCGCGGTTTTGGACGCATTGCGCCGGTCGGTATTTCCTGTGCCGAGCGCAACGAGCAGTGCAACCTCGTCTCCGAAGCGTCTCGGCCGGAATCAAGCGAACACAGACGAGGAGGTGAAGCTCTACTCACGACGTGGAAGGCTGAGCCTGCGCCGGACGGGAGCAGGTGAAGAATCGACGCGAAGGACGGCGGTGTCGCCGACCCACTTCGGCCAGGGGAGAAGAAAGAGGGAAAGAAATCGCGAACTGAGGCTGACATGTGGGGCCAGGGCCCACTGGCAGCGAGACAGCCTCGCCTCAGCTGACCAGCTCGTCAACGAGTCAACAGGGCCGGGCCCACTTGTCAGCGAGATACTCGATTTTAATGTGATAAGACAGAACGAGAATTCTCTAGATTTCGCATTTGTTTAAGCCCTAAACTAATCCCAGATTTTCTCAAACTTTTTGACTTAGCCTCACTGAGAGTCACACGTCTACTGGAAAATTTTGAGACAAAAATTCCTTGTGGGTAATTTGTTAAAATTCTGACACTGTACCCTGGTTCCAAATTTTTGATTTCGGTTTTTGATTTAATTACAGGTTCATTCTCTAGGATTTATTTTTGAAACTTTTTGGAGAGGTTAAAATTATTATAATTGAATCACTGTAAAATTTTCAAATCAAAAACATGAGCCATTATTTTATAAAAATTCTGACAATTGTTTTCCTTACACTTTGGACCCACTATTTTTGAATTTTTAAAAGGCTTATATCAATTCATTTAATTATGAAAATTTTACCAGTGATGCATCATATCTCCAGGGATTTATATAAATTTTCTTGGATTTTCTTGACATCATTTCTTTTTCTACCTACTTTTTGATTCACTGTTTTTAGTCAAAAAGTAGATACATATTTTATTTAACTTACCCCTAAGTTTATAAAAATTCTACTTACTGGTCAAACATTATGACCAGCTCAAATAGGACTCATGATAAAATTTTCTAAATTTTATTTTCATCTTTTTACCTTTTTCTTTGTTTTTCCCTTTTTATTAAATCTTTTCCCATAACACAAAATCTAAGAAATTCTAATTGGGGCAAACAATACTTAGAATTTCAAAACCACTTATATTAAGATTTAAACTGTTTATTTTCCACTGTTCCAAACTTTCAGGTCGTTACAATCTTCACACGCCACGGCCTCCCGTCCCACCATCATGCCGACTTACGCGACAGGGCGAGCTGCTGGACACGCTGGTCTAGCCCCTCACATCGGAGGTGAGTACTTCGTCACACTTCGTATGCTGTCTAATTATTTTTTGAATGTTACCAACAATTCTTCACTTCTTATAGGCTCACAGGCATGGTGGTTCTCCTCTGCAGCTTCACCTGCCCCTGACGACTAGAGGGGCAGTTTGATGATGTAGCCCATGCGGATTTCGACCTCGATGATGGTGGCGTGTCGAGATACTTCGCTGATCTGGATGAGCCTGTATCATCGCAGTTGCAGGGAGCACCACCACCGACGCAGCCTTCTCAGCCGGCGTACGCTACACCTCCAGCTAGACCACAAAGGGCCCACCACGCACCGGTGCAGTTCACCTACTCGCAGGGGCAGGTTCGCAGGAGGCCTGCCCAGCCGCGAGGAGGCGCCCAGAAACGGGGGCGCCAGTAGTTTGTTATGTTATTTTATCTTATGTATTTAGTTATTACATTGTGACATACTTTTCATCTTATGTATTTAGTTATATACGATATATTTTTGTTATGGTAGTAACCTCTTACTTTTGGTTATGAAATATTGTTATTCTTTGTTACAGTAGCCCTGCTTTCAAGCATAACGAAGTACTGGCGTGCAGCGGCTTTTCAGAGTGAATAGCCTACTCACGGGTGTGCAGCCTTGTCGGGTTGAGTAGACAAGTCACATGCATCAGCTTTGTTAGCCTTGTCAGGCCGATTAGACAAGTCACATGCATCAGCTTTGTCAGCCTTGTCAGGCCGATTAGACAAGTCACATGCATCAGCTTTGTCAGCCTTGTCGTGCATCTTTGATGATGGGTGACACGTCGTGCAGCTTTTCACACAGGATGCCGGCCCATCAGTGCTGTAGTTGTGTGGAGCAACCCCTCACCACCACTATAAAACTGGCCGAGGGTTAGACATCCAACACCGCCAAACCAGCAATACACGTCAGCTGAATCTACACAAATTAGGGCACGATGTCGTTCTACCGTCGCCTCTTCAGCAAGCAGAAGTCATCCCGCCCCGAGTACCCGGATACTAGTAGCGTTGACGCCCCAGTTCTGCCGGAGTTGCCCCGACCCAAATGCGACTGCAACCTTCCGACGAAGATGATGCAATCTACCCACGGAGAGACGGCCGCCCGCGCTCACTACTGTTGTGCCCGCTCTTACCGGGTAAACCTACTGGTGTCTATACAATACAGGGTAACAGTACCATTTCATGCATAGTTCTTTCTTTTCTCAGCACAAGGACCGGTGTTGCTTCTTCCAATGGATCGACGGGCCGGAACGACGTGACTACGAATTTATCTACAACTACCATGACGCCTACCCCGCTTCGCCCGAGAACTTCACCCGGTGGGAGAGGCCGCCAGGACATGTCCCCGCTCTAGATCGACCGGAGTTCAGGGCCGGTGGGCAAGGGGCCAACTAATCGGTGAGTTTCATGAGACATACTCATGTTTCACTCACAAAGTAGTAATTCTAAACCAGTTCATCGCATACAGGAGTTCAAAAAGAAAATTGCGAAATTGCTCGAGTCAAAGGAGAAACCTCCTCAAGGGCCACCCGAAAGCTCCGACTTTTGCGAACACGGCCTGCAGGCAGTGATTGATACCTGCCACGATGATCTAGCGGACCAGAGATTCTACCGGTGCCCCATGGCCGAGGATGAATGGTGCGGCTACTTCAACTGGGTGGACTCGGAGACGTACCACCCACATCTCAAACTTCTGATGGGATAACCGGGGAGCAACCTCTCCGTGGTGCTACTACCGCCCGTAAAAGCCAGACCCTGAGTACGCCTATGGTGTTATTCAACGACCAAAGCGGGCATACTGCATTGACTGCAGGGCACGCTTTCGGTTGTACAAGGATAAGCCCAACACACACCTCCTGCACCATATAGTGGAGTGCGAGCCGAAACAGAGCAGGCGTCTCGGCAAGTCTCCGCCAACGGCCAACGCAACAGAGGTGCAAGAGGGTACCTCCTCTCGAAGAGGAAGGGACAAGGGGAAGCAGCCGGCCGAGGTCCGCACCACGCAACAAATCCTTGACGCGTTACGTAGACCATCCGGGAACCTGGGTGGTATTAACATAGGGGACGCCGGGAATCGGGATAACCAAAAAATCCTGTCTTACACACCCGAGACGTACGGCATAGGCCACCCATTCGGCGACAGCTGGGAGCACTGCGGATCCCTATGGAGTTCTTTCATAGTAGGGATTGAGCGGTGTCCGAGTAAAAATCTCAAAATTTACACGGGTCAGGTAATATGCAGAAAATATGGGATATCATTCTGGCTGTACCCAGATAGGCGGAACGATCATCTGTTCCACCATGACAAACAGTGCTTTCGTTAGTTAGTTCGTCAAGCAATTTCGTCACTGTTGTAATGCCCTTGTAATATAATCTAATCTATTGCTTATTTTATCATCCAACTTTCGCATGTGCCCTTATGTATGTTCAACAAATAGTTTAAGTGCTTCGTAGGAACTATTCATAACATGAGTTGTCGTCGACTATAATACTTAGGGTTATTGCACTAGTGGAAATTACATGCAAAGCAAGGTGTAAATTACATATTTTTCCAGAATATGGTAGTGCATATATGAAAGATCAAATGTGGTCCATTGTTCATAAAAATTCCATTTAGACATGATATTTTACGGGCCGCCGAAAAGGTTACAAAACATGACATGAGTTGTTGTCGACTATAATACTTAAGGTTATTGCACTAGTGGAAATTACATGCAAAGCAAGGTGTAAATTACATATTTTTCCAGAATATGGTAGTGCATATATGAAAAATCAAATGTGGTACATTGTTCATTAAAATTCCATTTGGACATGATATTTTACGGGCCATCGAAAAGGCTACAAAAATTTATTCAGATGCAATAACGCGATTTGTTCACATGCAAAAACACGATTTTGTCCACATGCAATAACGCAGAAGGCTACGAATTGTTCACATGCAATAACGCGATTTCGCTACTTAATTAGTACCGTTATACTAATTACAATTTTACTAACACCCTCATAATATGGTATTGCATATATCAAAGATCAAATGTGATCCACTGTTCATAAAAATACCGTTTAGACATGATATTTTACGGGCCGCCGAAAAGGCTAAAAAACAAACACTCTACTTGTTACCCTTGAATTTTGAAAATTATTTCAAATTTCTCTAGAGCCTAAAAATATTTTACTTGAATCCTAAATCTGTTTATCCAAATATTTTAATCTTTTTTGAAGTCTCTCACATTTTTTTTAAATCTGTAAATTTTCTGGTCATGTCGCCCTATCATTGGGCGATTTCTCTATGTCGCCCTACCATTGGGCGACTACTCCATATGTCGCCCTACTGTTGGGCGACTTGGACATGTGTCGCCCTACTGTTGGGTGACTTGTTCTGTCGTCCAATCGCAGCGCGAGTACTCTGTCCACCTCACTGCCTAGTCAGCATGTCGCCCTATGGTAGGGCGACAGGGGTATATTTTTGCAATTTTTTTTTCGTGGTATATTTTTGCAATTTGAATTAAAAAATATATTATTTAAAATTTTTCGAAGAATAACATGTATCATAAATCAGAGAAATGCTATAGTCAGGAACTTAGGATATACTATATCAGTATAAGGCAGATCATTTATAACTGATTAGCTTACAATATAGCACCAGTTCATAAGATATATGAGTAGCTACAACACCGTAGTAGTTAATAGGACATATAAGCAGCAGGAAGTTACAGGAAAAGTCATGTACGTATATCAGTATATGGTAGCGCGTGCAGCTGGGTTACAGAAGTTAAACATGTAGTGACAACTCAAGATCCAGTATTAAGTGTTGCGACTTGTCTTAATTCTTAAACACATGGTTTGACATGATAAGGCAGTGTTACAGAGTCAAACGGAAGTAGGAAAAAAAGGCATATGAGATGGCAAGTACCATTTTCACGAATACAATTTGATAGAACAAACTTCAAAAAGGACCAAGGATTACAGTGGGACTCGACGACTTTGTAAGACTAATTATCGCAGTTATGTTCCATGTTTGATTCTGCAGACTGCCTATGAAGACTGAACTGTGCACAACTTTGGTAAGTACAGTTGCATAGCAACCTAAAACGTACATAAGAATAAATGCTTGAAAAGATCAACATTTTGCAGGCAACGGACACACACTGTCACACAACAAAATTACGGACGGTTTTGAAACCGTCTAAACAAAATAGTCAGGGATGATCACAGACGGTTTAGGAACTATCTGTGATAAGTACACATCACGAATGATTATCCATAAAAAATCATTTATGATAGGTACATATCATGGACTGTTCGGACATAATAAACTATATGTGATAATGATAAATAACAGACGAATCTAATTACTAATCGTCTGTGGTATGCATTTTTCATATATAATTTCAGTGTTATGGCTAATCTCAGGAATCACGGTTAGTCATGCTCTCTACACAGATACACAACTGTAACACCCCGATTTTCTACTAGAGCAAGCACAGTAATTTATTTAACATCGGCGAAATATAATACGTGTTGTATTGGATTTTAGGTGCAAAAACAAATTTTGGGTCGGAAACCTTGAAAACTAAAGTCAACTATGAGCCTTAACCCTACCCTTCTGATTCCATCCATCTCCATATTTTCTCCCCAAAACAAAAAGAAGAGAGAAGGGAGGAGACAAAAGCTCCTCACTGCCATCTTTCCCCTTTTTTACCCCTTCCACTTCAGGCTTTCTTCCCAAGTCATCTCCCTCCCCAAGCCAATAGCCTTTCTTCCCAAGCCAAGAGGCAGCGCCTCATCACTGTCTTCATCCCCCTTCTTTCCCCCACTCTTCTATTTCTTTCAAGAACAAGCAAGCTCCCTCCACCTTCTCTCATCCAATCACATCGAAAAATGGAGAATCAAGCCTTGCATGCCAAACCACTGCACTCACAAGTATACGAGCATTCCATTTTTTGCAATCATATCATACATGCACGGTCGTTCGAGCGAATTCGAGAAGAGGTAAAGAGATGTGGCAATGGTATGGATGTTGGGGCAGAGAAGTGGCGGCAATGAGGCTGGTGCGGTGCGCGAGCACGCGGTTAGTGCGGCAAGGGTGGCCGGAGGCCAGCGGCTGGTTGACAGGGCAAGCGGCGTCAGCCCGAGATGGCTAGCGGCGTGGGAGCTTAGCCAAGCAGTTGTGGATGACAATGGTGCCTGGGTAGAGCAGCAGCCACGCGAGCGACGTAGACGATGGAGGTGGCCCAGGGATGCAGCCGGCAGCAGCCGAAGGAGGACAGCAATGGCTGCCGTGGATGGCAGCGCCTCGGTGGGAGTGGCGACGCGGGCCGCGGCACCAGCGGCTACCAGTGGCGACGGCTGTGTACCTTGGTGAAGGCTTTCACTCGAGAGCAGCAAGGAGGGGGAGGCGAGGTGCTGGCATGCGGTGGAGAAGGGAGCCGGCTTGGTTGGGGAAGGAGAAGAAAGAAGGAGGAAGAACGAAGAAAGAGAAAGAGGAGGATAAGGGTGTGTGTAGGGATGAAAAAGGAATAGAAACAATCGGTAAATGGTCGTTCCGTTTTCGTTTTCATATCTTTTACCGGTAACGGAAACGAAATCGAAAACCCCAGAAACGGATACGAAAACGAATAATGATCGAAATAGATGCGGAACGGAACGGAGCGGATACGGAAACGTAAGTGAAAAATTCCACAAGAACGTAGTATATGATCACAATATACATGATCACAAAAATAATGTAACTCATTCTATCTCAAAGGTGGATACAAGAACAATGTTATGTTCACCGGTATCACTAGAATTTTTTTTCTCAAGTTTGTCAGTTGAAGGCTCGCTATTTATCCCCTAAATCAGACCATCATATCCTCCTACATATTATTATCATTGACATCCTCTTGCTCCTCCAACTATAAAGATGTAATACCCTAAAATTTGCATATTGTTGTTCAATGTTCATTTATGATTTTTTGAGATTTATCATGGATTTTCTGGAGTTTATAAATGCCATTTTACCATTTTTTAGATTTATATAATTAATTTATTCATGAAAAATGAAACCAAAATTATGCTAGAAATAATTTTCCTAGGTTCAAAATATTCCAAAGTATTTTTGAGATTTTTTTCGGAATTTTTGAACTCTATTTGACATTTTCTATAAAGCCATTTGTATTTTTGAAATTATTTTAATTCGAAAATAAATGTAAATTCTCCATTCTCCTTTTTGGGCCAAGTGGGCTAAGTTTTTGTAAGAACCCGAATCCACTGATTCGAACCCATTGTGTTTACCGCACTAGTCTCAGGATCAACACTAGTGCACACAGCTTAACATTGGTACATATCACATCATACTCAATGATAATAATATTAGTACTCAATTTATTGATATAGCTAGATGTATGTTCTTATGACCAACTTACATTATTAAGCCACGCATGGCTAGACTGGAAATATAAACTAAAAATTATGCAGCGGAAAGTAGAAGACGTGGATAGCTCATCAGTTCACCACAAGCAACTGACAAGGCTCGGACCCTAACGACTCGTGTCCTAATGGAACTCCTCCTCCAGCAAAGGTGTAGACTCTTCAACTGTTGATTGTTGTTGTTTGGTAAGGGTGAGTACTTAAAGCACTCAACAAGTTATGCACAGAATACAATTCTATGTAACTATATGCAAGGCTTATTCCAAAGGAAAAAGCAATTATGGCTATTTTGCAATAAGCAGCATTTATGAACAAATACAATAAATAGATTGTAAAGACTGTAAAACAAATAACAGTAATAGATAGATTCAATATTTCTCAAGTAAACCAAGTTTCCAATCCTAAGTCAAGTTCAACCTTCCACATGGCAATTCCGCAGTTCTAGCCAAGTTTTCCATTTGATTAAACTAACCCTTAACTGTAATTCCCGAGCATTGCTTAATACCGCGAGCACGGCTATCCGAATAGATTCACACTCTGTAGAGGTTATGCGCTTTACCCACACGATACAACCATACACCCCAAAGGCGAGTGATTATAACAAAGCCTTTACAATGCACTACCTTAGCCTGATACCACCTGCTAAGTTTTCAACACTGGTGGGTCTGAAAACCACAACCAGGGCCTCCCCTCTTGCGCCTTGTGAATTACTCCATAACTCGGGAAATCACATTGCCAATGATAGTACCAAACTAAGACATTGCAAATTAATCAGCTAGGCTGTCCCATACCAGACATGTGGTTGCATGATTAACTCAGGTCAAAGACTTGCAAGGTTAAGTCCTTAGGATGATCGAAGCAAGACTTCCACATACCCTCTGCCCATCGGGCCCACCTTGGCATACTCACCCCTTGTCACTTGCCCCAATCTAAGTGATTACCAAGCACCACGTGCCATCAACAATTCAACATGGTTGCGTGACATCCCTCGCCAAAACAACTTAATTTCATTGTGTGATCTCACATGACACACAAGTTCACATCATTGTTCTATATTCCATTAATCAAAATTAATCATTGATGATTCATGTACATATGATGACGTGGCATTGCTAAGCAACTAATACGATCTAACATCCCATGTTGATTTCAGTGTTAACCAACTATAGTGAACCAATCTAAGGTGACAATAGATCATGGTATACAATTGACAAGGTAGGGTATATAGATCAAATTGGTAGATTAACTAGATCCCAATTTAATTTGAAACAGTTATATACTTGAAATACTATGCAATAGAGTAAAACAATATAGCAATTTTATAAACATGGGTTCAACATGATCAAAGCACAATATGCTTTGGAATAGGTTCTGGTCTTGCTCTGGAACTTGATCTTGAGTTGACGGATCTTCCTCCGAAGCGTCGCACAATTCAATGTCTACGCGAACCGAAGGAGAAAAGCAAATAAATACCAAAATAGAGAGCAAATGAACTCCAAAAATCAAATAAAATTCACCATTAAATATATCTCAATTTTACAAATTTTTAGAAATTTGAATCACCCAAATCCGAGTTGAAATGCAAAAGTTATAGCCTTTCAAAGATTGAATTAATTCTGAAAATACAGAAAATAGAAAATCCTGTTTTCTTGAATTACTTTTATACTGAAAAACCGCATTTATGATGTCAGCGTGACCTCATGATGATGTTAGCATCCAGAATTTCCAATTGGATTATTTTCCAACGGAAAACAAAATTATGATGTCGCATGACGTCAGCGAAGATCCGGGCCAATCACAATGCGCCATGTGTCATGGTCTATGGACTTGGTCCACAGCGTGGCGCTAGACCATAGCGAACTCGGTCCACGACGCTTCGGCTGCTATGCCTGACACGCGTCACAACGGTATTGGTCCGAGATGCGGCGCGATCCAGGTCGTCCGATTTAATCCGACAGCCCCACTAGATGATACGATGAACTACTGATGCGCGCACGTGGCTCAATCCTAGCGGTTCAGAGATGATCCGATGGTTGATACCTCACGGGTCCAGCGATGGTGGCACGGCGGCGCTTCTTCGCCGAACTTGAAGATGAAAACGATGAAGATGGCGAAGCAGTGTTTCCCCGACGACCAAAAGTGGCAGATCTGACGCGTCTTGACATGACCAATCCGAATCTGGTGCTGGAGCGGCGAGAAACGCCCTGTTGATGGCAAAATCTGAGAAAAACAAACGGCAGCGCGGCAAAGAACAACGACGAGCTCTCACGGGTGCTCCTTTGCGTCTTGACGGCAAAATTCTGGACCAAGAGGTGCGGCGTCTCACGATGATTCTCGGGCGAGGGTTGGCGTGCCTTTTAAAGGCCTCGACGACTATGCACGGCCCGGAGACCCGAAGCGTCATAGCAACGGAGTCCTTCTTCGATACGGCGACGGATTCGCGAAGATGACGCAATCCAGTCCATCCACGTGTCTCGATCCAACAGACAGCCGATGTGGGCGACGCGGCTCGAATCTACCCCGACACGTTCACTTGATCCAACGGCTCACGCTGATTAGGGTTTCTAAACTCACGATCAAATCTCGGCCGCACACTTTGTATCCAACGGCTTGCGCCAACCTTTAGGAAACGGGCCGCTAGAACTGGGCTACACGCGCACAGTAATTGGGCTTGGCCATTACTGTTCATCTAATTTTCCCGAATTTCTCAATTAAAATAATTTCAGAAATTTCTTTGATTTGTTTTAGGCAATAAAACTACCAGGAAAAATCCCAAAAATTCCTCATAAATACTTTGAGACATTTTGAACTTGAATAAATATTTTTGGCAAAACTTTATATTAACTTTGTATATATTTAATTAGTTTGCACAAGAAGACCAATATACCTAATTTAAAATTACCTCAAATAAATCCAGAAAAATCCAATAAATTCTAGAAAATCATATATTGCACAAATAAAAATAAAATAATATTTAGGCAAATTTTGGGATGTTACAGTTTTCGACGGAATTTTCGGTTTCACTTATACGGAATTTTCGATTCCGTTTTCGTTTCCGACGAAAATGGCTCTCCCGTTTCCGTTTTCGTGTCCATACCAACATTTTCCTTTTTTGTTTCCGAAAAAAGGCTTTCGTTTCCGTTTTTTTACAAAACGGTCGAAAATTCCGTTTCCGTTTTCACCCATAGGTAGGGATGAAAACAGAATGGAAACTTTCCGACCGTTCCAGGGAAAAACGAAAACGGAAGACTGTTTTCGAAAACGGAATTGGAAAGTGTCGGTACGAAAATGGAAACGAAATTTTTTTTTCGGAAACGGGAGAGTCAATTCCGATGGAAACGGAAACGGAATTTCCGTTTAACTCTAATCGAAAATTCGGACTGGATGTGGTCTAGAGAAGACGAAGTTCTGGATTTGGAAATTCTGAAGTGCATCTGGCCGAGAAATACGGTGCTTCACCTGACGCCCGCTGGCGTCGCCTCCTCGCGGCCAGCCGCTCTCGCTTCGGCGTGCCTCGGTGGCCCGATCCCACCTTTGAGGCTTCGACGCGCCTCGCCTTTCGCTGCGAGCGGCGCTAGCCCCACCTCCAGTCCATCGCCATCTCCGGTAAGCCGTCAGCTCCGGGCCACCGCCGACGCATCCTTCCGACTCCCGTCGCCCGCACCTCCAGCAGCCCATCGCAGCCTCCATCACGCTCGCCTCCTCTCGGGTCCGCGGGCCATGAACCGCCGGCCACCCGACGTGCCGTCTTGTCCAGCCACCTCCCGGCACCTCGCCTGTGCCTCCTTGGCCGCTTGCCTTGGCCCGAGAGAAGCTCTAGCTCCCGTTCGGATTTGAAACAAGGATGATAAGCAAGGATAGGTAGATATGCAGGAAACAAGGATCTCGACTTGGGAACCGTCGGTAACCATCACGACACAAAGACCTCATTTTCTATCCCCACCTCATTGTGCAGTTCTAGCTTCTTTCCTTTTGCTAGCATTCTTTTTGACAGAGAAAGGTATTGGCTGTTGAGTTCATCTTGTTTCTCGCTGATCAAGTATGTTTCAGGTTTTTCGGTTGTTTGCTATTTTCTTGTGTCGTAGATGTTCAGGTTTATCTTCAGATAAGTATCAGAGTAGTGGCGGATTAGGAATAGTCATCTGGAAGGTCAGTAATCAAGTTGTAGTCGGTTTTGATTATATGCAGAGTCGGTTCCGAATGTAAGCAGAGTCCGATTTTGATTCCTGTAAGCTCTTGGGTATAAGTAATAAAGAGAAAACAGAAAAGGTGTGGAGTTTTGCACCGCAAAAAGAAGTCTGTGTGTTTTCATCTTTCACTGATATTTCTATTCTGTGAAGAAGAGCAATTTTTTGCATTGTCGTGAAGAAGTGATGAAGACCAGAATTTGTCTTCTATACAAGACTTTGTTTCCTTGCTTCTGGTACATATTGCCGGAACAAGGATCAGGTTCTGGGCTTCTGATATAACATTGGCCTCTATATATTTATGTAATATTTGGGATTATTGCTCCACATGATCCACACCCTGTGAGCTTGTCTGCTGCAGCCTGCATGGTGCAATCACGCACCAGCAATGCATGAATCGCCGCCTGGCCCGGCGCGAGCTGACGCTCCATGCCAGCAGCGTGCGGTGTGAATCGTAACAGTCCGCTCGCCCGTGCCTTGTCGCCCGAGAGCTCCAGCTCCTGATCAGATTTGAAAATGGATCCCAAAACTCATTTAATCCGATTGTTTTGAGCCCGTCGGCATATAGTTTTCATTGAAATTTGGTACATTTGAAAATATCATGTACTATGTTCTTGTGGAATTTTCCGCTTTTATTTCCATATCTGCTCCGTTTCGTTCTGCATCCGTTTTCATCACTATCTGTTTCCGTATTCGTTTCCGAGGTTTCCGATTTCGTTTCCGTTACCGATAAAAAATATGGAAACGGAAACGGAATAGCCATTTACCGACCGTTTCTATTCCGTTTTCATCCCTACCCATAGGTGTGTAGCTCGGCCAGGAAGAGAAGGGAAAAGAAAAGAAGGAAATGGAAAGAAAAGAAGAAAAGAGAAAGAAAATAAAGGAGGAAGGAAAAAGGGAAAGAAAAGAAAAGAAAAGGTAGAAAATAAAAGAAAAGATAAAAAGGAAACAAGAGAAAAGAAAAGAGAAAAAGGAGGCGGAGCAGGACTTTCAGTGACAGACTCGATTTTCATTCCTGTGCGGTCGATGAGTTATCCACGGCTGATTTATTCGTTCTCGACGCTTATGGTAAAATTTTGTAGTCATCCACATTTCATATGTATAGATTTTAGTTTTGCATGTCACATCTAAATCTTGACCATCATATATTGATGCATGCATGTAGTAAAAATTAGTTTGAGGACTTATGACCGGTATAGCTACCTATTAGATCTTAGTTATTTGGTGGTATGAACATTTAGTGCCTTTTACTTCACATGAATAATTCAATCGACATAGTGAAATATTATTTATCAGTGAATGGATGTCAGATTATTTAATTTAGTAGATTGCTTCGTCTTAGGCTAGAATTAGTGGGGAATACATGATCATGCGTTATTGGAGTCACACGGAAATTGGATAGTAAATCTTATATTAAATTTGTGGGAGTTCCCTCTGAAGGTTATTCGGTGATTGCAAGATGTGAATAGATGGATTTACTAGCTAGACATATAAACTGTTGGCCGATCTATGAGTTTATATTGCATTAGTGGAATTTTTCTTCTCAATTTAAGTTATACTTAATTGTAGGGAATTGATCCTAGTGATATGTATGACTGAATTTGTGCTTAAAATTGGTGTTTAGCATACCAGGTTAATTTTGTGGAAATGGTAACCGCATATTCAATCGATGGTTGTGAGCTATTTGAGCAACGCATATGCAATTGGATTAGATATCTTAAATGATAGTTATATGGATCATATGTATTGAATATGTGGACTAAATGATCGGTTACTTAACCATATACAATTTGATTGGAACACCATGTAAATTGGAGGATGAATGGTAGGTACCAACATATTAGAGTTGTATCATTGAAGAAGGTCTGCACCCTCAATTTGAAAATTTTAAATGTATTATTATGGGTCAATCATGATGGTATAGATATGACTAAATTGATTGTTCACGTGCATGATTAATTCAATAGAGTGAGCATATGTCTGAGTGATCAGTGAGATATTACATAGTGAGTATGTGATCAACTTGGGAGTCTCATCTAAGTGTTGCATGAATACATATACCTAGATCGGTACAATTTTAATATGTATGATTATGGATTATTGAAGTGGGATTGATAAAACTAGATTGTTAGCATTAGAATAAATAGTCTAGTAACATATGATTGTTGGAATTGATCACAACAATGTACAATTAATTTAGTGACTTTTTTAAGTTATTTGTTGGATTATGTAAATGGAATATCATGAGTCCGGTCAATGAGGAAACAAATTAATTCGGTGACCCTATAGTCCCTAATTCATGAGATTGTGTATAGTGAGCAACCTTGGTGGCTATTGTATAGTAAGACATGCATATCATATTGGTGGATCCCTCATAGATTATCACAACTAGTGAAGGATACGACTTGCATGGGAGCTCCATGTTCTTTTGAGTGGTTATGCTAGGAGTTGGAAGTTGACTCTCACATCATTCTCATATATATGACCCATTGTATCATGCTTCTATATATGTTGTTTGTGAATAGTTACTTCGGATATATTTGCTTGTATGTCATGTTAACTTTGTAGTGTACGCTTGAATCTTAGAACTATGAGAGAGGTCCAGGACTACGATGATGTAATTGGTATCCGATCAACCCGAGCAAGACCACATGTTCAATGAGCAAGGAAAGCACCCGCTTTGATCATGTTGATCCTATATTTCACTGTATGTATGTTGTGTTCAAAACTATTATGCATGAGACTATTTTCGATAAAAATTGCTATATTGATGGGAATTGTAGATATGTCCAATTGTTGCATATAAGCTACCTTGATAAATTGTTACCCCGCCATTATCACCTTATCAACTATTATTCACTGCTCAAATAATTATCTGTGAAAAATAGGAATAAACGTATGATAGATGCTTAGCCCTGCATATAACGATATCTTGTATACCAGATAGAATATGGTCAAAATGTTCGTATGGGAAATATTTGAGTTATGGTCTAGAGATGGTACCTCTATTATTTTGGCTAAGAAATAAAATAAAAAACATATTTTAGACTTAGACGAATAGTTATGGAGACCGGTGCTGGTGCATGAGATGTGGATATGCATTTGTCTTTCCCGAGTCACTAAAGACTGAGTCTGTCGTGTAGTTATATCTAAGTGTCGAAGGTTAGAAATCAACAATAAACTTATACTTTCGGGTACCTTTAGGTTAGCAGAGTCAAGCACAAAAATCGAAGGCACTTAGTTCGGGCCCCTGGCGGAGTAACACCCTACTTCCTGTATAGATGATATGTATATGGTGGATGGAATACAGAGCAATGTGTCTAGCCCTAGTTACAAGGAAGATTGAACTTAAGCTAAGGATAAGCTAGGGTTGGAGTGTGATGAAGCACAGGTCGTCGACTCCTGGTTGCACTACGTCAAAGCTCGAAAAGTATTCTCTTTGTCTGATCTGGAAGGACCTCTCCTGCGGACCCCTACCCCCGGCCTTATATAGTCGGGTAGCCCAACCTCAAGTTGAGTTGTAGTCGGTTGGAGTACCAGATTGTAGCCGATGAGGAGTCCATCGTCGCATGATTTTCGTAGCATATCCAAACTTCCCTAGATATCAGGCGTACTCGAGTCGGTTTCCTCATAACGGGAACATGATCGAGTCATTCTTAATATGGAATTATCCTTTCCGCGCATATCTTATCCCATAGAACTGGGTCCGTGATATCCGAAATTCCTATATGTTGTTAGAACATATCCTTTACGGACACATACCCCATGTTTAGATATTCGACAGTAGCTCCCGAACTCTATTCAGCGGAGGGTCCACTTAAGCGCTTGGTCGATTACTGCCAAAGCCTTGCTTCGTCGAGTAATGCCTCTCCTGCTTGTGGTCGAACGATTCGAGTAGATTGGGAATCGCTGAGTATCGAGTAGGGATGTGCTGGGTCGAGCGCCCTGCCATCAGCCCGTATCGAGTTATCAAGATAACCGCAAGTTACTCAATGTCGACTTATCGACTCGACTCTAAGCAAAGTTGGAAAAAAAATTCTAAAAATCTAAACGTTGGGCAGTTGAGCATTTATTGCTATCGTCTGCAACGTTGAGATGGGGGTAGCGTCATCATTACGCCTTTCTCACCGATCGAGATGTCGTGCCATGGGGAATGAATCGTTCACCTGGACAAAGGATTTTGGCCTACAAATTCCCAGACCTGAAACTGTAGCCATTCCCCTCCTTTTCGCCGCCATCCTTACTCTCGAAGCCTCCATCGCACTCCTTGCGCCCTTGCGCTGCCATCTCCAAGAAACTCACCCCACATCTCTTTCAATGGCCTCTGCCCCTTCAACCAATGCTGGAGTCGTTCCGTCGTCGAAGAAGAAACCTGATGTGGCTTCAGCCTCTCTTCGTGGCGGCGATGCAAACTTCGAGGATGAGACCTTCAAGAGAGTATGGCAAAAATCAATAATCACGGAGAAGCGTCTCGCCGAGCTGGAGAAAGAGGGCTTCGTCCCTCCGTGGGAGTTCTTCCACTATAGGCCATCGCAAGGTGAATCATTCCCCACCCTAGAGAATGAGGATGAGACGGTTGTGTTTGAGGCCTTTTTCCGCTGCGGGCTTAACTTTCCTCCTTCCCTTTCTACTCACGAATTTCTTCTTTTTGTTCGTCTGAAGTGTTAAGCAAATAGCCTTTTTACAGGAAGGGTGCGCCCAACGGTGCTACTGACAAAGCTACCGTGGTGGTATCGTTATCCTTCGGCATGGTCGGCACCACTGCAGTTCACCATCTAGAGGATCCTGCTGAGCGTATCGGTGGATCTGCAATGGCGACAATCCAAGATCCTCCAGCTTCTCCAGCGCCTTGGGTGTTCTTGTCTATTCTGAAACCTTAGATCTGAGTATGTGAACATGAACCACCCTGTGCTGCCTTCCGTTGTTCCCCTCACTTTGTTTTTGACACGCCTTGGCTCCTTATCGCAGAGCGCGGCCAACACCATGCTTGACGTCGAAGTTTTCTTCGATCAATCCCATCAGCAGATTCAGCGGCTCATGGCCTCCCACGACCAAGTGCTCAAGATGAGGAACGCCGAGCTAGAGGTGCTCATGGCCAAACAGAAGGATACTCTGGTTGAGGCTGAGAAGCTGGAGGAGCAGCTGAAGGCTGAGAAAACCACTGTAGAAGCTACGCTGGTCGAGGCCAAGGCTAGTCGAGACAAGGCGAAGGCAAGCAAGAAAATGGTCGAGGTCGAAAAGGCTGCAGTAGATGCGACGCTCACCGCTCTACAGTCGAAGACACTCGAACATATGAACACTTCAGCCCATCTCGCGACTTCTTACATGCTTGGCATGGTGAAGAGCGACCATCCGGACCTAGACCTTTCACGACTAGGACGAAGGATTCGTGTGTGAGGCGAGCGAAGCTGCTGATTACATCGAGTACATCGTAGGCCTTTCAGAGAGGTTCGTGGCCGGATTGGAGCTATCACTTAGAGATGATGATGCCAACCAAGGTCCCTCGGCCTGACCATGTCGATGTAAAGATTAACACTTTTCTTGTTACCGCAGTCTTTGATGACAGTACCAATTAATATGCTTGTCTATCACGCTTTGCCTACTATCAATGAAACAGAGTAGCACAAGTAGATACAAATCTGATTGTAGCACTCATAGACCCTCAGTAAGTGGCTTCATGGCTGAACGCATGCCTAATTGTATCTGCACACAATGCTAAAAAAAACTTTCGCTAAATGACTTAGCCCACGAGCGTACACTCGGAGAGGCCATACATAACATAAACGCTATATACATTGACTAGAACACTACACGACTTTTGCAAGACTTCATCGACCATGTGACTTAGACTCTGTAGCGAACAAGAACTTGTCGAGCAGCACATGTAGAACTAACTAGAGGTCTCGTCTCCCGCTAGGTGCTGAGCTTTAGATGTCTGACAATCTAATGCTCGTATGCGCGCAGGATAGGATTACTCATTGCCGGATTCAGGCACACACTTTAGTTTTGTTCACTGACATGCTAAGTGCACAATCGAGCAAATGCATGCAAAAACTCGCATGTTCCAAAGATAAAGAGAATATTGCACCTACTATGCCTTGCTCGATAACTGTATCGACCGGAAAACAGAGAGCAAAAAAGGTACAAGGTTACCTATAGCCCCCGACTTCTTACTCAATGATGTGTCATTAGGTAGGGAGTAGAGTGACGTAAGCACAACGTCTTGATGTAGCTTCTGACTCTTTACCCGATAGCTGGATCGAGCCAAAAGAGTGAGGCGTTAGCATCACCAATACCTGTTGCGACTCCAAACTTCTTATTCGATAGATATATCAACCCGAGAGTGGAGCCAGGTAAAGAAAAGATCGAACGATGTATTCCTCGACCTTCTACTCGATGAATGCATTGAGTAGGCGGTAGAGCATATGCGTCGGTAAAATACATTATGTAGCCCCCGACCCTCCACTCGATGGCTATATCAAGAAGAAAGTAGAGCATAAACATCAATTATGACCCTTGGACACAGAAGCATGAGCCCCTGAGCATATTGGTCGAAGTAGAATCCAAACGGACGAAGTTGATGAACAACATAACTTCCTTGCAGCGATTGAACTCTGTTACAATTTTTCACGCCTTTCAGCTTCCATGCGGCAAGCCACACCTCAGCGTCTCTTTGGCTTCCACACTTAAGTGGGAGCGCGATCGACGTCTCGTGGATTGGGAGCGATGCAAATATAGATGGATTGCGGTTACAGTGCGACCTGTCCCCTGAGCTATAAATAGACGGGACCTGTAGTCACCTGTCACAACTCATCTTTTCTCTTGTCCTTTTCTCACAGCGCCTTAGTTCTTCCACCGCATCCATGGCTTCCCCTCCATCATCGCCTCCCTCTGTAATTATCCTTGGTGAATCCCTTCCCCCTACTCCACTGGTCCTAGTCTCTCTGGGGAGGATCATCATCTCCTCTGATGAGGAAGATGAGATCGATTGGGAGACTATTGAAAAGAAGGTTTGGCCGGAGGAGGAGGACGAAGTCACCAACAAGCTGAGGGTCGTCGTCAGAGAAGATGATGCCATCCCTGCTCCCTTCGCGAGAGCAGATGCCACCACCGACACACGAGGAGAAGAAGGTGAAGCTGCCGATATCGGAGAAGGTGGTGAAGCTCGAAACAGCTTCATTAGACCGGTGCTTGCTCGCCTTACAAGCCATCCCGGTGCTCAGAGACTGGAGAGGTTGCCTTTCCCATCAACTGGCGGCCGGATCTTCGCATCCTCCTCTGGTCTGTACAGAGGGCACAAGCCCATCCCGGGGACCATCCTTTTCCAGTCCCTGTGGATGCAGGGGTGGCGGCGTGATGCCTTCGAGGACAAGTAGTATTAGAGTACCTACTTTAAAATGTAATAGGATAGCTTTTTTAGTAAAATTTTAATGAAATTGTACTTACCTGAATTTCAGTTGCAATGCACTGCTTCTTTGTTCATGTATGAAATTTTCTCAACTAATCGATGTTCCATGAGTTTTCAAGTATTACACCTTTCACTGTCGATAGCCGCACAGATCCTGGTCGAGTCACTTCGACCACCACATAGGGACCTTCCCACGTAGGCGATAGCTTATTACGGTTATCTTGCTTCTGTACTTTTCGTAGTACTAAGTCCCCAGCGGCAAGTGCTCTATCCTGGACTCTCTGGCCATGATATCTGCGTAAGGCTTGCTGATACTTAGCAGCTCGAATGGATGCTCGATCCCTGCACTCTTCGAGTAGGTTTACATCATGTGCTCGCGCTTCTCTTGTTCCTCTTCCAAGTAGTTATCCATTCGAGGTGACCTAATCGTTAACTCAGTCGGAGGCATGGCTTCTGCTCCGTAGACTAAGAAAAATAGCATTTCACCAGTGGCTCGACTAGTCGATATACGAATAGCCCATAGCACCAAGGGGAGTTCTTTTGCCCATCGGGTCGAGTAAACCTTGAGCCTATCGTACACGCGAGTTTTGATTCCCTGTAGGATTAAGCCATTGGTACGTTCAACCTAACTATTACTTCGAGGGTGAGCCATGGAGGCAAAGAAGAGTTTGATACCCAATTCTTTACAAAAGACCATGAAAGTATTACTTTTGAACTGGCTACCATTCTCTGTGATTACTCGATTAGGGATGCCAAATCGAGGAACAATGCTCCTCATGAACCTCTTAGCCGCTTCTGAGGTGATGTTCCTGACGGGTTCGGCCTCGATCTACTTAGTGAACGTGTCGATTGCTACGAACAGAAACTTGTAACCTCCTTGTGCTCTTGGGAATGGTCCCAAGATATCCAAGACCCAGATAGTGAAGGGCCAAGATAGAGAAATAGTTTGAAGTGCCTGGGCTGATCGAGTGGTTTGCTTGCTGTAGAACTAGTAGCTCTCACACTCTTTCACCAGCTCACAAGCGTCCTGGAGGGCAGTCGGTCAATAGAACCCTTGTCAAAAAACTTTCCCGACCAGGGTGCGATAGGACGCATAGTTGCCGCACATGCCTCCATGGACATCGAGCAATACTTTATTGCCCTCTTCCTGAGTGATGCATTTCATCAAGGTTTCGTTACTCCCCTTTCAGTAGAGCTTGCCATCTACCAATGCGTATAGCTTGGACTTACGTGCAATTTTCTCGGATATCGCATCGTCGTCAGGGATCTCTTGACCTTCGAGGTAGGCTTGGAATGGAGTCATCCAAGTCGACTCGCATTCGAGTAGTGCAGCTTCCGTGTCTGCAGGTTATGCCTCACTGACTTGACCAGACTACTGGTCGAGTTGGGCAGCATCTGCCTCCCGTATGGGGGAGATGGATTAATTGAAGAGTTTCTCGATGAAAAGTCCTGCGGGCGTGGGCGAATGGGACGAAGCGAGCTTGGCAAGTGCGTCGGCGGCGGAATTGTCACATCGCCTGATATACCTTACCTCGAGCCCTTCGAACTTGTGCTCTAGCTTGCGAACTTCGCTTAGATATGCCGCCATGTTGTCGTCCAAGCACTAGTACTCCTTTTGCACTTGGTTCACGACTAGCTGTGAGCCCCCCCTTTCACGAGTAATGATCTGATGCCAAGTGACGCAGCCATGCGGAGACCATTAACCAACCCCTCGTATTCTGCAACATTATTCGAAGCTTGAAAATTGAGTTGTATAACATATTTAAGCTCCTCACCTGTCGGGGATTTGAGCACGATGCCAGCCCCCGAGTCCTGAAGCATGAGCGACACATCGAAGAACATTGTCTAGTGGTCATCGACCGCCTTGTGCTCCTTTTCCTCAACGTGCATCCATTCCGCGATGATGTCTATCAAGACTCTCGACTTGATGCTGGTTCGCAGCGTGAAATCAACCTTGAACTCATTGAGTTCAACCGCCCACTGCGCGATTCGCCCCGTCGCCTCTCGGTTTGCGTATTACCTCCTTGAGCAGATACATCGTCATGACCGTAATCTTGTGCACCTGGAAGTAGTGTCGTAGCTTTCGAGAAGTCATTAGGACGGTGTACAACATCTTCTGTACTTGAGGGTATCACAGCTTGGCGTCATGCAGAACCTCGCTCACGTAGTATACCAGCTTCTAGATTTTGGCCTTTTCTCAGGGCAATCTCGCTCGACCACCAGGACTGTTCTTACTACTTGAGGGGTAGCTGCAATGTACAGAAAGAGCTTCTCCTTTTCATTAGGTGAGGTTAAAACTGACAGAGATGATAAGTACCTTTTCAGATCTCGAAAAGCTTCTTTTGCCTCCTTGGTACACTCGAACGTGTCCTGCTTCTTAAGCAACTTGAAGAAAGGCAATCCTCGTTCACCCATCCGAGAGATGAATCAACTGAGGGCAGCGATGCAGCCCGTGAGCTTTTGCACTTCCCTCAGTATCCGCAGAGAATGCATCTGCTCGATGGCCTTGATTTTGCACAGGTTGGCCTCGATGCCTCGATTGGACACCAGGAAACCAAAAAGTTTACCGTACGGAACGCCGAACGTGCACTTCTTGGGGTTAAGCATCATGCAATACTTTCTGAGGTTGCCGAATATTTCCTCGAGGTCACTGATTAAGATGCTCCCAATTTTTGACTTGACTACGATATCATCGACGTACGCTTCCACATTGCACCTGATTTGGGACTTCAAGCAGTTTTGAATACGGCGTTGATACGTAGCACCAGCACATTTTAAACTGAAAGGCATCTTAACATAACATAATACACCAAAGGGGGTAGTGAAAGCGGTTTTTTCCTCATCCTCTGTAGACATACTAATTTGGTGATACCCCGAGTAGGCATCTAGAAAACTTAGCAGCTGACAGCCCGCAGTAGAATCCACTATATGGTCGATGAGAGGGAGAGGGAAAGGATCTTTAGGACAAGCCTTGTTGAGGTTGGTGTAGTCGACGCACATCCTCCACTTGTCGTTAGGTTTCTTGACGAGGACAGGGTTCGCCAGCCACATCGGGTGACGGACCTCTCGGATGAAGCCAGCCTTCAGGAGTTTGTCGACCTCCCCTTGTATGGCCTACTTCCTGTCTTCCACAAATCTACGCTGCTTCTACACCACAGGCATGGCACTAGGTTCCTGTCGAAGGTTAGAGATCGACAATAAAAATTATACTTCGGGTACCTTCGGGTGAGCAGAGTCAAGCATGAAATCAGGGACACCAAATGTAGATAGGTTCGGGCCTCCTAGCAGAGTAATACCCTACTCCTGTATGGATGATGTATGGAGTTGATGAACAAAGTACAGAGCAATGTGTATAGCCCTAGTTACAATGCGGATTGCAACTAGGCTAAGGCTATGCTATGCTAAAGGATGACAAAACAGGCTTCGTCGGCTCTAGTCTCTCTATGCTAAAAAGCTTCTTGCTTGGTGGCTGATTGCTTGAGAATCGCTTCTGGATCCCCTCTCTCTTGAGGACCCCTACCCCCGGCCTTATATAGTCGGTGTAGCCTTGCCTCAAGTCGTGTTGTAGTTGGTTTGGAGTATCAAATCTTAGCTGATATGGAGTCTATCGTGGCGTGATCTTTGCAGCGATATCCAAACTTCCTTGAATATCAGGCGTACTCGAGTCGGTTTCCTCGTAACGGGAACATGATCGAGTCCTTCCTAATATGGAGTCATCTCTTCCGCACATATCACATCCCTCAGAATTGGGCCCATGAACTCTGGAATCTCTGCATGTTGTTAGGATATATCCTTCACGTATCCTCTATGGACACATACCCCATGTTTAGATATTCAACAGTAACCCCCGAACTCTGTTCAGCGGAGGGTTCGCTCAAGCGCTTGGTCGATTACTTCCAAAGCCTTGCTTGGTCGAGTAATTCCTTGCCTGCTCGTAGCTGAACGATTCGAGTTAATTGGGAATCGCTGAGTATTTGAAAGTACAGGGGATGTCGCCTAGAGGGGGGGTGAATAGGCGAATTAAAATATTTAAAACTAAATTGCCGCGGAATAAAAAATTTGCAGCTAAATAAAATCTCCCGAGGGTCTAAGTCCGGAGTGTCCGGGACTTTTATCCGGATATTCCGATATGTCTGGACTGTCCGGGGTCAGAAGTCCGGATACTCCGGATTGTACCCGAGGGACTGAGACCGGAGTGTCCGGGACTTATCTCCGGATACTCCGAAATGTCCGGACTATCCGGGTTCAGGAGTCCGGATACTCCGGATTTAAGACCTCGAAATGAGATTTTAAATCCCGGCAATTTTTGAACAATCTACTTGAATACAAAAGATCTAAATGCTATCAGGTACCTGGGGATGATGTAGATCTAGAGCCAAACACAACAATAGAGTAGATCGGGCAATATCAAGATTCAAAATAAAATACTAAAGCAAGAGTAAGAAGCAAACTTAGAGACAAAGATTTTTCACCCGAAGTTCGGATCCTTGAGGGGATCCTACATCTCCGTTGAGGCGGCTCGGTCACACTTGAGCCGGGGTCTCTTTCAACCCTCTTCCTCCCGGTGTTGCACAAATGCACTCGCCAGTCTTCACTCCTTTGATTCCTTCCCTTACGGAGGCGGAACCAGCCTTCACAAACTTCCCACGGCCAGCCACACAAAGCTCCGGTGGCTCGTAGGAGACCTCCTAGCCGTCTAGGAGTCCTCAACCTCCAAGAGTAACAAATTCTCACGAAGAACAAGCTTGGAGATGAAATCAAGTGCTCAATCAACTCAAATCTCACTCAACCTAGCACCTCACTTCTCAAACTCTTCCCAACCCTTCTCACCAAGGGGATCACTTAGATCTAAGGGTAAAAGAGGTGTTTTGGGGGGCTCAAGAACAAGGTTATAGCACCTCTAATCAACAGGGTAAAAGCCTCTCCCAAAATGAGGGAGGATGGGGCTACAAATAGAGCCCCAAAAACTAGCCGTTGGAGACAGCTGCGCACAACCCGGAGACTCCAGATGAATACCTCGGACACTCCGGACTAATTCAACCTGGAGTGTCCGGACTTAACACCGGATACTCCGGACCAACTGAGAGCAGCCACCGAGGGTGTCAACCCGGAGTGTCCAGACCAAATGTCCGGATACTCCGGATTGTCCGAATAGCACTGAGCAGCCCGACGAAAACGAGCATAACTTTTGACTCCAGACTCCGATTTCAGAGAACTTGGACTCTACCAAAAGCTAAGAACGAGGGCTACACAACCAATAAGGTCTCACTACCCAAAACTCAAAGGATAAACACAGATTTCACAAAGAATCCAAGGGAGACCTTCAACCCTCACTTTCCGACACCACCAACACCACTCTCTTTCTAAGTTTCACAAGGAGGATCACTTGAGCACTTGACACATCTAAAACTCATTCAACATCGCATCCCTCTTAATAGTACGGCAATCCTTAGACTCAAATTAAATCAAAGATAATATAAGTCTAGAAATAGTCACTTGTTGTCTTCTTTCTTAATATCGATGCATGAAGACTTTCACCATATAATTGATGACATCTTCGCCTTGTCCAACTCGACTCGATTCACCTCATGAGACTCTCATCCTATCAACCTTGACTTGATCATCCTCTCTGACGATCTCCACGCGAAGTCGATCTTGACTTAGTCCTCAACTCTTGGTGACACCGCCGTCTTGTTGACCTCGGCTTTAACGATCATCCTCCAAGATACCTTGGTCATCATACACATACGGGACCTAAGTCTTTCCAAACCACTTATGATAGACATTAGTGCCAAAAGCTCAATAGATATAAACAAGTTGATATTTGTGAATAATTGATTACAACAAGTGTTTCATATAAGGAAGCACAACATAAATGGAAACACTTGACATAAGAAATGTTCTCTACTAAGTACATCATGATGAATATGTAATTGATCTATATGCACTAGAGAGATAATTGCCAATATGATGAATCAATTAAATCATGCCAAGGATCACAATCTTTACTTAAATGAAGTACATGATAGAATATACACGAATTGTACATGTGCAAATAATATTTTGAATAAGAGTAAATAAGTGATCCAACTCTAGATTAAACTTTACCAAGAGAAGTGCATGAGAAGATACACAACTAAGACATGCATGCACCAAGTCAATCTATATCAATATGAAGTTTAACTCTAGTTAATACATGCATACTAAAAACAAAGCACATAATGAACTCAAATGAATATATATGCACAAATAAATATGACATGAACCAATGTGCATATATATAATCAACATGCTACTTGGAGTTCACTATGCATTTGCACGAAAGGAATGCAATAACAAATATAGAATAGATACCAAAATTGCATACCTTGTCTTTGCTTAACCATCCCACTTGATTTTCCTCTAAATAGATGAGACTGATACTCAACTAGGCAATAACATGTTAGTCTCATAGCAATATAATCATATTAGAGGTTTGTCATTTGTTAAACACTAAGTTAAGCATTTACTCAACTTCATAGATTATCATTATATGCGTTTGTCATTAATCACCAAAATAACATAAGTGCCTAGATGCACTTTCAGTATTGAGTAGGGATGTGCTGGGTCGAGCACCCTACCATCAGCCTGTATCGAGTCCTCAAGGTAACCGCAAGTTACTCGATGTCGACTTATCGACTAGACTCTAATCAGAGTTAGAAATTCAAAAAATCTAAATGTTGGGCAGTTGAGCATTTATTGCTCTCTCTGCAACAACAAGATGCGTGCAGCAGGTCATCATTCCGCCTTTAGTGCCGATCGAGATGCTGTGCCAGGGGGAATGAACCATTCGCTTGGAGAGAGGATTTTGGTCTATAAATTCTCATACCTGGAATTGTAGCCATTCCTCTCATTTTTCACCTCTAGCCTTACTCACGAAGCCTCTGTCGTGCTCTTAAAGCCCTAACGCCGCCACCTTTAGAGAATTCACCCCACATCTCTCTCAATGGCCTCTCCTCCTTCAACCAGCACTAGAGTCGCTGCGCCGCCGGAGAAGAAAATCAAGAAAACCGAGGCGGCCTTTGAGGACGAGTCCCTCGAAAAGTTGTGGTAGAAGTCGATCATGAAGGAGAAGCATCTCGCTGACCTGGAGAAGGACGGCTTCGTCCCTTCGTGGGAGTTCTTCCACTGGAGGCCGACTCAAGGTGAATTCTATCCCACCCTCGCGAATGAGGATGAGACCGTCGTTTTTGAGGCATTTTTCCGCTGCGGGCTAAGCTTTCCCCCCTCCCAACTTCTTTGACAAGTTCTTGATTTGTATAAAATCCAGCTTTTTCACTTGAGCCCCAATTCAATCACAATGCTCAGCATGTTCAACCACTTGTGTAAAGCTTTCCTGGGCATCAGCCCGAGCCTCAACCTATTCCGCCATTTCTATATCTTGATGAGGGCGATGAAGAATGATGCTGTTGGGGTGCCGGTTTCCACCTCTGCATCAGTGTGTCGAGTTCGTATATTATTGTTCTTGTTACTTCTTCCTGGCAATCAGACTGGAAAAAGCGGTGGTTTAACATCACCTCTTCGGACACCGTGAACTGCCCTCTAACTTATCGACCACTTCTCCCGAATTCGATTGACCTCTGGATGAAAGTCCTTCCTTTGACCGCCTGCAACGCTTAGTACATCCAAAAGATCGAGTAGCTGAGGGAGATCGGGCTGACTGGGTGACACGTCGCCAGAGATTTCATCATGCACCGATCGAGTCCACTGAATGCCGGGACCACTTGGCTTGGGATTACTCTGGGGTCGATGATGCCACCAGGGACAATCCTGAGAGTAAGTACGTGTGAAACTTTTGTTTTCCTTACCTTAATCGATGAGTAGCAAACTGATTTGCTTTTTGCCAGATCTGTCGAACTCGGACATCTCCTCTAGGCTGAGCAAGATGTTCCAAGGCTCAGAACCTGGCATTTGTGGTATTGAAGCATACTCGCTCGCCAATCCTCTGCCAGAGGTAAGTATTGTTTCGTGGTTCACAATGCATCGTTCGTACATCTATTTTCCACTTTAACCCAGCATTTCCTCGAGAAGCTGAGTTCGATGATGAAGGCGACCTAGAGGAAGACAAGCCGATCCAGGACGATGATCAGGCATCGGGATCTACCCCCGCTTGTGTCGTCTCCCCTTTGAACGATCCGACGCCTACCATCATCTCGAGTGACAGTGGAGCAGCCCCTGAGCAAGAAGCGGCCAAGTCTCCTCGAGCAATGAGGTCAGTTTCTCTAGTGCCCCGTCATCCAGCCAAGCGTCCATGCACCTCGTCGTCAAGACCATCTAGTCAGGTGATCTTCAATCACTCACTTGGCTGCTATGAAGTTCCTTCTAACGTGATCCAACAGATCCTGGACGACCAGCTGGCTGCTTGGAGGGCTGATGCGCTGATCGAGAAGCCAGCTACTAGGACTAGACCAGTCCTGGTAAAACCAACTGCGCAGAGAACAAATGTAAAAGCAAAGATTCGTCTGGCAAACTAAGTTACCTCTTCTTACTCTCCATGATTCCTTTTTCTTATCGGAGGTGTCATATAGAGAATTTCTTGAAGGAAGAGTGCGTCTGGCAGTGCTGTCGATGACATCTTCGCAGCTGCCTTGTCATCTCCTGGCTCAGTTGCAGTTCCCTCTCTAGCAGCTCCTATTGAGCGTGCCGACGATTCTGCTACGGCAACGGTTTTGCCTCCTCCAACTTCATATGCGCCTTGAGTGTTCTGGTTCGTTTTGAAACCCCAAATCAAGGTATGTGAACACGAAACCCCCTATCCTACCTTCCACTCTTCCCCTCGCTCTGTTTTTTACGCTTCTAGCTTCATATCGCAGCACGCAGCCAACACCTTGTATGAGGCCAAAACCTTCTACGAACAAGCCCACCAACAGACCGCGCGGCTCATGGCTTCGCACGATCAAATACTCAAAACGAAAAATGCCGAGCTGGAAGCGCTTAGGGCCCAACTGAAGGCTACTTAGGCTGAAAATACTACTGTAGAAGTTGTGCTGGTCGAGGCCAGGGCTAGTCAAGACAAGGCAGATGCAAGCAAGAAAATGGTCGAGGTCAAAAAGGCTGCAGTAGATGTGATGCTCGCCGCTCTGCAATTGAAGACACTCGAACATATGACCACTTCAGCCCATCTTGCGACTTCTTACAAGCTTGGCATGGTGAAGAGCCACCATCCGGACTTGGACCTTTCAAGATTGGATGAAGGATTCATATGTGGGATGAGCGAAGCTGCTGATTACATCGAGTCCATTGCAAGCCTTGCCGAGAGGTTCTTGGATGGATTGGAGCTATCACTTGGCGATGATGATGCCAACCAAGTTACTTCAGCCTAACCATGCTTGATGTAAAGATTGATACTTTTCTTGTTACCTCGGTTTTTAATGATAGTGCCAATTAATATGCTTGTCTATCATGCTTTGCCTACTATTTCCTTGTCAATGAAACAAAGTAGTACAAGTAGATGCAAATATGATTTTAGCACTCATAGTCCCTCAATAAGGGGCTTCGTGTTTGAACACATGCCAATTTATATATGCACACAATGCTAGAAAAAACTTTCGTTAAATAATTAGCCCTCGAGTGTACACTCGGAGAGGCCATACATAATATAAACGCTATATATGTCGAGGAGAACACTGTGCGATGTTTGCAAGCCTTCATCGACCATGTGACTTAAACTCTGTAGCAGACAAGAACTTGCCGAGTAGCGCATGTAGAACTGACTAGAGGTCTCGTCTCCCGTTGGCCGCTGAGCTTTAGATGTCTGACAATCTGATGCTCGTATGCGCGCAGGATAGAATTACTCATTGTCAGATTCAGGCATGGCCACACTTTAGTTTTGTTTACTGACATGCTAAGTGCGCGATCGAGTAAATGCATGCAAAAAATTGCATGTTCCAAAGATAAAGAGAAGATTGAGCCTACTATGCCCTACTCGATAACTGTATCGATTGGAAAATAGAGAGCAAATAAGGTACAAGGTTACCTGTAGCCCCTGAAGAGGAACGTGGTATGCTACGCTAGCACAAAAAAAACTACCGCGTAACCAGAAAGCTACTCGCAAGAAGGGGATCATAGATAAGATTACCACTAGACGCGCAGTTGCGGAATCCTTCGCGCGTCGATGTAGTGGATCGTCCTCGCCGCAGTCGTTGCGTCGATGTAGTGGATCGTCCTCGCCTTGCCGTGGATCGTCCTCCCACGCCGCAGTCGCAGCAGTGTCACCGCAGTAGTCCACACGTCCAGAGATGGAACGCTGCGTGCGTCGTGTGCAAGCACACAGTCGCTCGGCGGGGCAGCGAGAGGAGTAGGCTAGGGTTTCGAGTGAATCACTCCTAAACCGTGGGAAAGCACACCTGCACCTCCTCCTCCTCCTTATATAGCCACGAGATGAAACCTAAACTAGGGCCCATCAACGTGCTAAGCCCACGAGGTTCATTAATTACGGATCCAATCCAAATTAATGCGTCCCACCCATTAAGTGTGTGACCTGCAGGTTCACGTGCGCTTGGACATGGATTCGAAAACTCCTTTTCAATCCAATAGTTGGTAGTGGCTTCTTGCAAAGTATGCCAACTCCCAAACATACTATGGTCAAATCGCAGAACCTATCAAAAGTACTCATGTAATAATCCCTTTGCCTAGTATATGAAGATTGATCTCAAGGCGAGAAGCATGTCATCCTTTGATGATTCAATCCATCTCTCGTATCCGTGATATATTAATAAGTTGTGATTGACTCCTCAATCACGGCATGGCCATGCACTTCCTTAATCATATCACACGAGTGGCCTTGTCATATATCTCCGTTTCATTGGAGTGGCAAATTCCATCTTGATCGCTTTTCCTCTCGCACGCTTCATAGTAAACATGAAAGCTACCTTTATAACTATCCGGTTAGGAAGTAGTGTTTGATAGCCCCAAGGAAAACTATTACACATGTAGGGAATATGACAATCTTAGGTCTAAGGATCATACATCTACTAGGTATGAGATACACTGATAACACATAAGAATGAAACATTCTCGCAGTGTCCCATTGCGGGTCTATCTAACCCATGTTCTTCAACATGCGTCCACAATGTATAGATGATATCTCCATATCCCATGATCTATGAAGCATGATCATCGATCACTACATGTGCTGATCTATTCATCGTTATCCTATACGATGATATCCGATCAGAGATATTTATCTAATTACATCATTAAGTAAAGAGCTTCATAACCAAGTCACGTACTTGTTGATCAATACAATGATATACATTCATTGGACCAATAATCATATTATTATTCATAAACATAGTCATGTTACAATCATCTAAATGATTGCCTCAAGGGCATAACACTAACAATCTCCCACTTGCACTTGAGTCAATCAATTAAGTATCTAATACCAATAGACCTTGTGTGCGCCTCATGCTTAGGCTGTGGCAGTGGCTTTGTCAACGGATCGGCCACATTGGCTTCCGTATGTACTTTGCATATTCTCACGTCACCTCTATCCACAATCTCGCGAATAAGGTGAAAGCGACGGAGTATGTGTTTAGACTTCTGATGTGATCTACGCTCTTTTGCTTGTGCAATGGCACCACTATTATCACAATAGATGTCCATTGGACTAGAGGCACTAGCGACCACACCAAGCTTTGTGATAAACTTCTTAATCCACACAGCTTCCTTTGCGGCCTCCGAAGCCGCAATGTACTCTGCTTCTGTCGTAGAGTCGGCCACCGTGTTTTGCTTGGAACTCTTCCACCATCGCTCCTCCATTAAGTGTAAACACAAACCCGGATTGCGATCGAAAATCATCTTTGTCAGTTTGGAAGCTTGCATCGGTGTAACCCTTTGCAACCAGATCTTCCTCACCTCCAAAAACAAGGAACATACCCTTAGTTCTTCTCAAGTACTTCAGGATATTTTTTACGGCTATCCAATGACCATCACGAGATCCGCTTGGTATCCGCTCGTGACACTTAGAGCATATGAGACATCCGGCGTATGAGATCATGGCATACATAATAGACCCAATAGTGAAGCATATGGAATCTTGCTCATCCTATCTCGCTCATCAGATGTCGAAGGACACTGATTCTTGCAGAGACTGATGCCATGTGACATTGGCATGAAACCTCTCTTGGATTCATGCATATTGAACCTTTTCAATATCTTGTCAATGTACGTTTCCTGACTTAATCCAATTAACCTTTTTGATCTATCTCTATAGATTTTTATGCCCAAGATATAGCATGCTTCTCCCAAGTCTTTCATTGAGAAACTCCTTTTCAATGAAGTCTTAACATCTTCAAGCATAGGAATGTCATTCCCGATCAATAATATGTCATCCACATACAAAATCAGAAATACAAGTGCGCTCCCACTAGCCTTCTTGTAAACACAAGGCTCTTCTTCATTTTTGATAAAGTCAAAACCTTTGACTACTTCATTAAAACGAATGTTCCAACTCCGAGATGCTTGCTTTAACCCATAAATGGATCTTTGAAGCTTGCATACCCTTTTAGCATATTTAGGATCAACAAAACCTTCAGGTTGTATCATGTATACATCCTTAGAAAGATTCCCATTAAGGAATCTTGTTTTGACATCCATCCGCCATATTTCATAATCAAAATATGCAAAGAATAGCTAAAATGATCCTGACAGGACTTGTGCATGGCTACCGGTGAGAAAGTTTCATCATAGTCAACTCCTTGAACTTGTTTGAAACCCTTTGCCACCAACCGTGCCTTATAGATCTGAACATTTCCATCTACGTCTATCTTTTTTGAAAATCCATTTGCACTCAATGGTTTTACACCATCGGAGAGTCGACCAAGTTCCAAACTTGATTGTCATGCATGGATTGAATTTGGATCTCATGGCTTCAAGCCATTTTTCGAGTTTGGGTCCATCATTGCTTCTTCATAAGTCGTGGGCTCATCATTGTCCAACAATAATATGTCACTCCCATGTCTTATAGGTACATGACGTGGCCTCCCGACCTCACGGGGTTGGAGTCTCTTCCACAAAGTTGTACAACACTTTGTACATCTTGTGAAGGTTCGATGGTAGCTTGAACATATTCATGTGATTCTCGAACTTCATCAAGATACACATCACTCCTACTGATTTCTTTTGAAAGAAACTCTTTCTCCAAAAAGACACCATTTCGAGCAACAAAAACTTTGTTCTCGTTTCTTTTGTAAAAGTAATATCCTTTTGTTTCTTTAGGATACCCCACAAAAAAGCATTTTTCTGATTAGGTGCGAGTTTATCTGATTGTAAACGTTTTACATAAGCCTCACATCCCCATATCTTGAGAAATGACAACATGGGTCTTCTCCTAGTCCATATCTCATATGGCGTCTTCTCAACGGATTTTGATGGGACCCTATTCAAAGTGAACGCAGCTGTCTCTAGAGCGAAACCCCAGAAGGATAATGGCAGATCTGTTTGGCTGATCATTGACCGAACCATATCTAATAAAGTTCGGTTACATCGTTCGGACACGCCATTCCATTGAGGCGTTCCTGGCGGAGTAAGTTGCGGAACGATTCCACATTGCTTTAGATGATCACCAAACTCTTGGCTCAAGTATTCGCCACCACGATCGGATCGTAAGTGTTTTATTGTTTTGCCAAGTTAATTTTGTACTTGTTCAAACTCTTTGAACCTTTCAAAAGTTTGATTTATGCCTCATTAAATAGATATATCCATATCTCTGAAGTCATCGATAAAAGTTACAAAATCTTGAAACCCACCCTAGCGAATGAGCTCATTGGTTCACATACATATGTATGTACTAGGGCCAATAATTCACTTGCTCTCTCACTAAAACTCGTGAAAGGGCTTTTGTCATCTTGCCAAGTAAACAAGATTCACATGTTTCAAATGATTCAAAATCAAATGAGGTTAGAAGTCCATCACCATGGAGCTTCTTCATGCGCTTCTCATTTATATGACCTAAGCGACAATGCCACGAAAAGGTAGGGTTCAAATCATTAGGCCGATGCCTTTTTACATTAATATTATAGACAGGTTTTCTTCGAGTTCAAGGACGTACAACCCATCCACCATGGGGCAACGACCATAATACATATCATTCAAAATATCGAACAAACAAAGTTCTTTATTCAAATCATAACCTTCATGTTCCAAACAAGAAGATGAAATAATGTTTCTACTCAAAGATGGAACAAAATAACAATTATTAAGTTCTAAAACTAATCTCAAGGCAAATGCAATGGGTATGTGCCAACAGCAAGACCAAAGAACTCTTGCTTTATTCCCCACGCGAAGATCCACTTCTCCTTTTGCCAAGTCTCTACTCTTTATCACCCACAACGAATTGCAAATGTGAGCAACCGAACCGGTATCATATACCCATGAGCTGAGTGAAGAAGTAGCAAGATTAATTTCTATAACATTAATACCTGAAGTGGAAACCACATTTCCATTCTTCTTATCTGCCAGGTACTTTTCGCAGTTCCGTTTCCAATGCCCTGATTTCTTGCAATAGAAGCATTGGGTATCAGGTTGAGGGCCAACTTTAAGCTTCTGAAGCTTAGTTTTGAGGCTTGCGATCTCATCTTGAGCCTTGCCCTTGCCCTTATCCTTGCTCTTTCCCGTTCCCCCAGCCTTAGCCTTCCTCTTTTTGAAAGCAGTTGTTTTCTGAACCATCATCACATGATTGGGTTTTTTCTTAATGTTTTCCTTGGCAGCCTTGAGCATCCCATGTAGCTCGGTTAGGCTCTTCTCCATGCTATTCATATGAAAATTCATAATGAATGGCTCAAAGCTCTGAGGCGACCGGAGAATAACATCGTGGCCAAACCAAGGCTAAGGGAAACTCAAGTTTTCCAATCTCCCAATGTAACCAATCATCTTGATCACATGAGGATCGACCGGATCGCCTTGACCAACTTACAAGCAAATAAAAGCTTTGAGATACCATACCTCTCAGCTCTTGCTTGATTCCCAAACATGCCCTTCAAGCCCACAATCATATTGTAAGCATCCTGGTCCTCATATTGCTTTTGGAGCTCGAGTCCATGGTGACTAGCATGAGACAAATGACCTCTCATGAAGCATTAACATGCTTTTCATATTCAACCTTCAAATTGCGAGCGGATTTTCGGTGGTTCATCAGAATTGGATTCTCTAGAACATAGTCCTTCTTTTCATGCTTGAGAACAATTCTCGAGTTGCGATACCAATCAACAAAATTAGTTCCATTCAGTTTTCCCCATTCCAAAACCGATCTCAAAGCAAAACCAGTGTAGCGGGAGTAGGAGAAGGTGCCATTGAACTACAACAAAAACATGCAAAGATTCTAAGCACTATGTTTATGTAAAACTTTTATTAAACTTTTTAATTAAAGACACTTCTATTTTATGTCCCTTTTATAGACACATAGTGAGTATTCAAGATCCATATTCATCAAACACTAGTGAGCTTTGGCATCACTGCTAGAAATTTAATGACATAGGTAAGCAACACCTTTGCTAATTACATCATATGTAACTCTTGTTTGTTGAGTATGAAAACAAGTAATGAATGCCTCCATCAACTTGACTCATGGCCAGGTCAACCTGCCCCAAGGGCTCACATGAGGGAGGGAGCACTTCCCGTATTCGGGTGCCAATTAAGAAACCTGCCTCATATGTGTTTTCCTAGACACCACTTGTCTTGTATAGGTTCCTTCATTACTGAAATCAAATCCCAACCACTTATGTCCTCAAGCCCAAAACCGTTTTGATAGCTTGATTAAATCTACCATTGTTAAGCGTGATGTGTCCAACACATTCCTATCATCTATTGAGATAGCCATTGATATACTACTTTGGCAGTCATATCAATAACGATCTAAATTCTTGATAGGTGCAACAATTGGATGGACAATTTGATTTAAAATTTTTAACTATAGGGATGAACAAAGATTACTATGAACATGGCATCACATGCAATGAGCATAAAGAAAATAGCAAGGATTAAACACACATCCACGTAAAATCAAAATAAGTGTGAAATAGCATGGCCCTTAGCATTAAGATCTCCATCATCATGCTTGTTTGTTCACCTAGCCACCTTGCTTGATTTGTTCACCTAGCCATCTTGCTTGATACCATCGTCTTCATCATTATGGATGCAACTCCTTACAACTTTTGATAATGAATTTTACATGAGGGTTTGAAGCATCACAAGTCGACACGCAGTCGTTATACAATTTAAATAGCCTTATGGCTTGACACGGCACGCAGCCATGTGGAAATTACATGCATCACATACACACAGGCCATACCATTTCACATAATTCCTGCAAAACGAGTTAAACAAAAGCAACCCTCGACTCAGGTCCGAGGCGGTGCCTGGCAGGGTCCAAGAGGCGCGCCCTGGCGGCGGTCTCGGGCGGTCGTGGTGGTCCGAGGCGCTTCAGCGGGTCAAGAGGCGAGCCTGGCGGCGGTCGGCCGGCGGTCGTGGCGAGTCGAGGGCGCCCTTGAAATTTTTTAGAGGCATGTCTTCCGACATTGGAAAACACCTCAAAATTTCCACGGATCAACCAGATTGACCCAATCCGATCTAATATGATTGGCTTGGTCCCATATGGATACGTTTGAAACCACGATGGCGGTAACCCGGCCGGTAAGGGTAACGTCATACCATGAACGGACTCACCCAAATCAATATTGAATCTGCTTTGCGCTTACCATGGATCAACAGATTGACCCAATCCAACTCAATCGATTGGCTTGGTCCCATATGGATACATTTGAAACCACGATGGCGGTAACCCGACCGGTAAGGGTAACGTCGTACCATGAACGGACTCACCCAAATCAAGATTGAGTCGGTTTGCACTTTCCTCAAACCCTAAACCGATCGATCTCATCGATGACTGTCGTCACCAATTCATCACATGAACTGGTGAACATGTAATAGATCCAATCTACTAACCTTACACATCATATGTGCAACATCCGGATCACAAAACTATACGAGATGGCTCGATACCATCAAGAGGAACGCGTATGCTACACTAGCACAAAAAAACTACCGCGTAACGTAAAGCTACTCGCAAGAAGGGATCATAGATAAGATTACCACTAGACGCGCAGCTGCGGAATCCTTGCGCGTCGATGTAGTGGATCGTCCTCGCCGCAGCGATCGTTGCGTCGATGTAGTGGATCGTCCTCGCCTTGCCGTGGATCGTCCTCCCACGCCGCAGATCGCAGCAGTGTCACCGCAGAGTCCACACGTCCGAGATGGAACGCCGTGCGTCGTGTGCAAGCACTGTCGCTCGGCGGCAGCGAGAGGAGTAGGCTAGGGTTTGAGTGAATCACTCCTAAACCGTGGGAAAGCACACCGCACCCTCCTCCTCCTCCTTATATAGCCACGAGATGAAACCTAAACTAGGGCCCATCGTGCTAAGCCCACGAGGTTCATTAATTACGGATCCAATCCAAATTAATGCGTCCCACCATTAAGTGTGTGACCTGCAGGTTCACGTGCGTTTGGACATGGATTCAAAACTCCTTTTCAATCCAATAGTTGGTAGTGGCTTCTTGCAAAGTATGCCAACTCCCAAACATACTATGATCAAATCGATGTAACCTATCAAAAGTACTCATGTAATAATCCCTTTGCCAAGTATATGAAGATTGATCTCAAGGCGAGAAGCATGTCATCCTTTGATGATTCAATCCATCTCTCGTATCCGTGATATATTAATAAGTTGTGATTGACTCCTCAATCACGGCATGGCCATGCACTTCCTTAATCATATCACACGAGTGGCCTTGTCATATATCTCCGTTTCATTGGAGTGGCAAATTCCATCTTGACTGCTCACTTCGCTCTGCACGTTTCATAGTAAACATGAAAGCTACCTTTATAACTATCCGGTTAGGAAGTAGTGTTTGATAGCCCCAAGGAAAACTATTACACATGTAGGGAATATGACAATCTCGTGTCTAAGGATCATACATCTACTAGGTATGAGATACATCGATGACACATAAGAATGAAACATTCTCGCGATGTCCCATTGCGGGTCTATCTAACCCATGTTCTTCAACATGCGTCCACAATGTATAGATGATATCTCCATATCCCATGATCTATGAAGCATGATCATCGATCACTACATGTGCTGATCTATTCATCGTTGTCCTATACGATGATATCCGATCAGAGATATTTATCGAATTACATCATTAAGTAAAGAGCTTCATAAGCAAGTCACATACTTGTTGATCAATACAATGATATACATTCATTGGACCAATAATCATATTATTATTCATAAACATAGTCATGTTACAATCATCTAAATGATTGCCTCAAGGGCATAACACTAACAGCCCCCGACTCCTTACTTGATGATGTGTCATTAGGTAGGGAGTAGAGTGATGCAAACACAATATCTTGATGTAGCCCTCGACTCTTTACACGATAGCTAGATTGAGCCGAAAGAGTGAGGCATTAGCATCACCGATACCTGTTGTGACTCCAAACTTCTTATTCAGTAAATACATCGACTCGAGAGTGCAACCAGATAAAGAAAAAATCGATCGATGTAGCCCCCGACCATCTACTTGATGAATGCATCAAGCAGACGGTAGAACATATGAGTCGATAAAATGCATGATGTAGCCCCCGCCCATCCACTCGATAGCTATATCGAGGAGAAAGTAGAGCATAAGCATCAATTGCAACCCTTACAAACAGCAGCATGAGCCCCTGATCATATTGGTCGAAGTAGAATCTAAACAAACGAAGTAGATCAACAACATAACTTCATTGCAGCGTTTGAACTCTATTACAATTTTTGCGACTTTCAGCTTCCACGCGTCGCACCATAAAGTGGTGTATCTTCAGTTTGCGCATTTATGTGGAAGTGTGACCGTTGTCTCATGGACTGGGACCGACGTGAATCTAGATGGATTGCGATTACAGTGCGACTTGTTCCCTGAGCTATAAATAGACAGGACCTGTAGTCGCCTGTCACAACTCATCTTTTCTCTTGTCCTTTGCCCACAGCGTCTTAGTCCTTCCACTGCATCCATGGCTTCTCCTCCATCGTCACCTCCTTCTTTGATTATCCTTAGCGAATCCCCTCCTTCTATGCCGCTAGCCGTTGTTTCTCTGGGGAGGATCATCATCTCCTCCGATGAGGAGGACGAGATTGATTGGGAGACTGTTGAGAAGAAGGTTTGGCTGGAAGAGGAGGACGAAGTTACCAGCAAGCTGAGGGTCATCGTCGAAGGAGACGATGCCACCTCTGCTCCCTTCGCGAGAGCAGATGCCACCGCCGACAAACGAGGAGGAGAAGGTGAAGCCGCCAGCGCCGGGGAAGGCGGTGAAGCTCAAGACAGCTTCATCAGCTCGGCGCTTGCTCGCCCTCCAAGCCATCGCGATGGTTGGAGGTCTCCTTTCCCATCAACTGGCGGCCAAGTCTTCGCATCCTCCTCTGGTCCGTACAGAGGGCTCAAGCCCATCCCGGGACCATCCTTTTCTACTCTCCGTGGATGGAGGGGCGGCGGTATGATGCCTCCGAGGACAAGTAGCAATAGTGTACCTATCTTAAGATGTAATAGGATTGCTTTTGTTAGTACAAAATGTAATGAAATCGTACTTACCTGAATTTTAGCTGCAATGCAATGTCTTTGCTACTTTATGCATGAACTTTTCTCATCTGGTCGATATTCCATGAGTTTTCAAGTATAGCACCTGCCGATGTCGATAGCTTATAGATCCTCGTCGAGTCACTTCGACCACCACATAGGGACCTTCCCACTTAGGCGATAGCTTATTGCGATTGTCTTGCTTCTACACCTTTCGTAGTACTAAGTATCTGATGGCAAATACTCTATCCTGGATTTTTTGGCCATAAAATCTGCGTAAGACTTGCTGATACTTAGCCGCTCGAATGGATGTTCGATCCCGATACTCTTCGAGTAGATTTACCTCATCTGCTCGCGCCTGCTCTTGTTCCTCTTCTAAGTAGTTATCCACTCAGGGTAACTTGAACGTTAACTCAGTTGGAAGCACAGCTTCTGCTTCCTAAACCAACAAAAACGACATTTCACCAGTGGCTCGACTAGTCAATGTATGAACGGCCCAGAGCACCGAGGGAAGCTCTTTCGCTTACCGGGTCGAGTAAGCCTTGAGCCTATCGAACACGCGGGTCTTGGTCCCCTACAAGATTAAGCCATTGGCTTGTTCGACCTGACCATTACTTTGAGGATGAGCCACGGAGACGAAGCAGAGTTTGATACCCAATTCTTCACAAAAGACTATGAAAGCATTGCTTTTGAATTGGCTATTATTGTCTGTGATTACTCGATTAGGGATGCCAAATCGAGTAACAATGCCCTTCATGAATTTCTTAGCTGCTTCTGAGGTGATGTTCCTGATGGGTTCGGCCTCGATCCACTTAGTGAACATGTCGATAGCCACGAACAGAAACATGTAACCTCCTTGGGCTCTTGGGAACGGTTCCAAGATATCCAAGCCCCAGACTGAGAAGGGCCAAGATAGAGGAATAGTTTGAAGTGCTTGGGCTAGTCGGGTGGTTTTCTTGCTGTAGAATTGGCAGCTCTATCACTTTTTCACCAGCTCACAAGCATCTTGGAGGGCAGTCGGCCAATAGAAACCTTGTCGAAAACCTTTCCTGACCAAGGTGCGATAGGACGCATGGTTGCTGTAGATGCCTCCATGGACATCGAACAATATTTTTTTGCCCTCTTCCTGAGTGATGCACTTCATCAAGATTCTGTTACTCCCCTTTTGGTAGAGCTTTCTGTCTACCAATGAGTATAGCTTGGACTTTACGTGCAATTCTCTCTGCTGCGGCATCATCGTCAGGGAGCTCTTGACCTTTGAGATAGGCTTGGAATGGAGTCATCCAAGTCGACTCGTGTTCGAGTAGTGCAGCTTCCGTGTCTGCGGTTTCTGCCTCGCTGACTCGACCAAGCTGTTGATTGAGTTTGGAAGCATCTGCTTCCCGTATGAGGGAGACAAACGATTTAAGGAGTTTCTCGACAAAGACTCCTGTTGGCGTGGGAAATCGAGATGAAGCGAGCCTGGCAAGTTCGTCAGCTGTGGAATTGTCACATCGCCTGCTATGCCTTACATTGAGCCCTTCGAACTTGTGCTCCAGCTTGCGAATCTCATTCAGATACGCCGCTTTGTTGTCATCCGAGCATTGGTACTCCTTCTGCACATGGTTTACAACTAGCTGTGAGTCCCCTTTCACGAGTAGTCGTCTGATGCCTAGTGATGCGGCTATGCGGAGTCCGTTGACCAGTCCCTCGTATTCCGCAATATTGTTTGAAGCTTGAAAATCGAGTTAGATAATGTTTTTTAAATCCTCACTTTTCAGGGATTTGAGCACGATGCCAGCCCCCGAGCCTTAAAGTGTGAGCAACCCATCGAAGAACATAGCCCAATGGTCATCGATCGCCTTGCGCTCCTTTTCTTCGACGTGTGTCCATTCTGCGATGAAGTCTACCAAGATGCCTGACTTGATGCTGGTACGCGGTGCGAAGTTGACCTCGAACTCGTTGAGTTCAATCGCCCATTGTGCAATTCGATCTACTACTTCTCGGTTATGTAGCACCTCCTTGAGCGGATATGTTGTCATCATAGTAATTTTGTGCGCTTGGAAGTAATGTCGCAACTTTCAGAAAGTCATCAAGACGGCGTACAACATCTTTTGTATCTGCGGGTATCTCAACTTGGCGTCGTGCAAGACTTTGCTTACGTAGTAGACAGGCTTCTAGATTTTAGTCTTTTTATCGGGGCAATCCCGTTCGACCACCAGAACCGTGCTTACCACTTGAGGGGTAGCTGCAATGTACAAAAAGAGCTCCTCTTTTTCATTAGGTGAGGTTAAGACTGATGGAGACGATAAGTACCTTTTCAGATCTCGAAAATCCTCTTCTGCCTCCTTGGTCCACTCGAAGTTGTCCTACTTCTTGAGCCATTCGAAGAAAGGCAGTCCTCGTTCACCCATCCGAGAGATGAATCGGCTAAGGGCAGCGATACAGCCCATAAGCTTTTGCACCTCCCTTAACGTTCGCGGAGAACGCATCTGATCGACGGCCTTAATTTTGTGCGGGTTAGCCTCGATGCCTTCACTGGACACCAGGAACTCGAGAAGCTTGCCAGACGGGACGCTGAACGTGCACTTTTCAGGGTTAAGCATCATTTGATACTTCTTGAGGTTGTCGAATGTTTCCTCAAGGTCGCTGATGAAGGTGCTTCCAGTTTTTGACTTGACTACGATGTCATCAATATACGCTTCAACATTGCGCCCAATTTGGGACTTCAAACATTTTTGGATACAACGTTGATATATATCACCGCACACTTCAAACCAAAAGGCATCTTAATATAACATAATATACCAAAGAGAGTAGTAAAAGCAGTTTTTCCTCATCCTCTGCTGACATGCTAACTTGGTGATACCCCGAATAGGCATCTAGAAAACTTAGCAGTTCACAGCCCGTAGTCGAATCCACAATTTGGTCGATGAGAGGGAGAGGAAAAGGGTCCTTAGGACAAGCCTTGTTGAGGTCGGTGTAGTCGACGCACATTCTCCACTTGCCATTGGGTTTCTTGACGAGGACTGGGTTCACCAGCCACGTCAGGTGGTGGACCTCTCGAATAAAGTCAGCCTCCAGGAGTTTGCCGACCTCCTCTTTTATGGTTCGCTTCCTGTCTTCTGCAAATCTTCGCTGCTTCTGCACCACGGGTTTGCGCTAGGCTCCATAACTAGTCGATGCTCGATCACCTCTCTGGGGACTCCGGACATGTCAGACAATTGCCATGCAAACTCATCGCTGTGTGCTCGAAGAAAGGTGATGAGCTCGAGTTCCTATTTGGTGTCAAGATTGTCACCTACCTTGATCGTCCTTGAGGGCTCTGATGAGTCGATGGGCACCATTTTAACGCCTCTGTCGGTCTGCTCGCCCTTCTTGTCGTCGTTGACTAACTCTTTGGCGACACTATTGGATGTAGAAACCTTGTTGACGTACTTGGACTTCTGGCGCTTAGCTTCCTTGTTGCCGGCGCTGGCTGCTGACCCACATAGATGTCGGCCATCTCTAGGCTCTTCTTGTCGCACCTGACTGTAGCGCGCTGGTCTCCCTTGATTGTGAGGAATCCTTTTGGCGCAGGGATCTTGACGATCTGGTACGTATAGTGTACCACGGCCATGAACTTAGCGAGCATGGGGTGTCCTAAGATCACGTTGTAGGCAATCTCATAATCTGTCACATCGAAGAGGATCCTCTCGGTGCAGAAATTGTCTGGCTTGCCGAACGTGACTGGCAGCTCGATCTGGCCAATCGGTAGGTGTTGAATCGGTTCAACATGCAGGATGCCAAGAAGGGGTTCTTCCCTATGTCGCATGGAATAAGTCTTAGCAAGACTCAGTGTCCTTCGACTATTGATGAGCGAGATCGTATGAGTAAGATTCCATATGCTTTGGCCATTGGGTCTATCATGTACGCCATGTTATGTACTCGACCACATGTATCATATGCTCTATGTGTTACGAGCAGATACCTGTCTGATCCAGGTGAAGGTCACTAGACAGTGGTTAAAAACATTCTTAAGTACTCGAGAAGGTCTAAAGATGTGTTCCTCGTTTTTGGAGGTGATGAAGAGCTCGTTGTAAATGGTTACACCAATGCAAGCTTCCAAACCGACAAGGATGATTGTCGTTCGTAATCTAGATTTGTATATATTTTAAATAGAGGTGCAGTCAGTTGGAAAAGTTTCAAACAAGACACGGCTGCTGATTCTACGATGGATGCCGAGTACATTGTGGCTTCTGAAGCTACAAAGGAGTGTGTTTGGATAAAGAAATTCATTTCTGAACTGTGAGTGGTCCCTAGTGCCTCCAGCCCAATGAATCTCTATTGTGATAATAGTAGAGCCATTATGCAGGCTAAGGAGCCAAGGTCCCATAAAAAAATCTAAACACATTCTAAGGCAATATCATCTTATTCGCGAGATTGTGGATAGAGGAGATGTAAAGATTGCAAAGTACAAATGGATTCAAATATTGTAGATGCGTTGACAAAGGCACTTACACAGCCAAAACATGAGGCGCACACAAGAGCTATGGGTATTAGATACTTAAATGATTGACTCTAGTGCAAGTGGGAGACTGTTAGAGATATGCCCTAGAGATGATTATATTTCCTTATGTTCTTGATTAATTATTTTGTTCCTTGAATATTGTCATTATTATTTATTAACAAGTATGTGATTTGTTTGTGAAACTCTATATATATAACTTTATGGTGATTATTCTAATAAAAGTGATCTCTAGTTAATAAACATATGAGGACACATATGAATAAACTAGCATTTGTATTGGTTGTGACCATGTTTCACAGGTCATAGATATGAAGATATCAAACCAATAATATGGACACATGTTAAAGAACATGGAGTTGCATCGACACACCTTGAGACACTGCGAGAACATTGTAATCTTTTGTCATAAGTTGGTCTCATATACAATGTGTATGTGTATGCTATATCCTTAGACTTGAGGTTAGCGTATGCACTCGAGATGTGTAATGACTTACTTAGGAGTTGTCAAACGCTACTCCGTAACTGGGTAATTATAAAGGTGACTTTCGGGTTTGTCATAAAGCATGCTGCGAAGCATGGTCGATCAAGATGGGATTTGCCCCTCCATTCAATAGGAGAGATATCTTTGGCCTCTCGAGTGGTCAAATTTCGAAAATGCATGGCCAAGCTACTCGCGGTTAAAGAGTTAACCATAGTTGGGGATTCCGAGTCACGTAATGGCATGTACTCGCCTTGAGTTTGACCGATATCATGAGGCAAAGAGAAATACATATAACTAAGCATTATTTAGGTTCGTCTGATGTGATCTTTACATATATGTAGGATCAAAATATACTAATCTAGCAATCAGAGGGGGTGAATGATTGCGCGGAAGCTAAAATAAAAATTTTATGATTTTTGAAACACCCCAAACAAACTCAAATCGCTTAATTTGAATTCAACAGAAACCTTATTACACCGGACCAAATTTTTACTTGTACGCCAGACCAAACTTCGTGCCAGACCAAACTTCGTGCAAGATGGCTGAACCAAAAACCGATCTAACAGCGACGGACCAAATCAAACTAGCTACGGACCAAACTCAAACAATGCGATTAACCGAAGATCCCACTGTTGGATTAGTGTGAAATTTTAACTGAAGAAACTAGATTCAATTATGAATCTAACCCAACAAAAATCAACTCGATCGGACCTACGGATCAAAAGTTATTACCCTTGCAAGCATGCTGTGACAGATTATGACGAGAACTGATCAAACCCCAATTTCATGATAAATCACAATCTACAAAAGATTAACCAATAAAACTTTCAAGAACTCTAAGTTGATACTCTAGGAAGGTTTTGTATGGATCAAATCAATATTAAACTTGTTGAAACAAGAGAGACAATGAATCAATCTATACAAATGAAAACCGGGTAAATAGAATCAAATACCGCAGCACATCATGCATGAACAGTATACCGCGAATACTGTGGCAAAGTACCAAAGCAACGATGTTTACTGTAGCACGCGGTTTTCCTTCGCTTGCTGCGGCCACCAGGAGCAATCAAGCGCCAGGAACAAACTCTCTGCCGTGGAGACCTTCAGGTACGTGAAGGTTTTCCAGCCGCTCGGAAGCCTTCAAGCCGCAGGGGACTCTTTAGCCGTAAAGAAATCGATCTTTATTTCTTTTTGTCTAGTCTGGTTACAGCACTCTAAATAAAAGAGTACAACCCTAAAAGAAAAACTCAACGCTCATAATAAACAGGAGACACCTCCCCCTATTTATACTGAGCAAATATAAAGGGATTGAAAACAACTCTACTTCCAACATGGAAAGAGTTTGTATACATCTCAACCTGGCTCAACATAGCCAAAAACATCTCTTGCACGTATGTACAGCCCACATGCTATAAATACGTGACTAACCAGCCTCCATGTGCATGTTCTCTAGCCCGAACATTCCGCATGACATCCTTGACCACCAAGACCTCGATTCCTCTCTGAATCTAGTCCCGAACCTCAGTTCCTCCATGAACCTAGTTCCGGTCCCGTCATCGACCACGTTCCCCTCAAGCAACACCTGCACATGAATAAACAAGAAACAATTCCGAGCACAAGTCCACGACATGACTCAACATCAGTCCATGCAAAACACTCACACGAGCGCATTGCATCAAGCAAAACCAATATCATGCTATCACAAGCATATCAAATAATCATCAGACATAGCACATGCAAGCACCACACATGCCATAATCACAACCACTTTGCAATGCCAATTTCATTACTAAGCCAATTTTTCAGCACATGATTTCACAATATACTTAGGAGTCGGCACGTCCTGCTAGGGACCGCTACCGATTAATGATCGAGTAAGAGTATTTGGGGTATGTCTAGGTATACGTGAACCTATAGGGTTGCAGGTTTAAAGGGTTGGGACTTAATTCGGATAGTGATCCAAATTCTGATGGGTTTTAAGTTCGTAATTGACCTCTAATGTAGAGCCTATTATGGGGCGTCTATTTAAATGGAGGGGGTGCTAGCTTTAGGGTTAAGAGACACAATAGGAATTCAGAATTCCCAAAACCCTAGCCGCCACCCCTCCTGTTAGTGTTATGCCCTTGAGGCAATCATTTAAATGATTGTAACATGACTATGTTTATGAATAATAATATGATTATTGGTCCAATGAATGTATATCATTGTATTGATCAACAAGTATGTGACTTGCTTATTAAGCTCTTTACTTAATGATGTAATTCGATAAATATCTCTGATCGGATATCATCGTATAGGACAACGATGAATAGATCAGCACATGTAGTGATCGATGATCATGCTTCATAGATCATGGGATATGGAGATATCATCTATACATTGTGGACACATGTTGAAGAACATGGGTTAGATAGACCCGCAATGGGACACTGCGAGAATGTTTCATTCTTATGTGTCATCAGTGTATCTCATACCTAGTAGATGTTTGATCCTTAGACCTGAGATTGTCATATTCCCTACATGTGTAATAGTTTTCCTTGGGGCTATCAAACACTACTTCCTAACCGGATAGTTATAAAGGTAGCTTTCATGTTTACTATGAAACGTGCGAGAGGAAGTGAGCAATCAAGATGGAATTTGCCACTCCAATGAAACGGAGATATATGACAAGGCCACTCGTGTGATATGATTAAGGAAGTGCATGGCCATGCCGTGATTGAGGAGTCAATAACAACTTATTAATATATCACGGATACGAGAGATGGATTGAATCATAAAAGGATGACATGCTTCTCGCCTTGAGATCAATCTTCATATACTTGGCAAAGGATTATTACATGAGTACTTTTGATAGGTTCATCCGATTTGATCATAGTATGTTTGGGAGTTGGCATACTTTGCAAGAAGCCACTACCAACTATTGGATTGAAAAGGAGTTTTTCAATCCACGTCCAAACGTCGTGAACTGCAGGTCACACACTTAATGGGTGGGGCGCATTAATTTGGATTGGATCCGTAATTAATGAACCTCGTGGGCTTAGCACGATGGGCCCTAGTTTAGGGTTTCATCTCGTGGCTATTTAAGGAGGGGAGGAGGGAGGGCGTAGGGTGTGCTTTCCCACGGTTTAGGAGTGATTCACTCGAAACCCTAGCCTACTCCTCTCGCTGCCCCCGCCGAGCGACCAGGTGCTTGCACACGACGCACGGCGTTCCATCTCTGGGCGTGTGGACAACTGCGGTGACGCTGCTGCGATCTGCGGCGTGGGAGGACGATCCACGGCAAGGCGAGGACGATCCACTACATCGGCGCAACGATCGCGGCGAGGACGATTCACTACATCGACGCGCGAAGGATTCCGCGACTGCGCGTCTAGTGGTAATCTTATCTATGATCCCCTTTTTGCGAGTAGCTTTCTGGTTGCGCGGTAGATTTTTTTTGTGCTAGCGTAGCATACCGCGTTCCTCTTCACCTCCTCCACCCAGAATTGCGTAGCTGGTATGTGGTGTTCCTGCCCCGTACGTGTAGATACCTTGGAGGCGTTGCTGCGAAGCTTCAGCGATAGAACGACCCACAACCTACGACGGTCACAAGGAGTTGTTGGAGGAGGTGCGAGGCTAGTACGACTACATCTACACCACCGCGCTACATCGACTCTACTTCTACTACGGTTCTACGCGTCTAGTGGTAATTTTGTGATCTATAACTTGCAGTGATTCATTGGTTACACGGTAAAAATTCTGATTTTACTGTAGAGTAGCCTACTCTTTCCCCAACACTAAGAGGGGCATGCAACCTGGCCTAAGGCTGGCCAAGGTGAGTCCAACCCTCCTGGACTTTATCTCTAAATCAAATTCCTAATATGATTTAGTCAATAGGAAGCTGTGATACTTGTCAACCCGATTAAAGATAGAAGGAAGTCGATTCTGACCTTGTCATAATGGAGTGAAATAGAGATAATGTTCCAAACTTTCAAATAAGTCTACGAAAACTAGAATCTGAGCTCATATGTGAGAATTATGGCCTTTTTAAGTCTCGCTGATCCGACAATTCAAACTGGACTCTTCCTTTCTTTCCAAACCGATTTGGGTTTACCTTTTCTTCTTCTCCATGACTTGGGTTTTCCTTTTCTAACCGAAGTGGGTTTTGAGTCTCCTTGCATATTTCTTGATCCACCCCTTGCTGCGTGGGCTTGCCTCCCCAAGGCCCATGTGCCCCTACTTTAATGCAGTCGCATGAAGTGCCCTCCTAGCTGCATGAGGCAGTACATGGGGTGCCCGTGCTGCCTTGTAGTCCTTCAAAGGTTGAGAAAAAAGGCAAACTGAGAAAAAAAAAGCCAAAAAAACTTACGCATGAGGCATCCCCTTCTAGAATTTTCAATGCTCACCGAAGTCGTCTTCTGTCGCGGGAGGCATGCCGTCGTCTGCTGCTTGTGTCGATTTGTCAAAGTCGCTGTCTTTGCAACACCGTAGCGGGCAGAAACACATCCATCCATCATATGTCGTGCTCGATCGGGCCTGCCTGTGCTGGTGCGCTGAATTCTCTCAATGGAGTAGGAGCTCCGCGGCGGCCGTCAAGGATGGCCACGTTCGCCAATGCTGACCGTTGTAATTGATTTCGTCAACATGAACGTACTGTTAATGTGCATCGACTGCCAACCGATGATTGTGACAATATGTGTGTCATGCGATTTTTTCTATCACTCCAGTCTGCGATGATTTTTACCTTGTTAATTTCCAACCGTACCTCCGCCGAACATTGTGCATATCTAGCCTCTTAACATCGATTTTTTTTTTTCTCTCGAACATATATTTATACAAAATAGACTACTTCTATATCACAGAATATACGGCAGATGACACTTGTCCCCTGCTACGCCCAGGAGTGCAGGAGGAGGTTGGCCCCGCGGCAACGTACGAACGAGTATGTCCTCCCGTGCTCACAACTGTTGCCACGGATCAGCCATTCAGATTCCACATTCTCTGGGTGTCCCGTACCACATCTTCCACAATTGGGAGGAGACGGCTATTTTTGTAAAAATATTTGTTACGGGCTAGATTTGTAAAAGACTATGTACATTAGCTAAATATGCATAGTATTTACTCGTTGTAGTTTTCAACTCGTAGAAGTGCATGTGCCAGATTTTTTTTAATCCACTTTTTTCTTGTGTGCTACACGCGCAGGAGTTAACAGGTTGGATAATTATGTACCAGTTAGTCATCACATATTTATATTATGTCCACATTTTTTTAATGCAAGGAAGAAATATCTAACAAAATTGCTGTCGATCTGGTAAAAAACACACAGTTCGATCCGACGTAACGTGTATGAAAGTACCATTCGTTGCAACGACAATTTCATCTTACAGTATGTACTGATTTAGGAACACTTCTTCGGTTCTTTCAAAGGTAGCCACGAATGAAAAGGGGCTGATTGATGTACATGCATGAACACTAATTACAACCAAATTTTAAAAGAAAAAACAACAAAATTAACAAAAGGTGACCTGAAAAAAATTAAAGTAGATCCCCTTTCTAGCTACCCAACTACACGATCTACACACACATGCGTGCCATGCTCTTAGTGCAAAGGGCATAACAAACTTATTCATATCAACAGTTGCATGCAATGCTTGCACCATACCAATCACCCTTTCTTCCCTTTGGCATGGCTTCTCGGCGAGCTCACCGCCTCGTGCACGCAGCAGCTGCTGCCCTTCTTGGCGTGCTGCGGCGGCGGCGGCGGCGGCGAGGCTACCCTCCTCTTCTCCATCGACCTCCTCAGGCCGGCCTGGCGTGCGTCCTCGCCGGCGCCGTCAGAGCAGCCGCTGCTCAGGGTGGGCACGAGGTACCACCAGATGGAGGTGCAGCAGATAGCAAACACCCTCCCGAACACGGCCAGGCTCAAAAGCGTAAGCACCATGACCGCCGGCCAGTAGCAAGCCGGCCGCCGCATCCTTCCCCACGAGAACGACGCCGCTCTCCTCGTCAAGGTCTTGGGGCGCGCAGCGGCGGTGTTCTTGGCGGCGCCCTCTGTCGGGCTTGCCGGATCCGGCGGGGTCGAGGACGAAGCAGCAGGTTGCGCCGACGCGGCGGCCGTTGACGCCTTCGATTTCTTGGCGGAGGAGACGTCATTGAGCTGCTGCTCGTCGGGGAGCTTGAGGACGATGGGATCCCAGCCGCCGTTGGACTGGACGAAGCGGACCATGACGAGGCCGGTGTCGGAGCCGACGCGGCGGAGGATCTTGTCCCGGCGGGACTCGAGCTCGGAGAGCACGGTGGAGAACTTGTCCAGCCCGCGCGCGGCGTAGGGGTTGGCCTTGCCGCTGCCGTGCTTCCGCCTCGCCTTGGGCGACCCCCCGCTGATGGCGCGCGCCGCCGGGTCCTCGTCGACGTGCTTGAAGCTGCCCGTGCCGCAGAACATGCTTAATTAGTTTGAGTCTCAATTCAGGCGCGCTGATCTGATAGAGGGAGGCTTTTAAGGACTCGACCGAGTGGTAGTCGTAGTAAGAGAAAGTGGAGTGGTTAAAACATGAAGGGAAAAGAAATTGTCTGCGTGAAGTGCAGGCTGGTCAAGTAGAAGCTTCTGTTCATGGCGGTTGACTTGGGAAATAATTATGTATATGCTCGTGCGTCATTCTAATGATCGGCAAGGGCCGTAAGGCTGGTTTATGTCTTCTGTTGGTGGTGGTGCTGCTGCTAGAATGTAGAAATGCTCTAGGACTCGGTTTTGGATGCAGTAATTGGAGGTGTCCGATCGAATCTGACATGCATGGAGGCAGGGTTAGCAAAAACCATTTTGCCATGGAAAATTGGGTACCGGCAGTAGCGAAAATCGAACGGTTTGCAAATTCAAATCAGTTTGAAGAGTGCGGTCAAACTGGATCTAGACTCGTCGAAAACCAACCGATTTTGGGCGATTATTGGCCGATATGCAGGAAAAAGAAGAAAAAATTCCAAAAAATGGTGAAAAATTAGTAAAAAGCCAAAAAAGCATAAGAAAATCAGAAAAATGTTACAAAGTATAAAAGACTATGGAAACATATGATAAATTCTGGCATTACCTTTCCTATATTTGAAGACAACGATAAGTTGTAAAGGACACATTTTGCAACAATAGTAGAACTACAAAAAAATATGAAAATTTTTGCAAAATTTCGGCATGACCTCTGCTATATTTTAGATAATCTCAAATTGTGAAATAGGCTTTTAGCAACAATATCTCAACAAATAACATTTTATTTCAATACATATGCAAATCAATCGAACAAGTCCATATTTTAGTTACATTCATTTCAGTAGCATAGCAAATAATATTTGAATTGAACATTTCTCACCTAAAATGAATGTTCCCACTTGGTATAGCTTCATCGGCCTTCCATTGTGACATATATGCCTTGTTGGACCTACATGAACACTATGTTAGTAAAAAAATCGAGTTGGAATGAAATGAAATATTACCTTTGAGACTACGGGTAGTATTGTTGGCTGTACACTTGGTTGGCCATGTTATACTCTTCTGTGGACACCATCAGCAAACCTCATGTAGCTAGCAACTCTGCCTTATATTCGTGCCAGCTTTGCCCTATCCACGGGCTAGTCGTTTCCCACTGTTGGTACATCATGGTATAAAATTCTGAGTCTTGCTCTCATATACCCATTGAGTGGGAGGTTGCGTACGAGAATCCGGGATGGCATAGTCGTATCGGCCATATGAGCCATGACTCTCTTGCATCTCAGCGATGTTGTACGAGCTACAACTATCCTGCAGTGCATCACGGATGTGTCAATGATCCCTCCCCTTGCCTGCAGTAGTCGTCCTAGGTGATTGTGGAGCTTCCATGGTCTTTGTCCTGTGTGTCATGAGTGTACTGGGATTCCCCTGTAAATTGTATGGGAAGCTGTGCTTCTGAGTACGAAGTGAGAGGGATGAGGGCATCAACATCAAACTGACCGCCATCGCTGTCTGTCTTGGAGCTACTGTCATTGGATTCTTGGTATGACAGGCTCTGACGGTCCTCATGAGTGCTATCAATTGAGTCATCACTCCCTACATATTGTTTCTGCTGAATGGGAAGCTTCTCCTTTACTTTTGATGGAGCTCTTCTTTTTGCTTACTCCCTCATCGTCACTGCTTCGTGCTTCCTCTTTCCTATACGAGTGTCACCCACTATCTTGTTTGCCCATTTGAGGATGCTTGTAGCCCCTTTATTCTTTCGCAACGCATTAGTGTCTATGGGTCTGTCACGAGGTGTGATAGAAGGGGGTGTCACTCTCTGTCTATGTGTCCTCATTGTCAGGTAAGGAGTCAACATTGGACCTCTATTTCTCCATCCACTGTCAGATTGGATTTTCTGCGTCACATAGTGTAAGCTCTATAAGGCGTTAGATTGGATTGTCTTCGGTTGAGGACTTGTCACTTTCTTATTCTTGGATTCTGAGCCGCAAGTTGTAGTTAATGTAGACCAACTTATGGAGCTTCTTGTATGATAGACGGTTGTGAACTTTAGTGTGGATGAACGCGAACGTGCTCCAAATTGCGCTTGCATCCGCTAGAAGAAGCGCAATGCGAAACGATGTGTTGAGCCAACTACTGGAGCATGGGTGTGTCTGAACCAAACACACCCTACCAATGTGCTGCAAGTTAATGAAGATAACAATAAGTATGAGGTCGAAATATGAGAACGACACTATATTTAAGATGATATAAGAAAAATACCAAGGGAAGTTTTTGGATCATGTGCCATCCTCTTAGCTAGCGCAGTCGAGAATGATCCAACCCTTCATTTAAAAAGATCGGCCTCATGAAGACCTTGCATCGCCATATCAGTATCATTAGAAAGCGCTTCAAAATCATCCTAGAGATTTCGCAAGAAGGTGTTGGTCGTGTCATACGAGTAATGCGTTCTGGGGTTCAAGGAGCCAGCTGCATGAAATTAAAGGAAATATGTTAGTACAAGTATTTGCAAGTACAAGATATTTTGTGAAAAGAGAAGAATGTATTACCGACGTTCATGTAAGTATAATACGTTAGGTCACCCATTTTAGGGTCCATGACATTCATGTATTGATCGAAAGTAGCTAGAGAGTCATTGAACAAGCTATCATATTCCTGTCGCATTATGTTATACCGTAGTATCATCTCGCTCAATATAGGAACCCTGTCTTGATCGACGAAATGCAAAATGGCATATAACGGTTCCACATATTTAACAACCGAACGAAGGTTATCCCACCAGTCCAAGCTCGAGAGGCACGAGTACACGCACCTCTCCTCTGCAGTATTAACAAAGCGTGACGATAGAAATTCCTCTGAGGCCATCCATTGCAAGTACTTGTCCTTGAGACGAAGGAAACTGTCAAAAAATATATAGTTTGTTCCAAAGCGAGTAGCATTCCACTTGACCAACTCGCCCTAATATGCTTCTTTATCATGACGTGAAGCTTGGAATAGTTGTACAACTAGAGAGATTTTCCTAACACTCTCAATGATAGAGGCGTGGTCGAAACTCTCCAATCTGCTTTAGCATCAAATTAATCATGTGGGCCACACAAGGCTACCACACAATGTTGCGGTGCTCCCGTGCGATGAGCCTACATGCCTTCTTGTAGTTTGCACCATTGTCCGTGACAAGCTGTATAACATTCTATGCACCCACCTCGTCGACCACTAAGGCAATTTCCTGCGTCAACAAACAAAATGAAAACCTCTATTACTTCATGTGTGCCTCAAATAGATTTCAGAAGAGGAGCAATAAGAGCACGTACCTCCTTGCGCAAGTACGAGGAATCCTAACTTTTGCCCGTCGCATCCACAGACTTATGGAAGAACATGGTGCTGTTGCAGTATATCATGTAGTTGATAATGCTTATGCGTGTTGGCCAAGTTCAAGAATCGCACATGATTGTTACGCCATACGTAGGCCATTCCATCTTGAACTTCTTCATCTTTTCCTGTATATCTGCTTCGTTGGCGTCTAAATATTTGTAGTCTATGTCTCTCCAACTGGGAGGCGGAACACTCTCGCCTATAAATAAAATATAGGATAACTATGTGAGCTATTATTGGATGTATAACTAGATGAAAATTTGAAAGCTCACTTACCCCATTTTGAGTTCCCCTGACGGCGCTAACGATATATGAATTGTTTGCTTTCCTCCCCGCGATACCAGCCGTGTGGAAAAATTTGGCCCAAGCTGAGCCAATCGCTCGCTTCACATTCCTCCTCTTCTGTGTCCAGCTCCCAGTGTCAATCCTTTTTTTGCACAGGGCCATGGGCTGTACCAAGGTTGTAATCCCCCATGGCTGGTCTTTTCCGTTGCGATGAACTCTGAAACATCATTGGCAACACACCGTCGCCCCTCTAGAGGTGCCACTGCCACCACCGTACTCATACCTGCCACCTGCCTGGCTCATAATTCTGCCTCCGCCCTGGAAGCATCCGTTGCATGCTGTAGTTGGCCCTCGTCACCAGCACCACCTATGAACTCAAAATATGCACTTCTTCTCAGCGAGCAATCGCCAGCTGCTACTTCCTTTCTAAGCCTCTCCTCCCTCGCTGCATTCTTCTTATCCTTTGTCCTATCTAGGTAGCATTGAAAGTAATCGCGACATTCGTACTGTGTCATACCAAGTGGTGCTTCAATCAGGTTGCACCGCCTCCTTTCTTCTCTTAGTGATAGTACTGCATCGAAAACTGGTCCCCAGCTTGCTGTCATGCTCCCACACAACATCACTCTAGTCTGCCATATACTAATACAAAACCAAGAAGTCAGCTAACATAAAACATCAAGTTAATGTCAGTTCTTGCCAAAACTATATGTATGTGCTAGTAATGAACGACATTACATCAGTGAATGTTATGAATTATATGTATGTGCTACCAATAAAAGGCATTACATCAGTTCTTGCTAACAACTATACGTACGTGCTAGCATCATTGAATGCTAATACAAAACAAGTTAATGTATGTGGTTGCTAACAACTGCTAACCCTAACCATGTCCCTAACCACGCCATGTACTGCTAATCCTAACCCTAACCCTATCCCTAACCCTAACCCTGACTAACCCTAACCCTAACACTAACCATGTCTCTAACCCTATCCTTGACTAACCCTAACCCTAATCCTAACCCTCAATCACACTAACCCTAACCACATGGTAATGTGCTGTCCTCTTCTGCAATGACTCAACATTTACTGCCTTTCATTCACAAACAAAAATAAGCACATGCTAATGAGACATAATCAAGTGCAATTCATCACAAATAATCTAAAATCAAAGAAAATTACCGAAGATCGCTCTATTTTTTATGAAGACCAATGATTTCTGTCGATTTTCCTCGTGGCCTTGGCAGTGTCGACTTCTCCTTCGGCTCACTCGATTTTCTACTGAAGCCGCTCGAATATCGACCACTCGACGATGATTTTTGCGCAGGCGACGATCGGATCTGGCCGGAGCTGTGCTGGTTTGGAAGGGAGGCTAGGGAATCACACGTCTAGCATAATAATGCGGTCGGAATGACGATATGTAGCATTAAAATCGACATGTTTCTTTAGCAGGCCGGACCGGGCTAGTTGGGCCGGTACTATGTGCTCTGACCCGTTACTGTTTTTTATTTTTTTATTGCCTTTTCAATTTCGTATTTTAGGTTTTGACTCAAATACGTCTCCTACATTTGGTTTTTTTATAAAATTTTCATCCCAGATATCATAAAGATATTAATACTAATTTTAGGAAATTTTAGGTTAAATTTTTGCAAATTTTTCAAATTTTTCAAATTTGAATTTAAATTGAGCCGGTTTGTTGATCGGTTTATGAAGCCGAGCCGGCTCGATACGCTCGGTTTTTGTGATTTTCGTTCGAAAATCAACGATTTTGCTAATCCTGCATGGAAGAGCTGAATGCATGATTCCATATGCGGCTAGTGTTGGGAAATAAGAGCATCAACTAGGAAGCAATTTTAAAAAAAATCATCTACACGAACCCAGAAAACTCACTATATGTGATCTAAGATTACATATTAGGGTTTTAGCGTTACCACTTGATGCGTATATGCGACTTCGCAGTAATGGAAAAAGAGCGTGTTGCATCATGTTAGCACATCGAGACAGTAGTAGCCTCGTTCCATGAGTATCCACATGAATCGAAAGAAGACTCCACGCTCCGGTCTGCTAGAACCTATGTAGAACGACCCTCTTAGTTCTCGTCAAAATTAGTCTCTCGATTTTGGTTATTCCGACGCAGCTTAGGTGCATCTTTATTTATAATCGAGAAATCAGAATAAGATAAGCCCGAAACTTTTCTATTTTATCATAGAGTAGGATTCAAGGTAACCTTTATGAGTTGAAATCCTTATCCGAACTGACTCCACATTTATTTCACGTTACATTAATCCGAATCATATAAGCTTGCTGTTTTAGATTCAAATAATCCAAATGAAATAAAACTTATTCTGTATTTATTAGTTCCAATATATTAGTTATTAATATAATAACATACGGGATTTACTGACGAACCAGTAGGTTCTCACATATCAGTTATTTCCATGCTTTTTTGATTTTAGGGAAACATACGGAAATAGAGGAAATTAAATAGCAAATCGGATCTTGATACAACTTGTACGGTGGAGATAGAATGGGTTGATACACTCATGTGCAGATGAGACTTTCCACACACACATAGGAAGTCTTATTCCATACTCTCGAGAGTATGTACTCCCACTTCCAATGTACAATTTAAATGAATGTGTTGTGCTCTTTTATCATTTTTGGTATACTTAAAATACTAATACTAAGACTCTCTAATGTAATATGATTAAAAAAAATTCATCGGAGCCCTTTACTTTTTCTATATATCTTTTTTCATATGTAAAATAAGTATATACACAAATTATGCTATAAAAAGTGGACTTTCAAGAAATTTTCCATGGAACGCACTTTGGAGTATCTTATAATCATTATTAGAATATACTCAAAAGGATAAAGTGGTATAAATTTTATGTTTAAGCGGTATAAGCAAGGTGGGAGTACGCACTCCAATAAGTAGAGAACCATTTTCATATATTGACAGCTAAAAAGCCATAACTTTTTATTGACAGCTCTGATTCACGAACGGTTTTCACCAGTAGCTTACTGACAACGAGAGGAACACATTGATATAAGTCTCACCACATTAATCATATTTTGATATCTATATACATACATTTTACTATCGGTATACATAGATTTTATTATCATGCCAAAGGGTTCAGCAGCCTGTGTGGTAGTAAAATCTTACAACACATTCGGTAAATTGGCAGTAAAATTCATATGTCATTTATTAGCGAGACTTATATCATTGTATTGCTCTCGGCATCATTAAGCTACTGGTAAAAACCATTCATGAATCGAGTTGACAATAAAAAGTTTTGGCTAAATCAAAGAAAAAATAGATTCTAGTACAAACAAGGAAATGCATTTACTAGTTGGTTTTGCCACGTGTTGATGGGTTTAGTCAACTGGGTAGTCCATTGCGCTGATTAGTGGGATGCATAGCTCGGTTAGAAATGGGTTAATTAGGCTCAGTTAGTCTGCATTAACAAGCTGGCGTAGACTACACGCAGCTGTAGAATACCATATATATACATATATGTAGTATAATTACCTAGGGCACCATGGTGCCTGGGCACCATTATCTATAAAGGATATTTTCTCTATGTATTTTCATGCGAATGTTTTTGAAATTTTTAGGATGCTAAGTTTAACCAATTTACTAACTAGTTCAAACAAGTTTGAACTGAAATTCAAACTAGAGTTCCCCTTTTTGATGATAGTATGGTTGTAGATATGTGCTAATTTTATATATAAATCATCAAAGCATGTGATCCAAAAATCGTTCAAAATCTTTGAATTTGAGTATATTTTTCAAAGGTATGCGTTTCATTTGAATTGTTATATGTAACATCCCGAAAAATATAATAAAATGGAAATGAATATTTTGGATTTAAATATATTTATTTCTGAGTTTTCTGAGAATTATTGATTTTATTTGGATTTTCTTTGGATTTATGCTTGATATGAAAAGTCCAATAAATAGAATTATTCATTGGGAAATGGTAAGAATGTAAAGAGGTAAAAGTAAAAAAATGGGAAAAATTACCATGAGACTTTATTCATACTGGTAAACCAGTAAAAACATCTAGTAAAAATTCTAGGTGCTGAAATGTAATAAAATCACCTCTTTTTGACTAAAAACAGTGAAGTCAGAATTTATGAAAAATAATAGAAAATTATCTGGAGCTACAAAAATTACCATAATACCCTCAGAGAATTATGTACCTCTGGTAACAATATCAGGAATTTATCATGTAGGCAAAATCTTCTACAAATTCAAGAGCAGAGGCAAATAAAAACTGAAAATCCTCATGTCAGAATTTTTATAACATGTTTACTTGATATTTCGGCTTCACATTTTTATTGAGAAATCCATAAACCAATATTAACTCTAATATTTTTTTTTGAAAATAAATAATATGATTTACACCGTTTAATAAATATAATACCGGAATACAAATCCTGTGCAGTGCACAGTGTCAGAATTTTAATTAATTCACTGTCGGGTATATTGGTCCGAAAATTTTACTGAGAGATAAAAACTTCCAGGAGATTTCGTTCAAAAAGTTTCAGAAAATTTCACTGGGATTAGATAGTCATTTTAATGCTCACATGGAGCTGTCTGAGCTGAGCCAAATCCTTTTTCCATCCGGTCTCACCGACATGTGGGGCCCAGCCTCTGTAGCAACTCGACGCGCTGGCAGCCGAGCTGGAACTTTTCTCTCGCTGCCCGGTGGGGTCGGACCCACCCGTCAGCCCCTGGTTTCGCTGACCCCTTTCTTTTCCCCTCTCGCCCGAGACGAGCTCGAGCTCTCCCGAGCCTCAGCGCAAATCCCGCGCGTCCACGCCCGTGCGTCGCCACGGCTTGTCCTCGGCCAGACCACGCCACACCTCGGCCATACCGCGCTGCCTGGAGCACGCGAGACCCGCGTCAGCTCACCTCCGCGCAGCAAAATCGCCGCAACACACTCCGCGAGTTCAAACCCTGTGAGACCGATTTCCTTGGCTATAAATACCCCGCTTGCGTGGAGGCCTTCACTCCTTTGCTCTTCGCCTGAACCCAGCAATCATCTAGTTTTCCTTTTCTTCGCCGTTCTTCCGCTGCGGCCAGAAAAGAGGGAAATCAGTGGAGCAAGCCATTTAGGCAATTATTCTTGAAATTTCTTTGTCCCAGAGCTTCGCCACATCTCATAGAATATTGATCATCCATTATTTTTACTTGTTCTCAACCGCAGTTCATCCTTCCGCCGTTCTTCTTCCTCGCGGCCGGCGACCGTTGGCAACCGTCTCCAGTGATTCTTCGGCCGCACCAGCAGGTGAAATAGAAGCCCTAGGTCTCACTGATGCTCTAGGAGTCCTTATCCGGTGAAAAGATGGCCGACGGCGAGCTGTTGCTTGCTTGGCCGTGGCACCGCCGCACCCTTGCGGTGGCGACCACCTTCCCGGCCATCCCCCAGCGAATGGAAACCACCCCTAGGTGTGCCTCGGCTCACTGATGCTCGAGGTGCTACCCATTCCGCCGCGGCGGACTAGTTCGCCGGCGGTAGGCCGGAGACCAAATCGCCCTGTTTTGGGTCACTGACGAGCGGGCCCATTTGCCGACCTCTAGGCGATTCGTGTCGCTTAGCTGGTCACGACGAGCGGGACCGGCTTGTCAGTCAGACCGAGTTCGCGTTCAAACGCATGCGCGCCAAAAAGCCGAAAGGCATTTTCCCTTCTGTGAAAACGTATTTTTGAATTTCATTTTGGTTTTCAGAAACCGAATCAATTCAAATGCTTATAGATTTTTCATAGTAGAACCAAATGGAATTAAATAAATTTCTATATTCTTGTGAAATCAAGCTCTTTCAGAATATGTAAAAACATTTTAAAAACCATCTCTGGGTAATTTTTAAATTAGAATTAGAATAAAGAGGTAAAAGACATGCTTTATACAAAATTTATGCAAATAAGCTTAGAAGTTAATGAAACTAATTTTTATGGGATATTTACATCTCTAGGAACCCAAATGTGTAAAAATATTTAATTTTCATGCATGTTTGTATTACTTTCCATTTAAGTCTTGTTTTTAATACACTAAGAATTCGAATATGTATAATAGTATTAAGGGAATATAAAAGAAACAAAAATTTTATTCATGAATAATAGGATGGCAGTAGCATGATTAAATTTGATTAAGTAGTAATTTTTGTTTGAGTTAGCTTTAAGATATGCAGTAACCCTTGTGCCAAATGCACTCACACATATATATGTATATATATGTGCATTGGAAGTTAAATAACTAGGATATAATTTATATGGGTTCAAGCCACGAGCAAACCTAGTTTTATAGCTAGATAGATTTAGTGCAATCGACCCCTTTATCTTATGTTTTAGGTTTTGTTAGTTTAGATAATTTTAGCATCTATAATTTGAAGTTATAAATATAAGAATTCATAATTTTAGCCTCTTGAATTCATAATTTAAGAATAAGTGGTCTATAAGAAAAACCCATGTTGTTCACCACAGAAAGTATTAACGCTTTGCATGCATAATTATTTACCTTGTGAAATCTTAAAAGTTTATAATCCAACCCTCAAAAGATTCCCCTATTTTCTTCAGTTATTCTTTATTTGACTTACTGTTTGTCTTCTTTTCGCCCTTTCTGAATTTGGATTTTTACTGTATTCCGCTTGATTGACGTGTAGAACCCGACGTCCTCGAAGAGGAAGACGCCGCCGCCGCTGATCCAGATCTGGAGCTAGACAGCGAGTTGCAAGGCAACCAACCCCTTGATCATGTCGAGCCTGATACTTTACTTACATTATGTTGTTTCTGTCTATGTACTATGCATCCGGATAATTCTCCCTAGAAATGCTAATTTGGGTTGGAACTGTAGTTAATCCTGTAAATTATGGTTTACCTCAATCTGTATGAATATGTGAACCTTGCAAACCTTAGTTTGAACTAGGCATGCTAAATGTCATTTTGGGTATAATCGCTAGCATAATATGTCTGCAAAAGCTATTGGTCGTGTTTTCAGTCTTTTCAACGAATGTATGATCCTCATTTGGGAATGTTGCTGGTACTTTGGTTAAAAACCCAAAATAAAACTATGGTTTTGATGTGGGCGATTATTGGCAATAGCCGGTGGTGCAAAGGGAGTTGCACGTAGTTAGGGTGGAGTATCGCCCGTGTCGGATTAAGGACCGAGCAATGGGACGCTATAGATCCAAGATTTTCGTACAACCACGAGGGCTTGTATGGGCGGGTCTTAGCCTATTAAGTTGTTTAGGTGTGGCTTTACATCTAAGGAAGGCGGGAGATTTGCACAGGCATTCCGGTTTGGTTTGCTTGTAGGGGTTTCTACATACCAATGCAACGGTGTACGTCTTGCCATGAACAGAAATGTGGTGTTGGGTGTGATGAAAATGGATCCATGGCTTGGGTGAGTGTTTCTGTTTTCGTGGCGAGGGTCAAACGTCCCGAGCTGTTTCAAAGCCACATCTAGATAATGTAACGGCTCTTTATGATCTCCTTGCCGACACACCAAAGGAAGTGTGTTATCTGGCCTGGCAAAAGAGGTTGATCATTCCTTGTGGGTAAAGTTGTATACCTCTGCAGAGTGTAAAATCTAATTAATTAGCCGCGCCTATGGTCAAAGGCACTGGGTTGAAGGACTTGGATATTGGCTTATCACTTTATATTTCAATTGCCTATTTGAAAATGCGATGTTTAAAACTACTATGTCATACCTTTAAATGTTTATGCAACTGCAAAATAACCATTAACCTGCCTTGATTTACCTGCATAACTACTTAATTGCATTTGTCCAACACTATAAGTCTTGCTGAGTACCAATGTACTCAATCTTGCATCTGCTGTCTCAGAGGACGAAACCTGCGAAGTGCCAGACGACTCTTACGTTCACGCAGGGCACGGGATATTTGACGGCGATTTCCCCTAGGTTTGCCAAGTTAGTTGCCTAAGGGTTAGCAGGCAAACCACGTGGCTTTTGATGTTCTTAATTTCCCTTTTTCCGCTGTTGTAAAAATTAAACTCTGTATAATTATTCTGCTTGTATTATATGCTTATCAGTTTTATATCTTGTGGTTGTGATATGAATGTTGTAAACATGTGACTGCTAGCCACTGATCATGTGACTAGTACAGTAATCACATGGAGGTTCCTGTTTGCAAGAACGGGGTCTCACAGCGTTGGTATCAGAGCCACACTAACTGTAGGAAACCCTAGGTAAATGGTCGTTAGTTATTGATATGAAAACTTAATTTGAAGAATAATCAAAACTTTACTCTCTACTAATAATGAAATTTAGCATATTTGCTAATTTTCTTATTTGTGGTTTCTTAGCTATTCATAATAATTATTATTAATCTCTCCTTCCCTTTTATTTTGTAGATGACACGTTACGTACCTTGCCATGAGTCAATCATTCCAGAACTGGGTGGAATGATGGGAGTATTACATCATCTACTGAAGGATTGTCATTATGAGAGCTCCCCGAGATACGTGGTATTTCAGGCATACTTGAGCTCAGAAACAAAGGAATATGCCACTAGGGTTTTCATACCCCTTAGGTCGGTTTTCAATGAAGGGGAGAGAAGTTTTGATGGATATGGATCATCCATAGATGCTTCAATGAATGAAGTTGCCTATCAGGCTGTGATCCACCTCTGCCATGTGCTTCCAGACTTGGATCCTGCTTACTGCTATTTTCCTGGAAGACCCCTAGTTGGAGATAATGCATATAGAGATCATACTAGGATTAGGAGTAATGGTCTCAGGGTCATGGTGAATTTTGTAAATAATCTAGATAAGCACTATGTACAGTTAGCACAAGAACTGTTGGAATCCCGACGACGAATGGCATTTTTGGAGGCCCACTTGGCCACGTGCGTAGCGAGAGGCACTATACCACGCACGGTGCTAAGTGAGGGGACTTCACAAATTCCGTCTGCGTGGCGTCCTCCACTTGCTTCTTATGTGCCCACACCTGGTGTGCCAAGAGGGGCCAGGATGTCTTGTATAGGTAGTCGCCCGCGCCTTATAAATGATAAGGGCATAAACCCCTATAGTACTTGTGAGTTTCAGCCCGAATTCCCTTGGGTATATAGGCATAGGGCCTACACCGCTAGGACCTTAGATGAGGTAAAGTAGATAGGAGTGCGTGGAAGGGGTGTAACAGCTATTGTAAATATGAGTAGTATGGAATAAATAAAGTGAAGTCTTTTGCTGTGAATTAATGTGGTATTAGTAAATTGTAGATTGTGAACCCTATGACAAAGATTAACATAGAAATAACTTAGTTCATGTAAGCTATAAGGGCTAAATGTACAAAATTGTGAGATGATTCCAGTCCATACAAGAAGTGGTACAGTTGTTATTCCTATATTACTACTGGCATTATATCAATGCTGATTCGTTTTGTTTTAAAATTTCAGATGACAAATCCCCCCAGTTGGACGGCTATAGTTAGGGAATTAGTGGAAAGTTATGGGCAAGAAAAGAATCGCCCTATGCTTACTATTAGGCAGACTGTTGATGGGTTTAAAGTGTATGCGCACGCCATTACTATAAAGAGAGAGCATCGCATGCACCATCAAGTTAAGCATCATGGTTCAAATAGAGTCCAAGCTATTCAGGATACAAGTCGTAAATCGATGAGAAAGATTTGTCAAGTACATCGTGTGGATATGAGTGCGTATGTGCGCTCGTATGAAGCACGTGTAGGTGGCCAAGAGGCTGAGTTAGAACCTAGGAGGCGCAGAACCGGGAATAGACAGGAATATCTACGTAAGTTTCGCCCGGCAGGAATTCAAGAGCTGCATCCCGAGCCCTCTAGTTTGGGGAGTAATTGTGATGTTGGATCGCCATCGCCGCATCCGGGGATTATTAGTGGATAGGTTTTCCCTAGTGATCTTGTGTTGTAGTAATAAATCTGTAAAATAGCTGGTATGCGTATATGTCCTTAATATTTGCGTGAAGTACTTTTGGTATTGTAAGTTTTCGAGTTGTATCTTTCTACGTGAATAATAACAATGGATTTTCCCTCGCAAATTGTAACTGTGAAGTGAAGATTTCCGATGGGATAATCTTATACAGTTAAAAAAAACTTTTAATTATGATGATAGAAACAAGACCTGTAGAATGGTTAAGTGATAAATGAATTTGAAATCTTACCCTAGTCTTTGTCGCATACTAAAATGGTGGTGAATGCTGGATGAGGCCAACCAGGTCGCTCAGTCAGATTTTGGAGACCGATGCGGCTCAGAATGCTCGCGACCCTCGAGCAAGCATCTCAACGCCGGCACAGTCCAAACCCTCAACATCCGGCAACGAAAGCCTCGACATCCTGAGCAACCCGCCGAGATGCCCCCATTCCATCTCCTGTCAGGGATGATGTTCATGATGAGCAGTTGCCTCCGCCGCCTTCCATGGCTCAAGTATTGGCCCTAATTGAGCAAGGGAGGTAGGCAAATACTCTGCTACTGCAGCAGATAGCCCAAAACACCTCAGCTCAAGGTGTTGCTCGTGGAGGAAACGGTGGACCGCCACAAGTGTCTAGGCTGAGTGAGTTCTTAAGAACTCAGCCACCGATTTTTTCCGCTTCAGCCGAGCCCCTTGATGCGGATGATTGGTTGCGTGCCATGGAGAGCAAACTGAGTATTGCTCAGTGTGATGATCGAGAGAAGGTTCTTTATGCCTCCTATCAGCTCCAAGGGACCGCAGCCATCTGGTGGGAGAACTATCAAGCAGTGTTGCCAGAAGGGCGAAAAGTGTTTTGGCCAGAGTTCAAAGCCGCTTTTCGCCGCACTCATATTCCCACTAGTGTGATTGAAGTGAAGAAGCGGGAGTTCTTGGACCTGAAGCAAGGTTCGATGTCTGTGATGGAATACTTACACCGCTTCAACCAATTGTCCTGGTATGCCACATATGAGGTGGCTGATGAATCAAGGAGGATTGAGCGGTTTAGAGAGAGTTTGAATGAGGAGATCAATTGGGCTTTGATAGCCCAAGATATTGATGATTTCCAAACTCTGGTTGACAAGGCGGTGAGAGTGGAACATGGTAGCCGCAATGTGTTGGAAAGCAGAAAACGCAAGTGGCTTGCGCGTAGCTCAGCTGGGGCTGGATCATCCAGATCGCAAGGGTGGCAGTCAACCAACTTTCGTCGACCACCACCACCCCAAGCACCAAGGGCTCAGCGATCGACTCCCCAGGCTCAGAGATCTCAGAGTCAGGCTCCCCGCTTTATACAGCGGCAACCACAACAGTCTGTTCGCCAAGTGCAACAACCTAGGACAACTGCTGTTGTCCAGAAGCAGGTGCCTAATGTCACTTGTTTTCACTGCAATGAGCGTGGACATTATGCTAGTTCCTGTCCTAAGAAGAGGACTGGACAACCACGTCCACAAGCTCAAGGCCGGTCTCAAGAAGCCGCAAAGCGACAATCTCAAGGATCGACTCCACCACCCGCGCAAGGCGGAAATATTGGGCACCTTCATCATATGACAACTGAAGAGGCGCAGGAAGCATCAGATGTTGTGCTGGGTATGTTTCTTGTGCAATCTGTTCCCACATTGGTTCTGTTTGATTCAGGAGCTTCCCATTCTTTTATCTCCAAGAAGTTTTCTGAACAAAACAAGCTAGAGGTTTCTCTGTTACCTACTCACATGATTGTGCAATCACCAGGGGCCACCATTAGAACTGCTAGTTTTTGTTCTGGAATTAGCATAGAAATTAGTGGGGTTATATTTTATGCTGATCTCATCATGATAGAGACACCTGGGCTAGATGTGATCTTAGGTATGGATTGGTTGGCCAAGCATAAAGGTTGCATAAGCTGTGCCGATCGATCTATAAGTCTGGTAAATCAAGATGGAACACATGTAGAATTTGCCTCAAGTACTAAGGAGTCCGCACCTCAGCTAGTCTGGTGTTCGGCATCCACTGTTGAATTAGAAAATGTGCCAATAGTTAATGAGTTTCCAGAGGTTTTTCCTGCTGAATTGCCAAGAGTGCCCCAAATCATGATATGGAGTTCATTATTGATTTGGTGCCGGGGACTGCACCAATATCAAAACGTCCATATAGAATGCCTCCAAATGAATTAGTGGAATTGAAGAAGCAACTTAAGGAACAACTGGATAAAGGATTCATTCGTCCCAGTACATCACCTTGGGGAGCCCTGTTCTTTTTGTCAAGAAAAAGGATAATAGCCTGCGCATGTGCGTAGACTATCGTGCATTAAATGAAGTAACCATTAAAAATAAATATCCGCTACCCCGGATTGATGATCTATTTGATCAGTTGAATGGGGCACAAATCTTTTCCAAGATAGACTTGAAACTGGGATATTTTCAGCTGAAGGTCAGACCATCAGATATTCCCAAGACTGCCTTCACTGAACGTTACGGATTATATGAATACACCGTAATGTCCTTTGGGCTTACTAATGCTCCGGCAAGCTTTATGAATTTAATGAATAAAGTTTTCATGGAGTATTTGGACAAGTTTGTAGTGGTCTTTATTGATGATATCCTGGTTTATTCCAAAAATGAAGAAGAACATAAGCAGCATTTGCATATGGTCCTCAGCAAACTCCGAGAAAATAAGTTATATGCCAAGTTCGAGAAATGCGAGTTTTGGTTGAAGGAAGTGGCATTCCTCGGGCATGTTTTGTCTAGAGGAGGAGTTGCTGTTGACTCAAGTAAGGTACAAGCAGTGTTAGCTTGGGAAAGGCCACAATCAGTTCCAAAAATTCGAAGTTTTCTAGGTTTTGCCGGTTATTATCGCCGGTTCATTGAAAACTTCTCCAAAGTCGCCAAGCCACTTACACAAATTTTAAAGAAGGAAAAGAAATTTGAATGGACTTTTGATTGTGAACAAAGTTTCCAAAAACTAAAAGAAAAGTTAACCTCTACACCAGTGCTTTTATTGCCAGATATTCACAAGAATTTTGAAGTATATTGTGATGCATCGCTTCAAGGGTTGGGTTGTGTGTTGATGCAAGAAGGCAGAGTTGTCGCTTATGCCTCTCGACAACTTCGCCCTCATGAGCAGAATTATCCCACACATGACCTTGAACTAGCCGCTGTTGTTCATGCCCTTAAAATCTGGCGGCACTATATTATTGGGAATAGGACAGAAATCTACACAGACCATAAAAGTCTCAAGTATTTCTTTACACAGCCAGAGTTGAACCTGAGAAAAAGAAGATGGCTAGAGCTGATTAAAGACTATGAACTTGGTCTTCACTACCATCCTGGTAAGGCCAATGTTGTAGCTGACGCTCTTAGTCGGAAACTTTATTGCATGTTGGGTTCAAGTCAATCTGACTTAGTCGATGGCTTCCAGAAGCTCAATTTGAACTTAGTGGAAGATGGATATGTGACCGCTCTCTAGTTGCAACCAACACTCAAAAGTCAGATTAAAGATGCACAACTCTAGGATGAAGCCATAATAGAGATACGAAATCATTCAATTGGGAGCATAAGTTCTGAGTTCATGGAAAGTCCAGATGGGATAATCATGAAGGAAACTCGTATTTATGTGCCCAATGATTCTGATATCAAGAAATTGATTTTATCTGAAGCCCATGAGTCACCACTGTCTATTCATCCTGTAGTACCAAGATGTATCAAGACCTTAAGAGAGAATATTGGTGGCCCGGTATGAAGAAGGATATCACTGAATATATCGCGAAATGTGATGTATGCCAGCGAGTCAAAGCTGAACATCAACGTCCAGCTGGGCTTCTCCAGCCATTACAGATTCCGGAATGGAAATGGGATGATGTTGGTATGGATTTCATTATTGGCCTTCCCCGAACTCAAAAAGGGAATGACTCTATTTGGGTTGTTGTTGATCGACTAACTAAAGCAGCCCATTTCATCCCTGTTAGAACCACTTATTCTGGAGACAAGTTGGCAGAACTTTATATTAACAACATCGTGCGTTTGCACGGGGTTCCAAAAACAATTCTCTCAGATCGTGGATCACAATTCAGATCTCGATTTTGGGAAAAATTGCATAATCTTTTGGGGACTAAATTGAATTTCAGTACTGCTTACCATCCTCAGACCGATGGTCAGACTGAAAGGACAAATCAAATCCTGGAGGATATGTTGAGAGCTTCTGTGCTAACTTATAGCACCAATTGGGAGAAGTTCTTAGCATTTGCAGAATTCTCGTACAACAACGGTTTTCAAGCTAGTCTGCAAATGTCGCCGTTTGAAGCCCTTTATGGAAGAAAATGTAGGACTCCACTTTTCTGGTCCGAAGTGGGAGAAAGACAGTTCTTTGGCCCAGATCTGATAAATGAAGCCCAAGAACATGTGGATTTAATCCGAAGTCGATTGAGGGAAGCCCAATCTCGTCAGAAAAGTTATGCCGACACTCGTCGACGTGACATGAACTTTGAGATTGATGATTATGTTTATCTGAAGGTTTCACCTCTTCGCGGAATCCGTCGATTCCAAGTTCGAGGCAAGTTAGCTCCTTGATATATTGGACCATATCGTATACTGGAAAAGATGGGAGAAAAAGCATACAAGTTGGAGTTGCCATCCCAATTGTCCTGTGTACACAATGTCTTCCATGTATCGCAGCTTAAGAAGTGTCTTCGCGTTCCAGCTGAACTTACTCAGTTGGAAGAAATTGAACTCCAGCCTGATTTAACTTATTGTGAGCACCCAATTAAAATCCTTGAAGAAGCAGAAAGGCGTACTCGGAACAAAACTCATAAAATGGTAAAAGTACAATGGAGTAATCATACGGAAGAAGAAGCAACATGGGAACAAGAAGATAAACTTAAGGAAGAATTTCCTGATTTCTTTTAGATCCTATTCTACCTTCGAACCGCCAAATCTCGGGGGCGAGATTTCTTTAAGGGGGGTAGATTTGTGACATCCCAAAAAATATAATAAAATGGAAATGAATATTTTGGATTTGAATATATTTATTTCTAAGTTTTCTGAGAATTATTGGTTTTATTTGGATTTTCTTTGGATTTATGCTTGATATGAAAAGTCCAATAAATAGAATTATTAATTGGGAAATGGTAAGAATGTAAAGAGGTAAAAGTAAAAAAATTGGAAAAATTACCATCAGACCTTATTCATACTGGTAAACCAGTAAAAACATCTAGTAAAATTCTAAGTGCTGAAATGTAATAAAATGACCTCTTTTTGACTAAAAACAGTGAAGTCAGAATTTATGAAAAATAATAGAAACTTATATGGAGCTACAAAACTTACCAAAAACTCTCAGAGCAGTATGTACCTCTGGTAAAAATATCAGGAATTTATCAGGTCGGCAAAGCCTTCTACAAATTCAAGAGCAGAGGCAAATAAAAACTGAAAATCCTCATGTCAGAATTTTTATAACATATTTACTTGATATTTCAGCATAAAATTTTTATGGAGATATCCATAAATTAATATAAACTCTAATAAAAAGTTTGAAAATAATTAATATGATTTACACCGTTTAATAAATAAAATACCGAAATACAAATCCTGTGCAGTGCACAGTGTCAGAATTTTAATTAATTCACTATCAAGTATATTGGTCCGAAAATTTTACTGGGGGATAAAAACTTCTAGGAGATGTCGGTAAAAAAGTTTCAGAAAATTTCACCAGGATTAGATAGTCGTTTTATTGCTCACATGGAGCTATCTGAGCTGAGCCAAATCCTTTTTCCATCCGGTCTCACCGACATGTGGGGCCCAGCCTCTGTAGCAATTCGACGCCCTGGCAGCCAAGCTGGAACTTTTCTCTCGCTGCCCGGTGGGGTCGGACCCACCCGTCAGCCCCTGGTTTCGCTAACCCCTTTCTTTTCCCCTCTCGCCCGAGACGAGCTCGAGCTCTCCCGAGCCTTCGTCGCCAACTTCTCTCCGCGCCTCAGCGCAAATAGTGCAAGTCCATGCCCGTGCGTCGTCACGGCTTGTCCTCGTCCTGACCACGCCACACCTCGGCCATACCGCGCTGCCTGGAGCATGCGAGACCCGCGTCAGCTCACCTCCGCACAGAAAATCGCCGCAACACACTCCGCGAGTTCAAACCCTGTGAGACCGATTTCCTTGGCTATAAATACCCCGCATGAGTCGCACTGAGGCCTTCACTCCTTTGCTCTTCGCCTGAACCCAGCAATCATCCAGTTTTCCTTTTCTTCGCCGTTCTTCCGCTACGGCCAGAAAAGAGGGAAATCAGTGGAGCAATCCATTTATGCAATTATTCTTGAAATTTCTTTGTCCCAGAGCTTCGCCACATCTCATAGAATACTGATCATCCATTCTTTTTACTTGTTCTCAACCGCAGTTCATCCTTCCGCCGTTCTTCTTCCTCGCGGCCGGCGACCGTTGGCAGCCATCTCCAGTGATTCTTTGGCCGCACCCGCAGGTGAAATAGAAGCCCTAGGTCTCACTGATGCTCTAGGAGACCTTATCCGGTGAAAAGATGGCCGGCGGCGAGCTGTTGCTTGCTTGGCCGTGGCACCGCTGCACCCTTGCGGTGGCGACCACCTTCCCGGCCATCCCCCGGCGAATGGATACCACCCCTAGGTGCGCCTCGGCTGACTGATGCTTGAGGTACTACCCATTCCGCCGCGGCGGCACTAGTTCGCCGGCGGTAGGTCGGAGACCAAATCGCCCTGTTTCAGGTCGCTGACGAGCGGGGCCCAGCTGTCAGCCTCTAGGCTAGTTCTGCATGTGCGCTAGGTGGGTCGCTGACGAGTGGGACCGGCTTGTCAGTCAGACCGGGTTCGCGTTCAAACGCATGCACGCCAAAAAGCTGAAAGGCGTTTTCCCTTCTGTGAAAACGTATTTTTGAATTTCATTTTGGTTTTCAGAAACCGAATCAATTCAAATGCTTATATATTTTTCATAGTAGAACCAAATGGAATTAAATAAATTTCTATATTCTTGTAAAATCAAGCTCTTTCAGAATATGTAAAGACATTTTAAAAACCATCTCTGGGTAATTTTTAAATTAGAATTAGAATAAAGAGGTAAAAGACATGCTTTATACAAAATTTCTGCAAATAAGGTTAGAAGTTAATGAAACTAATTTTTCTGGGATCTTTACATCTACAGGAACCCAAATGTATAAAAATATTTAATTTTCATGATTGTTTGAATTACTTTCCATTTAAGTCTTGTTTTTAATACACTAAGAATTCGAATATGTATAATAGTATTTTATTCGAATATAAAAGAAACAAAAATTTTATTCATGAATAAAAGGATGGCAGTAGCATGGTTAAATTTGATTAAGTAGTAATTTTGGTTTGAGTTAGCTTTAAGATATACAGTAACCCTTGTGCCAAATGCTCTCACACATATATATGTATATATATGTGCATTGGAAGTTAAATAACTAGGATATAATTTATATGGGTTCAAGCCATGAGCAAACCAAGTTTTATAGCTAGATAGATTTAGTGCAATCGACCCCTTTATCTTATGTTTTAGGTTTTGTTAGTTTAGATAATTTTAGCATCTATAATTCGAAGTTATAAATATAAGAATTCATGATTTTAGCCTCTTGAATTCGTAATTTAAGAATAAGTGGTCTATAAGAAAAACCCATGTTTTTCACCACAGAAAGTTTTAACGCTTTGCATGCATAATTATTTACCTTGTGAAATCTTAAAAGTTTATAATCCAACCCTCAAAAGATACCCCTGTTTTCTGCAGTTATTCTTTATTTGACTTACTGTCTGTCTTCTTTTCGCCCTTTCTGAATTTGGATTTTTACTGTATTCCGCTTGATTGACGTGTAGAACCCGACGTCCTCAAAGAGGAAGACGACGCTGTCGCTGATCCAGATCCGGAGCTAGACAACAAGTTGCAAGGCAAGCAACCCCTTGATCATGTCGAGCCAGATACTTTACCTACATTGTTGTTTCTGTCTATGTACTATGCATCCGGATAATTCTCCCTAGAAATGCTAATTTGGGTTGGAACTGTAGTTAATTCTTTAAATTATGGTTTACCTCAATCTGTATTAATATATGAACCTTGCAAACCTTAGTTTGAACTAGGCATGCTAAATGTCATTTTGGGTATAACCGCTAGCATAATAGCATAATATATCTGCTTAAGCTGTTGGTCATGTTTTCAGTCTTTTCAACGAATGTATGATCCTCATTTGGGAATGTTGCTGGTACTTTGGTTAAAAACCCAAAATAAAACTATGGTTTTGACGCGGGCGATTATTGGCAATAGCTGGTGGTGCAAAGGGAGTTGCACGTAGTTAGGGTGGAGTATCGCCTGTGTCGGATTAAGGACCGAGCAATGGGACGCTATAGATCCAAGATTTTCGTATAACCACGAGGGCTTGTATGGGCAGATCTTAGCCTATTAAGTTGTTTAGGTGTGGCTTTGCATCTAAGGAAGTCGGGAGATTTGCACAGGCATTTCGGTTTGGTTTGCTTGTAGGGGTTTCTATATACCAATGCAACGGTGTACGCCTTGCCATGAACAGAAATGTGGTGTTGGGTGTGATGAAATTGGATCCACGGCTTGGGTGAGTGTTTCTGTTTTCGTGGCGAGGGTCAAACGTCCCGGGCTGGTTCAAAGCCACATCTAGATAATGTAACGGCTCTGTATGATCTCCTTGCCGACACACCAAAGGAAGTGTGTTATCTGGCCTGGCAAAAGAGGTTGATCATTCCTTGTGTGTAATGTTGTACACCTCTGCAGAGTGTAAAATCTAATCGATTAGCCGTGTCCACGGTTATGGACACTTGGTGAAGTCATTTCAATGCTAGAATGTTTTGGTATTTTCTGGAAAAATTGGTTTGAAAAGGGAACCGTTTCGCAACTAGTTTTTCGTGTCAAAGGACAGACACCGGGGATCTTTTCAGTCGGGTAGACTGGGTTGAAGGACTTGGATATTGGCTTATCACTTTATATTTCAATTGCCTATTTGAAAATGTGATGTTTAAAACTACTATGTCATATCTTTAAATGTTTATGCAACTACAAAATAACCATTAACCTGCCTTGATTTACCTGCATAACTACTTAATTGCATTTGTCCAACACTATAAGTCTTGCTGAATACCAATGTACTCAATCTTGCATCTGCTGTCTCAGAGGACGAAACCTGCGAAGTGCCAGACGATTCTTACGTTCAAGCAGGGCACGGGATATTTGACGGCGATTTCCCCTAGGTTTGCCAAGTCAATTGCCTGAGGGTTAGCGAGCAAACCACATGGCTTTTGATGTTCTTAATTTCCCTTTTTCCGCTGTTGTAAAAATTAAACTCTGTATAATTATTTTGCTTGTAATATATGCTTATCAGTTTTATATCTTGTGGTTGTGATATGAATGTTGTAAACATGTGAGTGCTAGCCATTGATCATGGGACTAGTACAGTAATCACATGGAGGTTCCTGTTTGCAAGAACGGGGTCTCACATTATAGATAGGGTACATACCCTAAAACTGAAATTTTTGAAAAATATACTCGAATATGGCTTGAATTTGCGCATTTGAAATCATGGTTCCGAGGCACCGTGGTGCCCCATTTCGGCTTCCTATGTATACACACATATATATGTGTGTATACATATATACATATATATGTATATATATATATATATAGGTATGCGTATATATATGGTATAATTATCTGGGGCACCTTGGGGCCCAGCCAGGCACTAAGAATCAAAATAGGTATTTCCCCTATGTATTTGCATATGAATGTTTTTGAAATTTTTAGGATATTGAGTTTAACTAGTTTACTAACTTGTTCAAACAAGTTTGAATTAAAATTCAAACTAGAGTTTCCTTTTTTGATGATAGATTGATTGTATGTATGTGCTGATTTTATATATAAATAAGCAAAGCATGTGATCTAAATTCATTCAAATCTTTGTATTCGAGTATATTTTTTTAAAGGTATGTGTTTCATTTGAATTGTTATAGATGGGTATATACCCTAAAACTGAAAGTTTCAAAAAATATAATCGAATTTGGCTTGAATTCATGTATTTGAAATCATGGTGCTCAAGCCCCATGGTACCCCATTTCGCCATCCTATATATATACACATATATGTATATATACATATATGTACATGTGTATATATGTGTGTATATAGGTGTGTATATAGATACATATACATATACATATACACATATATATATATACATATAGATAGTAGATAGTTATATAAATATATATATACACATACATACACACACTGAAAGCATCTAGGCCCCTAATTGGATTTGGTTTTGCTAATTAATGACAATCATGGTTGAAGGACTAACATTTTCAATGTGAGTATTTTGAGAATAGGTTGGTCCAGAATTCGACAAGTATAAAAGCATAAAATGGATGAAGAAGAAAAGCAAGCATAGATGAAAAGATTGCTAAGGTATAAAACTTAAGGACTTTTCATAGTCTTTTTGCCGATCTTGGGGTTTGGAAGAAAAGATCGGATTGCTAGATTAGGTGCCGTATTATTAAGAGGGGTTATTGTCGCATGCCCGAAGTTGAAAAGGTTTAAAGGCACAAACTTATGCATACTTGAGATTTTCATAAAAGTTGCATATGAATAAAAGCAAAAGGTTGAGAAATTGCGTGCGGAGGCAGTTGGGGCGGTATGACTGATCCTTGTGCGGTCATACCGACCAATGTTCATACCGATGAAATTCCCGGTGTGGAAATCACAGAGAAGATGGTTCCGGGACATTGTTGAGCGGTATGACCGGGGACCATCCGGTCATTGTGGAATATGAGAACCCAGGTATCTTCATAACCGCCTAGAAGTGCCTGAGACAGGGCTGAACGGAAGGCCCAAAGGATAAGCTCCACGCCAAGCCTTGCTAACGTGCGCAAGCAGATACATCCTAGAGACAGTTGAACGTATATTTCACTACACTGGAAAAGGTCATCTGTGGCGGTTCACAACTGCCAACAGTGGCTGTTATTGAACCACCACTGATAATCGAGGATTATCAGTGGCAGTTTTTTAACCGCCACAGATAAGTGTTATCTGTGACGGTTCTACACACTAACCGCCACAGATAACAATACTATCTGTGGCGGTTCTACCTACAAACCGCCACAGATAACTATACTATCTGTGACGGTTCTTTCCTACAACCGCCACAGATAACAATATTATCTGTGGCGGTTCTGCCCACCAACCGCCACAGATAACTATATTATCTGTGGCGGTTCTATCCACGAACCGCTACAGATAGTACTTGACCGAAAAAATAAAAAAACTGCATTTTGGGCTAGCCTTAGGTGCTGCTAGCCATGCCCTCTGAAACATATAATACATCAATCACAATTGCAATTTTGCATATACACAATTACAATGTACAACAATCACAGATTTTGCATATACACAACTACAATATAATACATCAATCACAATTACATATAATACATCAATCACAATTACAATCAAAGATTTTGCATATACACAATTACAATATACACAATTACAATGTACAATTAAAGTGTCATGCATGAGGCGCTCGATCATGGTGATGGTGTAGGGCATGCCTCCCGCTGGACCTGCTCCCTTCTCCTCCAGTTCAGTCATCTTTGCATCAATATTTCTAAGAGTATGAAAATGAAGTCATTATATATCATACTATGGAAAGCTAAATAGATCACTTTTGTTGTATCACAAATCTTGTCGATCCATTGCCGTCTTATTCCATGTGAATGCTGTGGCATCCTCCAGATGTTGTACATGCATTAGCTAGTTTATACTCCCTCTATTTTTGAATATGTGACATTCTATTTTTCAATTTTTATTCCTAAATACATATCATTCTACAATTTTGATCCTACTTTTTACTATTTTTCCTTCTATAATCTCCATTTAGCTATTTTTAATGGCATTTACTATCATACATTAGAGTAAAACACACCATCTAAAAATATAAGGACCATGTAATCAAATCTCTTATGAATGGAAGGTAAAGATGCAAAAGGAAACTTCGGCAACTAAATGAAGCAATCAAATAAACATGCTGTAATGGTGCAGTTTTGGGCTAAGCTCTTGCCGTATTCATCCATCACCCACATCTATAAAAAGCTCTACTAGCCATCATGAAAGGGCACGGAGAAAAGCAATAGAGGGAGCGCCCCTCCTCTGGAGCGCGCGCACACACACACACCACCCATCAACACACACACACACGCACGGGAGAAGGGCAACAACACCCGCGCAGATCAATCACAACTTCTTAAATCAAATCACAGAAATTTGAACATGTGCAAGCTATGCCATCCAATATTAAACTTGACATTCAATGAAACATCAATTTACACCACCGTAAGAAAAAAATTAACTAGTTTTGTGAACTATAAGCCTACGAGTCTTCAGTGTTGGTAGGGGCCTCACGAGGAGGCAGATGAGTATGGAAGACTTCATCGTTATTATCTGGGTCATGAAACTCGCCGTTCTTGTTGAGTACTTCCTTCATGATGAAGTAGGCGAGCTGTCCCTGAATGCCTTGGATTTCATTTGGAACCAGTCCTCCCGTAGGCAACTTCAAACGGTATAAATAGAAAAAGTTTATCTTAAGAGCTTATATAGAGAATGAGATGTACGAATCAATGTGTGATGTTAGCGTGACAAACCTCTACGTCATTGTTTACTATTGTAGAGCCTAAGATTTCGCGCATGTATTGGCATACGAAGTACCCACATAAATTTGTTCCTGGCGGCTGCTTGTGGCACAGCAAAAAATTGAATAAACTTATACGACATTGAAGGAGTTATTGACTACGAGGTGCGATATAGGAAAATTGTTTTTGTGCGTACCGGAAATTTAGTACGGATTGTCAGTGATTTATGGAAAGGACAGTGGCTCGAGCACTTTTTACAATATGCTTTGAAGGCCCTATTCACTAGACTTGTCATATCTTTGTAGTCTTTTGGATCTTTGTCCCGCGGGTCCAAGATCAGCATCTTGCTTTTATCTGGAGTAATTACTACGAGAATCCAGTGGAAACTACATACACATGTATGATGCCGTAGTCATTAGTCCTAAGCTGAGCAAAGAACGAGATCAACAAGTAGTTGAACTAGCTAGTGAGCCACTTACTTGAAATTGTATGGTAAAAGTATGAACTCCTTGTCTTGGAGTTTGATGAAAGCGTTATATACGTAGTCCTCGACCTCCTTTGGTACTCTTTTGATTTTCGGCTGGCAAACAGTTCCCGGATCGAGGAATGCCACTGGCCCTTTGGTTCTTTTTAGTTCGATCAAGTCGTATCTACATAACAAATGATTTAGACATCACATTTATCAAGATTACATGAATGTAGACAATGATTTTTATATTGACACTTACAAAGACCAAAGATCTCATAAGAGACACGTCGAGGGCATCTTGATAGTACATGTTGTGCAACTCATTTGAATTCTATCAGAAGTAGCCAAACCCTCATGGTGGAAATGTTCCTCTTTGTAAATGGCGTGATCACCTTCGAGTACATGTTGGTTCGATCGCCCATATACCATTCATGTAATCGCCTTAGCTGCACTGTTAGGCTATGAAGCTTCGAAGGGGTGACAAACGGCTTCCCCAATTCGTATTTCAGTCTTTCCTCAGCAGCTTGTCCTTTGGAGACCGCTTTACCCTTACTCTTCTCGCACACAACATCATACTCTGTTCTGGCTTCACCTGACCACGCTGATATGACTTGTCTATTCTGCCATGCCTTTAGAGGAGGATTTTTAAGTCGGTCAATTGAAGTTGTCGCACTAACTTTTGTATGCTGATGTGTTGGTGACGACTGTGCGAGGTTTATCAGAGGATGTGCCGCAGTTCACCGCAGAGAGGTCGGCGTGGTCACCTCGGGAGGGGTGGCGGTGTTCACCTCAGGAGGAACAGGCACTTCATGATGGTCCAAGACGATGTCACGTTTGCGCCACTGGATGAATGAGTGGACGGCACTTCCTAGAGTTGTAACCTCGCTGCTCGGGGCATTTCTAGCCCGAGGTTGGCACACTGGGGATTAGCCGTGTCCACCTGGACCTTTGCATATCCCGGCGCTATCGCAGAGTTGTGCAATACACCTCCTTCTTGGCATGAGTACGCTATGCCTGTACCAGCCTGAATGAATATGTTCATGACGGGCAAAGTGAGCTGGCACGGTGTGGGGTCATGTATGTCGTCCACAGGATAATGGCCCATGTCCTGTTCTACAAGTGGGGCGGATGCGCAACTGCTGCGACGATTCGGAGGGCTGGTCGTAACAATGTTCTCGACTTGCGACTGGCTCATGGCTTGTTGTACTTGTCGTTGTACTTGTTGTTCTATTGTTCCTTGTAATTCTCGAAGCATCTTTTCCTTCATCATTTCTATTTCGGCAAACGCTTCTCTAGCTCTCTTTCGACTCTTGTAAGTGTGAAGGTGCTCTGGGAATCCTGTCTTCCAGGGAACCTTAACCCCGACACCTCGTGTCCGTCCAGGATGCTCCTTGTTTCCCAGGGCACGTGTTAGTTCGTCGTTCTCTCTATCTAGGTGGAATGTTCCTTGGGAAGACTCGACGTACAGCTCCTGAACCCTTTGCGACATTGCTTCGTCATCGCTATTTCTGAAGGATAAGCCCCCACTAGACGTGACACTTGCCCTCGCTAGCATGTAGTGCTTGACTCGGTCTGGTAGTCCGGCCAATTGATTTGTACCAGTCGACTGTAGCGATTATGTTTCCTGCCTTTCCCATTGAGGGACTTTACCAGCGTACCCACCCGTACCAAGTCTGTGTGGATGGATGTTCCTCCTTCCGATGTTTATGTGGTCCTCGCTGGACTTCTTTGCTGCTTCACTTTGCTTCATCGACACGAAATCATCCCAATATGGTTCTAAGTTTGGGTAGTCCCCGATGGCCGATCGGTTTTTCTTCACATAAGTAGTATTCAGCCTGGCCTTGAAGTTCCTCCATGCCGCATCCATGGTCATCAACGCATCCCGACGCACGCGGTGTCATCTTCTTCGGGGAATTCGAAGGTTTGTTTGAGCTCCGTCCATAGATCCGTTTTGATGGTATCGGGCACTTTGTGCCAATCCAAAAAGGTGATTGGCACTCTCTCCCTTGCGATATACCCGCAGGTTGTTCTGTCTTTGCTACGAACTTTGGCGGTGCAATAGGGGCCCCAGCTTCTAAGACCTCTGAGATGGTATACCGGCCTTCGGTCTTCTTATTTCTTCCTCGGCCACGAGGTCTTGCCATAGGTATGTCAACATCGGCGGCAACAGCGGTGGTTGGGTGGAGGTTGAGGAACCTGCTAGGGCTAGGGGTCGGGCTCGGGGTGGATTGCTCCTCCATATCAGCCTTGGATGTGCGAACTGAAAGAGGTAAAGTATGGAACCATTAGAATTTGGCGGTCATTTGGGTTAAGTGCGGAAGTTTAACTCTGAAAACTAGAAATGAAAGTAATCGAGAAATTGGGCATTCAATAGAAAAACTTATCTTTTGTTCGGCTACTTTTGTTTTCTTTGTTCATTCCATCGTTCATCCGTGTGCTAGAGTCTAGAATATATCTCCTAGTTTGTTTTCTTGAAATTGACTAGGCATCATGCATGCATATATGGTGTCTCGATTAATTATACTGTATATATATAATTAATTTCCTTCTTCCGTGATAGATATGCTATATATATGTTTTGGAAGGAGAGATTTGAGCGACATATGACAGGGGAAAGGAGGTTCATGACATATATAGTGTGGCATTTTCTTTATTTGCTAGCTTGTAGTACTATATATATAGTTTACTGATAGATCTTACTCCTCATGCATGAGTCTTTTTAACTTTCGTCTAGCTAGATAGCTCTTGCAAGGCAGCCATAGATCGATTGCTATCGATCATATATATATGAACATATATAGAAAATAAAGGAATGCATCCATATATGTATGTCGACTCTCTCTCTGTCTCAATGCATGCATGCATGTAGTGTAATGGAGCGGCTTTTGCAAGGGGGAACAGAAGGCTTTTGCAACCGAAAGAAAAGCTCTCCGTGTACGTTTTTGTGTGTGTGCTGTGCACTGCTTCTGATGCGGTCAAGTAGTACTAACTGATTTTAATTTGTGGCATGGGCAAAGGGAGGAGAAAAAGACTCTTAAAAGAAATGAAATTTTGTAATGGATCAAGTACATTGTGCAGTTGGTTTCTTATCCTTAATTACCTTCTGGAACTTAATTTGAATGCACTATGAATTAATGGCTTTAATTTGAAAACACGGTGTGAAGAGGATAATATTTATTCCTCCCCACAAGAAGTAATATATAGGTAGAAGAATTTGCACCTATCTAGGGGCATGCAAATGTACATATATAATTAATATATACATACGTACTAGACTCAATACGTAGTATATATTTCATCAATCGTTTGCATTAGAGTTAAAAATTTATAACTTGCATGCATGGAAATATTGTATACACATTACATTATCCACATATATAAGCATAAACGAACTGATAAATAATATAGCATGCAGTATATATCTTAATCGTATATACTCCTACATATGCACGCTAGATTTTTTACGATATTACTAATAATTAAGAGCATCCATGCGGATGTATCGCACGATAAAAGTATGCATAAAACTCGCGGTTTCTTCGTATATATATGTATGTATATGTTTCCTAAAACTCTAGTATTTATATATAATGCCACGATTAATAGAGTACGTGCGTAATTGTTATTAATCTTTAAGTTGATTGTTGGATATGATTTTAGGACAAAATGATCGAACAACGTAAATTGACCACATGGAAAAGAATGTAAATTGACAATTGACAAGATATCTGAGAATTAATCGATGAAGATTCAATGTTTAGCAAACCGAATGGGCGGGAGCTCACGTGGCGTCGGGCGGCGTCGGCGTCGGGGCGGCGTCGGCGGCGTCGGGCGCGCAGCGGCGCGCGCGCGCTTGGCCGAGGGCGCGGGCGTCGGGCGGCGTCGGCGCAGCGCTGGGCGGCGCTGGCGCGGCGTGTCGAGCGCGCGTGGCCGAGGGCGCGGCGCGTCGGCGCGTCGGGCACAAGCGTCGGGGCGGCGCGGGCGCGCGATCGTGGCGACGCGGGCTCGGTGAGAATACTGAAGCGGCGGGGGTTTAGGGTTTAGGGCAACGGTGAGAAGAGTGACTGTTGTAACGACTTTTATATGTGAGTTATCTGTGGCGGTTCTTTATACGAACCGCCACGGATACCCTTATCTGTGGCGGTTATTATTAAGAACCGCCACTGATATATAACTTATCTGTGGCGGTTCTTTATACGAACCGCCACTGATATACTTATCTGTGGCGGTTCTTCATAAGAACCGCCACTGATACATATATTATCTGTGGCGGTTCTTTATACTAACCGCCACAGATAAGTTTATCAGTGGCGGTTCTTCAAAAGAACCGCCACTGATACATTTATCCTAACATAATTGTAACCATATTTACTTCTAATACAGTAATCTACCCTACATAATCCTAATATATTAATGACCTTATATAATCCTAATAAATATTATATACCCTATATAATCCTGCTAAATATTATATACCCTATATAATCCTAATATAGTAATGATCATATTTAATTCAAATACAGTAATATACCCTACATAATCCTAATATATTAATGACCCACATTTCCATTACTCCACACAAATGCATAACACCAAATTTACATTACTCCATACGAATGCATATTGTTTACATCACATTGCCATTACTTGTATATAGCTAATTATTTTCTTTCACAATTTGCCCTTCTTCATGATCGTCGCGATGATAGGTAGCTTCCTGGGTGGTTTCTTCCTCGAGCCTGATGTTGCCATCTATGAAAGGAGGCAACTCGTCAAACTGGTTGTACTCATCCTCATCCACGACATTCTCAACTCCGACGATCCTTCTTTTTCCCTGAAGAACTACATGGCGCTTCTTATCTGCCGGGTCGATTACATAGAAGACTTGTGCTACTTGCTTCGCAAGTACGAATGGTTCGTCTCTGTATCCGACATGTTCTATGTCCACAGTAGTGAAGTCGTACTTGTCCACCTTGACACCCTTTGAGAGTTGTACCCAACGACACCGAAACATCGGGATCTTAAAAATACAATAGTCGAGCTCCCAAATCTCTTCTATGAACCCATAGAAGCTACTCTTCTTCTTGCTGTGTTGTCATAGGCATCTATGCGACACAACTATTTTGGTAAGTGCTTTTGCTATCCCGAGATCTCGTAAAAGGTATATCCATTTATGTCGATCCTTGCCATGTCAAGATTGTACTGATGGCCCTTTGCCAACCACCTCAACATAACACTCGTTTCTTTCCCACCATATGCTCTTTGAACCAATGATTGAACAAACGGTTATGCTCTTTTGTTACCCAAACCTCTGATCGTCCACGATTTTCCTCTCGTAGCTTATCCTTGTGCATGTCCATATACGAGGACACCTCAACTGACTGTTGCAAGACTGTGAAATGAGCTTTTTCGAACAATCCATGATCGTAAGAATTTATTGATTTCCTTCCAATCGTCCCTTTCCCAGCTAGCCTACCCTTATGGCGAGATACAGGCACTCCTACCGGTTCCACCCCCTCCATGTAATCCACGCAAAACTCAATAACCTCCTCAATTGCATAACCTTCCACAATGCAGCCCTCCGACCGAGATCGATTGCATACATACTTCTTCAGGATACCCATGTACCTTTCGAACGGGTACATCTGATGCAGGAATACGGGGCCACATACATTTATCTCATTCACAAGGTGAACAATGAGATGAACCATTATATCGAAAAATGATGGAGGGAAATACATCTCTAGCTGGCATAGTGTCTTGACCACATCATTCTGCAGTTCAGAAAGTCCGATGGGATCGATGACCTTCTGTGAAATCGTGTTGAAGAAGAAACACAACCTCATGATTGCCTCTCGGACCTTTTCAGGCAAAATACCTCTAATTGCAATAGGAAGCATTTGTGTCATCATCACATGACAATCATGAGACTTCATGCCAGTTAACTTCAAATCTTTCATCGAGACCAGTTTCTTGATGCTTGCGGAGTAACCGGATGGAACTTTCACACCATGCAAGCATTTGCAGAGGTCTGTTCTCTCTTTCTTGGATAGAGTGTAGCAAGCTGGGGGAAGGTAAAGTCGCCCTTTCCCGTTGTCTTGAGGATGTAGCTCAGCTCTGATTTTCATATCTTCCAGGTCCCTTCGTGCCTTCAGTCCGTCCTTAGTTTTGCTAGGAATGTTCAGCAAAAGCCCAATCAAGCTGTCACATACATTTTTCTCTACGTGCATGACGTCTATGCAGTGTCGAACTTCTAAGTCCTTCCAATAGGGCAAGTTCCAAATTATCGATCTCTTCTTCCACGTGGTCTTCTCAGTACGAGACCTCGATTTATTATTACTATCTCCCTTTCCAAGTACAACATTAATATCCTTAACCATATCATATACATCTTCCCCACGACGAGGCCTTGTAGCTATACCATCCTCTTTTGTCCCGTCGAATTGTTTCTTCATATTGCGGTAGGGGTGATTCCTGCGAATGAACCTACGGTGATGCATGTACACAATTTTCCTCGAGTTATTGAGCCACACACTAGCGGTTTCATCCATGCACTGGGGGCATGCTTTGGCCCCTTTTATAGTACGACCGGATAGGTTACCAAGGGCAGGGAAACCATTGATGGTGCAAAACAACAATGCGCGTAGGATGAAGTACTCTCGCTTATACTCATCCCATACTTGTACACCTTCGTTCCACAGTACCACAAGATCTTCCACCAATGGTTGTAGGTATACATCAATATCATTGCCAGGTTGTCTCGGCCCTTGGATAAGCAGCGACATTATAATGTACTTTCGTTTCATACACAACCAAGGAGGAAGGTTGTAGATACAGAGAGTCACGGGCCAAGTGCTATGAATACTACTCATGTTACCGAAAGGATTCATTCCATCCGTACTCAACCCAAACCTTATATTTCTCAGTTCATTCCCGAAGTCCTTCCTAAAGAGCCTATCGATGGTTCTCCACTGGGCAGAATCAGTAGGGTGTCTCAGCTTTCCATCCTTTTTACGCTCTTCTGAGTGCCATCGCATCAATTGGGCATGCTTTTTGTTTCCAAATAAACGCTTCAACCGAGGTATTATTGGTAAATACCACACCACTTTAGCGGGAGCTCCTTTCTTCACCACGATGCCCTTGCTGTCATGGCCTTTACGCTTGTATCGCGATGATTTGCACACCGGACATACATCCATGTTTGTATACTCTTTGCGATAGAGTATACAATCGTTTGGACATGCATGTATTCTTTCTACTTCCAATCCCAATGGACATACAACCTTCTTAGCTAAATAAGTGGTTATCGGCAATACGTTTCCATCTAGAAGCATGTCCGCTAAGAGATGTAATAGCGCTGTGAAACTCTTATCGGACCAACCATTGCTTGCCTTCAATTTTAGAAGTGAAAGCACGGTGTGCAACTTTGTGTATTCCTCCTTGCAACCCGGGAACAAAGGTGTGTCCGAGTCATCCAACAAACCCTTGAATTGATTAAACTCTCTCTGACTAGTGTAGTTCCCTTCTGCATCGCGCAACATCTGAGCAAGATTATTATCGTCATCAATGTCCAACATATCCTCATCAGATCCATAACCGATGTCAGCTGCCATAATGCCTTCTTCATCATCCAATACGTTATCACCTTAATGTATGTTTTCCTCTTCACCGTGACTTGTCCAACGTGTATAGCCAAGTACAAAACCCCTTCGAATCAAGTGCAAGTGGATGTGCTCTTTGTCCAAAACATTTTCTCATTCTTGCAATCAATGCATGGACAATGTATATACTCCATCTTCTTGTGCAACTTGTTCTCCTCAATGCTCTTAGAAAAGCAGATACCCGTCGATGTAATCTCTACTGATCTTGGTTCGCATTGTACATCCATCTCCGGTCCATCTAAAATTAATTAACATATAAAAATTGATTAAAAAATTAATGTAATTACTTATCATCTAAAGGAGCTAGATAATAAATTCATCATCTAGAAATAATGAGCACCAACCTACCAAATTAACTAAAATTTCATGTCTATTAATATCCACTAATCTTAATTAAACAAATTTAATATATGCAAGATGTATATTATATGTGCACACAAATGGAAGCAAATTAATAGTAATTAAAAAACTAATCTAATTACTTATCATCTAAAGGAGCTAGATAATAAATTCATCATCTAAAAATGATGAGCACCAACCTACCAAATTAACTAAAATATCATGTATATTAATATCTACTAATCTTAAAGAGATAAATCTAATATATGCAAGATGTATATGTCCGTTCACTAATGGAACCAAATTAATAGTAATTAAAAAACTAATTTAAATACTTATCATCTAAAGGAGCTAGATAATAAATTCATCATCTAAAAATGATGAGCTGGTACCTACCAAATTAACTAAAATTTAATGTATATTAATATCCACTAATCTAAATTAAATAAATTTAATATATAGAAGATGTATATTATATGTGCACACTAATGGAACCAAATTAATAGTAATTAAAAAACTAATCTAATTACTTATCATCTAAAGGAGCTAGATAATGAATTCATCATCTAAAAATGATGAGCACCAACCTACCAAATTAACTAAAATTTCATGTATATTAATATCTACTAATCTTAAAGAAATAAATTTAATATATGCAAGATGTATATGTCCGTTCACTAATGGAACCAAATTAATAGTAATTAAAAAACTAATCTAAATACTAATCCTATAAAGAAGCTAAATAATAAATTCATCATCTAAAAATGATGAGCACCCACCTACCAAATTAACTAAAATTTCATTTATATTAATATCCAATAATCTTAATTAAATAAATTTAGTATATGCAAGATGTATATTATATGTGTGCAGTAATGGAACCAAATTAATAGTAATTAAAAAACTAATCTAATTACTTATCATCTAAAGGAGCTAGATAATAAATTCATCATCTACCAAATTAACTTAAAATGCATTTTATATTAAATATATGCTTGATCATAATTCATCATCTATAAAAGGAACACAACATCATCTAATGAACCTAACTATGAAATAAATTCATCAACTACAAAATGGTAGGTAAATAAAAATAAACAAAATCTAAACTTTTCATCTCATCTACATGTAAACCTTAATTAAACTAGGTTTAAAAATTAAATTGCAACAAGATTAACACAAATCAAGAGAGGAAAAAAAATAACTCACCAAGGAACAACTAGAGGAAGTACAAGCACAAGAATTGGAGAAACCGAAATCTGAAAATTAGAAATTTTGGTTTGCTCTTGGGAGGAAGAAGACCAGTGCTACTACTGACCACCTATTTATAGGCAATATTATCAGTGACGGTTGTTAACTAGAATCGCCACTGATAACATTATCCGTGGCGGTTCTATCCTCGAACCGCCACTGATAACCAATAGTATCAGTGGCGGTTGGACGATAGAACCGCCACGATAATCTAATTGTATCAGTGGCGGTTGGAGGATAGAACCGTCATGGATAACCAAGTTATCAGTGGCGGTTCGATGCTCCAACCGCCACTAATGATGTATTTGTTATCAGTGGCGGTTCTATCCTATAACCGCCACTGATAATGAATTATCAGTGGCGGTTCGAGGATAGAACCGCCACTGATATTCTTCCAGCCATTTCCAATATAGAACCGCCACTGATATTTATATTTGTGACGGTTCGAAAAAAACCGCCACAAATAGACCGTCACCTATTGCAGGTTTTGGCGTAGTGTTTAGATATAAAAGATATGATTGTAATCCGAGTGGTTAGCAGGATGAGATAAAGATGTAAACTCCATCTTGTAATCGACTAGAATCCAATAACCGATCAGGATCCCTTAACCGATCGGGACTCTGTAAACCGCCTCACCCCCATTATATAAGGGAGAGGGCGGGCAACAACAGAGACATGAGCAATCTTAGATCCAAGAGATCCAGATAATCCCAACACACAGAACTAGGGTATTACCTCCATCGTCGAGGGCCTGAACCTATCTAAACCTTTGTCTTGTGTGACCTTCGAGTTTGAGATCTAGCGCCTGCCCCATAAATTCATTGCCGACCACAAAAGTCGACAGTCATACCGGCCGGCGGTATGACCGGAGGTCCTCTGGTGTGTTTTTTCCAGAGATGGTGCTTTCGGCCCTGAAGTGAGCTGTATGACTAGGGACCATTCGGTCATACCGGCCATGTGGCCAACGGTCACTAACAGTGCTGTGTGACCGGCCTCTCAGCATGATTTTCGCTAACTTTTGGTAATAGCTAGTTTTGGTTGGTGGGGGTTATAAATACCCCCACTAGATTGTAGAGTAAGTTTTTGGACCTCATTGATCATCCTTGAGCTCTAGAAAGTCTCCTACTCATTTGTAGGCACTAAATTCTTATTTGGTGAGAGTTAGGAGCTAATTTGAGTGGTGCATTTAGAGTTGAGCCTCTAGACACTCAATTCGACCTCAAGCACGCATCATCACCTATTACTCTTGGAGGTTGCCGCCTCCTAGACGGCTTGGAGGCGTGTGGCATCGGTGATCTTCTCAAAGACGCTTGTGAGAAGGCCCAATCGATTGTGAAGGCAAGGAGCTCGCCCAACCGGAGTCGTGAAGAGCTACCACGAGTGATCGTGGAAGGCTCAAGCAGGTGGAGCCGGCTTGAAGTGGTTCAAGTCACCTGAATGTGGATTAGGGGAGACCGGCAAGTCTTCGAGACCACGGGATAAAATTCTTGTCTCTTATTCTCTTGTGATTTGCTTTTATCATTCTTGTGCTTAATTTCATTAGCAAAATTGAGTAGATTATTTGTGCTTATAATTATTTTTTGTTATACTTGAATTGCTAAAGTGTTTGGTGATCACTAGAGTGTACAGTTGTAAATTTGCAATTATTCCTTTTATAGCTTAGTGATTTAATTAATTGCAAATTAGAATCAAAAAATTGAGAAACCTCCTATTTACCCCCCTCTAGTCAGTTATCCTTGATCCTACAAGTGGTATCAGAGCTTAGACTCTCTTTTGGGGCTTTACCGCTTAGAAAGTAAGGATGGCTAGCGATGGGGTGTCAATAGGCAAGGCTCCATTTTTCGATGGCTCAAATTATGCATATTGGAAAATTCGCATGACCGTTTATCTAAAGGCCATGAGCCCAAATATACGGAGTATTGTAGTTGAGGGTTTCGCTCTCGGAGTCAATACAAATGATCTTTACAAGAAGGACAAAGAAGAGATTTTGGAACAAAGCTCTTCGAAGAAGAAGAATATCGCCTTCAAGGCGAAGGCGGAGTCAAGCGGTGAGGCGCTTGACGACTCCGATGATGATGAAGACACCGAGGAGGAAATGACCCTTCTTGTAAGAAGAATGAGGAGATTCATGAAGAGGCATTCAAGCGCAAGTGCTCCTCAAAAATTCAAGAAGGGACAATACTCAAGCACCAACCGATATGCAAATATACGGTGCTATGAGTGTGATGAGAAGGGACACATTGCTTCTCATTGTCCCAAGAAAAAGGACAACAAAAACAAGTCACTCAAGAAGAAGTTTTTCCATGGGAAGAAGCTTTTCAAAAGGCTTCACAAGGACGGCAAAGGTGAGGCTCACATTGGAGAGTGGGATTCCGAAGAATATTCGGATTCCGACTCCTCCGAAGATGACACACCCTCAAAGAAGAAGGGTCTCGCCAGAGTCGCAATCAAGGAGGCATCTTCGCCCTTCGTCACTCCGTTTTGTCTTGTGGCAAGAGGAGAAATGAAGGTAAAATCTAATGACAAAGATGAACCTACCTATGATGAGCTCATGGACATGCTTGATGACTTGAATGAGTACTTAGGCAAGGAGAAGTCCAAATATAAGGCTTTGAGAAAAGAATATCTTTCTCTCAAAGATTCTTATAAGGGGCTAAAGGAAGCTCATGGGCCTTTTCTTGCCAAGGACCATTCAAAGCCTCAAAATGATGTAGGCATTAGTTGTAAGATTATTGATGATTTGTCTAGTTTAGAAATTGATCCATGTTATATTTCGAAAACTAGCATATCTACTTCTTGTGACGATTTATTTGATAAGCCATCAATTTCATGTGCTAGCTCAACCTCATGTTATGAAAGTTTAACTGTCGAAAACAATGACCTTAAAGAGCAAGTAAATAAGCTTAGCAAAAGCTTAGATAGATGCTTTAAGGGTAAGGACACCCTAAAAAAAATTTAAATAGTCAAAGATGTTTTTACAATAAAGAATGTCTTGGGTACATTCCTAAGAAGAGCTAGAAAATTAGTAACAAAGCTCCTCGGTTTGTTAAATCAAATGGGAAGCTTTGTTATAAATGTCATGATGTAAGACATTTAGTAAATGATTGTCAGTCGGGACCCGAATATACAAATCCGGACCCTCTGTGTATATCGCACTAGTCCAGGATCACGCTAGTGCACACATGCTCAACATAGATGCAATCACAGTCATACACAGTGGAATATAACATAACTTCAATAATTAATAATAACTGTTTTCTTACATGATTATTGTCACACAAGGATTAACTAAGAAATAGCGATTAAGCAGCAGCGGAAATAAAGTAAACGTAGCAGCTCCCCAGTTCACCACAGGCAACTGACGACGTTAGGACCCTAAGAATCAGCGTCGTGGTACTCCTCCAAGAATGCCGCGGATTCCTCCTCTTATGAAGTTTGTTGTTGCAGGGTGAGTACATAAAGCACTCAACAAGTTGTGCACAGTATTGCAAGTCTAATATTCTACATGCTTGGCTTATTCCAAGGAAGGCTAACATGGCTATTTTGCAGTAAAGCATCATTTATGAAAGAATACAGTAAGTAGATTAAAAGACAGTAAAACAAATAATAGGAAATAATAGATTCAACTTTTCAAGTAAACAGGGTTTTTCATTCTAAGTCGAATTCCAAGTTTTCATGACAACCCACCATACCAACAAGTTTTTATGTAACAAAAGTCGAACCCTTGACTGTAATTCTCGAGCATTGCTCAATTCCGTGAGCACGGCTATTCGAATAGTTTTACACTCTGCAGAGGTTATGCACTTTACCCACACGATATAATCAAACACCACACAGGTGAGTGATCATAACAAAGCCTTTACAATGCTTTGTTTAGACCCGATACTACCCGCTAAGATTTCAACACTAGTGGGACTGGTTACCACATCCAGGGCCCCCCTCTTGCGCCATGTGAGCTACCTCATGACCCGGGACTCACTGAACACCACCGTAGTACCAAAAATCTAAACATCACAAATTAGTCAGCTAGGCTGTCCCATTCCAGACGTGTGGTTGCGCGTATGACTCAGGTCAAAGGCTTGCAAGGTTAAGTCCTTAAAGTGACCGAGGCAAGACTTCCACTTACCCCTGCCCAACAGGCCCACCTTGGCATAATGCCCCTTGTCACCTGCCCCGATCTAAAATGATTACCACCCCAGTTGATTACCAAGAACCACGTGCCATCAGCAATTTAAATCTAGTTGTGTGACCTCCTCGCCACGACAACTCAATATCACTATGTGACAACACATGACACACCAATTTATAAACATTGTTTGATAATCCATTAGTCAAGATTAAATATCAATGTTCCAGATACATGTGATGACGTGGCATGGCTAAGCAAACTAATACGGTCTAACTAGTCCCATATTGATTATTAATATTAACCAACTATAGTTCCATATCCTAGGGTGACAATTAGATCATGGCATACAATTGACAAGGTATGATTTAATTCAAATAGGCATATTATCTAGTTCCCAGATTAATTGAAATCATTTATACACATAAAGTATCATGCATAAATTTTAAAGACAAAATAGCACTTTTGTGAAATTAGGTGCAATATGATCAAAACACAACTTGCCTTGAACAGGTGCTGGTCTTGCTCTGAACTTGGGTCTTGAAGCGGCGAATCTTCCTCCGGAGCACCGAGCAATTCAACGTCTACGCGAATCGAGATAAATAGCAATAAACACACAAAAAAGAGAGCAAATAGACTCCAAAAATTCAATTAAAAAGCATCATTAAATAGATCTTGATTTTAAATTTTTTTAGAAATTTGAATCACTCAAATCCGAGTTAAAATGCAAAAGTTATAGCCTTTTGAAGTTTGAATAAATACTGAAAATACAGAAATTAGAAAATCCGATTTGCTAGAATTATTTTTCTGCTGGAAATTATCGATTAATGCGCAAGCGACAAGTTGACCAATCAGAGATGGACACGTGGCTTCGGCGCATGGACTCAGTCCACGAAACTCCGGTAGTCCACCGTGGACTCGAGGTACTGTGCTGTGGACCAGCTGATGTCAGCATGACGTCATCGCGACACATGGGCCAACCAAATTGCGCCACGTCGCTCGGTCTACAAACCACGTCCACGGCACACGCCTGTCCACCATGCACCCGGCGCACAACGCTTCGACTTCCGAGCCGACACACGTCGCACATCCGCGCGAGGATACAACGGTTCATGATCTACTCCTACATGGCTCGATCTTGACCGCTCATCTTAAATCTAACGGCCAAAGCTTACCCGAGCGGAACACTGTTGATGACTGAGACGTGGCACGATCTGGACGGTCCGGCGAGGATCCAACGGCTGAGCGAAGCTCCGAAGCATGGCGATGTCACGGCGGCGCTGAGTTCCCAGAGATGAAGACGCAAACGAGCCCGACGGCGAACTAGGTCCTTCCGGCGATGAAGAGGTGGCAGCTCCGGTGCGGCTCGACACGGCGAACCTGAAACTGGAACCCACACGGCGGATGGAGGCTCGACGGCAGCGACACGACGAGAAAACAAGCGACGACGCTATGAAGATCTACGACGAGCTCTCTGGGCTAAACGGCGGCGACTCTGAGGCTAGGACTAGAGCGACTGGATGCGCAAGGGGATGGGGAACAGCGGGGTGCGGGCTGCAGCTTTTATAGCCTCGGTGTGCATGCAAACATGGCAACCCTACCAATCCGCGGCGGAGACGGCATGCGGTGGCGATTTTGGAGACTCTGCCGGAGACGAGGACAAACAAACGTTCGATCTGCAATGAACGGTCACGATCACTCCCTGGGCGATAAGATCCGATCCACACTTTCCAAAATCAACGGATACGATCCGCACCTTCCAAACTAACGCGAAGCGATCCCAGACGCACGATCCCGATCCAACGGCTCGCTGGCGTTAGGGTTTCGCGGAGATGAAGACCGCACGCTCTTCATTCAACGGCTCACACGCGAGGCGGCGGCAAAGCGGGCCGAACAGGCCGCAACCACTGGGCTCACACGTGCACAGTGCTGGGCTTCGGCCCAATACCGTTCATTTCGATATTCTCGGGTTTTTGATTTAAAATAATTACAAAAATTAGTTTAATTAGTTTTAAGTAATTAAAATATCAGGAAAAATCCAAGAAAATTCTCATAAATACTTTGAGATATTTTGAACTCAAATAAAATGTTTTTGGCAAATCATTATATTAGTTTTTATCTATTTATAATTAGTTTTCACAAAAGGTTCAATATACTTAATTAAAATAAATTCAAATAAATTCTAGAAAATCCAATAAATTCTGAAAATCACAAAAATGCACATGAATGAAATTATAGGCAAAATTGGGGTGTTACAAACCTCGCCTCCTTAACAGAATCTCGACCTCGAGATTCAAGGCTGACTAGGGAATAGGTTTGGGAATTCCGATTTCAGATCCTCCTCTCGCTCCCAGGTTGCTTCATTCTCTGAATGATTACTCCACTAGACTCTACAAAAGCGAACAGACTTGTTCCTGGTCCTGCGATCCATGACATCCAAATTTTTTATCGGGTGCTCCTTGTAGGTTAGATCTTTCTGCAGTTCTATTGTTCCCAATGGCATCTGCTCCTCTGGCACTCGAAGACATTTCTTAAGTTGTGACACTTGGAATACATCGTGCACACCTGCCAAAGACGACGGTAATTCCAACTGATATGCTACCTCTCCTCGATGACTCAAAATCTTGAATGGTCCAACATATCTTGGAGCAAGCTTTCCTTTGGTGTGAAATCTTTTAACACCCCTCAGAGGAGTAACCCTAAGATACACAAAATCCTCTGGCTCAAAATTCAACTCACGATGTCGATTGTTAGCATAGCTCTTTTGTCTTGACTGCGTAATTTTCAATCTCTCTCTTATCATAGCCAATTGTTCCTCAGCTTCCTTGAGTATATCTGGTCCAAATACCAATCACTCTCCTGTCTCGCTCCAATTTAACGGAGTACGACAAGCACGACTATACAAAGCCTCATATGGTGACATCTGTAGGCTAGCCTGATAGCTGTTATTGTAACTAAACTCCGCATACGGCAGACATTTGTCCCACGAAGCAGTATAAGCTAATGCACAAGCTCTCAACATGTCCTCAAGAATCTGATTCACCCTTTCTGTCTGACCATTTGTCTATGGGTGGTATGCTGTACTGAAATTTAATCGGGTCCCCATGGCTCCATGCAGTTTATCCCAGAACCTCAAAGTAAATTGGGTACCTCTATCGGACACTATCTGTTTAGGTACACCATGCAAACACACAATTCTGGCCATGTACAACTCTGCTAATCGATCTCCTGAGTAAGTTGTTTTAACCGGTATGAAGTGCGCAGCTTTGGTTAATCGATCCACAATGACCCATATAGAATCATACCCACTTTGAGTTCTTGGCAAACCAGTGATAAAATCCATACCAATTTCTTCCCATTTCCATTCTGGAATTTTTAATGGTTGCAGCAAACCTGCTAGCCTCTGATGTATAGGCTTAACTCTTTGGCATACATCACACAAGGCAACATACTCAGCAACTTCACGCTTCATCTTAGGCCACCAAAATCTCTCTTTTAGGTCTTGATACATCTTGGCGCTTCCTGGATGAATTGAATACTTAGAATCGTGCGCCTCTTCTAAGATTAACTGCTTAAGCTCTGGCTTGTTTGGCACACAAATTCGCCCTTTGAACCACATGGTACCTTGATCATCCACAGAAAAATCTGAGGCTAAACCTTCATCCTTTTTAAACTTGATCTGGTTGATCTTCTCATCGTCCTTTTGCCCTTTCCGAATCTGATCCTCAAGCATTGGCTTCACTTCCAATGCAGGTACGAATCCTTCTGGAACCATCTCTAATTTTAACCTCTGAAACTCCTTACACAGCTCCGACTAGTCTTCTTGTACCATCATATTTGCAACGTGGCTTTTACGACTCAAGGCATCAGCCACTACATTAGCCTTTCCCGGATGGTAGTGGATTCTCACATTATAATCCTTTATCAGTTCCAACCACCTCCTTTGCCTCATGTTAAGATCTGACTGAGTAAAAATATATTTTAAGCTCTTGTGGTCTGTATATACCTCGCATCTATTACCAACGAGATAATGACGCCACAATTTCAAGGCATGCACTACAGCAGCCAACTCCAAATCATGGGTAGGATAATTTCCTTCATGCGGCCTTAACTGTCTTGACGCATATGCGACTACTTTACCATTCTGCATCAATACGCATCCAAGACCTTGTCTCGACGCGTCATCAGATATATCAAAACCACTGACATCGTAATAGTAGCATCGGGTCGTCGTCAAACGTTTCTTTAATTCCTCGAAGCTCTTCTCACACTCTAGCGTCCACGCAAACTTCTTTTCCTTTTTCAGCAATTGCGTGAGAGGTATCGCAATTGTTGAGAATCCTTCTATAAACCGCCGTAGTAACTCGCCATTCCTGAAACTACGCACTGGTAATGCAGACTTGGTGCTCCCAATGCAAGAGTTTCTCTACTTTGCTCGGGTCTACCGCCACTCCTTTCGCAGTCATCACATAACCCAGAAATTCAACTTTTTCTTTCCAAAAGTCACACTTGCTAAACTTAGCATACAGCTGTTCCTCTCGCAGATCTGTAGAACTAGCCGCAAATGATTTGCATGCTCTTTTTCTGACTTGGAATAAACCAGAATATCATCTATAAATACCACCACAAGCTTATCTAGATACTCCATAAAAACCTTATTCATCATATTCATGAAGTATGCCGGCGCATTGGTCAATCCAAACAACATGACTGTAAACTCATAATGTCCATATCTCGTTGAGAATGCGGTCTTTGGGACATCTTTTGCTCGAATCTTCAGTTGATGATATCCTGAACGAAGGTCTATCTTGGAGAAAACTCCTGCTCCTCTCAACTGATCAAATAAGTCGTCGATTCTTGGCAACGGGTACTTGTTCTTGATCATTACTTCATTAAGTGCACGATAATCAATACACATCCTTAGACTTTTGTCCTTCTTCCTAACAAACAATACTGGTGCTCCCCATAGCGATGAGCTTGGTCATACGAAGCCTTTCTCCAACAGCTCCTCAATCTGCTTCTTCATTTCTACTAGTTCATCAGTAGGCATCCGATAAGGTCTTTTTGTTATCGGTGCTGTCCCTGGTGCTAACTCGATGACGAATTCGTTATCACGGTCCAGTGGCATACCCGGTAAATCTTCTGAAATACATCTGTATATTCTCTGACTATTGGTACATCCTCTATACTGGTGGCTTTCATGCTATTGACCATTAACTTACCATCACGAACTGCTGTCGCTTGAAATTCCACCTTCTCTCCTTTAGGGCTCTCGATTGATACGACCCTTTGACCACAATCCAATATTGTCTTATGCTTGGACAACCAATCCATTCCATGAATAACGTCTAGGGTTTGGGTATCCAAAATGATTAGGTTCGCTAGGAACTCTACCCCATTAATTAGCAGCTTAACTCCCAAGCACCCAAGGCTAGATCTCAACTCAGATCCTGGGGCTTGGACTAACATCAAGCATTTAAGATTTTTCATACTCATACCATTTTCAGTTGCAGAAGCTCGAGAAACAAATGAATGCAAAGCTCCAGAATCGAATAAAACTGTTGCAGGTACTGAGTTTACCAAAAACTTACCCAGTACAACGTCTGATGCTTCTTGGGCTCCATCTGCGGTGATGTGGTTGACTCTACCTCTTACCGTAGCTTGAGGCGTCGCTCCTGCCTGACCAGCTTCCCGGTTTGCTCCTGACATTGGCGCCTTAGCAGGTCTTGTTCCAAGATTGAAACGCACTGGCGTGACGCCTCCCTTCTGCGGACACCTGTTAGCAAAGTGCCCCAACTTGTTGCAACTGTAGCACCTCCTAGCGGCCGACTGTTGAACACCTCCTGGCGCATTATTTCCCTGGACCCGCGTCTGATAATTCTGTCCACATGGTCACGGCGCAGGTGTCACTATCTTGCTAGCAGCTGGTGGCTGGAATCTGGAGAATTGTTGCGGTGTCATTCTCATTCGCAGGTGGTTAGGACGTCCACCTTGGTTGGTCATCAAGCGCTTGCGATTCTCCTCAGTCTTCTTGCGCTTATCCTCCAAGATCAAAGCTTTATTCACCAACTCCTGGAAGTCTGAGAAGTTGTGGGTGATCAGCCCAACCTGCAATCCTGAATTCAGCCCCTTCATAAAGCGGGACTGCCTGGCCTTGTCCGTTGCTACGTTCTCAGGAGCATAGCGAGCCAACTGCGTAAATTTATTCAAGTATTCTGCCACTGATTGTTCTCCTTGCTTAAGAGCCCTGAACTCTTCCTTCTTCAGGTCCATCATTCCTTCTGGCACATGGTACTGACGGAAGGCTGTTGCAAACTCCTCCCAAGTGATCTCAATCGGTGCCTCATGAGCGGCGCAGTAGTTCTCCCACCACTCCGCAGCAGTTCCCTCTAGCTGATGGGATGCATAAAGGACCTTCTCATGTCCTTCACATTGGGTGATGTACAGCTTCCTTTCAATGGTTCTTAGCCAATCATCAGCTTCCAGGGGGTTGACATTGCCTGAAAATGTTGGCGGTCGAATCCTCATAAATTCGGACAACTTGGAATAAGGACGAGGCCCACCATTGTTGTTCTAGGCAATGGGGTTGTTAGCTGCAGCCATGTTGGTCATCTGCTGCATCTGCTGCATCATGGTTTGCATCAAGTGAGTTTGCGCAGCCAGAAAAGCCCCTAAGTTCTGCAGATCCACTAGCGGTGGTGCTCCTTCATTGGGATTGTTGCCTGAGCGCAGACCACTTCCTGAAGCTCCGTTGTTGCTGTGGGTGTTCACCATTTGCTTGATTGTTTCATAGGTTAGGAAAGATAGATGTAGCATAGATAAGATGTAAGAATTTCTAAGGTGGGGGAAACAGGTTAAACCCATCTTAAATAATCTTTATTAATACTTGGTATGGTTGCTTACAATGCCTAAGGGCTTTGCAACACATACTGCACACTCAACAGACAATTAAGAACCAAACTAAACATGCAACCTTAACGTCTATGAAAGGGTAAAGACTAACTTAAAGACGCGACTCAACACTCGAGTCTCAACACAACTCTAAGACCGACTCTCACTCATCCAGCCACCCTGGCTGAGACTGATCCAGCGCATACACCGGTGGGTGGGCTGGCATGGGTGCGAACGCATCCTGGTGACCCTCTGCTGGCTCCTCAGACTCCCACTCACGCTCCTCTGGGTCTTCTTCCTCTCCCTTGGCGTTCTCCTCCGGCTCCCGAAGGAGCTGATCTGCCACCTCCTCGGCTGCCTGCAAGGCCTCCTCCAGCTCTCCGATGACTCTAGCGGCTGAGTCACGGGTCTTCTAGAGCTCCCGCTCTGCCACTCTCAACGCCTCGTACGCTGTCTCCAGCTCCTTAGTGGTGTCCTTCATGTGCTCCTCCTAGGCGGTGGCATGCTCAGCAAGGTGCACTGCGGTAGCACACCCCTCCACGATCCGTTGATGACGGCATGCTCGCACGGTCAGGTGAAGACGGAACACGGTGTCGCGGAGCTCGTCGGCGTAGTCGTGGTAGATCCGTCGAAAAGCAAGTCTGGCAGCTTCTTGAGTACGAAAACATCCTGGCAGTGATTTGGATCGGTCTGGTGGTCTCGTCACGCTCTCGAGCGAAGATGGTCAGCTTGCAGAAGAACCCCCGATGCACACCGTTGACATTCCAGTTGCTTCCTTGATAGAGTGGACGGTCAAAACCTCCAATCACTTGAAGAACTCCCCAAAGCTCCATGGCATAGCCACCCTGCCTCTCTTCGAAGGACTAGAAGATCGGCATCTGTCCAAAACAACTTTGCGTGAGCTTCCACTTGAACTGACAGTGAGAAAACAGAAATTTCAGGAATGATGAGAATAGAAGAATAGGATGAGTCAAGAGTTTCTTATTAGCCAAATTTATCTTTTTCCTTTAGAAAATAGTTTTGGGCAAACAACTACCTAGGGTCAAACCTATGGTCAGGACGGCTCTGATACCACCTCTGTCGGGACCCGAATATGCAAATCCGGATCCTCTGTGTATATCGCACTAGTCCAGGATCACGTTAGTGCACACAGGTTCAACATAGATGCTATCACAGTCTTACACAGCGGAATATAGCATAACTTCAATAATTAATAATAACTGTTGTCTTACATGATTATTGCCACACAAGGCTTAACTAAGAAATAGCGATTAAGCAGCAGCGGAAATAAAGTAAACGTAGCAGCTCCCCAGTTCACCACAGGCAATTAAAGAGGTTTGGACCCTAAGCATCAGCGTCGTGGTACTCCTCCAAGAATGCCGCGGATTCCTCCTCTTCTGAAGTTTGTTGTTGCAGGGTGAGTACATAAAGCACTCAACAAGTTGTGCACAGTATTGCAAGTCTAATATTCTACATGGTTGGCTTATTCCAAGGAAGGCTAACATGGCTATTTTGCAGTAAAGCATCATTTATGAAAGAATACAATAAGTAGATTAAAAGACAGTAAAACAAATATTAGGAAATAATAGATTCAACTTTTCAAGTAAACAGGGTTTTTCATTCTAAGTCGAATTCCAAGTTTTCATGACAACCCACCATCCCAACAAGTTTTTATTTAACAAAAGTTGAACCCTTGACTGTAATTCCCGAGCATTGCTCAATTCCGTGAGCACGGCTATTCGAACAGTTTTACACTCCGCAGAGGTTATGCACTTTACCCGCACGGTATAATCAAACACCACACAGGTGAGTGATCATAACAAAGCCTTTACAATGCTTTGTTTAGACTCGATACTACCCGCTAAGATTTCAACACTGGTGGGACTGGTTACCACATCCAGGGCCCCCCTCTTGCGCCATGTGAGCTACCCCATAACCCGGGACTCACTGAACACCACCGTAGTACCAAAAATCTAAACATCACAAATTAGTCAGCTAGGCTGTCCCATTCCAGACGTGTGGTTGCGAGTATGACTCAGGTCAAAGGTTTGCAAGGTTAAGTCCTTAAAGTGACCGAGGCAAGACTTCCATTTACCCCTGCCCAACAGGCCCACCTTGGCATACTGCCCCTTGTCACCTGCCCCGATCTAAAATGATTACCACCCCAGTTGTTTACTAAGAACCACGTGCCATCAGCAATTTAAATCTAGTTGTGTGACCTCCTCGCCACGACAACTCAATATCACTATGTGACAACACATGACACACCAATTTATAAACATTGTTCGATAATCCATTAGTCAAGATTAAATATCAATGTTCCAGATACATGTGATGACGTGGCATGGCTAAGCAAACTAATACGGTCTAACTTGTCCCATATTGATTATTAATATTAACCAACTATAGTTCCATATCCTAGGGTGACAATTAGATCATGGCATACAATTGACAAGGTATGATTTAATTCAAATAGGCATATTATCTAGTTCCCAGATTAATTGAAATCATTTATACACATAAAGTATCATGCATAAATTTTAAAGACAAAATAGCACTTTTGTGAAATTAGGTGCAATATGATCAAAACACAACTTGCCTTGGAACAGGTGCTGGTCTTGCTCTGAACTTGGGTCTTGAAGCGGCGAATCTTCCTCCGAAGCACCGAGCAATTCAACGTCTAAGCGAATCGAGATAAATAGCAATAAACACACAAAACAGAGAGCAAATAGACACCAAAAATTCAATTAAAAAGCATCATTAAATATATCTTGATTTTACAAATTTTTAGAAATTTGAATCACTCAAATCCGAGTTAAAATGCAAAAGTTATAGCCTTTTGAAGTTTGAATAAATACGGAAAATACAGAAATTAGAAAATCCGATTTGCTAGAATTATTTTTCTACTGGAAATTACCGATTACTGTGCAAGCGACACGTGGACCAATCAGAGATGGACACGTTGCTTCGGCGCATGGACTCAGTCCACGAAACTCGGCTGGTCCACCGTGGACTCGAGGTATTGTGCTGTGGACCGACTGATGTCAGCATGACGTCATCGCGACACGTGGGCCAATCAAATTGCGCCACATCGCTGGGTCTACGGACCACATCCACGGCACGCGCCTGTCCACCGTGCACCCGGTGCACAACGCTTCGTCTTTCGAGCCGACACGCGTCACTCATCCGCGCGAGGATCAAACAGTTCACGATCTACTCCTACGCGGCTCAATCCTGACCGCTCATCTTAAATCTAACGGCCAAAGCTTACCCGAGCGGAACACTGTTGACGACTGAGACGTGGCACGATCTGGATGGTCCGGCGAAGATCCGACGGCTGAGCGAAGCTCCGAAGCACGGCAATGTTGCGGCGGCGCTGAGTTCCCGGAGATGAAGACGACGACGAGCCCGATGGCGAAGCGGGCCAAACGGGCCGCAACTACTAGGCTCACGCGCGCAAAGTGCTAGGCTTCAGCCCAATACTGTTCATTTCGATTTTCTTGGGTTTTTGATTTAAAATAATTACAAAAATTAGTTTAATTTGTTTTAAGCAATTAAAATATCAGGAAAAATCCAAGAAAATTCTCATAAATACTTTGAGACATTTTGAACTCAAATAAAATGTTTTTGGCAAAACTTTATATTAGTTTTTATCTATTTATAATTAGTTTTCACAAAAGGTTCAATATACTTAATTAAAATAAATCTAGAAAATCCAATAAATTCTGAAAATCACCAAAATGCACATGAATGAAATTATAGGCAAAATTGGGATGTTACATTGTCCCTTAGGCAAGGCACCCAAGAATAACTTTTATGATGCTTGCTATGTACTTAAGAAAAATAGCTTCGGAAAAACTATTACTATGTTTGTTGGAACTCCTATACTTGGCCGAAGAAAAAATGCCATTTGGGTGCCCAAAGCCTTGGTTACTAACCTCCAAGGACCCAAACAAATTTGGTTACCTAAAAAGGCTTGATTTTCTTTTGTAGGTGAACTACAAGACCGGCGGACGGCATTAGGTGTTGGATAGTGGATGCACTCAACACATGACCGGTGACCAGCAAATGTTCACCACATTTGAATCGGGGAGTGGCCAACATGACAAGGTCTCATTTGGAGACAATAGCAAAGGTAAAATATTAGGATTGGGTAAAATTTCTATCTCAAATGACCTTTCTATCTCAAATGTCTCATTAGTTGAAACATTGAATTTTAATTTGCTATCCGTAGCCCAAATTTGTGATCTTGGTCTTACTTGTATGTTTTCCAAGAATAGAGTAGTGATCTCTAAAGAAAATGATAATTCTTTAGTGTTCAAAGGTTTTAGGTTTGGAAATTTGTATATAGTTGATTTCACCTCAAATGAGTCATGTCTTCGAACATGCTTAATTGCAAAAACTTCCTTGGGATGGTTATGGCATAGAAGACTAGCAAATGTTGGGATGATTCAACTCAAAAAGCTTTTTAAAAATGATTTAGTTGTGGGCTTGAAAGATGTGAAGTTTGAGAAAAATATAGTTTGTAGTGCTTTTCAAGCTGGCAAGCAAGTGGCTAGTTCTCATCCTTCAAAGAGTATCATGTCCACATCTAGACCATTAGAGCTCTTACATATGGACTTGTTTGGCCCGGCAACCTATAAGAGCATCGGAGGTAATTCTTATTGTTTAGTCATTGTTGATGATTATTCAAGGTATACTTGAGTTTTCTTTTTAGATGATAAATCTGAAACCTTCAGTTTTTTAAAAGTTTTGCAAAAAGGGCTCAAAATGAATTTGATTTCAAAATCAAGAAAATTCGTAGTGACAATGGTTTTGAGTTCAAAAATACAAGAATTGAAGATTATTGTGATGAACATGGAATAAAGCACAAGCTTTCCGCCACCTACACTCCGGAGCAAAATGGAGTTGTAGAACGAAAAAATCGAAAACTAATTGAAATGGCAAGAACTATGCTTGATGAGGATGGCACTTCAGATAGTTTTTGCGCAAAAGCCATTAATACCGCTTGCCATGCAATAAATAGGCTTTATTTGCATTGTTTTTTGGAAAAGACTTCCTACGAGCTTCTCATTGGAAGAACACCAAACATCTCTTATTTTTGAGTTTTCGGTTGCAAATGCTATATTTGGAAAAATGGTGTTCGGCTTTTAAAATTTCAAAGTCGTTGTGATGAACGTTTCTTGCTTAGCTATTCCTCAAATAGTAAAGCATATCGCGTGTTTAACAGAAATAAAGGTTTTGTTGAAGAAACTTGCGATATTGAATTTGATGAAACTAACGACTCTCAAGAAGAGCAAGAAAATTTGGATGATATAGGTGATGAAGGACTAAGAGAAGAAATGAAGAACATGACGTTTGGAGATATCAAACCAAAGGAGGATAAAGATGATCAACCTTCATCCACTCAAGTTAAACCATCTACTTCCGCAATGTCAAGTCAAGCTCAACCCATAGACGTGGATGAAAAGGAGAATGATCAACAGGCTCAACCTCCACCTCAAAAAAATTCATCATGGACTCTCCAAAGATCATCCAATAGATCAAATATTGGGTGACGTTAGTAAGGGTGTTCAAACTCGATCTCGTGTCGCTTCTTTTTGTGAACATTACTCTTTTGTGTCTTCTTTTGAACTTACCCATGTAGATGAAGCTCTAGATGACCCAGATTGGATGAACTTAATGCATGAAGAGCTCAACAACTTCGCTCGTAATGATATATAGACACTAGTCGAAAGACCTAAGGATCACAATGTCATTGGCACTAAATGGATATTTAGAAACAAGCAAGATGAGAATGCTATTGTGGTAAGAAATAAGGCAAGATTAGTGGCGCAAGGTTTTACACAAATCGAAGGACTAGATTTTGGTTAAACTTTTGCACCTGTAGCTTTATTAGATGCTATTAGAATCTTGCTTGCATTTGCATCCTGTTTTGATATCAAATTATTTCAAATGGATGTAAAGAGTGCATTCTTAAATGGACAAATATCCGAATTGGTATTTGTAGAACAACCTCCCGGTTTTGAAAACCCTAAACATCCAAATCATGTGTTCAAACTCTCTAAGACGCTATACGGTCTCAAACAAGCTCCTAGAGCATGGTATGGGCGGCTTAGAGACTTTATAATTTCAAAATGTTTCAAAGTTGGGAAGGTTGGTACAACACTCTTTACAAAAATAATTGATGGAGAATTCTTTGTATGTCAAATTTATGTTGATGATATTATATTTGGTTCTACTAACGAGGATTTTTGCAAAGAATTTGGTGATATGATGTCTAGGGAGTTTGAAATGTCAATGATTGAAGAATTGAGCTTCTTCCTTGGACTTCAAATCAAGCAACTCAAAAATGGGACCTTCGTGAGTAAAACCAAGTACATGAAAGATTTGCTCAAGAGGTTTGGCATGAAAGACGCAAAGCCTATCAAGACTCCAATGGCATCCAACAGGCATCTTGATCTAAATGAGGGAGGTAAACCGGTAGATTTAAAGCTTTATCATCCTATGATTGGTAGTTTACTTTATCTCACCGCATCTAGGCCCGATATCATGTTTAGTGTTTGTATGTGCACTCGTTTTTAAGCTTCACCTAAAGAGTGCCATTTAGTGGCCGTTAAGAGAATTCTAAGATATTTAAAGCATTCCTCAAATATAGGGTTATGGTATCCTAAGGGTGCTAAATTTGATTTAGTTAGATATTCAGATTCGGATTATGCGGGTTGTAAAGTGGATAGAAAAAGCACCTTGGGAAGCTATCAATTTCTAGGTAGATCCCTTGTTTCTTGGTTCTCCAAGAAACAAAATTCTGTAGCCCAATCCACCGCCGAAGCCGAATACATTTCCGCCGGTAGTTGTTGTGCTCAATTATTGTGGATGAGGCAAACTTTGATGGATTATGCAATAAATTTCAAAAAATGTGCCTCTTTTGTGTGATAATGAAAGTGCCGTTAAAATAGCTATCTATCATCATTTTCTAAGAGATCATGTCAGCAAAGGTGATATTGTGATTAGTCACATTAGAACTGAAGATTAACTAGCGGATATTCTCACTAAGCCTTTGGATGAAGCAAGATTTTGCAAATTGAGGAATGAATTAAATATCATAGAAATCTCAAATGTAGCTTGATTGTGTGTTTTGGATTTTGTTTGGCTCTTATGTGACTCTCTATCTATTTTGATGAGCAACACATTTAGGGGGAGTGCTATGCCACTTAAATGCATATCACATCCCTAGAAAGGTGAAAATATCAACTAAGTGCAAATACTTTTAAAAGGAAGTTTATAGATCTTAATTAGGTCAACTTTGTTTGAAAAATATCATATTTCAATTCCTTGAAGATATCATTATTTCATATTCTCCATTTCAAAATGAAACTATGAATAAACCTCATCTCTCAATAAATTAATTCTATCTAATCTTCTATATATTGAAAAATATCCCAGAATGCTTTAACTAAGTTGTGTTTTTCAAAAAAAAAATTCCAAAGTCAAAACTTTGTCTATATTGACCTATTAAGCGCACGTTGTGAGTAATTGCCTTGGAGCTGGATTTTCATCATATCTAGACTCACAAAATTTATTTTGAACTCATACATGACCAAAATGCAAAATTATCTAATGAAAATTGGTTACTTTCAAAAAGTTTCTTGTCCTCTCAAAAGAAGTCTATTTTAATAAAAAAATTACTTATAAAAATTCGTTCTTTTGATTGTATTATTGAGTTGAAGTTCTCAAATAAATTATTCATCATAAATATGAATAAATGAGCAACTACAACTCATTTTGGAGTTTAAATGGCATTTTCACCTTTCATCAGGCCGGTGCTATCGGGTCATCATGTAGCATCACGAGTCAGACGACCGCCTTAGTGCGGTCATACTGGCCATGTCGAGCAAAGGCAGTCTCAGTGCATTTCTCGGTGTAACCGTCCCCCTCATCTATCTATCTCTCAGCCAACCCGTACTCCTCTCATTCTTATCCCCTTCCTTCTCTCTCCTCTCAAGAACACTCTTTCTTCCCAAGATCTCCAATCAAGAAATCTCTTGATTCAAGTTTCTCCCCTCAAATCTTTTGCTCTCATCTCGATCTACTGATTCAAGGTACCCTTTCCCCTCATTCTCCTTTGAAATTCCTTGCATTTTCACGCCCTAGGGTTAATATTTGTTGTTTTAGGGTTTGATGCATAATGTGGCAAAATAATGCGAAATAAATCGAAATCTTTGGGTAAAATGAGTAGATTATTGATACTTAATATCTATATGTACTATGTACTATTCAAAGGCTCGATCTACTCAAAACTCAAGATTTTACAAAAATGAGAAAAAGACCCGTGCGGTCGATCATACCAACCCCTGGGCGGTTGCACCACAAATAGCCGGTGCTACCGGTCCCTTGTGCGGTATGACCGGGCTGACTGATCAAGTATTCCCAAACTTGCGCATTATGCCACAAATGCATTATGATCCGACTCTAGAGCTATTAATCCTTGTTCTCATTACCTCTATTCCTATTTATTTCAAGCCACGATGCCGAGAACCAAGAATGCTCCTCTTCCTCGTGGCGGTTGTATAATTCGCAAGTCAACTTGAGGAAGGGGTGTTCCTTTGGCTCATGACAGTGAAAGTGAAGACTCTCAAATCCAAGCTACTAGAGATCGGGAAATCCGAAGGAAGATTCAACATGAAATTGGTGGGAGCTCTCGAGGAGGAAAAGGAAAGAAGGTGGTGTCAGAATCAAGTGAAAGTGATGATGAAATGGACATGGATTCTGGGGAAGAGAATGATAGTGAGAGTGAAGAATCCGAAGAGGAAGAAACTTTTGAGGATTTTCAGCCCACGATGGATTTGAGAAAGATTAAGGGGGATAAATATGTAACATTCCAAAAATTTGAGTTTTAGAATGTTTAAATTTGAAAATAAACCATTTGCATTTTTCTTGAATTAATTTCAGCTTAATTTGAATTTTCCATTTATGAAAGGATTTAATTTGACTAATCTATTCATCAAACAAAAGATTTTTAGTTTTAGTTGGGTTCATTATGCCTCAAGGAATTTTTTTGTATTTTTGGAGATTTTTCTGAATTTCATTGCTATTTATTTGAATTTATATGCTTTTATTTGAATTTCTGGAATTTCCTAAATTCAGAAAAGTTTTTATTTATAAAACCCTCTGCGGGCCGAATCTTTACCGGTCCATTTCTTTTTCCCCGTCGGCCCGCTCAGCTCGGCTCAGTCCCTCCGTGCTCGACCCAGCCAGCCCGCTCCTCATCCACAGTCGGATCCGCGCCACGTGTGCGGCTGCGATGCAGCGACGTTGCCCCGCATCACCGCCGCCGCCGTCGAACCCTAACCCTAGCCGCCTCCGTGTCAATCCCGCGCGTTTCTCGGTTTCTGGATTAGGCACGCCTCCCCAGGCTATTTAGGTCACCGTCGCACCCAGCCCGAGGTTCGCCTCATTGCGCCGCTCATTTTGCCCCATCTCTTGTCACCCGAGACGCTGCCGTCGCCGAGATCTTCCTCGCCGAAGTTCTTCACCGTGTCCGAGCTCTTTGCCGCCGCCATTCTTCGTCCACGGTGAGCCTTCGCCGCCATCTCTTGCACCGCCGACCTCCTCGCGTCGCGCTCTTTCATTTGCCCTAGATCCCGTCCCGAGCCGTCGCGTTTTGCGCCTCGGCCGTGTCTTCTTCTCCGCCTCCGGCATTGCCCGTGCCAGCGCCGCCTCCAACGCACCTCGCCGTGAAGCCATGGCCATCCGATCGCCCACCTGCGCCTCGGATATGGCCACGTCGCAGCCGCCCACGCCCTGCCTCCATACCGTCCGCTCCGCCTCGGTCCGTTGGATGCGCGCCGCGCGGACGGGCCCGATCGAGCCGCGTTGCCTCGTTCCCAACGTCGTGCCATGTCAGCCGCCGCATGGCAGCCGCGTGGCTGCCACGTCAGCCCTAGCCGCTGCCTGGCTGAAACGACAGCGTGGTCCGCCACGTCGGCATCTCCCTCCTCGGTGGATGCAGTCCACCGTGAACCCAGGCGCTGACATGTGGGCCCCACGTGTCAGTCGGCTTTTGTTTTTCTTTTTCTGATTTTCCAAAAATCCAGAAATTTCAGCCAACCGCAGAGCGCAACTTGTCAGCCCTATTTATTTTCTCTGATTTTCTGATCTGCAAATCTTCCAGGAGCCCGTTCTCCTTCGTTCGAGCTCCGATTCCAGTGATTCAAATTTCTAAATTCATCGAAATTCATGATCTATCTTCCAGTACCATTATTTTCAATTATTGAATTTTGTTTGAATTTATTTATTTATTTTCTCTCGTTTCGCGTGTAGACGCGCAGTCGAAGCTCAAGTGAATCAGCTGTCAGAGCTAGATCTTGCAGGAGGCATCGAAGGCAAGTCTTCTATGAACATATTGAACCCAAATTTTACAAAATGCCTATATTGTTTTAAATTATGCATGCTTACTTTATGCAATATACTTTAAATATAGTTTTTAGGGTTTTAGTTAAATGCCAGCTTTATTATACCCTCATTGACATTAATCTTGATGAACCTTTGTCACCCTAGATGATATTGGTTATTTTATTTGGGGATAACCAGTAGATTAGCATGAGATGGTAGTACTCCTTTGTCCAGCTTAAACGTTTCGGTATTATGCCAGTATGGGAATCATTTCAAACATTGTTGAATCATATTTGTGAAGTCGCGACAATTGGTGTTGCTGTTGTTATTTAGGTGAAATAAAGTGAAAAACATGGTTTAGATCTGGGCGGACGGATGTTTGGCGGGTGCAGGAAGCACGAGACCTTGGAATGTGAATGTTCCACCCTAGTCAATTAAGGACCGAAGCATGTGTTATCATGGACCAAGCACTACCGTACAACCACAAATCTATATAGGTATGACCTGGCTAAATAATTTGTGCGTTTCATTATTAGCTTCGCCAGTTGGTGAGTGCTAGATGTTGTCAGGCGTAAGAGGGGGCTTCTATACTGGGCAGTTAGAACCCTAACAGTGCTGGAACCTTAGCGGGCGATGTTAATAGTGGGGTTGTACATTGTAAAGGCCTTGTCATGATCTCTTTGCCGACACACCAAAGGAAGTGTGTTAATTGCATGACAACAAGAGTCGATCATGTCTTGTGGGTAAAGCTGTACACACTCTGCAGAGTTAAAACTACTTAAGTAGCCATGCCCACGGTCAAGGGCAGGCGAGGTACGCTTGCACATTGTAGATTTCATGGTTTTGTTTTAAAGGAAAATGATGGTTTGGGAATCCGTGAGTAGATGGAACTCTCCTGTTATGGTTTGGCAGAGGGAGCTAGTCAGGTAGATGGAACCTGCTTTATTTGTCATATCAAATTCAATTACTATTCAATTACCTTTTGATCAAATGATGCTTTATGAAATTACTATTGGTTTTTATAGTTAAACTTTGCTTTATGCTAAAAGAGCCATATTATGCCTTCAATTGTTTAGCCTTGCATATAGTTATTATGCATTATGTTTCCAAGACTTGCGGAGTACATTTTGTGCTCACCCTTGCAACATCCCCAACCTTCCACAGAAGAGTTCGGAGAAGCTGAAGGTGACTACGATTTCTACGCTTGTTGTTATGATGAAGGCGATCCGGAATGCTAGGACACGAACCCCAGTTGATTGCCTGTTGGGCAAATGGATGGGCTTATCCTGCTTTTGTTATTTTGTTTCCGCTGGTTTTTATTGAACTCAAGATATGATGCTGCTTATTTGTAATAATTGGCCATAAGGCTAATACTCTTTTGCTTAATCAATATTATTTGATTCGTGATATGGATGTGTTGTCATCACTGTTTCCACTGTGTGTGCTAGCTTTTCCTGGACTAGCACAGGTTATACACAGGGTTCGGATTCGGAAATCCGGTCCCAACAGAGGTGGTATCAGAGCCATATCGACGGTAGGTCGCATCCCTAGTTAGTCTGGTCTTCTTAGCAAGAACTTCAAAATTATTTTCTAAATCAAACCAACAAATTGCTGTGAAAAAGAATATCTCATCTCATCTTATTCTTAGGTTCTTACTCCTTTCCTTTGCTAAAATATTATTTTAAAAATTAATTTGATCTTATCTCTTGAAACTTCTCAAAGCCTCGAGTCTTCTGCAAGAATCCAAATCAAGGGAGAAGATGATCAAGCCGCCGAAGAGTATATCCGAGAAGACTACCATATAAGATAGGTTTATAGTGCTCAGCAGTGTTGGAGCATATCACCCTTTTTAGTTTAGCAACGTATAGTCCGAGTGTATTAGGATTTTTGTTGCTTGTTTGTTGGGTGTGATGTACACTTGCCCTAGCATTGTGTTGCAGCCACCTTTCGTTTGGAGTTTTATAGCTTGTTTGGTCTTGGAATGGCTACCTCCATAGTCTTCTCATCTTTTGCTCTTTCCTCTCATCTATTGCTAACCTATCCATGGCCGTTGCTTCAGATGGAAGGTCAAGGAAGAGGTCGTGGAGCTGGTCATAGAGGAGGTTGTGGTCTTGGTCGTGGCCAGGCAGAGCCACAAGAGCAGCAGGATGTTCAAGATCAGCAAGAGCAGCAAGTGCCACCACCGCCGCCACCAGTCCAACCCCCATTCGCAGATATCTAGCAGATGATGGCAATGCAACTTCAGTTGTTGTAGGCCCTTGCTCAGAATATGGTAAACAATCCACAGCCAGCCCCAGCCGCAGCACCAGTGATGCCGCCCTAGTCTAAGCTTGGAGAATTTATGAGAACTAGACTGCCTACCTTCACGGGAGCAGGTGAACCCTTGGAGGCAGATGACTGGTTAAGGGATGTGGAGAAAAAGCTCCAGTTGGCGTAGTGTGATAACCGTGAAAAGGTTCTCTATGCAAGTCATCAGTTAAAAGGAGTACCTGCTACTTGGTGGGATAACTTTTGTGCTGCCCATCAGAATGCTCAAGCTATAGCTTGGGAGGAATTCTCGGAAGCCTTTCGTACTGCTCATGTGCCTGCAGGCATTATCGAAATGAAGAAAAGAGAATTTCGCAAGCTGCATCAGGGAACTAGAGTGTTTATGAGTATGTGAATAGGTTCACCCAATTATCAAGGTATGCACCAGAGGATGTGGTTAATGAAAGTGCCAAGATCTGGAGGTTCATGGAAGGACTTGATCCTGACATCAAGGTGCAACTAGTTGCTTTGGATTTTCCAAACTTTCAACATATGGTGAACAAGGCACTAGTGCAAGAGGATGCCCAACTCCAACAGTGGGAGTCCCGCAAGAGAAGGATGGCATTCCAGGCTCAGCATGGAGCAAGTGATTCTCGTCAGCGCTTTCAATCCCAGCAGGCCAACAGGACACCTGTTCAAGGAGCACCCCGTACTCCTAATTCTCGAACGCGCCCAATCGCTCAAGGACAGCAAATCAACAATGCTAGTGTTCAGCCGTAGAAAGGGAATTCAAATGCTGCATTAATTAAGTGTTTCCATTGTCACCAGATGGGACATTATGGCAGTAACTGTCCTCAGAAGCGTCAGCAAGTGACCCCAGTGCCGTTCAACTTGGGATCCAATTCCGCTAGAGCTCCTGCGCAAGGACAAGGTCATGGAACACCTCAGACGCCAAGAGCTCCGCAATCTTTTGGAAGAGGACGTGTCAACCATGTGACCGCCGAAGAAGCTCAGGAGGTATCAGATTTGGTTTTGGGTAAGTTTCTTGTTAACTTAATACCTGCCTCAGCATTATTTGATTCTGGAGCATCGCATTCTTTTATATCGAAGAATTTTGTTGAACAATTTGGTTGGGAAACCTTTACCCTTAAGAGCCCTATGATAGTTCAATCACCGGGAAAAGAATTGAGAACTAGTTCAGTATGCCCAAGTGCAATCATAAAAATCGATGGGGTAGAATTCCTAGCGAATCTTATCATCTTGGATTCTAAAGGAATAGATGTCATCCTAGCAATGGATTGGTTAACCAAGTATAAAGGTCAAATAGATTGTGCCAGTAGAGCCATCACCCTTACCAATTCAGAAGGCATTCGAGTGGAGTATATGCCTGATGAGTCTGCAAGTAAGAAGTGCACTTTGAACAGTTTGAAGGAAACAACTTTGGAAAGTATGCCTGTGGTGCAAGAATATCCAGATGTATTTCCTGAAGAATTGCCAGGTATGCCGCCTGATCGAGATGTAGAGTTCTTCATAGAGCTAGTCCTTGGTACGGCTCCTATTTCTAAGAGACCCTACCGCATGCCAGCGAATGAACTCGCCGAGATGAAGAAACATATTGAGGAGTTGCAAGAAAAAGGATACGTTCGTCCATGTTCGTCACCTTGGGGAGCGCCAGTTCTTTTTGTAAAGAAGGATAATAGTTTGTGTTTGTGCGTAGACTATAAAGCTCTGAATGAAGTCACAATCAAGAAAAAATATCTGTTGCCAAGGATTGATGACCTCTTTGATCAGTTAAAAGGACCATGTATTTTCTCCAAGATCGATCATCGATCTGGATACCATCAGTTGAAAATAAGGTCACAAGATATTCCGAAGACAGCTTTTGCTACCCGATATGCTACCCGATATGGACTATATGAGTTCACAGTTATGTCATTTGGTCTGGCCAATGCACCAACCTATTTCATGAACCTGATGAATAAAGTATTTTACGGAATGCCTGGACAAGTTTGTGGTAGTATTCATAGATGATATTCTTATCTATTCCAAAGATGAAGCGGAACATGAAGGTCATTTGAGGATGGTGTTAGAAAAGCTCAGCAATCATCAGTTGTATGCTAAATTCAGTAAATGTGAATTTTGGTTGAAAGAAGTTGCTTTCTTGGGACATATAATTTCTGCTGGAGGTGTCTCAGTAGACCCTGAAAAAGTGAAAGGTGTACTTGATTGGAGGCAACCCAAGTCAGTGCCTGGTATCAGAAGTTTTCTTGGTTTAGCGGGATACTACCGAAGATTCATAGAAGGATTTTCAAAGATTGCAAGACCGCTTACCAAGTTGTTGAAGAAGAAAAAGAAGTTTGAATGGTCTGAAGCTTGTGAGCAAAGTTTTCAGGACTTAAAGAAAAGACTGACTACAGCCCCAGTGCTCATTTTACCAGATATTTGGAAGAACTTTGAGATTTTCTGTGATGCTTCAAGACAGGGACTTCGATGTGTCTTGATGCAAGAAGGCAAAGTAGTTGCATATACCTCACGGCAGTTGCGACCACATGAGGAAAACTATCCAACCCATGACTTGGAAATGGCTGCAGTTGTGCATGCATTAAAGTTGTGGAGGCATTATTTCATCAGGAATCGATGCGAAATTTTCACCGACCATAAGAGTTTGAAGTATATCTTCACTAAAGCAGACCTCAACCTAAGACAAAGAAGATGGTTGGAGTTAATAAAGGATTATGATGTGGGAATACATTATCATCCTGGCAAAGCTAATGTAGTTGCCGATGCATTAAGCCGGAAGAGCTACTGCAATAATTTGATGATTCAAGAAGATCAACATGCTCATCATAAGGAATTTCAGTGTTTTAATTTAGAACTAGTAGAGGAAGGTTCCGTTGCTGCTTTGGAGATTCAACCAACCTTGGAGGATCAGATCAAAAAGATGCAAAAGTCAGATAAAGAAGCTACTAAGATCAAAGACAAAATAAAGGAAGGTAAAGCCCCAGGATTTTCGGAAGATGAAGAAGGAACCGTTTGGCTTGGAAAAAGTATATATGTGCCGAATCAAAAAGAGATCAAGCAGTTGATATTAAAGGAGACGCATGAGTCAGCATACTCAATTCATCCAGGTAATACTAAGATGTATCATGATCTTCTTGCTATATATTGGTGGCCAAGGATGAGAAAGGAAATCGCAGAGTACATAGCTATGTGTGATGTATGCCAACGAGTTAAAGCTGAACATCAAAGACCCGCAGGATTGCTATAGCCGTTAAAAGTACCTGAATGGAAGTGTGAAGAAATTGGAATGGATTTCATTACAGGACTTCCGAGAACCAGATCAGGTTATGATTCAATATGGGTTGTAGTGGATCGTTTGACAAAAGTTGCAGATTTCATTCCTGTGAGAACAACTTACCAGGGAGATCAACTTGCAGAGTGTATATGTCAAGAATCGTGTGTTTGCATGGTGTGCCAAAGTGAATAGTATCAGATCGAGGCACACAATTCACTTCAAGGTTCTGGCAAAAGTTGCAAGAAGCATTGGGTACCAACCTGAATTTCAGCACAGCTTATCATCCTCAGACCGATGGACAAACTGAGCGAGTAAACCAAATCCTTGAAGATATGTTAAGATCTTGTGCGTTCTCCAATGCGGCAAGTTTGGATCAAAGTTTACCTTATGCAGAATTCTCATATAACAACAGTTATCAAGCAAGTTTACATATGTCGCCATTTGAAGCCTTGTATGGAAGAAAGTGCAGAACACCTCTCTGTTGGAATGAAACAGGAGATCGTCAAGTCTTCGGTCCTGATATTTTGCAAAAGACTGAAGAATAAGTAAAAATGATTCAAGAAAGATTGAGAACAGCGCAGTCTAGGCAGAAGAGCTACGCTGACAATTGTCGGAGAGAGTTAACCTTTGCTCCAGTTGACTATGTGTAATTTAAAGTCTCACTGCTCAAAGGAATGCGTCGATTTCAAGTTTGTGGAAAATTAGCACCAAGATTCATTGGACCGTTCCCAATTCTAGCTAGAAGTGGACAAGTGGCTTACCAGTTGGAGCTGCTGCCACAGTTATCGAATGTGCACAATGTGTTCCATGTGTCACAGCTGAAGAAGTGTCTCAGGGTACCAGAAGAGCAAATGCAGATTGAGAATGTTGAGCTACAGGATTATCTCACCTACCCAGAGTATCCGATTAGAATTTTGGATATGGCAGAACACAGAACAAGAAATAGGACGATCAAGTTTTCCAAGGTTCAGTGGAGCAACCACTCAGAAAAAGAAGCAACTTGGGAGCGAGAAGAAGATCTTAGAGAAGAGTACCCCAACCTTTTTCCCTACTCTGTCCAAATCTCGGGGTCGAGATTTCTTTTAGGGGGGAGGTTTGTAACATTCCAAAAATTTGAGTTTTAGAATGTTTAAATTTGAAAATGAACCATTTGCATTTTTCTTGAGGTAATTTCAGCTTAATTTGAATTTTCTATTTATGAACGGATTTAATTTGACTAATGTATTCATCAAACAAAAGATTTTCAGCTTTAGTTGGGTTCATTATGCCTCAAGGAGTTTTTCTGTATTTTTGGAGATTTTTCTGAATTTATTTGCTATTATTTGAATTTATTTGCTTTTATTTGAATTTCTAAAATTTATTAAATTCAGAAAAGATTCGATTTCTAAAACCCTCGGCCCAGCCAGCCCACTCCGCATCCGCCGTCGGATCCGCGCCATGTGTGCGGCTGCAATGCAGCCACGTCGCCCCGCGTCGTCGCCGTTGCCGTCGAACCCTAACCCGAGCCGCCTCCGCGTCAATCCTGCGCCGTTTCTCGGTTTTCAGATTTGGCACGCCTCCCCAGGCTATTTAAGCCGCCGTCGCACCCAGCCCGAGGTTCGCCTTGTTGCGCCGCTCATGTTGCCCCATCTCTTGTCGCCCGAGACGCTGCCGTCGCCGAGATCTTCCTCGGCGATGTTCTTCGCAGTGTCCGAGCTCATTGCCGCCGCCGTTCTTCGTCCACGGTGAGCCTCCGCCGCCATCTCTTGCACCGCCAAACTTCTCGCGTCGCGCTCTTTCGTTAGCCCTAGATCCCGTCCCGAGCCGTCGCATTTTGCGCCTCGGTCGTGTCTTCTTCTCGCCTCGGCATTGCTCGCGCGCAACGGGCGCGTTATCGCACTCGCCGCGCCGCCGCCGCCGCCGCCGTGAAGCCGTGGCTATCCGACGCTTACCAAACTCGGATCCGCAATATCGCAGCCGACGCGCCGCTGCCTCCCGCCGCCCGCTCCGCCGACCCGTTGGATGCGCGCAGCGTGTGGACGGGCCCGACGAGCCACGCCGCCGCTTCACCGCGTCGTGCCGCTGCTTCAGCCGCCGCGTCAACCGCCGCGTGGCTGCCACATCAGCCCTAGCCGCCGCGTGGTCCGCCACGTCGCCATCTCCCTCCTCGGTGGACGCAGTCCACCGTGAACCCAGGCGCTGACATGTGGGCCCCATGTGTCAGTCGGCTTTTATTTTTCTTTTTCTGATTTTCTAGAAATCCTGAAATTGCTGCCAATCGCAGAGCGCCACGTGTCAGCCCTATTTATTTTCTCTAATTTTTTGATCTGGGAATCTTCCAGGAGCCCGTTCTCCTTCGTTCGAGCTCCGATTCGAGTGATTCAAATTTCTAAATTCATGATCTATGTTCCAGTACCATTATTTTCAATTTTGTTTGAATTTGTTTTATTTATTTGCTCTCGTTTCGCGTGTAGACGACGCAGTCGAATCTCAAGCGAATCAGCAGTCAGAGGTAGATCTAGCAGGAGGCATCGAAGGCAAGTCTTCCTTGAACGTATTGAACCCAAAATTTCCAAAATGCCTATATTGTTTTAAATTATGCATGCTTACTTTATGCAATGTACTTTAAATATAGTTTAAGGGTTTTAGTTAAATGCCAGCTTTGTTATACCCTCATTGACATTAATCTTGATGAACCTTTGTCACCTAAGATGATATTAGTTATTTTATTTGGGGATAACCAGTAGATTAGAATGAGACAGTAGAACAGCTTAGTCCAGCTTAAAAGTTTCAGTATTATGCCAGTATGGGAATCATTTCAAACATTGTTGAATCATATTTGTGAAGTCGCGGCAATTGGTGTTGTTGCTGTTATTTAAGTGAAATAAAGTGAAAACATGGTTTAGACCAGGGCGGATGGATGTTTGGCGGGTGCAGGAAGCACGACACCTTGGAATGTGAATGATCCACCCTAGTCAATTAAGGACCGAAGCATGTGTTATCATGGACCAAGCACTACCGTACAACCACAAGTCTATATGGGTACGACCTGGCTAAATAATTTGTGATGAGACCATGCTCGTCTTGGAAATGACCAACGCGATATCAATTTGGCGACGCTTTACGGCATCTTCTGCATCGTCTACATCTACTAGGATGGTTTTCCTTCATAGAGAGGAGGAAGTATCTAAGAGTGCTAGCATTCATCAAGCCTTTATATGCTGGAAAGAAGTGTTGAGCTATGTGGATAATTATCAGGATAAGCTAAAAACTGAGCATGAGTCGAGGATGACTCAAATTCAAGAAAGAGAGGATGATGAGGACATCATTACTATGGATATGACCACATTTGGTTGTGCCAACTCCAACACGTCATCCACAGGCCAAGAAAAGAGAGAGATCAAATCCATCACGTTCTGGAATCCAATTCGGCCTCCTGAGACAGCACCGACTTCAAATATGAATAACTTTTGCATACGGACTCCGATTTGGGTGAACTTGAACTTGATTGAAAGTTTACAATGAGATTTTTCAAATGGATCTAATCTCAGGCCCAGATTCATCGTACATCAACCGGAATCATTAAAACAATGTACTACAGTACTGTTTTGGGCTGTTTCGGGCCTTGTAAACGTGTGGGGGCCAAAGCCCAAGTTGTGTGCCCCCCCTTGGTTGCACACAACCCTAGGACGTCCCTCCCACATCCATCCCTCTTATAAACTCAGTAGCCGTCGCTTTAGACACTTGGGTTTTGTTTGATTAGTTTAGCCAAGTGCAAACTTTGCGTCTTCGAGTTGTGCTGGACAGCCACCTTGTCAATACCTTCAATAGAACCCCACCTTATTTTGGCCTTCAATTGTTATTTGCAATTTCAGATTGCTTTTACCATTGTTCTTGCTTGTTCTTCGGTTGCTTGCAGGAATTGAACCTCGTGTTCAGGTTGATCGTGCCCATGGCAAGATCAATAATACTCCGGAGTTGGTTTAGCGATTGCTAAGGCGCATCGTCGTCGTACGTTGTAGTCGGGTCATCAAAGTCGGTTCCACCAAATCGATAGTTATCGCTCTCATCGAAAGATCGGGACACAACCTCGCATCAGGTGGTATCAGAGCTTCAAGTTGCTCGGTGAGAGATTCTGCATCAGATTAGTTTTTGTTTTCTGTCCTAAATTGAAAATTACTCCACAAAAATTCAACCTTTAGATTCAATCTGGTATTTTAGTGAGTTTTGTTAGGTTTTGATCCATTAGAGTCCTTGTTTTAGTTGTCGATCGTTTTTTTCTTCTTCGCAGCTTTTCTTTCAATCTGTCCAAGATTTTGTTTTGTTCATAACTTCCGCATACGAGCTCGGATTCTAGTGTTTTTGCACTTTCCTAAAACCTTGGAACGATCTCAATAAAAACCTAGTTGGGCATGGTCTCATCAATTTGCGCGTCTCATTATTAGCTTCATGAAGTTCTTTGAGTGCCGATGTTGGCAGTGCAATAGGGGCTTCAGATCGGGCGCTAGAACCCTAACAGCAGTGAAACCTTAGCGGGCGATGTTAATAGTGGGGTTGTACATTGTAAAGGCCTTGTCATGATCTCTCTGCCGATACACCAAAGGAAGTGTGTTAATTGCATGGCAACAAGAGTCGATCATGTCTTGTGGGTAAAGCTGTACACACTCTGCAAAGTTAAAACTACATAAGTAGCCGTGCCCACAGTCAAGGGCAAGCGAGGTACGCTTGCACATTGTAGATTTTATGGTTTTGTTTTAAAGGAAAATGATGGTTTGGGAATCCGTGAGTAGATGGAACTCTCGGGTTATGGTTTGGCAGATGGAGCCAGTTAGGTAGATGGAACCTGCTTTATTTGTCATATCAAATTCAATTACTATTCAATTACCTTTTGATCAAATGATGCTTTATGAAATTACTATTGGTATTTACAGTTAAACTTTGCTTTATGCTAAAAGAGCCATATTATGCCTTCAATTGTTTAGCCTTGCATATAGTTATTATGCATTATGTTTCCAAGACTTGCGGAGTACATTTTGTGCTCACCCTTGCAACATCCCCAACCTTCCACAGAAGAGTTCGTAGAAGCTGAAGGTGACTACGATTTCTACGCTTGTGGTTGTGATGAAGGCGATCCGGAATGCTAGGACGCGAACCCCAGTCGATTGCCTGTTGGGCAAATGGATGGGCTTATCCTGCTTTTGTTATTTCGTTTCCGCTGTTTCTTATTGAACTCAAGCTATGATGCTGCTTATTTGTAATAATTGGCCATAAGGCTAATACTTTTTTGCTTAATTAATATTATTTGATTCGTGATATGGATGTGTTGTCATCACTGTTTCCATTCTATGTGCTAGCTTTTCATGGACTAGCACAGGTTATACACAGAGGGTTCGGATTCAGAAATCCGACCCCGACAAAATACTTTTCACTTCGTCAAGCAAAACTGTATTTACTTCCTTGAAGTGCAACTTTGGATAAGTTCAGGACTATTTTTCAACAAAAAGTCTATCATGAAATCTACTTGAACAAAGAATTTGGAGATCATAAGTGGGTATGTTGGGAGCACATAAGAACAATCCTGTTATTTTTTGTAGTACTTGAGTATTTTCATGGAGCTGGTCTTGCAAATTTTGTGAGTATGAGGTGTGACTTCAATGACAAGATCATTCTTCAATTCTATGCCACACTTCATATTTCTGATGCTCTCGATAAGATCACCTGGATGACAGACACGACAGTATACACAGCTTCAAAAGAGGAAATTGAGCAAGCTTGGCGCATTTATCATAGTGGTCATCCCAGGATTCACAGTGACTCTACTCTTCCTCTTCCAGAGCAGTACAGCTTCTATGACCCAGCAGCTCGAGTCAAAAGGCCCGGTAAGATGACTCATCTCCTTCCCACATCCAGCCTCATAAATAGGATGTGCGAGTACTGTTCATCCTAAGAGCGGTAATTTTGATGAGATTAGAGGCTATGCATGGAATATTATGAGTAAAATCATGAAGAAATAAAAATTTGATGTGGTGGATTTTATTCTTCGAGAGATGCATTCATCGGCTAGAGATCGTGGCAAATGGATCTTTTTTGCCCCCTATATCATGATGATTATCAAGAGGGTGACTCGATACTGTGGTGGGTGTGGTAGTGCCCACAAGCCTTATATGCCACGAGAGGTTGGCCCTCAAGCCCAGCGAGGATAGTCCTCCTAGCAGTAGCCACCACAGCAGGATGTTGGAGAAGGGGAGCAGTAGACTCATCTTGCACCATAGCTTTATTCTGGACTAGCTCATGAGAACTTTGATATGCTGTATAGTGCTATGATGAGCAGCTTTGCGAGTCTCAGGACTGACATAATGAACAACTTTGCTCGTGTTGATGAGTATCAGGCTCAGACTCGCCAGGTTGTTGAGGAGGTTAGAGGGAGGATGGACTCTTTTGATTCTTCTATCGCCGAGCTTCGCACTTCTTTTGAGGAGTACCGCACTCAGTAGGCTCATGTAACTTTTCTCCGCCGCCTCCTTCGTCTTGAGCTTGCGTTGGAGTTCCCTTTTTGGTTCTTGATGCCAAAGGGGAGAAGTGATGATGATATGAAGATTAGGATGTTTCTTGGAGGATTAGCTTTAGTGCTTTCATCTTTATATTCTTATTATAAAGCTAATAAACCTTGTTGCATTGTTTTCTCTTGGTTGTCATTTGAACTATTTGTTTTTATGTGTGGTTGGATGATCAGTCTTATCTTAAATGATAAATGTTTTATGTTCAGCTATGGTATTGTGCAACTCATGGTCATGTTCTCATATTTATTTCATTTCTTATATGATTGTTATCCTTGGTTACAATGTTTAAAGGGAAACTCCATCAAAATTTCTCAAAAATCCCAAATGTGCAAACAACAACTTTTCATCCATATGCACATATTCAAGGGGAGTTTTCAATTAAATATTGTTGTTTTAACGATATTTTTTGCTTAACACACTCTTTATCTGTAAAGGTAAAATATTGTTAAAACAAAGCCCTTATGTATATAAAAGCATAAAATAGATGAAGAAGAAAAGCAAGCATCGATGACAAGATTGCTAAGGTATAAAACTTAAGGGCTTTTCATAGTATTTTTGCCGATCTTGGGGTTTGAAAGAAAAGATCGGATTGCTAGATTAGGCGCCATACTATTAAGAGGGGTCATTATCGCATGCCCGAAGTCGAAAAGGCTTTAGAGGCTCAAAATTATGCATACTTGAGATTTTCGTAAAAGTTACATATGAATAAAAGCAAAAGGTTGAGAAATTGCGTGCGGAGGCAGTTGGGGCGTTATGACCGGTCCCTATGCGGTCATACCGGCCCATGGTCATACCGATGAAATTCCCGGTGTGGAAATCACAGAGAAGATGGTTTCGGAACTTTGTTGAGCGGCATGACTGGGGACCCTCTGGTCATATCGGCCAGCAGTATGACCGGGCCCTCTCCGGTCATACTAGCCATGTGACCAACGATCACTGATAGTGCATTAAATGCACTGTATCGACCGTTGGCCTCTTAGGGGCGGTCATACTGGCCCAGGGGCAGTATGACCAGCCTCTCTGCACGATTTTGGCCAACTTTTGGCCAATGGCTAGTTTTGGTTGGTAGGGTTTATAAATACCCCCCACCTACATTTTAGAGTAAGTTTTTGGACCTCATTGATCATCCTTGAGCTCTAGAAAGTATTCTACTCATTTGTGCGCATTAAATTTTTATTTGGTGAGAGTTAGGAGCTAATTTGAGTGGTGCATTTAGATTTGAGCCTTTAGACACTCAATTCGACCTCAACCAAGCGTCATCACCTATTACTCTTGGAGGTTGCCGCCTCCTAGACGGCTTGGAGGTGTGTGGCATCGGTGATCTTCTCAAAGACGCTTGTGAGAAGGCCCGTCGATTGTGAAGGCAAGGAGGTCGCCTAACCGGAGTGGTGAAGAGCTACCACGAGTGATCGAGGAAGGCTCAAGCGGGGTGGAGCTGGCTTGAAGTGTCAAGTCACCTCAACGTGGATTAGGGGAGACCAGCAAGTTTTCAAGACCACGGGATAACATTCTTGTCTCTCATTCTCTTGTGATTTGCTTTTATCATTCTTGTGCTTAATTTCATTTCTAGCAAAATTAAGTAGATTATTTATGCTAAGAATTATTTATTGCTATACTTGAATTTCTAAAGTGTTTGGTGATCACTAGAGTTTATAGTTGTAAATTTGCAATTATTGCTTTTATACCTTAGTGATTTAATTAATTGCAAATTAGAATTGAAAAATTGAGAAACCTCCTATTCATCCCTCTCTAGTCGGTTATCCTTGATCCTCCACACACACACACACACACACACACACACACACACACACACACACATATATATATATATATATATATATACACGGTAGCACTATTCTACACGTGCGTGTAGCGCTTCCTATTCTATAAGTGAGCCATATTCGCCAGGTTCCGAGTCGTAATCTACGAGACGCCAGAACGCGTCGCTAACGATGGCCCAAAAACACTCCCAGCCCAAAAACAATACCCGCAATATTAAATGAGGAGACGAGATTGTTTGTAAAATATAAAAATGATAGTAAAATATAGAATGCTTTGCTGTGAACGGTAGTAAACAAAGGTTATTTCACTATAGTATAAGGTACTCACTATCAGTAGATACTAAAAAATTATAGCATGCATTTGCAAATAGAGGAACCAAAAATAACATGTACAGTCATGCGTTGTGGAAGAACCATTTACATCCGATAGTAAAAATTACTACATGCTGGAGTGAACAGATATACGGTGGTTCGAGGTAGTGAAAAGGTTATCACTACGATAGTAAACGATACTGTCCAAATTTGTTAAAAGTTGATGTGAATGATGAAAAAATAATACGAACAATATAGTAAAAAATTACAATAGGCGTAGGTAGCAGAAATGGCATGCTGTCATAAGTTGTAGCAAAATCATTTAAACCTGGTTATACAATGATTCACGTATAGTAAAATCATGTATTTTCGGTAGTACAAGATACAACATGCGGTAGAGTACATAGATATGGTGATCAAAGGTACAATAGTATCGGTACTTATCTTGGTGGTAAAATCATCAGCGAACGACAGTAAAGTTTACTACCAACGATGGTACCGATGTAATGAACATGGCGATGTTGGCATGATGCCGCTGAAGCACGTGGTAAAAAGAGAGAAAAAAGTGATCGTGGTGTTAAAGGGTAATGTGTCCGGGTCTATCACCACAAGCACATAGTGCAGTTGGGCTCACAGACATAGTCCTACCCTTCCTAACATTACATGTATCACTCTGATCAGAAGACCAATCCCAATTTTGGTATATAAACAGGTATGGATGAACCACCATAGGCGATGTGGAACTAAATTACTGTTGTACATGCTATATACGACGATGGGTATGATAAAATGGGCCTTTAGCCCATGTGCCTTGTAACATTCCCCAACTTAAAAAGATGATCACCACGATAGTAAACAGTACTGTCCGAGTATGTAAAAGATGATGTAAATGATGATAAAATAATATGAACAGTATAGTAAAAAATTAAAGCAAGCATTTGCAAACAGAGGAACGAAAAATAACGTGTATTTTCATGCTTGTCGAAAAAACCATTTACATCCAATAGTAAAAATTACTACATGTAGTATAGAACGGTTATACAGTGATTTATGTATAGTAAATCATATAGTAGCTAGTAAAACTCCATATATAAATACTACCAGTGAAGTGGAACCCAAAACGAATCCCGCAAAAGAGAAAAAAATCCCTTATTTATTGGAACTCGGTCGATATGCAAAACTGGTTGGCGCTTAGAATAAGCTATTCTACACGTAGCTGTAGAATAGCATATCTATATATATACATATACATATCTACATACATATAGACATATATACATATAATATACACATATACACATACATACATACATACATACATACATACATACATACATACATACATACATACATACATACATACATACATACATACATACATACATACATACATACATACATACATACATACATACATACATACATACATACATACATACACATATATATACATATACACATATAGACATACATATACCTACATATGCACACACACACACAGATATACACACACACACACATACAAGTATATACATATAATATATACATACATATATACACACACATATATATATGTGTATATATATAGATATGCTATTCTAAAGCTATGCGTAGTCTACTCGCCAGTCACAGACTGACCGAACCATGCCATTTAATATAGACCGTCTCCCAACTATTAAATGACTAATAAATGCTACTTCTTGTTTGTACATAAATCTTTCTTTTTTTGATTTAGCCATAACTTTCAAATGAGATTAATTTTGGTCTTCAAATTTTACATGATTGTAAAATCTCACCTCCTCTACGTATGGTAATTTTTTTTAGAATTTTTGAAAATTTGTACATGTGTTTTTTCTGAACTTTTCAAAACATTCGATATGTTGCCTTTTACTATTCAAACAAATGACATGTTAGTAACTATTACACAAGATTTTACCATACTAAAGCAAAGTGTACAAACAGAATCACTTCTACCATGTAAAATTCATGAAAACCACACATACAACTTTTCAAATATTCTCAGAAAAGTACCATACATAGGGGAGGTAAGATTCTACAACCCTACAAAATTTGAAGAACAAAATCAATATCAGCTGAAAGATATGAAAAAGACAAATTTGTCTAAATAGTGATTTTTCACTGTTTAGCGCTTTGTTAATTTCGTATCTTTCAAATGCGATTGAGTTTGGTCTTCACATTTTACAGGGTTTTGAAGCTCACCTCCCCTACGTATGATAATTTGTTGAGAATTGTTCAAAAATTTTACTGCAGGTCCGACAAACAGAACTAAATTCTTATTCATGAAAACTACATGTACATGTTTTAAAAAATTCTCAGAAAACTAATATACATGGGATAGGTGAGAATGTACAACATTGTAAAATTTGAAAACCAAAATCAATATGAACTAAAAGATATGAAAAAGACAAATTCGGCTAACTAGTAATTTTTCACTGTTTAGTGCTTTGTCAATTTCATATCATTCAAATGCAACTGAGTTTGGTCTTCAAATTTTACAGGGTTATAGAAGCTCACCTCCCCTACATATGTTAATTTTTTTAGTATTTTTGAAAACTTGTACTTATGAGTTTTATAGATTTTACACTATAAGGGTGCTTTACACAAGATATTGTAACACCTTGAGTAATAGGCAGTAAAAAATTATTTTAATGATAGTAAAAGACATCATATCCTGTTGTTTAGCACTTTATCAATTTCATTTATTCTAATGCGATTGAGTTTGGTTTTCAAAATTTACAGGGTTGTAGAAGCTCACCTCCCCTACATGTGGCAATTGTTTGAGAATTTCTCAAATATTTTACTTCTGGTCTGACAAACAAAACTAAATTTTTATTTATGAAAACTATATGTAGAAGTTCTCAAAGCATTACCATAAATAGGGGAGACGAGATTCTACAACCCTCTAAAATTTGAAGACTAAAATCAATATCAGCTGAAAGGTATGAAAAAGACAAATTCGGTTGAATAGTGATTTTTCACTGTTTAGCGCTTTGTCAATTTCATATCTTTCAAATACGATTGAGTTTGGTATTTAAATTTTACAGAGTTATAGAAACTCACCTCCCTACATATTGTAAGTGTGGAATATAAGAACCCAGGTGTCTTCATAACCGCCCGTATGCTCGAGGAGAGACAGGCTCACCTTTGCTGCTGCGGCGCAAGGAGATACATCCTAAAGACAGTTGAACATATATTTAGATATAAGAGATATGATTGTAATCCGAGTTGTTAGCAGGGTAGATAAAGATGTAAACTCTATCCTGTAACCGACTAGAATCTAATAACCGATCGGAATCCCTTAACCGATCAGGACTCTATAAACCACCCCACCCTCATTATATAAGGGAGAAGGCGGGCAACAACAGAGACATGAGCAATCTTAGATCCAAAAGATCCAGATAATCCCAGCACACAGGACTAGGGTATTACCTCCTCCGTCGAGGGCCTAAACCTATCTAAACCTTTGTCTTGTGTGACCTTCGAGTTTGAGATCTAGCGCCTGCCCCATATATTCATTGTCGACCACAAAAGTCGACAGTTGGCACGCCAGGTAGGGGAAGCGCTATAATCTTTTCCTGCAGACTCGATGGCAGCAATCAGCGGAATCATCGCCACCTTCATCTCCGGCCAGGCTTTTCGCTTTGGAAGACTGGACTTCGTCGCAGATGCGCTCGAAGAACTTATTTGCCTAGACCTAAACCAGATTCAATCTGGTAAAGATCAGGCCGATCCATCTCAGGTACGCCACTCTGACTCAGCCATCAAACCAGTCGGCGCCGCGAGGAATTGCTACGATCTTCGTGGCATGTTCGCTATAGAAGAGTAGAAAACCGATCTCTAACGCCAGCAAGAGATTCAAGAAACTGCGGAGGAAGATCGCCTTCTTCGTAAGGGTAAGGAGGCACAAGCGTGGTCTCTTCGATCTCGCGGCCGCAATGTCCATGAGGACTTCCTACAATCAAGATTGGGAGACCAAGCTGTCTTCCATATGCCGCAGCAGAACGTCGTCGCTTCCAAGATGCTTCTCGACACCCGATGATTGCATCTGATAGCCCGGCGGCCCCGATCGTGGCCCAGATCAAGGGCATGGTGACAACGGTAGCCATTCAGCTGAATCAGGAAAAGCTGCTGGAGAAGCGCACTCACGCTCCTACGCGGCTACCCGCGTCGCTAGCAGTAGGACTGCTACCAGTCAGAGTACCGGTAGTCGGCGCCCATACAACCAGTCAGAGGCGCCCGCCGGAATCTCAACCGCGACCTTCGCCGAGACATCACCGCCATACGGCAAGAGCGGGACGAGGAAGAACGACGCTAGCGCTACGACGACTACGAACATTTCGGCACCGGCCACGATCGACGAAGTGATCAACGGTACGATGATTGCAACGATCACAGAGGCCATCATCACCGGGGTCGAAATGACAACAACGATCGTCGAGTCATGGACTCGTCGCACCGAACTCCGCCCCGACGCATTGAAAACAATCACTGAGCCAGAGGCTCGCCACGCCGGACTCCCCCTCATCAGGACGACAGATCCATCGACGGAATCCGAGCGTTCACTTCTCGGTTACGCCGAGTGGTATGGCCTGAAGGCTTCAACCCCAAGGGCATCGTTAAGTTTGACGGGGAGCGGGATCCGGAAGCTTGGCTGCAGGTCTATGCCCTGGCAGTTAAAGAGGCCGGGGTCAATCAGAACGTAATGGCAAATTATCTACCAGTCAATCTCACCTCTTCAACTCAATCATGGCTAACGGGACTTCCGGCGAACTCGGTGGACTCCTAGAGCGATCTTTGCGATCAATTTATCGTGAACTTTCAGAGAACCTAAGAGAGGCCTGGCACCCCATGGGACCTATATCAGTTTCACCACAAGAAGGACGAAACGTTGAGAGATTTCATCCGGCGTTTCATGCAGAAGAAAAACACCATCATGGATGTATCATGCAGTGGTGTAGCAGCCTTTCAAAAAGGGGTCAGCGATCCCGATCTAATCAAGAAAATGTCCAGAAAACCACCGGCCTCCGTAAAAGAGATATTGCGTTGGCCGACCGCTATGCCACGGCCTCAGACGCCCTGGCCGAGCACCAAGAAGATCGCCCGCAACAGAAGAACAAAGGCAACAAGCCCGAGTCCTCCAAGCACAAGGACAAAAAACGGAAGGGCAAGGAGCTAGTTGCGGTAGCAGAGCGCAACCGGCCCCGAGCCACACATAGGGAGGCGCCCGATTACAGTACTGTCATGGATGCGATTTGTAATTTCCAACCTAAGGGAAAGCACGCCGCCAAAGACTGCTTTACCCTGAAGCATTTTGCGAGTGAAAGCAACAAACAACCAGCTCCAGCGAAGGATGAGGCTGCCAAGAAGAAAGACCCTCCTAGCGAGGACAATTACCAAGAGCCCGAACACGAGCTGAACTACATATACGGGGGCTCCACCGGATACGAGTCCAAGAGGAAGCAAATGCTTACCGCTCGGGAGATCAATGCGGTGGAACCGGCAACCCCCCAGTATCTAAAGTGGTCTAAAGTCCCGATCACCTTCGATCGCTCGGATCACCCCAACCGAGTTTTGAATCTGGGTAAGTACCCTCTAGTACCCGATCTTGTTATTCGCAATGTAAAGCTCAGGAAAGTCTTGATCGATGGAGGAGTGGACTCAACGTCTTGTTCGCCAAAACCTTCGACGACATGAATGTCCCCCGCTCTGAGCTAAGCTCGAGCTCACAGCCGTTCCACGGGGTGATCCCTGGGGCGTCTTCGTTTCCTCTCGGGCAGATTGCTTTGCCCATCACCTTCGGTACCAAAGACAACTATCGGACCGAGTATACGAATTTTGAGGTAGCGGATTTCGAGACAGTGTACCACGCTATCTTGGGAAGGCCCGGTCTGGCTCGGTTCATGGCCGTCCTGCACTACACCTATTTGGTGATGAAGATGCCGGGACCCAAAAGCGTCATCACGGTTCGCAGTGACATCAAGCGATCTTTGGAATGCGACCGAGAGAACTATGAACTTGCTGAGCTGCAGGAGGCAACCGCCGTGGGGAAGAATATCCAGGCAGAGGCTACCACATTGTAGGAAGAAGGCGACATCCCGTCCAAGAAGCAGGCCACGTCAGGGATAAAGTCTGGCGAAGGAACCAAGAGAATTATTCTCGACTCATCCGACCCATCCAAAACGACTTTGATCGGGATAGGGCTCGAGGTTAAATAGGAAGGCTTGCTCATCACCTTCCTCCAGGCTAACATGGACGCCTTTGCCTGGAAACCATCCGACATGCCGGGTGTCCCTAGGGAGGTGATTGAGCATTCTTTACACGTCGATGAAAAGGCAAAGCCAATCAAGCAAAGACTCTAACGGTTCACTCAAGATTGACGGAACGCCATCAAGCAGGAGATCACCAAGCTTTTAGCTGCAGGTTTTATCAAAGAAGTGTATCATCCCGACTGGTTGGCAAACCATGTACTAGTTCAAAAGAAGAATAAAACATGGCGCATGTGCGTTGACTATACTGATCTCAACAAGGCATGTCCAAAGGATCCATTCGGGCTACCTCGAATTGATTAGGTGTTTGATTCAACCGCTGGATGCAAGATCCTGAGTTTCCTCGATGCCTACTCAGGGTATCACCAGATTCGCCTAAAGGCAGAAGATCATATCAAGACTTCATTCATCACGCCCTTTGGGGCCTTTTGCTATACCACGATGTCGTTCGGGTTGAAAAATGCTGGTGCAACTTATCACCGCACAATACAGCGATGTTTTCATGCCCAACTCAGACGCAATGTGGAGGCATATGTGGATGATGTCGTGGTAAAGACTCGGGAGAAGAAGGACCTTATTGCCGACCTAACTGAGACGTTCGAAAGTCTAAGGACTTTCAGCATGAAGCTTAATCCCGAGAAGTGTGTTTTTGGAGTATCTTCGGGAAAACTGCTCGGGTTTATCGTATCCCAACGAGGTATTGAGGCCAACCCAGAAAAGATCAAGGCCATATCAAATATGGAACCGCCGACTTGCCAAAAGGACGTCCAAAAGCTTACAGGGTGTATGGCCGCACTCAGCAGGTTTATTTCCCGACTGGGTATGCGAGGTATGCCATTCTTTAAACTCCTCAAGAAGCAGGACAAATCCCAATGGACGCCTGAGGCACAGCAAGCGTTTGAAGATTTGAAGACCTTCTTAACGACACCCCTGGTCTTGGTTTCACCGATGCCAGGGGAACCTCTGTTACTTTACATCGCGGCAACGACTCACGTAGTCAGCGCTGCGATCATCATAGAATGGGAGGAGTCGGGTCACGTGCAGAAGATCCAACACCCGGTCTATTTCGTCAACGAGGTCCTGAGTGAATCTAAGGTGCGGTATCCACAAGTGCAGAAATTATTATACGATGTACTTCTTACATCTCGCAAACTCAAGCACTACTTCCAAGAGCATATTGTTTCGGTGGTCACTTCCTTCCCAATAGGAGATATAATTCACAACCAGGAGGCCACTGGGAGAATTGCAAAGTGGGCAGTCGAGCTTGGAGCCTTTGATATCCTATTCAAGCCTCGCACAACCATCAAGTCTCAAGCGCTCGCCGACTTTACTGCCGAGTGGACAGAACTTCAAAACCTGGCGGTCGTCAAGGAACTCAAGTATTGGATGATGTACTTCGATGGTTCCCTCATGCAAAACGGCGCGGGGGCTGGTATAGTGCTCATATCACCAAGTGGAGAATGGTTGAGGTACGTTCTGCAAATATTTTTTCCCGCGTCGAACAACACCGCCGAGTACGAGGCACTCATCCATGGGCTCCGTATCGCCATATCGCTCGGTATTCGACATTTGACGGTCCGCGGAGATTCAATGCTTGTGGTCAATCAGGTGCAAAAAGAATGGTCCTGCATCGAAGACAACATGGCTGCCTATTGCCAGGATGTACACAAGCTGGAAGGCAACTTTGACGGTTTGGAACTTGTTCATGTGCTTCGTCGAGACAATGAGGCGACCGACGAGCTAGCGAAAAAGGGATCCGGCCGGACCACAGTGCTCGTGGGAGTATTCATCGAAGAAATTCATAATCCCACAATAAGCACTCGGCCAAAGTCGGACGTCCCAGTGGAGAAGAACGTAGAGGCAGAAGTCCTGATCATTACCCCCGATTGGACAGCTCCGTATCTGGACTATTTGATGAACGAATAATGCACCGAAGCAAAATCTATGTGGTAATCAGGGAAGAACTCTATCGCAAGAGCTCCTCTGGTGTACTACGACGATGCATATCAGAACAAGAAGGAAGAGATCTTCTCAAGGAAATCCACTCGGGAATTTGTGGGAATCACACGGAGTCAACAACCCTAGTCGGTAAGGCTTATCATCAGGGTTTTTTCTGGCTGACTGCTGTCATTGATGCAGAGGATATCGTCCGGACATGAGAAGGATGTCAATTCTTTGCGCGACAAGTGAACAAACCAGCACAGGAACTACAGGCCATCCCAATCACCTGGCCATTTGCGGTCTAGGGGCTTGACATGATGGGACCTTTAAAGAAGGCTCAAGGTGGTTATACTCATCTCTTCGTGGCCGTCGATAAATTCACCAAATGGATTGAGGCCAAGCCAGTCGTCACAATCACAGCCGCAAAGGCCAAAGAATTATTCCATGAAATCGTGGTTAGATTCGGCGTACCGAACCGAATCATCACGAATAATGGCACCCAATTTAGAGGTGGCATATTTCAAGACTGGTGCGGTGAACTCGGCATAAAGATTTGCTTCGCATCAGTAGCACACCCCCGAAGCAATGAGCAGGTTGAACGAGCCAATGGCATGGTGCTACAAGGCCTAAAGGCAAGGATTTTTGATCGTCTCAAGCCATACGCCACTTGGTGGGTCAAAGAATTGCCTTCAGTACTCTAGGGGCTGCGAACCACCCCCAACAGAGCAACCGGCTAGAAGACCTCGACCAATTGGAAGAAGCCAGGGACGTCGAAACAATTCAGTTGGCAAAGTACCTTCAGGGCTTACGTCGCTATCACAGTCGCAATGTAAGGAGCCACGCATTCTCCAAAGGAGATCTGGTCCTTAGAAAGAATCAGCAATGCGAGCACAATCTCTCCCCATCCTGGGAAGGCCCTTACATCATCGATGGGGTGATACGTCCTGGGGCTTATAAGCTCAAGCGTGAAGACGGCACAATTATCAACAACACGTGGAACATAGAGCAACTACGTCGTTTTTTCCTTTGAGCTCTGTAATTCAAGTTCTTCTTTATGAATAAATGTTTACTCTTAAAGTTGTTCTTGTATAATCTTCTCGAAAATATGCGTCTGAGAGCTTTGCTCCAACGAATTTTAAGACTCTGAGACATGCGTCATGAACCATGCCTCAGAGCCTGGGGGCTGAACTAGTCGGACATGATATTTAAGATGTCAAAACTACTCGGGCGAAGCAACATATTTAAAGAAAAAATGCTTTAGCCAAAGAAAAACTTTCAAATATTTGTTTACAGGTCCAAAGTCTCTGCGACAGCCGAAGAAGCATCTTTAACTTCCTCCCAGAGTTCGGCTGCCCGGTCTTCATCCACGTTACAGGTATAGCCATCTTTAATGGCCTTAAGATCCACTCGGGGATAAAGCGATTTGGTGATTGCCAGAGCCTGGCTAGCGCCATTAGTCACTGTTTCCTTCAAGAGTATCTTAAGCTCTTTGGGGGCTTCCTCCAGTTGGGAGATAACTTGGTCCCTACTGAGCGGCCTCTCGCCTCCGGGATGAAGCAACCTCGGCAACGGGTCAGAGGCCTCGCGAAGCTTAGCACAAGATGTTTCAAGGGACTCGACCTTCTCGTTATAAGTGGCGTATTGCGCGCGTATTGAACTTGTAGTCTGCAAACGAAACAGATTATCAAGAAGTACCAAGAAGACAATGAAGGTAAGGGAGGACCAAGCTGCTGAGCGTACCTTCTAGCTCCTTCTCTGATTTCAATTTGGAGACCTCCGAGGCCTTAAGTTGCTCTTGGAGCTTTACAATAGTAGAATCTCGAACTGACACGAAGGTGAGGAGATCAAGAGACCAGACGATTAAACGAGAATACGGGATGGTCCAGGAAATATCTACCTCGAAGGGAGCCAACAACATCCAGCTTCTCCTACCGCAGGGTTTCCTTCTCCTCCCGCAGGGCTTGGACCTCTAACCGGAGATTTTGCAGCTCAGCTGCATGTTTAGCTTTGATTTGCTCCAATTCGGCCAGATATTCCTGGTGTGTCCTGACCTCCGGGAGCATCTTTTGGAGGTATTAGGATTTCTTTGCAGAGCATTCACCCAATTTCTGTAACCATCACAGGAAAAGGTGACAACATGCTAATCGGCACAAGCAAGAAGGAGACAAGAGTAGAGAAAATATTACACGGGCCAGGCGAGCACAAGCGGCGGCGTGACTATGCAGTGAAGGACTTCGGGCATCTGGTGGTGGACATCTCTATGCTCAGGATGAAAAAGTCGCCTACCCGAGCATATACTTGCTCCTTTGACGCTGATTCGGGCAGTTCCCGGGTCGGATCGTCCCTCCCTTCAAATTCATATCCCAGATGGACTCGCTCTTTTAGTGGTTGTACCCGGCGAGCGACAAAATGGAGGGCTAGACCAACTCCTGTGAGATCGTCTTCTTTTAAATTTCTCAATCAGCGCCAAAAGATCCTGCACCTGGTCCATGTCGCCAGCATTTGGAGTAGATACACAAGAAAGGGACACCTTAGGCCGGCGCCCGACAAAAGAGGGGAGAGCAGGATCAGGATTGGAACAGTAGAACCATTCCTGGTGCCAGCCTTTATTTGAAGATTTCAAGAGAATTGCAAAGTAAATTTTCTTTAATCCTTCCCGTAATTGGAATCCGGCTCCCCCAATTACCTTGGGGTCGCTTTTTGAGGGATAAGGTTTTAAAAGGTAAAAGTGGCGAAAGAGATTGAAATGAGGGCGGATGCCCAAGAATGCCTCGTAGAGGTGAACGAAGAGGGAGATTTGCAGGATGGAGTTGGGATTCAAGTTCACTAACTCTATACCATAGAAAAAGAGAAGACCACGAAGAAAAGCGTAGGCAGGAAGCCCCAGCCCGTGTTGGAAGAAAGATTCGAAAACCACAATTTCTTTCGAGCGAGGGGTAGGGATGGAATCACCTGCGGCCGATCGAGCGAAAATCAAGGTCAAGGCTGGAAGAACCCTGTCATCCGCCATGGATTGCAACCGCTCTTCCGTCGTTATTGAGGTGGTCCAGTCTTAAGGCAAAGGCAGCGAGGAGGTGTCTTTCGAAGAATGAGAAGACATTTTCGGACGAAGGATCAACGACGATGCAAGAATGCGAGCGTAGCAGCAGTTAACCCTAGCGGCGGAGAAGTCAGAGAGATAAGGAAGCTGAAGGGGTAAGAGTGCACGGTGAAGAAATGAACCATCGGTCGATGCGCGGCTTAGTCTTAAAAGGGGGAAAAATTCCCCAGGCACTATGCCTGGGAAAATATTTTCTTACATTTACAGGGTTCCTATACTTCTCTGCGGCGCACGCGACCAAGCGCCTCCACGAGAGCCTCCATAGCCCTATGAAGGGCGGGGAAAATCTCGAGGAAGGCGTTGACGGCAGCGAAGTCGAGAGCGATGGCTTTGTCCTCCGCCCATTCAGCCATGGCGAGGTCGAAGAGCGCCCACTCTTCGGCGAGTTCTGCATCCTGGGGTCCATGAGATCCCTTGGGAAGAAGGTGGAGTTTGGTGCAAGAAATGGAGGACTAAGCGTGAGAGGATAAATTCTAAAAGCTCTGGTTCACCTTTTATAGCTGATACGGCAAGGTTGAAGTAAATGCAAAGATGTAAAGACATCAGAAGTCAAGGAGACTTGGAGTTAAGATGGTTTAGAAGCCAAAGAGGTTTTTAGAAAATAAATTGACACAAGAAGTCAAAACAACTTTGAAGACTATTCGGGGTTATATTCGAGTCCTTCATAATCCCCTTGCCGCAAGGAGAAGCATTCAAATCAAAGAAGAAACCAGTCAGAGGTTTATGCTGGAAGTTGAGAACGTTGATCCAAAGTTGAGACCTAGATAAAGACGTAGCAATCGGATCATTAATCACTCGGGGGCTACTGTGGAATATAAGAACCCAGGTGTCTTCATAACCGGCCCAGAAGTGCCTAAGGGAGAGACAGGGCCCAGTGGAAGGCCCAGAGGATAACCTCCACGCCAAACCATGTTGCCGTGCGCAAGGAGATACATCCTAGAGACAGTTGAACATATATTTTGATATAAGAGATATGATTGTAATCCGAGTTGTTAGCAAGGTAGATAAAGATGTAAACTCTATCCTGTAACCGACTAGAATCTAATAACCGATCAGAATCCCTTAACCGATCAGGACTCTATAAACCACCCCACCCTCATTATATAAGGGAGAAGGCGGGCAACAACAGAGACATGAGCAATCTTAGATCAAAAAGATCCAGATAATCCCAGCACACAGGACTAGGGTATTACCTCCTCCGCCGAGGGCCTGAACTTGTCTAAACCTTTGTCTTGTGTGACCTTCGAGTTTGAGATCTAGCGCCTGCCCCATAAATTCATTGCCGACCACAAAAGTTGACAGTAAGTTTTTAAGAATTTTTTAAATAATTTTCTATAGGGCCAACAAACAGAACTTAATTCTTGTTCATGAATACCACATGTACAAGCTTTCAAAAATTCTCAAAAAATTACCATACATAGGAGTGGTGAGATTCTATAATGATGTAAAATTTTAAGATCAAAACACATCTCAGCTGAATGATATGAACAAGACCAATTCGGCCGACTAGTGATTTTTCACTATTTAGTTCTTTGTCAATTTTATATCTTTCAAATGCAATTGAGTTTGGTCTTAAAATTTTACAGGGTTGTAGAATCTCACCTCCCCTACATATGGTAATGTTTTGAGAATTTTTGAAAACTTATACACATGATTTTTATGGATTTTACACTATGAGGGTGCTTTACACATGGTATAGTAACACCTTGAGTAATAGACACTAAAATGTTATTTTATTGATAGTAAAAGACAACATATCCTACTATTTAACTCTTTTTTAATTTCATATCTTTAAAATGTTATTGAGTTTGATCTTCAACTTTTACAAAGTTGTAGAAGCATACCTCCCGTACGTATGGTAATTTTTTTGAGAATTTTTCAAACATTTTACTGCAGGTCCAACAAACTGAACTAAATTCTTATTTATGAAAACCACACGTATATGTTTTCAAAAATTCTGAAAAACTTACCATACATTGGGGTGGTGAGATTCTACAACTATGTGAAATTTGAAGACAAAAATCAATATCAGCAGAAAGATATTCAAAAGACAAATTAGGTTGAATAGTGATTTCTCACTGTTTAGCATTTTGTCAATTTTATATCTTTCAAATGTGATTGAGTTTGGTCTTCAAATTTTGCAGGGTTGTAGAAGCTCACCTCTCCTACATATTTTAATTTTGTAGAATTTTTTAAAATTTGTACATGTGAGGTTTATGGATTTTACACGAAAAAGATGGTTTACACAGGATATAGTAACAACTCATTAATAGCGAGTAATATGTTATTTTCTGGATAGTAAAATCCAACATATCCAGTGTTTTATAAAATCCATGAAAACTACATGTACATATTTTCAAAAATTCTCAAAAAATATCATACGTAGGGGAGGTGATATTCTACAACCGTGTAAAATTTGAAGACAAAAATCATCCTCATTTGAATGTTATGGCCAAATCAAAAAAAGAAAGATTCATGTACAAACAAAAATTAACATTTATTAGCCATTTACTGTTTCATTGCATGGGAGACGTTACTGATTAGCTTACGTGAATGGTTTGAATGTGTTTCTATCTTGGTTTTGCATGATGTCGAGTTACAACCGGGTTATGACCAGCGCGTAGCAGCGCACACGCGTAAAATAGCACTATATATATATATAGACTGATAGCAGGAGACATGTTAGTGGCGTATCTATACTGAAATCTAGAAGTGCATGGCTACAAAATATGCATAATGAGGGAAAGGCTATTTCCTTAAGAAAGCACAAATGTATCCTTTTTTTACATCAATCAATCTGGTGAATTCGTATTATCCCGAAGTGAGATTTGCTATTCCATCTGCTGATCTGTGAGTGGCAAATCTAGGATTTTTAAAATGGGTGTTCGGAGTTATAAAAATATTATTCAGTGAAAAATATAAAAGTTTACAATAGCAAAAATACAAAGTACAAATATTCTTACTAGAGGCAACACCTGGAATAATTTAGGGATTTGTGAATTGGGAATTTAAAATCTACATACTTCCTCTTCATTTTCGAATGCTCTACATGCTACATTTAAAAAATTACGATTCATAGTACAATCAACATAAGGCTGATAGATTTGTGAATTGGAGATTTCATATTTGGAATCAAGAATGAAATTCACATGTGCTTAGCTGTTGCTTGTTGTTTTAGCACCACTTCATATCCCCTAGGGTGTTAGCACCCTGACCCGCTGGTCACTACTAGGGTCGCACCTCCCATCCCCGGCTCGATACTTGTCGCGACCACTAGACTACCTTGCAACATGCTAGCGCATTGCTCCTTGCCCCGCGGGATACTGTTGCTTTGACCTGTCGGCCATCGTCGGTGTCACACCCTCCATTCCCGAGTCGATGCTTGCCACGGCCACAAGGGTCAGGGTTGCCCTGCCGTGTGCCATCGCCTGCCATGCCGCGTCTCCCTGTTAGCCAGTGCCGGTGGCTGCTCGACGCTCGTCTGCTGCCCTTCTTCCATGCAGGCTTGCACATGCCCCGTAGCCCTCGTCTGTCGTTGCTAGGCTGTTGCTTGCCGGCTACGCTGCCGTCATAAAGAGAGAGAGAGCGTGGGGAATGCGAAATAGAGAGAAAATTAGGCATTGAGCTTGAGGAATAGAGGAAGACTGGACATTGGGTGATGTGGCTGCGCGTAAGGAGATTAGGAGAGGATTGGGTGGGACGGGTTGAAATGGACTTAGAGGTTGAAATACGTATTTTTAAACCTATTTACTAATATATACATCTAATATACTTACTATATACTAAGTTTTTTGTCAAAAATTTTGGGTGTACATTTGTACACCCATGTCCATATGCTGCATATGCCCCTGTGATCCGATGATGTCTACTGATCACCTGTGATGTCCTACTAGAGTTTTGGCCTTGATGGACAAAATTCAGATGTCACTAGACCTATCAAGCCAGCAGCGGATCTAGTATAGGGACATGTGTGTACAGCTGTACACCCAAAAATCCTCAACCAACTATCCTAGCCTATTAGCGAAAAGCCCACATCTCCCATACATTCTTTTAGGACCCGAATATGCAAATTCGGACCCTTTGTGCATACTGTACAAGTCTAGTAGGATAACTCTAGTGCACACAGGCTCAACATAGATGAATATCACAATCATACATAGCAGAAACATTATGAAAGACATTATATATTAATTAATACCTGTTGAATGACCTTATGGTCAACTTACATTACTATGCCTCGCAAGGCTGAATAACAAATTAAACTGCAGCGGAATGAAAACGTAGATAAACCTCCTAGTATACCACAGGCAACTGACAAGACTCGCACCCTAAACATTCGTCTCCTTCTGGTACATCTCCTCCAGCATTGGTGTAGACTCCTCAACTGATGATATTATTATTGGCAAGGGTGAGTACTTAAAGCACTCAACAAGTTGTGCACATAATGCAACTCTAACATAGCTATATGCAAGGCTTATTCCAAAGGAATGGCTAATATGACTCATTTGCAATAAGCAACATTTATGAACAAATACGAAAAATAGATTGTAAAGACAGTAAAACAAATAACAATAATAAATAATTTTAGCATTTCGCAAGTAAACCATGTTTTCAATCCTGAGTCTAGTTCAAACCTTCCATATGGCAATTATGTCCTCCCAACCAAGTTTCCATTTAATTAAACTAACCCTTAACTGTAATTCCCGAGCATTGCTCAATACCGCGAGCACGGCTATCCGAATAGATTTACACTCTGCAGAGGTTATGCACTTTACCAACATGACATGATCATCTCTTGTTGCCAAGCTATTAACACACTTCCTTTGGTGTGTCGACGGAGAGATCATGACAAAGCATTTACAAAGCTCTGCCTTAACCTGTGCTACCTGCTGTGGTTTCAACACTGAAGGGTTAAACCGCCACAATAGGGCCCCCCTCTTGCGCCATGTGAGTTGATCCATGAACCCGGGACTCACACCACCGATGGTAGTACCAAAGCTAAAACATTGTAAATTAATCAGCTAGGCTGTCCCATACCAGACATGTGATTTCATGATTGACTCAGGTCAAAGGCTTGCAAGGTTAAGTCCTTAAGATGATCAAGGCAAGACTTCCACATACCCTTTGCCCATCGGGCCCACCTTTGCATACTTGCCACATCAACTTGCCCCAATCTAAGTGATTATCACCCGAGTTGATTACCAAGCACCACGTGGAATCAACAAGTCAACATCGTTGCCTGACATCCCTCATCACTACAACTCAATCTCATCGTGTGACAACACATGACACACAAGTTCATTAACATGTTCCATATTCCATTAGTCCAGATTAATCATTGATGATTCAAGTACATGTGATGACGTGGCATGGCTAAGCAGCTAACACGGTCTAACCATCCCATGTTGATTTTAGTATTAACCAACTATAATGAACCAATCTAGGGTGACAATAGATCATCGCATACAAATGACAAGGTAGGGTATAGATCAAAAGGTATATTAACTAAGTCCCAATTTAATTTGAAACAATTGTATACTTGAAATAATATGCAATAGGGTAAAACAATATAGCAATTTTATAAACATGGGTCCAACATGATAAAAGCACAACTTGCCTTAGAAAAGCCCTTATTCTTTCTCTGGACCTTGATCTTGAGTCAACGAATCTTCCTTGGATGCGTTGCACAATTCGACGTCTACACGAAACGATAGAGAACACCAATTAAACACCAAAAAAGAGAGCAAATGATTTCTAAAAACCAACCGACGCGTGGCAAGATGAGCGGCAGAGATTGGCTACGACGCGTTCGATCTAGGGCGCACATGCGGCAAGCATAACGGGCTGGATTTCCTGGCATCTTAACCACTCAAGTCAATCTTCACCGTCCACCCCACATTCGACGGCCATAACTTTAACGCACACGCGGTTTGATTACGACCCTCCGATTGAAATCCAACGGCGACCCAAGCCATGCCTTCCCCATATGAAAATGGCCGTTAGATCCTTGGTCAATGGCTAACGATCCGATTTCTAAAGATAGGCCAGAGCGACGGCCCATAGGGCTACACAACGGTGGGACCATGTGAATAGTGTTGTGCTCCGGCTCAACACTGTTTACATATTTTTCCCGAATTTTTTATTATGAATAATTATAAAAATTAATTTAATATGTTTTAAGCAAAAAAAAATATCAATAAAAATCCAAGAAAACTCTAGAAAATACTTTAAGACATTTTGAACTCAAATAAAATATTTTTAGCTAAATTTTATAATAACTTTATCTAAATTTCATTAGTTTTCACAAAAGGCCAATATACTTAATTTAAAATAAGTTCAAATAAATTCCAGAAAAATCCAATAAATTTAGGAAATTCATAAAATGCAGAAATAACACAATAAATCAATTAAAAGGCAAAAATTTTGATATTACAAACCTCCCCCTTAACAGAATCTTGACCCCGAGATTTAGGGCTAGCTAGAGAATAGGCTTGGGGATTCTGACTTCAAATCCTATTCATGCTCTCAGGTAGCTTCACTCTCTGAATGATTGCTCCACTGCACTCTGCAAAAGTGAATAGACTTGTCCCTGGTCTTGCGCTCCATTACATCCAAAATCTTGATCGGCTGTTATTTATAAGTCAAATCCACCTGCAGTTCAATTACTTTCAATAGTGTCTACTCTACTGCCACCCTGAGGCACTTCTTAAGCTGTGACACATGAAACACATCATGCACTCTTACTAACGAATGCGGTAATTCTAACTGATAAGCAAGTTCTACTCGACAGCTCAAGATCTTGAACGGACCAACATACCTTGGCGCAAGCTTCCCTTTTGTGTGAAACCTTTTAACACCTTTAAGAGGTGTAATTTGAGATACACAAAATCATCTGGCTCAAATCTCAAATCACGATGACGATTATCAGCGTAGCTTTTCTGTCTTTACTGTGCTAGTTTTAACCTCTCTCTAATGATAGCAATTTGCTCTTCGGCTTCCTTGAGAATAGTAGACCTAAACACCAAATGCTTTTCTATCTCATTCCAATTCAACGGAGTACGACAGGCATGACCATACAAAGCCTCAAATGGTGATATTTGCAAACTAACCTGATAGTTGTTGTTGTAGTTGAACTCAGCATACGGCAAACATTTATCCCCGGTGGTAGCATAAACTAAAGTACAAGCTCTTAACATATTCTCAAGAATCTGATTAACTCTTTCCGTTTGACCATTTGTTTGCGGATGATACATTGTATTGAAATTCAGGCTAGTTCACATTGCCTCATACAACTTATTCCAAAATTTTTGAGGTAAATTGAGTATCTCTGTCTGACATAATCTTTTTAGGCACACCATGCAAACTCACAATCCTTGACATATAAAACTCTGCTAAATGATCTCTTGAGTAGGTAGTCTTAACTGGTGTGAAGTAAGCAACTTTAGTTAAACGATCAACGATGACCCATATGGAATCATAACCCTTTTGAGTTCTAGGCAAATTCTCAGTGCTACGGATCTTATTACTGATTTGCCTCCTACTTTCTCTCAGAAATCTACAACAACTGAAGCGAACCAACAGGTCTATGATGCTTTGCCTTCACTCTTTGACACATCATATAAAACAACATATTCAACAACTTTACACTTCTTCTAGGGCCACCAAAACCTTTCTTTGAAATCTTGATACAATTTGGCACTTCCGAGGTAAATTAGTTATTTTGAATTATGAGCTTCCTCAAAATCAACTGCTTAAGCTCCTTCTTGCTCGGTACATAGATTCAACCTTTAAACCGCGTGGGACCTTGCTCATCCATAGTAAAATCCTAATCTAAGCCTTCATCTTTCTTTGACTTTATTCGGTTGATTTTCTTATCATCCTTCTGACTTCCTCTGATCTGATCTTCAAGTGTTGGCTTCACTATCAAAGCAGCTAGAAATCCTTGCGGAACAACTTCGAATTTTAGCTTATAAAATTCTTTACACAACTCTGGTTGATCACTTGATATCAGCATATTCACACTATGGCTCTTTCGACTCAAAGCATCGACTACCACATTAGCCTTGTCAGGGTGACAATGGATTCAAACATTATAATCTTTGATCAACTCCAACCATCTTCTCTGGCTCAAATTGAGATCTGAGTGAGTGAAAATATACTTTAAGCTCTCTTGGTCCATATATATCTCACACCTATGTCCAATGAGATAATAATGCCACAACTTCAAAGCATGCACTACGGCAGCTAACTCCAAATCATGCGTAGGATAATTCTTCTCATGCAGCCTCAATTGCCTTGACAATAGACAACATCCTTGCCATTCTGCATCAATACACATCCAAGACTTTGTCTCGTGGCATCACAATAGATATCGAAACTGTTCTGAACATCTGGCAATACTAACACTAGAGTTGTCGTTAGACGTTTCTTTAATTCCTGAAAACTCTTTTTGCACTCTAGCGTCCATACAAACTTCATCTCCTTTTTCAACAACTGCGTAAGCGGTCTACCAATCGTCGAAAATCCTTCGATAAATCGATGGTAATATCCTGTCATTCCCAGAAAACTATGAATCTGAGTAACTGATTTTGGTTGCTCCCAATGCAACACTGCTTCCACTTTGCTTGGATCAACGGCAACTCCTTTAGCAGTCATTACATGGCCAAGAAATTCAGCTTACTCCTTCCAAAAATTACACTTACCAAACTTAGCGTACAACTGTTGCTCTCGCAGTCTTTCCAAAACCAATCTCAAATGTTCTGCATGCTCTTCCTTTGACTTGGAGTAACCATGAATATCGTCAATGAATACTATGAAAAACTTGTCAAAATATTCCATGAAAATCTTATTCATCGTATTCATAAATTATGTGATGGCATTAATCATTCTAGCAGACATAACTGTAAACTCATATTGTCCAATCGCGTAGAAAACTCTGACTTAAGAACATTCTCTACACGTATCCTTAACTGATGATAACTCAATCGAAGATCTATCTTTGAGAAAACTCCAGCTCCTCTTAACTAATCAAACAAATCATCGATCCTGGGCAACGAATACTTATTCTTTAATCATCACTTCATTAAATGCTCAATGGTCGATACACATCCTTAAGCTCCCTTCTTCAAACAGAACAGGCACTCCCTATGGTGACAAACTGGTTCTGGCGAAATATTTTTCGAGCAACTCTTCGATCTGCTTCTTCATCTCAACTAGCTCATTTGTAGGCATTCGATAAGGTCTCTTCGCTTTTGGCGTTGTACCAGGCACTAATTCAATAACAAACCTGATCTCTCGATCTGGTGGCATACTAAACAAATCCTCACAAAACATATCCGAATAATCTCCAACAACTGGCACATCTTCTAGGCTAGCAACTTCCACACTATTTACCATCAACTAACCATCATGATCTGCAGTCGCTTGAAATTCCATTTTTCCGCCTTTAGGGCTTTTAGCTGACACAACTCTTCGACCAAACTCCAAGACAGCCTTATGTCAAGACGACCAATCCATTTCTAGAGTAGCATCTCTGGTTTGATATCCAATATGATTCACTAGGAACTTTTCTCCAACAATAAGCAACTTAACTCATAACATTCTAGGTTAGATCAAGCAATACTGTACTTTCTGACAATGGCAATTCTTTCGGGCTGATAAGCTTTACCAACAACACTGAACTGACCACCATTGCACATGCAACATCTTCAGGTGAACCATCAACACAGGTGAATACTCATAAACATCTGACTCTTCATTTACCATTAGTATTTTTATTCCAACACTTGACATACCAATATATTACCATCTTTACTTTATCACTTTAAAGAAGGAATCTTTATAGGGAATTCATCACTAATCACTTTCCTTTACAAGTAGAGTTATGACATTGCACAGGGTAAAATCATTAATCTAAACTTCCTCGATGGTCGTTGGCGCTGAAGTTTTGACTGGACAGAATTGAGATTGACTTGAACGGGCGTGATCACTTTCTTCTGAGGGCAATTATTGACAAAATGCCCGAGCTTGTTGCAGGTATAACAGAGTTTAGGGAAAACTATCTTTCTTGAGCATTTATTGACTGGGCTAGTGTCTTCACTCAAACGTCTTTTCTTCAACTGGTTCTCTGGACCAACTTCTCTTGCAACTTCACCACACACTCTTAGCGTTACAAGCGTGATTGAGGTAATTTCTGGTATTACCATAGCTGCAGGCGATGCTTTTCTTCTCTGAGGGCACTGATTAGAATAATGACCTTTCTCACGACATCTATAGCACATATGTAACCCTTGTTGTGCTTTATTGGTTGCAATTGTATGCTCATTATTGTCCTCCTTGTGAATCTCAATTGGACATTTTTAGGGCACTCCCTAGCCCAATGACCTTCTTCATCACACAAGAAACATGCTGTTGGTGATTGCCATTTACTACTTTCCTGATGAAGGCTAACAAGATCAGTGTGATGCGTCTTTAGAAAATAATTTTGAAAATCCTCTAGAGACGATCAGACTATCTAGGGTCAAGACCTACAGTTAATATGGCTCTGATACCACCTCTGACGGGACCCGAATATGCAAATCTGGACCCTCTCTGTATACTGCACTAGTCCAGGATCACGCTAGTGCACACAGGCTCAACATAAATGAATATCACAATCATACACAGCGAAAACATTATGAAAGACATCACATATTAATTAATACCTATTGAATGACCTTATGGTCAACTTACAAGACTATGCCTCAGAAGGCTGAATTACAAATTAAACTGCAGCGAAGAGAAAATGTAGATAAACCTCCCAGTATACCACAGGCAACTGATAAGGCTCGCACCCTAAAAATTCGTCTTCTTCTGGTACATCTCCTCCAGCATTGGTGTAGACTCCTAAACTGATGATATTGTCCTGAGCAAGGGTGATTACTTAAAGCACTTAACAAGTTGTGCACAGAATGCAACTCTAACATAACTATATGCAAGGCTTATTTCAAAGGAATGGCTAATATGGCTCTTTTGCAATAAGCAACATTTATGAACAAATACGAAAAATAGATTGTAAAGGCAGTAAAACAAATAGCAGTAATAAATAATTTCAGCATTTCTCAAGTAAACCATGTTTTCAATCCTGAGTCAAGTTCCAACCTTCCATATGGCAATTCTGTCGTTCCAACCAAGTTTCCATTTAATTAAACTAACCCTTAACTGTAATTACCGAACATTGCTCAATACCGCGAGCACGGCTATCCGAAAAGATTTACACTCTGCAGAGGTTATGCACTTTACCCACACGATATGATCGTCTCTTATTTTCAAGCTATTGACACACTTCCTTTGGTGTGTCGACGGAGATATCATGACAAAGCCTTTTCAAAGCTCTGCCTTAACCCAATACTACCCGCTGAGGTTTCAACATTGCAGGGTTAAACCGCTATAACAGGGCCCCCCTCTTGCGCCATTTGGGTTGATCCCTGAACCCGGGACTGACACCACCGATAGTAGTACCAAAGCTAACATATTGCAAATTAATCAGCTAGGCTGTCCCATACAAGACATGTGTTTACATGATTGACTCAGTCAAAGGTTTGCAAGGTTAAGTCCTTAAGATGATCGAGGCAAGACTTCCACATACCCTCTGCCCATCAGGCCCACCTTGGCATATTCGCCCTTGCCACTTGCCCCAATCTAAGTGATTACCACCCCAGTTGATTACCAAGCACCACGTGCTTTCAACAAGTCAACATCATTGCGTGACATCCCTCGTTACTACAACTCAATCTCATCGTATGACAACACATGACACACAAGTTCGTTAACATGTTTCATATTCCATTAGTCAAGATTAATCATTGATGATTCAAGTAAATGTGATGACATGGCATAGCTAAGCAGCTAACACGGTCTTACCATCCCATGTTGATTTTAGTATTAACCAACTATAATGAACCAATCTAGGGTGACAATAGATCATGCCATACAAAAAACAAGGTAGGGTATAGATCAAAAGGTATATTAATTAAGTCCCAATTTAATTTGAAACAATTGTATACTTGAAATAATATGCATGGGGTAAAACAATATAGCAATTTTATAAACATGGGTTCAACATGATCAATGCACAACTTGTTGTAAAAAAGCCCTTATTCTTGCTCTCGACCTTGGTCTTGAGTCAACGAATCTTCCTCGAATGCGTTGCACAATTCGATTTGAATTTCAAATTTAAAGAGATAAGAGCTCTACACAAATTTGAATTTAAAATTTAAAGAAAAGGATAAAAGATAGGCTATGTATATAAATAATGCAAATGAACTGAGAATTGAATGAAACCAATTTTATTGGAATCCTTAGATTTCCATCAACTCAAATATAAAAAAATATTTAAATATCATATTTGTTTGAATCACTTTCTATTAAAAAGTTGTTCTCAATATATTAAATTTTCATGAATGCATAAATAGTGCAAGAGAAATCTAAAATGAACAAAGTTGATTTCTATATACTAGTATGTCAGTAGGTTAATTTAATATGCTAAAATGTTTAAGTTATAAACTAGACTTTGAATTGTTTCATGATTAAGAATGAGACCCTAGTGTAAAAGGTATGTTCATGCATATATTCCAGAATGATCATTTATGCTATTTTAGCAGCAAATAAAATGTCTCGTCTACGCACTAAAATTTGTAAAATCAGTTTAGTAATACTATACAAAGAAAATACTTCAATCTTATGAAGAAAGAACCTCATTTAGTCTTGCTTTGCATATATATCTTGATAGCAAAATAACCTTGATGTATTATGTTTTCAAAAAAGCTTAGGCCTTTCCGGCAACTCATAAAACAACTCATCTAAATTCATATTTTATGAAGAACATCCCAGAAATGATCCTTGAGACAAGGTCTACCATAATCTAGAAAAATATTCTTTTTACAACTTGCTTTGCATCTGAATCTTGCTAGCTTTGCTTTGCATCTGAATCTTGCTAGCTCTATACCCTTAAGTGTGATAGTCATCAGAAACCTTAATGCCATTTAAGCTATTTCTGCAATGAATAAAGCATCTCGTCTAAATCCTAAAATTTATGGAATTAGCTTAGGATTGCTCCCCAAAGTATAGACAACCTTATTATTAAGAAATAATATTGTTTCATAATGTTCTGCATATAAATCCTGTCATGCAAATAACCCTAAGTATTATGATCTCCATAATCCATAATATGAATAAACGAGCTTTAATAACAAATAAGAAATCAATGCTTAAGATATTTGTTTTAACCAAGACCTTCTTGCAAACCAGGATACGTAACCAATAGCCCAACCTAACAGATCTAGTATATATTTATATATGTATATTCAAAATGATTTCTTATGCAAAGTCAGTTAAATATTAAGTACTACTCATATATAATATGATAACTAATGTTTTAATCCTATTTATCCAAAAAAAATTAGCATCTATAATTCGAAGTTATAAATACAAGAATACATAATTTTATCCTCTTGAATTCGTAAAACAAGAATAAATAATCTATAAAAGAATATGCATCCGTTCTTTATAGCAAGTCTTTATTTGATATACTGTCTATCTTCTTTTTGCCCTTGTTGAAATTGTTATTCGCTATATTTCCATTGAACGATGTGTAGAACCCGACGTTACTAATTCCGTCGTCAACCACGCCAGTTGCAGCCGTGACTTCGTCATAAACAACAATTAAGCAAGGGAAGCACCCCCTTTGATCATATTGATCCCAGTATTTAATTTTCATTGTATTTATTGAAATATTTCATGCATGCGTTTATTTTTTGTAAATTCGCTATTTTGTGGTACTGGTAGATACACCTGTTGTCTCATGAAACTTCCTTGATAAGTATGGACATGTGAACCTTGATAACCATATAAACGGATTAGACAATACAAAATGTCAACTTGGGTATATGCGAATATTAACCATGCTTAGCCATGCTTTAGAACCAACATTGAATATGATCAGATCAAAATTGATTCTTGAGAATTGAAAAAGGTTGGTTATGACATGATGTCAGTTGCTGGTATTTTGACTAGAAATCCCAAAATAAAAATTATGGTTTAGATGCAGGCAATTATTGGCAATAGCCGGTTGTGCAAGGGTTAGACTTGTACGTAGTGTAGGGGGAGATTATTGCCCTTGTTGGATTAAGGACTGAGCTATGGGTTGTTTTCAAGCCAAGAAAATCGTACAACCACGAGTGCTGGTATGAGATAGCCTTAACCTATTAAGTTGTTAGGTTTGGCTTTGCACATTGGTAGGCGGGAGGTAGTATGAGCAATCCTTTCTAGGTTTGGTTATGAGGGGCTTCCACACTTCGTTGTGGGTAAATGCATATCGGTATAATGGTGTATGCCTTGGTATGGGAAGAAACCCTCACCGCAGGGATTTACTGCTCCTATCACAGGGAATTACTGCTCATATTACAACTTTAAAATGATAGGGAATCATTGTCGTGTTTCTTCTCCATAACAAGGATTCAACGTCATCGGGCTGGTGCAAAGTTAGGTCTATGTAATGTAACGGTTACGTTATGATCTCTCTGCGGCACACCAAAAGAAGTGTGCTAATAGCTTGCACAAAGAGCTGATCATTTCTTCTGGGTAAAGCTGTACACCTCTGTAGAGTGAAAATCTAATTAATTAGCCGCACCTACGGTCAAAGGCACTTGGTAACATCATCACATGGTTAGCAGTTTTACTATTTTCAAAATGGGATGATTTTCACCTGATGTGCCTTGTTTTTGGCAAAGATTATGGTTACGCCGCGTGTTGGCAAGGAATGGATATGTCAGAATTGGATTATTGGATCATTGAATTATTCAATGCTCGCGAAAGGCTGTGAGTATTACTTATGCTTTACTTATTTCTTATTAGTCAAACTTGCTTTATTAAATTGCGTTTGCAAATGACAACTTGATTTACAAATTCAAATTTCACTTTATGCAAATTAACCGTAGAAGCCTTTCTTTTGAAATGGCCAGCATATATTATAGGATTTGCAGAAGTCTTGTGGAATACATAAAGTACGCACCCTTGCTTATTATGTTGTTTTAGGAGGAAAAAGATAGCGGAGCTTCGAAAGATCTCTTTTCGTCGCAAGATGCGGGAATTTCAATGAAGCGACCTTTCTAGGGATTATGTCTTGTCAGTTACCTGAGGGATTGGATGGGCACACTACAAGACTTTGCTTCTTTTGTTGCTCTATTTATATACTCTGAGTTGTAAGAATATATTGTACAAATAGCTTCCGCTTGAATAAAATGATGTATGGATGTGATTCCAATTGTTGAAATTGTGCGTACTAACCACTGATCATGGGACTAGTATTGTATGCGCATTAGATTTCCATTTTTGCATTTATGTGAAAATAGGGGTCGTTACATTCGGTATCAGAGCTATACTGACCGTAGGATAAACCCTGGATAGCATGGCCGTTAGTAATAAGATTATCTACATATTCTTTTAAAATTTCTAGCCCTCCTTGCAAATTCAGTTTCAGCAGGATTAATAACATAGATCTCTTTTCCAGTCATCTCTTCACTTTCTACCGGTTGGGCTTGATTCCCACAAGTCAGTCGCACAACCCCACCTTTTGTCTTCGGTAAGCCAGCTAAGCTCTTTTGCTTTGTTTGCCATAGCCACCAGCCATGCCAAGATATGGAGTTTCAACTAACAAAATGTTCGCCCTGACAACCAAAGCCTGTCACCATCCAAGTCACAACTATAACCACCTTATCTTCTCATTTGGACGCTGAAAAACCAAGTCAGCTTGCTTTTTCTCCTCTGCACCGAAACCAGTCAAAGCAGCATAGCATGTCCCTGCTAGCTTTTTCTCTACCACAGAAATAAAAATAACCCATTGATACCATGATAGAGCTCGGCTCTGAATCTTCTGCCGTGATCACAAACCAAAAATGCAACCGCACTTTTCTCTAGCCATGCGTCGTCACCAATTGATGCCACAACCACTGCAAACAATGCCTCGGCAAAACAAAACCGTGCCAACTCAGTTAGTAAACATCGTTGTCCAAGCTTCTTTCCAGTGAACTCATCTTTACACCTGAAAACTATGGAAATGGCCAGCTCATTCAGTTTCCATTGCTCAACCACACCAAAACCACTCCCCCTTCCTTTCACCCTTTCTCTGTCAAAACAGAGAACTGCTATGGAAATGCCACCGCAAGTTGCCATGATCAACAAATTGCAACACCAACCAAATTCCCCCAAATCCGTATGTCAGCCATTGGTATCTATCCTTGTTTCATCACATTGCCATCTATCCTTGTTTCACCCATATGCAAAGAACTAGTCCAAAAATATATATATACCCGCACCTGTTGTCCTCAAAATTCTCTAAGTAAACCAACACCACAAAACTACCTCTATTACTTCAGGAAGTACTTCTACTGCGTTACTAAAATAGAAGATATGACTAAATAATAATAAGTAGAAATAGTGAAAACTTTTGCTGTAATCTAAGGAGATGTATAACTCCTATATAACAAAATAAAAGTGTGTTACCTTTTGACCAGTTGAAAGTTTTTACATGTATTGTTATTTCGGGATACTCTCGTAACACTTAACCAATAGGTTAAAAAGTTACGACAAGAAGACTCAAAATAATATAAAACCTATAGTTATGAAACCATTAAACATGCAATATTATTTTAAAACATGAACCTTCAAAAAAAACATTATATGTTGCACAAATATGATTATGATAACTCTTTTCCTCTCGCTTTAAATCACTTTCTTATCTAAATTATCATTCTAACCTCTTTCCTTTTAAAAAGATGATAGATGAACCATGTTAACTAGAAGCCTTGGAATGCTAATCTCAGTAAGAGGTGTAAAGTTTAAAAGAAACTAGTCCCTAAATAGCTTATTTTGAAAAATAGTACTATCCAAATTATACCTTACTCTAGTCGTATAGCAAACTCTTGTGCAAAAATACTTATGGTTAGGCTAGTAGAAGAAAAACCTTAAGACATCCCTCCTAAGTATTATGTTGAATATATATAGATTTAATGTTCTATTGAATTTTTGTTGTAAATCTTTTGTATTGCTTTTCGGGTTACTCTCATAAATGTTAAACCATGATGTTGAAATTTACAATGTGCCAACCCTTCTTTCATAAGAAATTTTAATTAAGAAAATTTTATTGAACGAAATGTTGCCTTGTGGCCTGGTTAACCCCTATCTGACCATCTCTCTTTGATTCCAACATCTTGTCAATCGTTGTTGCAGGATGCCTGTGACAAGGTCTCTCAGCAAAATCATGAAAAGTGAAATCGCGCAAGACTCTCAACCACCAAGAGATGATAATCCTACCCAAGTTCAACCAAATCCTCAGCATTCAGCTAAAGCACTCCGCTTTCAACATAACAATAATCATAGCTCCCTACCTTCCCAAGGTTCTCAAGAATCTAACTCAAAAGAGCAATTGCTAAAATCCCCAATCATCGCTCAAATGCTCGCCCTAATGAAACAAAATCGCCAGACTCACCCTCTTCTTCTCCAACATCTAGTGCAGATCAATCCCATCCTTGGCACAATTCTCGCCAGAAAAGAAAATGGTTCAAATCAGAAACCTACTCCTACAACTTATTCGATACCTAAACATTGTTCCTTAAAATGTTGTCAACCCAACCAATATGAAGATCGTACTTGCATTCGCTGTGAAGAAATAGGGCATACTACTAACGAGCATGTCATCAATTGTTCCAGCTATGAAGGAAATTATTCTCCTGGAAAATATCCCCTGAATAATATCACTTGTTACCTTTGCGAAAGTCAAGATCATTGCCCATCCCAATGCCCCCTTGATCCAGTAGTCACCGCCGCAGTTCAGCATCAGCAAGAAAAACTTTGAGCCTTAGTTTCTCAAGAATTGGCAAATAGAAGAGAAGCTGCACAAGAAATACCATTAGAAGAATTGGAGAAGCAACATTTCAACCTTGTCAATTATCATCAAGAAAGAAGTAATTGGCCATCGCCAATAGCATGCTTCTTGTGTGGTGAAGAAGGTCATTGGGCAAGGGAATGCCCTAAACATCGACAAATTAAGCTTCAGAAGGAGAACATCATGGAACATGCAATTGTTCTCAACAAAGTGTCACGAAAGAAACAAAAGTGCTTCAATTATCACAAAAAGGGCTATCTTGCTAAGAAATTCTCACAATAAGAATAAATATCCCCTGCAGCTATAGTCATACCAGAAGTTACATCGGTTAAAATTATAACCCCAAGAGTAGAAGGAATAAGATTTGCAGCAGGTCGCCCGAAGAATCAGTTAAAGAAGAGACGCTTAAACAAGGACACTTGCCCCAATAAGAATTCTACACAATTCCACTCCCACCTCAGTCACCATCTGTTCATACCTCCAACAACACCAATAATCAGCTATCTGGTGCTCAAAACCAAGCAATCAATGTTACTTGCTTTTATTGTTGTGAACGTGGGCATTATGCCAACAAGTGCCCAAAGAAGAAGCGAAATCAACCTTATGCTCAACCCCATGAAGCTATACAGCAACCGCAAAGATGAACTCAAGATTTCGGAGGCCAACAAGCTCCTAACTCTGCATCTACTCCCTCTCAAGACATCAAACATAGCATACCTGACACAATGCCAGGTACATCCCTTATGAATACAGTATGTACCTGAAATAAGATTAATTTGAAATCATCTTGTCTCTTTAGATCTACTTGAAGTCAACCAAAAATTCATATAGAAATTATTCTTAAAGTAATGTTTTGATAAGTGGAATGTTGCCTTATAAATCTAACTGAACTCTCATCAAAATATATCTTATCTTGATCCTCCCAAATGACCGGTAAAAGTACGAGTGCTAAACTTCCAATTTTCATCTTAACCATTACCCGATAAATCCTCCATATATTCCTTAATCAATGAAAAATCAAACACCTTGACTTTAGCTACCTTCTACTTATTCTTCTAAAAGTCAGCCCAAACCAAATTTACTTGCAACTAACTTCATCAACCCTTCTTGAGTTATCCAAATTAGCCCATTATATTTAAATACTCTCCTTGATATCAACACCCAATTCTTCTCAAATAATTCTAGTTGCTATTCATCTTTTCATTTTTATCATATTCCATACCTCTCCTTAAAAATAGCTTAACCTTGTTAATAATCTAAAAATTGGTTATTCAATCAAAAGATATATATAAGAAGTGCTAATACCTCTCATCTACATATACGAAACCCAAATAGAAGTCTTTTTTATTCTTGACACATCCCTTCGGAATCGCAAGAAGAAGATCCAGTGAAGCGACTACACAGAAGATGAAGTGATGAGAACGACAAGATCACCTCCAAGGAATAATTCTCAAAACCCATCTAGTCCTTGCAAATCTCGAGGACGAGATTTCTGTAAGGGGTGTATTTGTAACATCCTAAAAATTCTAAATAATAAAAATAGAAATATAAAAATTAGAAAATGAAATTGAATAGAATTTTTAATTAAAATGTCAAGAATTAATTAAAATATTATCTTCTATTTCAATATCTTGAAATCCAACCCTAACAAAAGGATGAGTGCATAATAAAACTTCAAATCAAACAAAATATGAAAATAAATTGGAAACATAAGTTCACATTGAAATTTCATCCAATCTGAATTTCTTCTTGAGTTTTGGTTCATAAGAAATCTTTTATTGTATTAATTTCTATTTCCCCTTGTCGGGACCCGAATATGCAAATCCGGACCCTCTGTGTATACTGCACTAGTCCAGGATCACGCTAGTGCACACAGGCTCAACATTAGTAAATATCACAATCATACATAACGAAAATATTATGAAAGACATCATATGATATATACTACTAGTTGAATGACCTTATGGTCAACTTACATGACTACGCCTCGCAAGGCTGAACAACATATTAAACTGCAGCGGAATGAAAACGTAGATAACCCCTCAGTATACCACAGGCAACTGACAAGGCTTGCGCCCTAAACAGTCGTCTCCTCCTGGAATCTTTCCTCCAGTATTGATGTAGACTCTTCAACTGGTGATGTTGTTGTTGACAAGGGTGAGTACATAAAGCACTCCACAAGTTGTGCACAGAATGCAATTTAACATAGCTATATGCAAGGCTTATTCCAAAGGATAGGCTGTCATGGCTATTTTGGAACAAAGCAGCATTTATGAACAAATACAATAAATAGATTGCAAAGACTGTAAAACAAATATTAGTAATAGATAGGTTCAGCATTTCTCAAGTAAACCAAGTTTCCAATCCTAAGACAAGTTCCAACCTTCCATTGGCAATTCCGCCATCCCAATCAAGTTTTCCATTTAATTAAACTAACCCTTAACTGTAATTCCCGAGCATTGCTCTCAATACCATCCGAATAGTTTTACACTCTGAAGAGGTTATACACTTTACCCACACGACATGACCGTCTCTTGGTGCCATGCAATTAACACACTTCCTTTGGTGTGTCGGCGAAGAGATCATGACAAAGCCTTTACAATGCGCTGGCTTAACCCGGTACCACCCGCTAAGGTTTCAACACTGGCGGGACTGGTTACCACATCCAGGGCCCCCCTCTTGCGCCATGTGAATTACTCCATAACTCGGGAACTCACACCGACCAAGATAGTACCAAAGTTAAGACATTGTAAATTAATCAGCTAGGCTGGCCCATACTAGACATGTGGTTGCATGATTGACTCAGGTCAAAGCCTTGCAAGGTTAAGTCCTTAGAGTGATCAAGGCAAGACATCCACATACCCTCTGCCCATTGGTCCCACCTTGGCATAATCGCCCCTTGTCACTTGCCCTAATCTAAGTGATTATCACCCAAGTTGATTACCAAGCACCACGTGCCATCAACAATTCAACATCGTTGCGTGACATGAGTCGCCACCACAACTCAATCTCATTGTATGACTTCACATGACACACAAGTTCACATCATTGTTCCATATTCCATTAGTCAAGATTAATCATTGATGATTCATGTACATGTGATGACGTGGCATGGTTAAGCAACTAATACGGTCTAACCAGCCTATGTTGATTATCATTACTAACCAACTATAATGAACCAATCTAGGGTGACAATAGATCATGGCATACAATGACAAGGTAGGGTATAGATCAAATGGGTAGATTAACTAGATCCCAATTTAGATTGAAACAATTGTATACTTGAAATACTATGCAATAAAGTAAAACAATATAGCAATTTTATAAACATGGGTTCAACATGATCAAAGCACAACTTGCCTTGGAATAGGTTCTGGTCTTGCTCTGAAACTTGATCTTGAGTTGTTGAATCTTCCTCCGAAGCGTCGCACAATTCAACGTCTACGCGTACCGAAGAAGAAAAGCAAATAAATACCAAAACAGAGAGAAAATAAACACCAAAAATCAATTAAAATTCATCATTAAATAGATATCAATTTTACAAATTTTTAGAAACTTGAATCACTCAAATCTGAGTTAAAATCCAAAAGATATAGCCTTTTGAAGTTTTAATAAATATTAAAATTACAGAAATTGGAAAAATCAGAATTAACCGAATTATTTTTAGATTGAAAAACCGATTAACTGCGTCACGCTAACGTCAGCTCTGGCCTGGATCAACCGGAGCTTGACACGTGGTCCCGGTCCATGGACTCGGTCCACGGGACCGCCTCTGGTCCACCACAGACGCGGTCGATGGCGCCTCGCAGAACGTGCCGACATGTGGTCGCACCCGATTGGTCGCAGTGCCACCCCCGCCGATGCACAACACGCGGCTTGCATCCATGGCTTGATCCGATCGAACGGACGCGGCTGGCTGCAACGTGGCGTGGTCTTGACCGTTGCGCGCAAATATGACGGCTAATACCTCTCGGGTCTAGCAATGGCGACACGGTGGCGCTTCTTCGCCGGACTTGGAGACGACGACGAGCTCAACGGCGTTATGGTGATGTTCTGACAACGAGACTCCACGGATCCGACGCGACGCGGTACGGGGATCTCAAATCTGGTCTTCGAAGCAGCGGACATGGCTGAACGGCGACGTGCTCGGCAAAACCGCGGCGGCTTCAGTTTTCCACTCCGGCGAGGTCAAGCGGCTACTACAGGTCTCCTCGGGCGACGGCGCGTCAGAGAAATGGTGCGGCAACTCACGGGGAACCTCGAGGACTACCCGCCTCTATTTATAGCCTAGACGTTCGAGCCCTACACAGCGAAGAAGTCCGGTGTCGTCACGGCGGTGGACTCCGAATTCGAAACGAAGACGACGACGCCTCAGCCGTACACGCGTCGTGAATCGGATGGACACCCACGCGCATGACATGGCGAAATCTGGATCCTCCACGCGACACAATCCAAAGACTAAAGGTCGCTAGGGTTTCTACCTCCGAAATCACTATCCATCCTCCGATCATGATCCGACGGTTGCGGCGATTCCTTCTAGAAAATGGGCCGACGCAGTATGGAATCGGGCTCGGCCCATTACTGTTCACGAATTTCTGGGTTTTATCAATTAAAACAATTCCAGAAATTCATTTAATTAGTTTTAGGCAAATAAATTATCAGGGAAAAATCCGAGAAAAATCTCAAAAATACTTTGAGACATTCTGGACTCAAAAAAAATATTTTTGGCAAAACTTTATTTTAAATTTGCATAAATTTAAATAATTTTCAACAAAAGGCCAAAACACTTAATTTGCAAGTAACTCCAATAAATCCAAAAAAATCGAAATAAATTCCAAAGAAATCATAAAATGCGCAAATAACAGTAGAATAATATTTAGGCGAATTTTTGGGATGTTACAAACCTCACCCCCTTAATAGAATCTCGACCCCGAGATTCAGGGCTAACTTGAGAATAGGTTTGGAAACTTTGACTTCAAATCTTCTTCACGCTCCCAGGTTGATTCACTTTCAGAATGATTGCTCCACTGAACTCTGCAAAAGCGAATAGACTTGCTCCTGGTCTTGCGCTCCATAACATCCAAAATTCTGATGGGTTGCTCCTTGTAAGTCAAATCTTCCTGCAGCTCTATTGCGTCCAACGGGGTTTGTTCTACTGGCACTCTAAGACATTTCTTAAATTGTGACACATGAAATACGTTGTGCACTCCTGCCAAGGACTGAGGCAAATCCAACTGATAAGCTACCTCTCCTCGACGGCTTAAAATTTTGAACGGATCAACATATCTTGGTGCAAGCTTCCCTTTAACGTGAAACCTTTTAACACCCTTAAGAGGGGTTACCCTGAGATACACATAATCCGCTGGCTCGAAACTCAAATCTCGGCATCGGTTGTCAGCGTAGCTCCTTTGCCTTGACTGCGCTATTTTCAACCTCTCCCTAATCATAGCAACTTGATTTTCTACCTCCTTAAGAATATCTGGTCCAAACACCAATCGCTCTCCTGTTTCATTCCAATTCAGCGGAGTACGACAAGCACGTCCATACAACGCCTCAAACGGTGACATTTTCAAGCTAGCTTGATAACTATTATTGTAACTGAATTCTGCATACGGTAAACATTTATCCCAAGATGTAGCATAAGCTAACGCACAAGCTCTCAACATATCCTCCAAAATCTGATTTACTCTTTCATCGACCGCATGCTCATGGATGATACATTTATCAGATCAAATTCAAAGAGTTCCCATTGCTTCATGCAACTTGTTCCAAAATCTTGAGGTAAATTGGGTACCTCTGTCTGACACAATCTTTTTGGGTACTCCATGCAAACATACAATCCTTGACATATACAACTCTGCTAAACGATCTCCTGAGTAGGTGGTCTTCACCGGGATAAAATGAGCGACGTTGGTCAACCGATCCACAATAACCCAAATTGAATCATATCCTCTTTGAGTCTTAGGTAAACCGGTGATAAAATCCATACCGATTTCCTCCCACTTCCATTCAGGAATTTTCAACGGCTGTAACAGACCCGTAGGTTTTTGATGCATGGCTTTTACTCTCTGACATACATCGCATAGAGCAACATGCTCAGACACCTCACGTTTCATATTAGGCCACCAAAATCTCTCTCTCAAATCTTGATACATTTTAGCACTTCCCGGATGAATCGAGTACTTAGAATCGTGAGCTTCCTCAAGGATCAGTTGCTTCAGCTCCTTTTTGTCCGGTACACAGATTCGGCCTTTGAAGAACATGGTTCCTTGCTCATCTAGAGTGAAATCCATGGCTAGGCCTTGCTCTTTCTTGGACTTGATCTTAGTGATTTTCTCATCATCTTTCTGGCCTTCTCTGATCTGATCCTCAAGTGTTGGTTTTACTTCCAGTGCAGCTACAATTCCTTGCAAGACCACTTCTACTTTCAACTTTTGAAACTCCCTGCATAACTTCGATTGATCACAGGATAACAATAAATTCTAACATTTTAATCCTTGATCGACTCCTGCCATCTCCTCTACCTCAACTGAAAGTTGACTGAGAAAAGATGTATCTTAACTCTTGTGATTTGCACATATTTCCAATGAGATAATGACGCAATAACTTCAAAGCGTGCACTACGGTAGCAATTTCCAATTCATGTGTAGCATAGTTCTCTTCATGTGGCCTCAACTGTTCTGACGCATAGGCAACAACTTTGCCTTTCTGCATTAACACACATCCAAGATCTTGTCTTGAGGCCTCATAGTATATATCAAAACTGCATTTGCACATCTGGCAACACTAAGATAGGTGCTATAGTCAAACGTTTCCTCAATCACAGAAAACTCTTTTCGCACTGCGGCGTCCATGCAAACTTCTTCTCCTAATTGCCTAAGCGGTCTTGGTTGCTCCCACGTAACATCGCTTTTGGTTAGATCAACGGTAACTCCTTTAGCAGTCATCTCATGGCAAGAAATTCAACTTTCTCCCTCCAACAGTCACATTTGCTAAACTTAGCATACAACCATTGGTCTAGCAACCTTTCGAAAACTAATCCCAACTTGTTCCGCATCTTTCCTTTTGACTTGAAGTAAACAAAGACATCCCACCTATACACCATAACAGCTTGACCAAATTTCCCATGAAACTCCATTCTTCATGTTCATAATCTCTGTAATGGCATTGATCATTCTAGCAGACACAACTGTAAACTCATATTGTCCATACTGCGTAGAAAACTCTGACCTAAGAACATTCTCTACACGAATTCTTAACTGATGATAACTCGATCGAAGATCTATCCTTCAGAACACTCCAGCTCCTTTTTGACTGATCAAACAAATTACGATCCTGGGCAGCGAATACTTAACCTTGTAATCATCACTTCATTAAATGCTCGATGGTCGATACACATCCTTAAGCTCCCATCTTCAAATAGAACAGGCGCTCCCTATGGTGACAACTGGCTCTAGCAAAATATTTTTCTAACAACTCTTCAATCTGCTTCTTCATCTCAACTAGCTCATCAATAGGCATTCGATGAGGTCTCTTTACTTTTGGCGCTGTACCAGGCACTAACTCCATAACACACTTGATCTCTCGATCTGGTGGGATTCATAGGAAATACATCTGGATACTCTCTAACAACTAGCACACCTTCAAGGCTAACAACTTCCACACTATTGATATTTTGCTGACCAACACGAACCGCAGTCGTTTGAAATCTGGCATTCAGGGCTTTTTAGCTGACACAACTCTTCAACCAAACTCCAAGACACCCTTATGTCCGGACGACCAATTCATTTCAGGAGTAGCATCGCGGGTTTGTTGTCCAATATCGTTCGCTAGAAACTTTTCTCCAACTTAACTCCATCACATTCTAGGTTAGATCAAGCAATACTGTACTTTCTGACAACGATAATTCCTCGGGCTGACAAGCTTTAGAAACACCACTGAATTGATCATCATTGCACATGCAACATCTTCAGGTGAACCATCAACATAGGTGAATACTCAGAAACATCATTTATCATTAATGCTTTTATTCCACACTTCACATATCAACCTCTCAACCATCTTTACTTTATTTAATTAGGCAAGAAAATCTTTACATGGAGTTCATCACTAGTTACTTTTCTTTTACAAACGAGGGTATGACACTTGCATAGGATAAAATCATCGATCTAAACTTCCTCGATTGGCATTGGCGTCAAGTTTTGACCAAAGTAATTGAGATTGACTTGCACTGGTGCGATCACTTTCTTATGAGGGCAATTGTTAGCGAAATGCCCAGGCTTGTTGCAGGTGTAACAAAGCTTAGGTCCATCTCCCTTCCTTGAGCATTCGTCGACTAAGGCAGTGTCTTCATTCAGACGCCTCTTCTTCAATTGATTCTCCGTACAAACTTCTCTTGCGACTTTACTGCTCACTCTTGGCGTTATGAACTTGACTAAGGTAACTTCTGGAACATCCATGGCCGTAGATAATGATTGTCTTCTCTGTGGGCATCGATTAGTATAATGGCCTTCCTTGTGGCAGTTGTAACACACCCGTGTTCGCTGTTGTACAGCTACAGGTACATCGTTGTCTTCTTGTTGCGTCAGAACTGGTTGCTTCATAGGGCATTCCCTAGCCCAATGACCTTCTTCATCACACAGGAAACATGCTGTTGGTGATTGCCAATTACTACTTTCTTGATGAGGGCCAACAGGATTAAGGTATTGTATCTTTAACTCTTCTAGCGGCTCCATTTTTGCAGCTGACTTTTCACCTCTTCTTGACAACTCTTGAGCAACTATGGCTCGAAGATTCTTTTCTTCGATCTTTGGGTTCTGGTGAACTATTGGATCCAAGGGACATTGAGCTGGACCATGATCTCGACCATCACACAGGTAACATGTGATGTCACTCATAGGACACTCTCCAAGAGAATGGCTTCCATCACAGCTGGAGCAATTAATCGCATGCTAGTCAGTGGTATGTCCTATTTCTCCACAGCGAATGCACGCACGATCTTCTGACTTGTTTGGTTGACAGCACTTTAGAGAGCAATGCTTAGATGTCGAACAAGGCGCAAATATAGTATTATGCTCCGTATTGACCGTGACCATACTGCCTCCATGTGAGGCAAAGAAATTACGAAAAGCAACAACAAATTCATTCCACGTGATATTCCGCTGGGCTTCATGAACAGCACAATATTTCTTCCACCATTTAGCAGCAATTCCTTGTAACTGATAAGAAGCATACAGGACTTTCTCATCACCTTTACACTGAGCAATGAGCAGCTTCCTCTCAATGGTCTTGAGCCAATCATCCGCTTCCGAAGGTAATACATTTCCTGAAAACACTGGCGGACGAGTCCTTATGAATTCTGATAACCTTGAATAGGGACAAAAATCATTGGTAGCAGCTTGGGACACTTGGTTGACATTGGCTTGGTCAGTGATATTCTGCATCTGCTTCATCATTGCATGCATCAACTGAGTCTGAGCAGTCACGAACTCTCTGAAATTCTGCATATCGATCTGTACTGATGGTTGAAGAATTGATCCATCATTGAGGTTCTCCTTGGATTGATTTTCACTTCCACTGATTCTGTTGTTTCCTCAAGTCTGAACCATCTGCTTGATTGCTTCACTGGGTTAGGGAAGAGGGAAATAGCATAGGTAAGAAGCAGGGATCCTAAAGCAGGAGAAATAGGCTTAACCCAATAACTTACGCAAATAATATTAATAACTTGGTATGGTTGCTTATATAAACCTAAAAGCTCTGCAACACATACTGCACACTCAGCAATCAAAGAAGAACCAATTCAACCTATACACACAAAACTACCGCCTACAGGGGTAACACTTCTATCTTAAGCAGACGCGACTCCCACACATGAGTCCCAACTGGCTATTCGAAGCATAGATCTTCTAGCTCCTGGAACACTTCATCAACCCACTCCTTCCTTGAGCTCGATGATTCCTTCATGATCTTCAGGGTTGACATCAAGCACTTGATGCTTTCTCCTAAGGTGTGGTATATCGTCAACTACTAAGATAACTCAGATAAGGTTTTTAACTCGATCCAGCAAGGGAGAGAGAAAGAAATTCAGCAAGGGGAAAGAGAGAAATTTTGAAGAGGAAAGGAACAGAAGAATAAGATAAGTAAAAAACATATTATCCTTTCAAGTTAATTCTTTCCTCTAGAAAATAATTTTGAAGGTCCTATAGAGACGACCAGACTATCTTGGGTCAAGACCTACAGCCAGTATGGCTCTGATACCACTACTGTCGGGACCCGAATATGCAAATCCGGACCCTCTGTGTATACTGCACTAGTCCAAGATCACGCTAGTGCACACAGGCTCAACATCAGTAAATATCACAATCATACATAATGAAAATATTATGAAAGGCATCATATGATATATACTACTAGTTGAATGACCTTATGGTCAACTTACATGACTACGCCTCGCAAGGCTGAACAACATATTAAACTGCAGCGGAATGAAAACGTAGATAACCCCTCAGTATAACACAGGCAACTGACAAGGCTTGCGCCCTAAACATTCGTCTCCTCCTGGAATCTTTCCTCCAATATTGATGTAGACTCTTCAACTGGTGATGTTGTTGTTGACAAGGGTGAGTACATAAAGCACTCAACAAGTTGTGCACAGAATGCAATTCTAACATAGCTATATGCAAGGTTATTCCAAAGGATAGGTTGTCATGGCTATTTTGCAACAAAGCAGCATTTATGAACAAATACAATAAATAGATTGCAAAGACTATAAAACAAATATCAGTAATAGATAGGTTCAGCATTTCTCAAGTAAACCAAGTTTCCAATCCTAAGACAAGTTCTAACCTTCCATTGGCAATTCCGCCATCACAATCAAGTTTTCCATTTAATTAAACTAACCCTTAACTGTAATTCCCGGGCATTGCTCAATACCGCGAGCACGGCTATCCGAATAGTTTTACACTCTGCAGAGGTTATGCACTTTACCCACACGACATGATCGTCTCTTGGTGCCATGCAATTAACACACTTCCTTTGGTGTGTCGGCGAAGAGATCATGATAAAGCCTTTACAATTCGCTGGCTTAACCCGGTACCACCCGCTAAGGTTTCAACACTGGTGGAACTGGTTACCACATCCAGGGCCCCCCTCTTGCACCATGTAAATCACTCCATAACTCGGGAACTCACACCGACCACCTTGGCATACTCGCCCCTTGTCACTTGCCCCAATCTAAGTGATTATCACCCAAGTTGATTACCAAGCACCACGTGCCATCAACAATTCAACATCGTTGTGTGACATGACTCGCCACCACAACTCAATCTCATCGTATGACTTCACATGACACACAAGTTCACATCATTGTTCCATATTCCATTAGTCAAGATTAATCATTGATGATTCATGTACATGTGATGACGTGGCATGGCTAAGCAACTAATATGGTCTAACCAGCCCATGTTGATTATCATTACTAACCAACTATAATGAACCAATCTAGGGTGACAATAGATCATGGCATACAATGACAAGGTAGGGTATAGATAAAATGGGTAGATTAACTAGATCCCAATTTAGATTGAAACAATTGTATACTTGAAATACTATGCAATAAAGTAAAACAATATAGCAATTTTATAAACATGGGTTCAACATGATCAAAGCACAACTTGCCTTGGAATAGGTTCTGGTCTTGCTCTGAAACTTGATCTTGAGTTGTTGAATCTTCCTCCGAAGCGTCGTACAATTCAACGTCTACGCGTACCTAACAAGAAAAGCAAATAAATACCAAAACAGAGGGTAAATGAAATCCAAAAATCAATTAAAATTTACCATTAAATAGATCTCAATTTTACAAATTTTTAGAAATTTGAATCACTCAAATCCGAGTTAAAATCCAAAAGATATAGCCTTTTGAAGTTTGAATAAATATTAAAATTACAGAAATTGGAAAAATCAGAATTAACCAAATTATTTTTAGATTGAAAAACCAATTAACTGCGTCACGCTAACGTCAGCCCTTGCCTGGACCAACTGGAGCTTGACACGTGGTCCCGGTCCATGGACTCGGTCCACGGGACCGCCTCTGGTCCATCACAGACGCGGTCCATGGCGCCTCGCAGAACGTGCCGACACGTGGTCGCACCCGATTGGTCGCAGCGCCACCCCCGCCGATGCATAACACGCGGCGTGCATCCACGGCTTGATCCGATCGAACGGACGCGGCTGGCTGCAACGTGGCGTGGTCTTGACCGTTGCGCGCAGATCTGACGGCTGATACCTCTCGGGTCTAGCGATGGCAACACGGTGGCGCTTCTTCGCCGGACTTGGAGACAACGACGACCTCAACGGTGTTATGGTGATGTTCTGACAACGAGACTCCACGGATCCGACGCGACGCGATACGGAGATCTCAGATCTGGTCTTCGAAGCGGCGGACATGGCTGAACGGCGACGTGCTCGGCAAAACCGCGGCGGCTTCAGTTTTCCACTCCGGCGAGGTCAAGCGGGTACTACAGGTCTCCTCGGGCGACGGCGTGTCAGAGAAACGGTGCGGCAACTCACAGGGAACCTCGGGGACTACCCGCCTCTATTTATAGCCTAGGCGTTTGAGCCCTACAAGGCGAAGAAGTCCGGTGTCGTCACGGCGGCGGACTCCTAGTTCGAAACGAAGACGACGACGCCTCAGCCGTACACGCGTCGTGAATCGGATGGACACCCAAGCGCATGACGTGGCGAAATCCGGATCCTCCACGCGACACAATCCAACGGCTAAAGGTCGCTAGGGTTTCTACCTCCGAAATCACTACCCATCCTCCGATCATGATCCGACGGTTGCGGCGATTTCTTCTAGAAAACGGGCCGACGCAGGCACAGTAACTGGGCTCGGCCCATTACTGTTCATGAATTTCTGGGTTTTATAATTAAAACAATTCCAGAAATTCATTTAATTAGTTTTAGGCAAATAAATTATCAGGGAAAAATCCGAGAAAAATCTCAAAAATTCTTTGAGACATTCTGGACTCAAATAAAATATTTTTCGCAAAAATTTATTTCAACTTTGCATAAATTTAAATAATTTTCAACAAAAGGCCAAAACACTTAATTTGCAAGTAACTCCAATAAATCCAGAAAAATCCAAATAAATTCCAAAGAAATCATAAAATGCGCAAATAACAGTAAAATAATATTTAGGTGAATATTTGGGATGTTACACCCCTCAATACAAAATGCAAAACATAATGAGGAATTAAACCTTAAACATTTAATTATTGTTATTGATGCTTTTTAAGAATACCCTGGATTTTATTGAATTTTCTTGGAATTCTTTGATTATAGTTTTAAATCCCTGTAAATTCATGGAGATATCCAAAACCCGAAAATATAATTTAAAAGTCATGTCAAAGTTTTAAAAGATGAAAAGAAAGGTAATTAATGAATCATGACTAACAATAGTAAATATGTCAGAAATTAAATTTTCACAAATTCGATGTGAGAATTTTTATATTATCTTCACACTGGATAGATACATCAATAGTAAAGATATCAGGAAATAATAATTAAATTTGATATTTATAAAAATTCAAAAACCGAATTTCTGAAAATCTAAGAATCATAATGTCAGAATTTTAGTAAATAAAATATAAATAATTTGATGTTTAAAAATTTTACAGTAGACTAATATATCCATAAAGAATCTCGATAAAAAGTTTCATAAATATTTCATAAGTTATAAACACCTACATAAATATAAAACAAAAAAATGAAATCGGTGCACAGTAGATTGTCAGAATTTTTATAAATTATACACATAATATCTCAAGCTCAAAATTGTAAAGGATAATCTAAATTATCTCCATTACACTCAGTAAATTTGTTATTAATTTTTCGACAAGATAGTTAACTGATTAATTTAACTGAACTTCCTTTTGTTCTTAGTCAAGCACTGAATTTTGCTTCGCATCACCATTCCTTTCACTGACCTGCATTTCACTGTGCGGCCCACGCGACAGCCTCTCCTCTCTGCCTTCATCTTCCTCCGATCACTGGCTCTTCGGACAAGAACCTCGTCACCGAAGCTGTAGCTCGCGCCACCTCTGCTCTTCCGCGGCGCCCGAGGAAACCGCCCCATCAAGACGTGCCACGCCGCCGCCCAGTGTTACCCTGCCCGGATTTATCACTGCGACGCCCATGCCTTCTCCTATGGAGCCGCTGCAAAACTCCCGCCGAGTTCATACATGTGATTCGAGCTTCTCTACAGCAAATCTTTGGCTATAAAAGCCGCTCTGTGATCGCCTTGTAGTGCCCCTCACTCCCCTTCCACTCTTCTTTAGCTCTCTCCACCGAGTAGCCTCAATTCGCCTTTTATTCCGCCATTGCCGAAAACCATGAGCTCAGAGAAAATATGAAATTAGGCCAAACCATTCAATCAAACCTCAATTGCCTTGCAACAAAGCACCATTTGGCCACAAGGATCAAAAGCCCTAAAAAAGATCTCAAGTTCTTCATTTGGAACTCGCTGCCACCGTGTCTCTTCTTCTTCGCAGCGCGGCCATCGTTGGCCGAGCTCTCCGGTGAGTTTCTGACCTTACTGATTAGTAAAATGGAATCCATTGACTCCCTTGATGCTTAATTTGCTATCGATTCTAACCGAACCAACTTGGTTCATCATCTCCGGCGAGTCACCACTGCCGCCGCCGCCTCCTCTCAGTGGCAGCTCACCTCGGCTCGCCTCCAGCCGAATCGATACCGTCCCTGAGTGCACCTCAGTTCCCTGAAGCTCCCTGCACCGCCGGCCGAACCTCCCCAGAGCTGCTTCGCCGGCGATGAGCCACGGAGGTGAACCCCTGTTCTCAGTCACTGACCTGCGGGTCCCTGTTGTCAGCCTCTTCGCCTCTCAGCCTAGCCATCTCACTGACCGGTCGGCCCCACTTGTTAGTCAGCCAGATTCAAAGAAATCCCGCGGAAAATAAAAAGCCACTTTCAAAGTATTGAAAGCGTATTCTTTATTTTCTTCGGATTTCCTAAACCGAACCAACTTCAAACTTGAATATCATTTGCATATTTAATCCAAATATTATGAAAAAATTTCTATATTCATCTAAAATCATGTATTCTCAGAATAGGCAAAAATATTTTGGATAAGAGCTCTAGACAAATTTGAATTTCAAATTTAAAGAAAAGGATAAAAGATAGGCTATGTATATAAATAATGCAAATGAACTGACAATTGAATGAAACCAATTTTATTAGAATCCTTAGACTTCTAGCAACCCAAATATATAAAAATATTTAAATAACATCTTTGTTTGAATCATTTTCTATTAAAAAGTTGTTCTCAATATATTAAATGTTCAAGAATGCATAAATAGTGCAAGAGAAATCTAAAATGAACTAAGTTGATTTCTATATACTAGTATGTCGGTAGGTTAATTTAATATGCTAAAATGTTTAAGTTATAAACTAGACTTTGAATTGTTTCATGATTAAGAATGAGACCCTAGTGTAAAAGGTATGTTCATGCATATATTCTAGAATGATCATTTATGCTATTTTAGCAGCAAATAAAATGTCTCGTCTAAGCACTAAAATTTATAAAATCAGTTTAGTAATACTATAAGAAGAAAATACTTCAATCTTATGAAGAAAGCTTAAGCCTTTTCGGCAACACACAAAACAACTCGTCTAAATGCATAATTTATGAAGAACATCCCAGAAATGATCCTTGAGACATGGTCTACCATAATCTAGAAAAATATTCTTTTTACAACTTGCTTTGCATCTGAATCTTGCTAGCTCTATACCCTTAAGTGTGATAGTCATCAGAAACCTTAATGCCATTTAAGCTATTTCAGCAATGAATAAAGCATCTCGTCTAAATTCTAAAATTTATGAAATCAGGTTAGGATTGCTCCCCAAAGTATAGACAACCTTATTATTAAGAAATAATCTTGTTTCATAATGTTCTGCATATAAATCCTGTCATGCAAATAACCCTAAGTATTATGATCTCCATAATCCGTAATATGAATAAACGAGCTTTAATAACAAATAAGAAATCAATGCTTAAGATAATTGTTTTAACCAAGACCTTCTTGCAAACTAGGATACGTAACCAATAGCCCAACCTAACAGATCTAGTTTATATATATATTCAAAACGAATTCTTATGCAAAGTCAGTTAAATATTAAGTACTACTCATATATAATATGATAACTAATGTTTTAATCCTATTAATCCAAATAATTTTAGCATCTATAATTCAAAGTTATAAATACAAGAATACATAATTTTATCCTCTCGAATTCATAAAATAAGAATAAATAATCTATAAAAGAATCTACATCCATTCTTTATAGCAAGTCTTTATTTGATATACTGTCTGTCTTCTTTTTGCCCTTATTGAAATTTTTGTTCGCTATATTTCCATTGAACGATGTGTAGAACCCGACGTCACTAATTCCGTTGTCAACCATGACAGTTGCAGCCGCGACTTCATCATAAACAACAATTAAGCAAGGCAAGCACCCCCTTTGATCATATTGATCCTAGTATTTAATTTTCATTGTATTTATTGAAATATTTCATGCACGCATTTATTTTCTGTAAATTTGCTATTTTGTGGTACTGGTAGACACACCTGTTGTCTCATGAAACTTCCTTGATAAGTATGGACATGTGAACCTTGATAACCATATAAACGGATTAGACAATACATAATGTCAACTTGGGTATATGCGAATATTAACCATGCTTAGCCATGCTTTAGAACCAACGTTGAATATGATCAGATCAAAATTGATTCTTGAGAATTGAAAAAGGTTGGTTATGACATGATGTCAGTTGTTGGTATTTTGACTAAAAACCCCAAAATAAAAACTATGGTGTAGATGCGGGAAATTATTGGCAATAGCCGGTTGTGCAAGGTTTAGACTTGTATGTAGTGTATGGAGAGATTATTGCCCGTGTCGGATTAAGGACCGAGTTATGGGTTTTTTTCAAGCCAAGAAAAGCGTACAACCACGAGTGCTGGTATGGGACAGTCTTAACCTATTAAGTTGCTTAGGTCTGGCTTTGCACATTGTTAGTGTCGACTTTTGTAGTCGGCAATAAATTTGTGGGGCAGGCGCTAGATCTCAAACTCGAAGGTCACACAAGACAAGGGATTAGCCAGGTTCAGGCCCTCAGCGATGGAGGTAATACCTTAATCCTGTGTGCTGGGATTATACGGATCTCTTGGATCTATGATTGCTCAAAGCGCAATGTGTTGTGGGCGATATGAGGTGTGCTATGCTCTATGGCTTGATCCTTGTTGTTGCCCGCCCCCTCCCTTATATACCGGGGGTGGTGCGGCTTACAGAGTCCTGATCGGTCTGAAGATTCCGATCGGTTACTAGATTCTAATCGGTTATAGGATAGGGTTTACATCTTTATCTATCCTATAAACAACTCAGATTACAACTGTATCGTTTATATCCGAATATATATTCAACTGTCCAAAGGTATGCACCCTTCCGCACGGCAACTTGGCTTGGCGCTGGGCACAGCTTTTGGGCCTCCTCTCTGGGCTCTTCCTTTCTTCTGGTGACGCTAGGCCGGTCATAGAGATACCTGGTTTCATATATTCCACAGTAGCCCTCGAGTGCTTCGTGATCCGATCGCTATGTTCCCAATTAAGTTTTCTGCTTGAATCTTCGTTCCGGACTTTCTTGTTTAAGCTTCCGACTGGCTCCCTCATTCGGATTGGAGGCTTCTTCTTACAGCAAGCGGATTATGGAGGATTCGAATATGATCCTCAGTTTTTGCTTCACCTATGTATAATCTTCTACCGGGCAGGCTTGTTGCAAGCAGCTTTGTGGACCCAACCCATATTTCAGATGTGGATTGAATATTCCCTTTCCGCTTGAAGTGAAGCCTTAATGTATTTCCTCTTCAGGAATAACCACCGGACAGTCTTCGAGGTCGCCTTAGTTTTCTGTGTCAACTCATTTTCTGAAAAACTCCTTGGCTTCTGAAGCTAAATTAACTCTAAATCTCTTCGGCTTCCTGACGCATTTACTTCATCTTTTCTGTGTTGGCTATAAAAGGCAAACCGACGCTTGTAGAATGTACTCCTTCGCACTTAGTCCTCATACCTTCTATCTTCGTCATGTCGAAGAGGAAGTACAATGACGACAGGGATGACCCTGAACTTGCGGAGTTGTGGGCGGAATTCGACCGCGCTCTGAAGGTGCTGGCCGAGGAGAGGGCGGTGGATCGCGACCGCGCCGCCGTCGATGCTTTCCTAGAGATCTTCCCTGCCCTTTACAGGGATAGGGAAGCTCTTGTCGAGGCGCTCGGCCGGGCGCGCCGCGGGGAGGTGTAGTTCTCCTCTAAATGTAAAGTTTCCTATGCATAATACCTAGGAAATTTTTATATATAATAAAGAAGTACCTTTTGCCAACGAAGTTCTTGTTTATCTTTTGATCTTGGCTTAGACCCGTATTAGGGCATCTCGAATCTCGCATGGCTCTTGAATCTGATGATGTCCGCGTCCGTCTGCCGTAGGACATAGCTTAGGCTTGACGTGGAGCTCATCACATCTTGCGCGACTCTTGGCCGTGCGGCACCCCGATCTGACTGGCGCGAGATTCACCTTAGATCCGACTTGGGACATGTTAGGATTTGCACGGCTCGTGGCCGAATGATACCTATATCCATAGGACACAGCTTAGGCTCGACTTGGAGCGTATCGGGATTTGTTTGGCTCATGGCTGAATGATACCCATATCCGACTGATGTAGGATACGGCTTGGGCTCAACTTCGAGCGTACCATACATACGTGGCTCTTGGCCGAGTGATACCCGTATCCAACTGGTGTAGGATACATCTCTGGTCCGACTTGGGACATATCATATTTACGTGGCTCTTGGCCGAGTAATACCCGTACCCGACTAGTGTAGGATACGGATCTGGTCCGACTTGGGACATATCAAAGTTTATCCGAACGGTATCCGTACCCGTTTATTACGACGCACAGCTTTTCGACCCTCGTGGGGCATACCATTGGATTTGTGCCTTGTTAGGCTCAACTTGTGATATATGATCCGTCATGCGGTAACCAATAGAGACCCAGCGTGGGGCATATCACAAGAAGATATTTTTAATCCATATTGGAGGATATTCACACCCGCTTGGTGCATTGAGTGTCTAGGCATCTCATCGTGGGTTGCGACGTGTCCCGGACTAGACTTGGTCAAGCCACGGTTACCTCCGTCTGTCAGGCCGCGCTGCGCCAGTGAATCTTTTCGGGACGCAGAGTAGAGACAGGTGTCTTGCAATTTTTCCTGCCTAATCGGCGTAACCCTAACTTTTCCCGCTTTTAAAGGCCTAATCGGTTCACTCTTTCTTGCGCACTCTTGCCCCTTTTGCTTCCTTGCCTCTTTGACTTCTCCGCCATTAGGGTAAACTGCTGTTGCGCTCGCATCCTCGCACCACCGCTGATCCTTTCTTCGAAGATGTCTTCTCCACCCTCCAAGGACGCCTCCTCGTCGCCTTCGCCCTAGGATTGGACCACATCGACTACAACGGAGGAGCGGTTGCAATCCATGGTGGACGACGGGGTTCTCCCGGCCCCGATCCTGATCTCCGCTCGTCCGACAGTAGGTGAATCCACCCCCACTCCTCGCCTTGAAGAGGTCGTGGTCTTTGAGTCTTTCTTCCAGTGCGGGCTGGGCCTTCCCGCCTGCGCTTTCCTTCACGGCCTTCTCTACTTTTATGAAATCGAACTGGTGAATTTGAATCCCAATTCCATACTGCAAATCTCCCTTTTCATCCATCTTTGAGAGGCCTTCCTGGGAATCCGCCCCCATTTCGACCTCTTTCGCCATTTTTACCTCTTGAAACCTTATCCCTCGAAAAGCGACCCCAAGGTAATAGGGGGAGCCGGATTTCAGCTACGGGAGGGGTTGAAGAAAAGCTACTTCGCAATTCCCTTCAAAACCTCCAACAAAGGTTGGCATCAAGAGTGGTTCTATTGTGCCAATTTGAAGCCTTCTCTTCTCCCCTTTGCTGGATGCCGGCCTAAGGCGTCCCTTTCCTGGGTGTCCGCCCCCAACGCCGCCGACATGGATCAGGTGCATGACCTTCTGGCGCTGATTGAGAAATTGAAAGAGGATGGCCTCCCGGGGGTTGGTCTGGCTCTTCATTTTGTCGCTCGTCGGATTCAGCCTCTGAAGGAGCGAGTCCACTTGGGGTTCGCATTCGAAGGGAAGGATGATCCGACCCCGGAACTGCCCGGAGCGCTGTCTAGGGAACAAGTATGTGCTCGGGTAGGCGAAATCTTCATCCCGAGCGTCGACGTGTTCACTATCAGATGCCCGAAATCCTTCACCGCATCACACCCTCCTCCTGAGGTAAGCCAGTTTGGCGGACCGATCTTTGCCTTTTGTCTAAGTACGTCTTTTGATGGTGTAGTGCTCTCTTTCTGGATCGGGCAGCCTTCTTTAGCGACGCGCACCTCCCGGAGATGCCCGTTCACAAGGGCGCTCCTCCCAAACGACCGGCGAGCTCTTCGGCCGGGGGCCCCGTCACCAAGAAGGGGAAGAAAGCAATGGTCAAAGACTCTGCGAAGCCCTGGCGCCTGACTGGCGGCCCCAAGATACAGGAATCGTCAGCACAGGCCCCGATGCCTTCGGCCACCTCTCCTCCTGAGCCCGTGGCATAGCCGAGCCCTGATATGAGGGACTCGGATAGTTAGGAGGGATCCAGGATTCCGACCGGTGGCGCCCCGAGTGGTCCCTCCGGGAGTAGTTCTGCCACCCGGAAGAAGCCGTCGATAAGGATGAAGAGGTCCAACAGGTTTGTTACCATATCGACTCTTTAATTGGTGTGTTTCGCATGCTTTATTTGCTGACTGTTCTTCTTTGTAGGAATCCTTTAGTCGATGTTCCTGTCGAGAAGTCGTCCGGGGTTCCGGTAGAGGCCGAGCTCAAGGACGTTTTTGTTTCGGTTGAGGAGGCCTCGCTCGTGGACGCCGGAGCTCCTCCCGAGCCCCAGCCGCCTTCGTCGATACCTCACGCTTCGGCGTCGGGCCCTGCTGCTCAGGAGCCCGTCTCCCGTCCGTCCCCTGAAGTCGAGGAGATTCCCCAGATTTTGCCGTCCCCCACCCGCCCACGACTCGTAATGCAAGCAGCATGGATCGATGAGGAGGACGGCTTGAAGCTCCTGGACGACTCAGAGGAGGAGGAGAAAGAGAGAAATGACTTCTACAGTCATGCCACGAACTGCGCACGCCTGGCCCGGGTAACCACTTTGCTGCACTCGCTGTTTTTCTTACTTATGCGAGTCGGCATGTAGTCACCTGTTCCCACATTGATCGCAGAAAATAGGGGAGCGCTCTGAAAAGAAGGTCGAGTACCTCCGAAAAATGCTCCTGGAGGTCCGAACGCGCCAGGAATACCTAGCGGAATTGGAGCAGATCACGGACAGGCATGCAGCCGAGCTGCGGGCTCTCCGGTCAGAGTTACAGGGGCTGTGGGAGGAGAAGCTGGATGTTATCGGTTCCCTCCGAGGTGAAAATCTCTTAACCTTTCCGCACTTCTCGTTCAGTCGACTGGCTTTTTGATTTCCTTATATTCGTGTCAGCTCGAGATTCCGAGGTCGCGAAGCTTCAAGGGCGGCTTGAAGTCTCGGGAAAGGAATTGGAAGGTATTCTCAGCCGCTCAACCTTCTCTTATCTTCGTCGTCCTCTGCATGGTCCTTGAAATCCTGCTCTGCTTGCAGATTATAAGATGAAGACGCGGGCACAGTACGCCATTTTCAATTACAAGGTTAACGCCCTTGAGACGTCTGGCTCAAAGCTCTGTGAAGCCTCGGGGCCCTTGCTGAGCTCGCTTCATCCCGGCGCAGAGGCCGCCAAGAGGCCCAAGTTATCAATCGGTTGGAGGAGGCCCCCAAGGAGCTCAAGAGACTTCTGAAGGAAGCGGCGACCAATGGTGCTAGCCAGGCTCTGGCGGTTACAAAATCGCTTTACCCTAGAGTTGATCATGAAGCTATCAAGGAGGGCTACGCCTGCAACGTAGATGAGGATCGGGCTGCCGAGCTCTGGGAGGAAGTCCAAGACACCTATTTGTCTGTTGTAGAAACTTTGGATCTGTAGATTGAAAGTATACAAAGGCGTTTCCTTGCTCTTGCATTTTTCTTTTTAAATATGCATATTTTTCCGAGTGGTTTTGGCATATCGTGTCTGACTAGTCCAGCCCCCGAGCTCTGAGGCATGGTTCGTGACGCATGTCTCAGAGTCTTAAAATCGTAGGAGCGAAGCACTCGGACGCATAAATCTCGAGAAGTTTATGTAAAAAATAACTTTAATATCGATTTTTTATTCATAAAGGAACAATTTGAATTACAAAGTTCAAGTGAAAAAACGACATAGTTGTTCTATGTTCCAAGTGTTGTTGATTGCCGTGCCGTCTTCTCGCTTGAGCTTGTAAGTCCCGGGGCGTTCCACTTCATCGACGACGTAAAGGCCTTCCCAACTTGGGGAGGGCTTATGCTCGCATTTCTGATTCTTTCTAAGGACCAAATCTCCCTTGGAGAATGCGCGGCTCCTCACATTGCGACCGTGATAGCGCCGTAGGCCTTGGAGATATTTTGCTGATTGAATCATTGCGATGTCTCTGGCTTCTTCCAGTCGATCAAGGTCCTCTAGCCGGCTTTCTTTCAAGGCGACTTCTTCATAGCTCTGAACCCGTGGGGATCCAAATTCTAGCTCGGTGGGGAGGGCTGCCTCCGTGCCGTACACCAAGAAGAAAGGTGACTGCCCGGTTGCTCTACTGGGGGTGGTTCGCAACCCCCAGAGTACCGAAGGCAATTCTTTCACCCACCGAGTGGCGTATGGCTTAAGCCGATCGAAAATTCTTGCTTTTAGGCCTTGTAATACCATGTCGTTGGCTGACTCGACGTGCTCGTTGCTCCGGGGGTGGGCTATTGAATCAAAGAAGATTTTTATTCTGAGTTCGTCACACCAGTCTTGAAATACGCCACTTCTGAATTGGGTGCCATTGTCCGTGATGATTCGGTTTGGAACTCCAAATCTAACCACGATTTCGTTAAAGAACTCTTTGGCTTTTGCTGCTGTTATTGTTGCGACTGGTTTGGCCTCCACCCATTTGGTGAATTTATCAATGGCCACAAAAAGATGGGTGTGACCACCTTGAGCCTTTTTTAAAGGTCCCACCATATTGAGCCCCCAGACCGCAAACGGCCAGGTTATGGGGATGGTCTGCAGTTCCTGTGCCGGTTTGTTCATCTGACGCGCAAAGAACTGACATCCTTCACATGTCCGGACGATGTCCTCTGCGTCAGTGACCGCAGTCGGCCAAAAAAATCCTTGACGATAGACTTTGCCGACTAGTGTTGATGACGCCGCATGGTTCCCACAAACTCCCGAGTGGATTTCCTTGAGAAGATCTCTCCCTTCTTGTTCTGATATGCACCGTCGCAGTACACCTGAGGAGCTCTTGCGATAGAGTTCTGCCCTGATCACCACATAGCTCTTGCTTCGGCGCATTATTCGTTTGGCTTGCACGCGATCTTCGGTAACTCATCCTTCACAAATAGTCCAGATATCGGGCGTCCATCGGGGTAATGACTAGGACTTACGCTTCACGCTCTTCTACCGAGGCGTTTGTCTTCGTCCGAGTGCTAATCGTGGGCTTGTGAATTTCCTCGACGAATACTCCCATGGGCACTGTAGATCGGCAGGATCCCATTTTTGCTAGCTCGTCGGCGGCTTCGTTGTCACGGTGGAGCACATGAATAAGTTCCAGGCCGTCAAAGTTACCTTCTAGCTTGCGTACCTCCTGGCAATAGGCTGCCATGTTGTCTTCAATGCAGGACCTTTTTTTTGCACTTGGTTGACCACGAGCATTGAGTCTCCGCGAACCACCAAACGTCGGATACCGAGCGATATAGCGATGCGCAGCCCATGGATGAGTGCCTCGTACTCGACGGCATTATTTGAAGCGAGAAAAAGTATCTGGAGAACGTACCTCAACCTTTATCTGCTTGGTGATATGAGCACGATTCCAGCCCCTGCGCCGCTGAACATGAGGGACCCATCAAAGTACATCGTCCAATACTCGAGTTCTTTGGCAATCGCCGGGCTTTGAAGCTCTATCTACTCGGCCGTGAAGTCGGCGAGCGCTTGGGACTTGATGGCAGTGCGGGGTTTAAATAGAATATCAAAAGCTCCGAGCTCAACCGCCCACTTTGCAACTCTCCCAGTGACCTCTTGATTGCGAAGTATATCTCCTATTGGGAAGGAAGTGACCACCGAAATATTATGCTCTTCGAAGTAGTGCTTGAGTTTGCGTGACGTTAGGAGCAGGGCATACAATAATTTTTGAATTTGCGGATACCGCACCTTGGATTCGTTCAGGACTTCGCTGACAAAGTAGATCAGGTGTTGGATCTTCTGCATGTGGTCCGGCTCCTCCCTTTCTATGACGACCGCCACACTGACTACATTAGTCGTTGCCGTGATGTAAAGTAGCAGAGGTTCTTCGGGCATCGGTGAAACCAAGACAGGGGGCGTCGTCAGGAAGGTCTTCAGATCCTCAAACTCTTGTTGTGCCTCTGGAGTCCACTGAAACTTGTCCTGCTTCTTAAGGAGTTTAAAGAATAGCATACCTCTCATTCCCAACTAAGAAATAAACCTGCTGAGTGAGGCCATGCATCCTGTGAGCTTCTGGACGTCCTTTTGGCAAGTTGGCGGTTCCATATTTGATATGGCCCTGATCTTCTCTGGGTTGGCCTCAATGCCTCGCTGCGATACGATAAACCCGAGCAGTTTTCCCGAAGATACTCCAAAAACACACTTCTCGGGATTGAGCTTCATGCTGAAGGCCCTTAGACTCTCGAATGTCTCGGTTAGGTCGGTTTCTTCTCCCAAGTTTTTACCACAACATCGTCCATGTATGCTTCCACGTTGCGTCCGAGCTGGGCGTGAAAGCAACGCTGAATTGCGTGTTGGTACATTGCACCAGTGTTTTTCAACCCAAACGCCATCGTGGTATAGCAAAAGGCTCCGAAAGGCGTGATGAACGAAGTCTTGATATGATCTTCCGCCTTTAGGCGAATTTGATGGTAACCTGAGTAGGCATTGAGAAAACTCAAAATTTCGCACCCAGCGGTCGAGTCAACCACCTGATCGTTCAGGGCAGCCCAAAGGGATCGTTCGGGCATGCCTTGTTGAGATCAGTATAATCAACTCACATGCGCCAAGTTTTATTCTTCTTTTGAACTAGTACAGGATTTGCTAACCAATCGGGGTGGTACACCTCTTTGATGAAACCTGCAGCTAATAGCTTGGTGATGTCCTCCTTGATGGCGTTCCGGCGATCTGGAGCGAATCGCTGAAGCCTTTGCTTGATGGGTTTTGCTTTTTTGTCGACGCGTAAGGAGTGCTCCATCACCTCCCTAGGAACACCCGGCATGTCGGATGGTTTCCAGCCAAAGATGTCTTTGTTAGCTTGAAGAAAGGTGACGAGCGTGCTTTCCTATTTACCTTCGAGCCCTGTCCCGATCAAAGTTGTCTTGGACGAGTCGGACGGGTCAAGGTTGATTCTCATGGTTCCTTCACCAGGCTTCATTCTTGACGTGGCCTTCTTCTTGGACGGGACGTCGCCTTCTTCCTGCAACGTAACCGCTCGCTTGATTTCCTTTCTTTATTGGGCTGCCTCCAACCTCGGCAAGTTCATGGCTCTCTCGGTCACATTCCAGGGACCGCTTGACGTCGCTGCAGACCGTGATGATGCTCCTTGGTCCCAGCATCTTCATCGTTAAGTAGGTGTAGTGTGGAACGGCCATGAACCGAGCCAATCCGGGTCTTCCCAAGGTAGCGTGATACGCCGTCTCGAAGTCTGCTACCTCAAAATTTATGTACTCGGTCCGGTAGTTGTCCTTGGTGCCGAAGGTGATGGGCAAAGAAATCTGCCCGAGCAGAAGCGATGACGCTCCATGGATTACACCATGGAAAGGCTGAGTGCTAGGCCTCAGTTCAGAGCGAGGAATGTTCATGTCATTAAAAGTTTTGGAGAATAAGAAGTTGAGTCCACTCCCTCCATCGATTAAGACCTTCTTGAGCCTCACTGCCGACTTTTGTAGTTGGCAATAAATTTATGGGGCAGGCGCTAGATTTCAAACTCGAAGGTCACACAAGACAAGGGATTAGACAGGTTCAGGCCCTCAGCGATGGAGGTAATACCCTAATCCTGTGTGCTGGGATTATACGGATCTCTTGGATCAAAGATTGCTCAAAGCGTGATGTGCTCTGGGCGATATGAGGTGTGCTATGCTCTATAGCTTGATCCCTATGTTGATGCCCGCCCTCTCCCTTATATACTGGGGGTGGTGCGTCTTACAGAGTCTTGATCGGTTAGGAGATCCCGATTGGTTTACAAGATTCTAGTCGGTTACAGGATAGAGTTTACATCTTTATCTATCTTATTAACGACTCGGATTACAACCGTATCTTTCATATCCAAATATACGCCTCCGTCTATAAGGCGTACTCCTCCTTTTATACGATAACAAGGCTTGGTGTGGGGCACTGCCTTTGAGCCTGTCTTATCTTCAGGTGACGTTTGGGCTGGTCATAGAGATACCTGGTTTCATATATTCCATAGTAGCCCCCGAGTGATTCATGATCCAGTTGCCACGCTTTCAGCTAGGTCCCGACTTGAATCATTATTTTGAATTCGCTGTATAATCCTCCGACTGGTTTCTTCTTGTGGCGGATGGATTATGAAGACTCGAATATAACCCTCAATCTTTGATCTTTTACTGAGCATAATTCTCTGTTAATCGGACTCGCTGCGAGCGGCCTCGCGGACTTTACTAATATTCCTGAGGTGGATTGAATACTTCTTCCCTCTCAAAGTGAAATTTTAATATCCTTTCTCCTTCAAATGACCACCGGACAGTCTTCGAGGTCATCTTTTTCTGTGTCAACTCGTTCGCTGAAAAAACTCCTTGGCTTCTGAAACTTCATTAACACCACATCTCTTCGGCTTCTGATGCATTTACTTCATCCTTACTGTATCGACTATAAAAGGCGGTCCAGCGTGTGAAGAATTTATCCTTTCACGCTTGGCCCTCCATCTTTCTATCTTACATCTCCATTTTCTTCATGTCGAGGAGAAGGAGGAGGGACGTCAGGCGCATCCAGGATCCCCGGCTCGCCGAAGAATGGGCGCTTTTTGAGGCCACCATGGCTGAAATGGTAGAGGATGCCGCCGTCGCCGCTGACCACGTCGCCGTTGATACCTTCCTCGAGATCTTCCCCGCTCTTTATAGGGCTACGGAGGCTCTCATCGAGGCGCTCGGCCGGGTGTGCCGCGGGGAGGTGTAGCTCACCTGAAAATGTAATAGTTTCCTAGGCATAATGCCTAGGGAATTTATACGTAATAAAGTAGTACCTTTTGCAAAGTTTTCTCTATGATTATCACTTGTCGTAGCTTAGACCCATCTCGGGCGTTTCGAAGCTTGCATGTTTCTTTGGGTGATATCCGCTTCTGTCTGCCCTAGGAGGTAGCTTAGGCTTGACGTGGAGCACATCGTATTGAGGTTTGCGCAGCTTTTGGCCGAGTAGCATCCGGATCCGACTGGCATGAGATACACCTTAGGTCCGATGTGGGACATGTTAGCATTCGCACGGTTCATGGCCGAATGAAACCTATACCTGATGGCTTGCCAGATATAGCTTAGGTCCGACTTGGGACGTGCTGGGACTTCTTTGGCTCATGGCCGAGTGATGCCCATATCCGACTGGTGCAGGATACGGCTTTAGCCCTCTTGGAGCGTATCAAGATTTATGTGGCTCTTGGTCGAGTGGTACTCATATCCGACTGGTGCGGGATACGGCTTTAGCCCTCTTGGAGCGTACCTAATTTTTCTTGGCTCATGGCCGAGTGATATCTGTACCCGACTGATGTAAGATACAGCTCTGTCCAACATGGGACATATCAAGATTTTATCCGAATGGTATCCGTACTCGTTTTTTACGTCGCGCAGCTTTTTGACCCTCCTGGGGCATACCATTGGATTTGCGCCCGTTCGGGCTCGACCCATGACATATGATTCCGACATGCGGTAACCACCTAGCGACCCATCGTGGGGCATGTCACGAGAAGTTATATTCTTTATCTAGGTTGGAGGACATCCACGTCTCGCTTAACACAGTAAGTGGAGAAGACATCCCATCCTGGGGGCGACGTATCCCAAATATGACTTGGTCAAACCACGTCTGACTCCGCAAGTTAGAACGTCAGGCTTGCAAACCATTTATGGGGAATCCGGAAGGGCGAGATGTTTCGCAATCTTTTTTCCCCCCGGACGGCGCCAACTGATGCAAAACTGATCTTTATTCCGAGTTCGTCGCACCAGTCTTGAAATACACCGCCCCTGAATTGGGTGTCGTTGTCCGTGATGATTCGATTTGGGACACCGAATCTAACCACGATTTCATTGAAGAATTCTTTGGCTTTCGCCGCCGTTATTGTTGCGACCAGCTTGGCCTCCACCCATTTGGTGAACTTATCAACAGCCACGAAGAGATGGGTGTAACCACCTTGAGCCTTCTTTAAAGGTCCTACCATGTCAAGCCCCCAGACCGCAAAAGGCCAGGTGATTGGGATGGTTTGTAGTTCCTGTGCCGGTTTGTTCATCTGCCGTGTAAAGAACTAACATCTTTCGCATGTTCGGACGATGTCCTCTGCGTCGGTAACGGCAATCGACCAGAAAAATCCTTGGCGATAATCCTTGCCGATCAGGGTTGATGATGCCGCATGATTCCCACACACTCCCGAGTGGATTTCCTTGAGAAGTTCTCTTCCTTCTTGTTTCGATATGCACCGTCGTAGTACTCCCGAGGAACTCTTGCGATAGAGTTCTTCCTTGATCACCACATAGCTCTTGGTTCGGCGCATCACTCGTTCGGCTTGTACTTGGTCTTCAGGTAACTCGTCTTTCGTCAAATAGTCCAGATACGGGGCTGTCCAGTCAGGAGTAATGACTAAGACTTCGCCGCGCTTTTCCTCTACCGGGTGTTCATCTTCGATCGAGTGCTAATCGTGGGCTTGCGAATTTCTTCGACGAATACTCCCATGGGCACTGTAGATCGGCAGGATCCCATCTTCGCTAGCTCGTCAGCCGCTTCATTGTCTCGGCGGAGCACGTGAATAAGTTCCGTGCCATCGGTTACCTTTCACCATGCGTTTCTTTGCAATAGGCGCCATGTTGTCTTCAATACAGACCACTCTTTTTGCACTTGATTGACCACGGCAAAGATTGAGTCCCCGCGAACCGCCAATCGATTCGAGTGATATGGCGATACGGAGCCCATGGATGAGTGCCTCAGACTAGCAGCGTTGTTTGATGTAGGGAAAAGAATTTGAGAACGTGACTTAACTGCTCTCCGCCGCGATATGAGCACTATACCAGCCCCGCTGGCACGGAGCATGAGGGAGCCATCGAAGTACATGGTCCAATACTCGAGTTCCTTGGTGACCGACGGGCTTTGAAATTCTGTCCACTCGGCGGTGAAGTCGGCGAGTGCTTGAGACTTGATGGTTGTGCGAGGCCTGAACAGGATGTCAAAGGCTCCGAGCTCAACGGCCCATTTTGCAATTCTCCCAGTGGCTTCCTGATTATGATGTATATCTCCTATTGGGAAGGAGGTGATCAACGAAACAGTATGCTCTTGGAAGTAGTGCTTTAGCTTGCGAGATCTTAGGAGTACGGCATATAATAATTTCTGTATTTGTGGATACCGCACCTTAAACTCGCTCAAAATCTCGCTGACGAGGTAGACCGGGTGTTGGATCTTCTGCACATGGCCTGCTCCTTCTCGTTCGACGATGATTGCGGCGCTGACTACATGAGTTGTTGTCGCGATGTAAAGTAACAAAGGTTCTTCTGGCATCGGTGAAACCAAAACCGGGGCGCGTCAAGAAGGTCTTCAAATCTTGAACACTGCAGCTCTCCGAGTCCATTGGAACTTGTCCTGCTTCTTAAGGAGTTTAAAGAATGGCATACCTCGCATACCCAGCCTAGAAATAAACCTGCTGAGTGCGGCCATGCATCCTGTGAGCTTCTGGACGTCCTTTTGGCAAGTTGGCGGTTCCATATTCGATATGGCCCTGATCTTCTCTAGGTTGTCCTCAATGCCTTGCTATGATATGATAAACCCGAGCAGTTTTCCCGAAGAAACTCCGAAAACACACTTCTCGAGATTAAGCTTCATGCTGAAGGCCCTTAGACTCTCGAATGTCTCGGTTAGGTCGGTGATGAGGTCCTTCCTTTCCCAAGTCTTCACCATGATGTCATCCACGTACGCCTACACATTTCGTCCGAGTTGGGCGTGAAAGCACCGCTGTATCGCGCGTTGATACGTCGCTCTAGCATTTTTCAACCCGAATGCCATTGTGGTATAGCAAAAGGCCCCGAAGGGCGTGATGAACGAAGTCTTGATATGATCTTCCGCCTTTAGGCGAATCTTGTGGTACCCTGAGTAGGCATCGAGGAAACTCAGGATCTCGCACCCGGCGGTTGAATCAACTGCTTGATCGATCCGAGGTAACCCGAAAGGATCCTTCGGATAGGCTTTGTTGAGATCGGTATAGTCAACGCACATGCGCCAAGTTTTACTCTTTTTTTGAACTAGTACAGGGTTTGCCAGCCAATCTGGATGATACACTTCTTTTATAAAGCCTGCGGCTAAAAGCTTGGTGATTTCCTGTTTGATGGCATTCCGACGATCTGAGCGAACCGGCCAAGCCTTTGCTTGATTGGCTTCGCACTTTTGTTAACGCGCGAGAATGCTCGGTCACCTCCTGGACACCCCGCATGCCTGATGGTTTCCACGAAGATGTCCTTGTTAGCTTGGAGGAAGGTGACGAGCTGCTTTTCCTATTTGTCCTCGAGCCCCGTCCCGATCGTAGTCGCCTTAGTCCGAATCTGACGGGTCAAGAATGATTCTCTTGGTTCCTTCGCGTGGTTTCATCCGATGTGGCCTACTTTTTGACGGATATCTCCTCTTCCCGCATCGTGTCCGCTTCGCTTGGATCTCCTTCTCTCAACGGCTCCTTCCCTCAGGTCGGCGAGTTCATGGTTCTCCCGGTCGCAATCTAGGGACCGCTTGACGCCGCCGCGAACCGTGATGACGCTTCTTGGTCCTCGCATTTTCATCATCGGGCAGGCGAGCGGATAGCCATGAATCGAGCTAGTCCGGGTCTTCCCAAGATAGCGTGATACGTCATCTCAAAATCCGCCACCTCAAAATTTATGTACTCGGTTCGATAGTTGTCCTTGGTGCCGAAGGTGACGGGCAAGGAAATCTGTCCGAGTGGGAGCAACGATGCTCCAGGAATCACACCATGGAACGGCTGAGTGCTTGGCCTAAGCTCGGAGAGGGGAATGTTCATGTCGTTGAAAGTTTTGGAGAACAAGACGTTGAGTCTACTTCCTCCATCGATCAGGACCTTCTTGAGCTTCATGTCATGATAATAGGGTCGAGCACTAGAGGAACTTACCCTGATGTAGAACCGGCCAGTGGTGATCCGACGGCCAAGGTGATTGGTACCTTGGACCACTTCGGATATTGGGGGCCGGTTCCACCGCATTGATCTCCGAGCGGTAAGCTTTTGCTTCCGCTTGACTCGTATCCGGTGGAACCCCAGATATGTAGTTCAACTCGCTCGGCTCTTGAAAATCGTCTTCATCCGAAGGTATTTCTTCTTTGCCGCCGCGTCCTTTCTTTGAGCCGGTGCTTGTTGCTCTCCGCAAAAACGCTTCAAGGTGAAGCAGTCCTTGGCGGCGTGCTTTCCCTTAGGATGGAAAAGACAGATTGCTTCCATGACAGCGTTGTAATCAGGTCCTTCCCTCCGCATGGCTCGGGGCCGGACGCGCTCGGCCACCGCGACTAATTCTTTGCCCTGTCGCTTCTTGTCATTGTGCTTGGAAGACTCAGGTTTGTCGCCCTTGTTCTTCTGATGTGGGTGATCTTCCTGGCGCTCGGCCAGAGCATCTTAGGCCGTGGCGTAGCGGTCGGCCAGTGCGAACATCTCCTTCACGAAAGTCGTGGGTTTCCTGGACATTTTCTTAATCAGATCAGGATCACTTACCCCTTTCTGGAAGGCTGCCACTACCACCGCTTCAGATACGTCTCTGATTGTGTTCTTCTTCTGCATGAAACGCCGGATGAAATCCTCCCTCGGCTCCCTTCTTAGCGATCGGTGCAACTTGTACATGTGTCCCATAGAGTGCGGGCCTCTCAGAGGTTCCTGGAAAACTCCTTTCAATCCAATAGTTGGTAGCGGCTTCTTGCAAAGTATGCCAACTCCCAAACATACGTGATCAAATCAATGTTCAATAATCCCTCACATGTGCCAAGTTGCCCGCCCTCTCCCTTATATCTGGGGTGATGCGACTTCTGAGTCTTGATCAGTTAGGAGATCTGTTCTGGGTTTACAAGATTCTAGTCGGTTCTGGGATATAGTTTACATCTTTATCCTATCTTATTAACGACTTCGGATTACAACCGTATCTTTCATATCCAAATATGCCTCATTCATAAAGGCCTCCTCCTTTTATATGATAACAAAGGCTTGGCGGGCCGCGCCTTTGAGTGTCTTATCTTAAGGTGGCGTTTGGGCTGGTCATAGAATACTTGATTTCATATATTCCCTCACATTCTGAATTAAAGGGGTCAAGCACTGAAACTTACCCGGATGTAGAACGGTTAAGGGTGATCCGTCCAGTTGAAGGTGATTGGGACCTCGGACCACCTTATATATTATTAGGGCCGGTGGTTCCGCATTGATCTCCAGTGATAGCTTCTTCGCTTGGACTCTCATCGATTGGAGCCCAACTCCTTTTCAATCCAATAGTTGGTAGCGTGATCAAATCGAGCAGAACCTATCAAAAGAACTCATGTAATAACCTTGATCTTTGCCAAGTATATGAAGATTGATCTCAAGCTTGCAAAGTATGCCAACTCCCATCTTTGTCAAATCGAAACCTATCAAAAGAACTCATGTAATAATCCCTTTGCCAAGTATATGAAGATTGATCTCAAGCGAGAAGCATGTCATCCTTTGATGATTCAATCCATCTCTCGTATCCGTGATATATTAATAAGTTGTGATTGACTCCTCAATCACGGCATACCATGCACTTTCTTAATCATATCACACGAGTGGCCTTGTCATATATCTCCGTTTCATTGGGTGGCAAATTCCATCTTGATTTGCTCACTTCCCTCTGCACGTTTCATAGTAAACATGAAAGCTACCTTTATAACTATCCGGTTAGGAAGTAGTGTTTGATAGCCCCAAGGAAAACTATTACACATGTAGGGAATATGACAATCTCGTGTCTAAGGATCATACATCTTCTAGGTATGAGATACACTTGATGACACATAAGAATGAAACATTCTCGCGATGTCCCATAGCGGGTCTATCTAACCCATGTTCTTCAACATGGTCCACAATGTAGAGATGATATCTCCATATCCCATGATCTATGAAGCATGATCATCGATCACTACATGTCTTGATCTATTCATCGTAGTCCTATCGATGATATCCGATCGAAGATATTTATCGAATTACATCATTAAGTAAAGAGCTTCATAATCAAGTCACATACTTGTTGATCAATACAATGATATACATTCATTGGACCAATAATCATATTATTATTCATAAACATAGTCATGTTACAATCATCTAAATGATTGCCTCAAGGGCATAACACTAACAATCTCCCACTTGCACTTGAGTCAATCAATTAAGTATCTAATACCAATAGACCTTGTGTGCGCCTCATGCTTAGGGCATGGCGGTGGCTTTGTCAACGGATCGGCCACATTGGCTTCTGTATGTACTTTGCATATTCTCACGTCACCTCTATCCACAATCTCGCGAATAAGGTGAAAGCGACGGAGTATGTGTTTAGACTTTTGATGTGATCTAGGCTCTTTTGCTTGTGCAATGGCACCACTATTATCACAATAGATGTCCATTGGACTAGAGACACTAGCGACCACACCAAGCTCGTGATAAACTTCTTAATCCACACAGCCTCCTTTGCGGCCTCCGGCGCAATGTACTCCGCTTCATCGTAGAGTCGGCCACCGTGTTTTGCTTGGAACTCTTCCACTTCTGCTCCTCCATTAAGTGTAAACACAAACCGGATTGCGATCGAAAATCATCTTTGTCGGTTTGGAAGCTTGCATCGGTGTAACCCTTTGCAACCGATCTTCCTCACCTCCAAAACAAGGAACATACCCTTAGTTCTTCTCAAGTACTTCAGGATATTTTTACGGCTATCCAATGACCATCACGGTGATCCGCTTGGTATCTGCTCGTGACACTTAGAGCATATGAGACATCCGGGCGTGTATGGATCATGGCATACATAATAGACCCAATAGTGAAGCATATGGAATCTTGCTCATCTGTCTCGCTCATCGGATGTCGAAGGACACCGATTCTTGCAGACGATGCCATGTGACATTGGCATGAAACCTCTCTTGGATTCATGCATATTGAACCTTTCAATATCTTGTCAATGTCGTTTCTGACTTAATCCAATTAACCTTTTGATCTATCTCTATAGATTTTTATGCCCAAGATATAGCATGCTTCTCCCAAGTCCTTCATTGAGAAACTCCTTTTCAATGAAGTCTTAACATCTTCAAGCATAGGAATGTCATTCCCGATTAATAATATGTCATCCACATACAAAATCGAAATACAAGTGCGCTCCACTAGCCTTCTTGTAAACACAAGGCTCTTCTTCATTTTTGATAAAGTCAAAACCTTTGACTACTTCATCAAAACGAATGTTCCAACTCCTAGATGCTTGCTTTAACCCATAAATGGATCTTTGAAGCTTGCATACCCTTTTAGCATATTTAGGATCAACAAAGCCTTGAGTTGTATCATGTATACATCCTCGTAAAGATTCCCATTAAGGAAGGTTGTTTTGACATCCATCGCCATATTTCATAATCAAAATATGCAAAGAATAGCTAAAATGATCCTGACAGACTTGAGCATGGCTACGGTGAGAAAGTTTCATCATAGTCAACTCCTTGAACTTGTTTGAAACCCTTTGCCACCAACCGTGCCTTATAGATCTGAACATTTCCATCTCGTCTATCTTTTCTTGAAAATCCATTTGCACTCAATGGTTTTACACCATCAATGAATCGACCAAGTTCCAAACTTGATTGTCATGCATGGATTGAATTTGGATCTCATGGCTTCAAGCCATTTTTCGAGTTTGGGTCCATCATTGCTTCTTCATAAGTCGTGGGCTCATCATTGTCCAACAATAATATGTCATTCCCATATCTAATAGGTACATGGCGTGGCCTCCCGACCTACGTGGGGCTAAAGTCTCTTCCACAGGTTGTACAACACTTTGTACATCTTGTGAAGGTTGAGAGGTAGCTTGAACATATTCATGTGATTCTCGAACTTCATCAAGATACACATCACTCCTCTGATTTCTTTTGAAAGAAACTCTTTCTCCAAAAGACACCATTTCGAGCAACAAAAACTTTGTTCTCGTTTCTTTTGTAAAAGTAATATCCTTTTGTTTCTTTAGGATACCCACAAAAAGCATTTTTCTGATTTAGGTGCGAGTTTATCGATTGTAAACGTTTTACATAAGCCTCACATCCCCATATCTTGAGAAATGACAACATGGGTCTTCTTCGGTCCATATCTCATATGGCGTCTTCTCAACGGATTTTGATGGGACCCTATTCAAAGTGAACGCATTGTCTCTAGAGCGAAACCCCAAAGGATAATGGCGGATCTGTTTGGCTGATCATTGACCGAACCATATCTAATAAAGTCCGGTTACGTCGTTCGGACACACCATTCCATTGAGGCGTTCCTGGCGGAGTAAGTTGCGGAACGATTCCACATTGCTTTAAATGATCACCAAACTCTTGGCTCAAGTATTCGCCACCACGATCGGATCGTAAGTGTTTTATTGTTTTGCCAAGTTGATTTTGTACTTCGTTCAAAACTCTTTGAACCTTTCAAAAGTTTGATTTATGCCTCATTAAATAGATATATCCATATCTACTGAAGTCATCGGTAAAAGTTACAAAGTACTGAAACCCACCCCTAGCAGTCGAGCTCATTGGTCCACATACATCTGTATGTACTAGGGCCAATAATTCACTTGCTCTCTCACTAAAACCTGTGAAAGGGCTTTTGTCATCTTGCCAAGTAAACAAGATTCACATGTTTCAAATGATTCAAAATCAAATGAGGTTAGAAGTCCATCACCATGGAGCTTCTTCATGCGCTTCTCATTTATATGACCTAGCGACAATGCCACAAAAGGTAGGGTTCAAATCATTAGGCGGTGCCTTTTACATTAATATTATAGACAGGTTTTCTTGAGTTCAAGGACGTACAACCCATCCACCATGGGGCAACGACCATAATACATATCATTCAAAATATTGAACAAACAAAGTTCTTTATTCGAAATCATAACCTTCATGTTCCAAACAAGAAGATGAAATAATGTTTCTACTCAAAGATGGAACAAAATAACAATTATTGAGTTCTAAAACTAATCTCAAGGCAAATGCAATGGGTATGTGCCAACAGCAAGACCAAAGAACTCTTGCTTTATTCCCCACGCGAAGATCCACTTCTCCTTTTGCCAAGTCTCTACTCTTTATCACCCGCAACGAATTGCAAATGTGAGCAACCGAACGGTATCATATACCCATGAGTGAGTGAAGAAGTAGCAAGATTAATTTCTATAACATTAATACCAAGTGGAAACCACATTTCCATTCTTCTTATCTGCCTGTACTTTTCGCGATTCGTTTCCAATGCCCTGATTTCTTGCAATAGAAGCATTGGGTATCAGGTTGAGGGCCAACTTTAAGCTTCTGAAGCTTAGTTTTGAGGCTCACGATCTCATCTTGAGCCTTGCCCTTGCCCTTGCCCTTGCTCTTTCCCGTTCCCCCAGCCTTAGCCTTTCTCTTTTTGAAAGCAGTTGTTTTCTGAACCATCATCACATGATTGGGTTTTTTCTTAATGCTTTCCTCCGCACCTTGAGCATCCCATGTAGCTCGGTTAGGCTCTTCTCCATGCTATTCATATGAAAATTCATAATGAATGGCTCAAAGCTCTGGCGTAGACGGAGAATAACATCGTGGCCAAACCGAGGCTAAGGGAAACTCAAGTTTTCCAATCTCCCAATGTAACCAATCATCTTGATCACATGAGGATGGACTGATCGCCTTGACCGACTTACAAGCAAATAAAAGCTTTGAGATACCATACCTCTCAGCTCTTGCTTGATTCCCAAACATGCCCTTCAAGCCCACAATCATATTGTAAGCATCCTGGTCCTCATATTGCTTTTGGAGCTCGAGTCCATTGTGACTAGCATGAGACAAATGACCTCTCTGAAGCATTAACATGCTTTTCATATTCAACCCTCAAATTGCGGCGGCATTTTCTACTGGTTCATCGAGAATTGGATTCTCTAGAACATAGTCCTTCTTTTCATGCTTGAGAACAATTCTCGGGTTGCGATACCAATCAACAAAATTAGTTCCATTCAGTTTTTCCTTTCCAAACCGATCTCAAAGCAAAACCGGTGTAGCAGAGTAGGAGAAGGTGCCATTGAACTACAACAAAAAATATGCAAAGATTCTAAGCACTATGTTTATGTAAAACTTTTATTAAACTTTTAATTAAAGACACTCCTATTTTATGTCCTTTTATAGACACATAGTGAGTATTCAAGATCCATATTCATTAAACACTAGTGAGCTTTGGCATCATCGCTAGAAATTTAATGACATAGGTAAGCAACACCTTTGCTAATTACATCATATGTAACTCTTGTTTGTTGAGTATGAAAACAAGTAATGAATGCCTCCATCAACTTGACTCATGGCCAGTCAACTTTGCCCCAAGGGCTCACATGAGGAGGAGCACTTCCGTGTTCGGTGCCAATTAAGAAACCTGCCTCATGTGTGTTTTCCTAGACACCAATTGTCTTGTATAGGTTCCTTCATTCATCAAATCAAATCCCAACCACTTATGTCCTCAAGCCCAAAACCGTTTTGATAGCTCGTTTAAATCGCCATTGTTATGCGTGATGTGTCCAACAAATCCCTATCATCTATTGAGATAGCCATTGATATACTACTTTGGCAGTCATATCAATAACGATCTAAATTCTTGATAGGTGCAACAATTGGATGGACAATTTGATTTAAGATTTTTAACTATAAGGATGAACAAAGATTACTATGAACATAGCATCACATGCAATGAGCATAAAGAAAATAGCAAGGATAAAACACACATCCACGTAAAATCAAAATAAGCCGTGAAATAGCATGGCCCTTAGCATTAAGATCTCCATCATCATGCTTGGTTGTTCACCTAGCCACCTTGCTTGATTTGTTCACCTAGCCATCGTCTTCATCATTATGGATGCAACTCCTTACAACTTTTGATAATGAATTTTACATGAGGGTTTGAAGCATCACAAGTCGACACGCAGTCGTTATACAATTTAAATAGCCTTATGGCTTAACACAACACGCAGCCATGTGGAAATTACATGCATCACATACACATAGGCCATACTATTTCACATAATTCCTGCAAAACGAGTTAAACAAAAGCAACCCTCGACTCGGGTCCGAGGCGGCGCGCAAAGGGTCCAAGGCGGCGCCCGCGGGTCCAGGGCGAGCCCACGCGCGAATCTTCCGCCATGGAAAACACCTCAAAATTTCCACGGATCAACAGATTGACCTAATCCGATCTAATATAATTGGCTTGGTCCCATATGGATCGTTTGAAACCCCGATGGCGGTAACCCGACCGTAAAGGGCAACGTCGTACCATGAACGGACTCACCCAAATCAATATTGAATCTGTTTGTGCTTACCATGGATCAACCAGATTGACCCAATCTAACTCGATCTGATTGGCTTGGTCCCATATGGATACGTTTCAGAAACCCTGATGGCGGTAACCCGACCGGTAAGGGCAACGTCGTACCATGAACGGACTCACCCAAATCAATATTGAATCTGTTTGTGCTTACCATGGATCAACCAGATTGACCCAATCCAACTCGATCTGATTGGCTTGGTCCCATATGGATACGTTTGAAACCACGATGGCGGTAACCCGACCGTAAGGGCAGCGTCGTACCATGAACGGACTCACCCAAATCAATATTGAATCTGTTTGTGCTTACCATGGATCAACCAGATTGACCCAATCCAACTCGATCTGATTGGCTTGGTCCCATATGGATACGTTTCAGAAACCCTGATGGCGGTAACCCGACCGGTAAGGGCAACGTCGTACCATGAACGGACTCACCCAAATCAAGATTGAGTCGGTTTGCACTTTCCTCAAACCCTAAATCGATCGATCTCATCGATGGTCGCGTCACCAATTCATCACATGAATCGGTGAACATGTAATAGATCCAATCTACTAACCTCACACATCATATGTGCAACATCCGGATCACAAAACTATACGAGATGGCTCGATACCCTTTGAAGGGAAGCGCGTATGCTACGCTAGCACAAAAAAACTACCGCGCAACGTAAAGCTACTCGCAAGAAGGGATCATAGATAAGATTACCACTAGGCGCGCATTGCGGAATCCTTCGCGCGTCGATGTAGTGGTTCGTCCTCGCCCGATCGTTGCGTCGATGTAGTGGATCGTCCTCGCCTCGCCGTGGATCGTCCTCCCACGCCGCTTGATCGCGGCAGCGTCACCGCAGATGAGTCCACACGTCCGAGATGGAACGCCGTGCGTCGTGTGCAAGCACCTAGTCGCTCGGCGGGGCGCGAGAGGAGGAGGCTAGGGTTTCAAGTGAATCAAACCTAAACCACGGAAAGCACACCTGCGCCTCCTCCTCCCTCCTTATATAGCCACGAGATGAAACCTAAACCGGGGCCCACCAAAGATGCTAAGCCCACGAGGTTCATTAATTACGGATCCAATCCAAATTAATGCGTCCCACCCATTAAGTGTGTGACCTGCGAGTTCACATACGTTTGGACATGGATTCGGAAAACTCCTTTTCAATCCAATAGTTGGTAGCGGCTTCTTGCAAAGTATGCCAACTCCCAAACATCTTGTGATCAAATCGAATGTAACCTATCAAAAGAACTCATGTAATAATCCCTTTGCCAAGTATATGAAGATTGATCTCAAGGCGAGAAGCATGTCATCCTTTGATGATTCAATCCATCTCTCGTATCCGTGATATATTAATAAGTTGTGATTGACTCCTCAATCACGGCATGGCCATGCACTTTCTTAATCATATCACACGAGTGGCCTTGTCATATATCTCCGTTTCATTGGAGTGGCAAATTCCATCTTGACTGCTCACTTCCCTCTTCACGTTTCATAGTAAACATGAAAGCTACCTTTATAACTATCCGGTTAGGAAGTAGTGTTTGA